>OZ023318.1:13322531-13963295 GCA_964007375.1 Ophion obscuratus | reverse complement strand
AGATTTCTCGACTTTTCTGGATACATGTACATTCTAAAAGAATTTTTTCTTGCTTTTTTAATTTCTGTTTTTCAGAATTCTCGAACGCTGTGCATTTAAAAGTATTCGTTTAATGATCCAGATACTTCGTAAGTGTAAATAGAACCTATATACGAAAACATATCCAAAGTTCACCACTTTTAATGCAGTTGTCAAAATTAAAAAATCTGAGAAACACATTTAAAAAGCAACAAACAGCTGTCATAATTAAGAATTCTGAGAAACAGAAACTTAAAAGGCAAGAAAAACTACTTGAGAACACATATAGAACACATCCAGAAATTCTCACCAAAACTCTTTTTGGTTTGGATTGTATGGGCGATACATCCTTAAATTGGCTGGATTCCTACTTGGTTACAATTGTACAATATGTACAACCGAATAATAAATATTCTCAATAACTTTATAGGTTCAAATGTCGTCATAGAACCCGCTGAATAAGTAATTGAGGTGAGTCTTCCGAGCGACGTCGAAGTAGCAGAAAAGTTTCGCGATCGATTCGAGAATTTAATGGGGCAGACTCTAAATCAAGATCCCGTTACCGACACTCACCGACCGACTACGAACCAAAAATGGTTCATTTCTGAGTTATCGGCGGATGGTCGGGTAGGGTTTTGATTAGAGTTTGCTCCATGATTTACTGTCGATGTCTGTACTTACCGACCGATGGTGAGGCTTAGCTGCTTATCAACCGATTGTAGGACTCACCTGCTTACCGACCGATGGTGGTAAGTCCCCCTTCGCCACGAATTGAATTCGGTAGAACGGGGGGAGGGGGGTAAACACAGGGACACACGTCCGATTTCTAGCGAGGCCGCGCAACAACTGACAGAGAGCCAAAGTGTTTTGTAGTAAAAGGGAGTTCCCCTCCCCTCCCGCGGGAAGAGGGGCGGTCGAGGAAGAGTGGAGGGTCCGATTTCTCAGAAATTGTTTTAAACATTTGTGGGTGGTGTGTCATCGGGCGCTTGCTGTGGCTTGACAAACCCCCCGCCCCCCCCCCCCCCCGCCCCTCTTGCTGAGATGCGATAGTTTTGTTTATCGACGTGTTGAAACCAGCGAATTGAGGTGTTGAATAATTATTTTCCGAGAATTTATCATCGGCCGGAGAGTGACGTTTGAAAGCGTCAAAATGGCGGCGGGATTTTGTCAGATTTCTACGAATTATATTTTTCAAACATTTTGTGGGGAGGGGGGTGAGTCATCGCACGCGTGACATTCAGCACTCGGACCCCCGTGCCCTCAATGTAGGGCGGCGAGGGGGTGGGGGTCGCGGTGGTGGAAAGGAGTACATAATCTAGCGATTCAAGATCGGACATACACATGAAAAAGTACCATGTGCACAAGAGTGAAACAAAAATGGCTCTCATCAATAAGACTGGTAAAATTGCCGATTTTCTGCCGACGAAGAAGCTCAGCGAGTTGTCAGCCGGGTCGGATTATGTCATCACCAACATACGGGCGGTCAACACGAAATTTGGCAAAAACCACGTCGTCGACATTCGCAACGAATTTAGCGTGCTTCTACCCGCAACGAGCATCAAGGCGCTTGAGGCTGATTTGACAACATCCGAGAGCATGTTGGCAGCAGCCCATAGAGGAGCTCTATGCATGGTCTATTGCGGCGGAAAATGTAACAGCCGGAAATTCGCGAATTCAGCAACTTTCCAGCTGATGTTGGCAGCGGCGTACAAAAGAAATGTCTGGGTAGCCTACGTCGGTGGAAAGTTTATCGCATACGTTAAGGGTCACGAAAATCGAGAACAGCTCGCTCATATACTCACTATGAAGAATTATCTAGTTATTGAAACGTTGGACGCAGACTCTGAAGATATGGATGCATAATGTATAACGAAGGATACTAGTAAAGCATTTCAAGAAAAGAAATCATTTTGAGTTGAAGATTAAAACGCATGAAAAAGAGTACCCAACGTCTCGCTGTTTATAACTCGATCTTGTGTATACAAACTCGACGTTCGAACGGGTGCCGGCACACACACACACAGACACACACACACACACACACACACACACACACACACACACACACACACACACACACACACACACACACACACACACCCACACACACACACAAACACGCACGCACACGCACGCACGCACGCACGCACGCACACACGCACGCACGCAAACACACACAGGCACACCACATGGGGAGTCTGAAACCCCTACGTGGCGCGTCACCAGGCAGCGGATAGGGGGAGGCCCTCGTATATAAATATGGACAATGATGTAGAAATATCTATATAGATATAGATATACATATAGAGATATCTATCTGGATATTGTAGATACGGATATTGAAATGTCTATATGGATATACAGCGCAGCACAGTGGGGCAGAATCCCAAAAAGCTGGCCAAAATTCGGAAAGTGTCCAAAATGATCTCCAATTCTCTTCTCGGGGGTTTTCGGGATCGCTGAATACGAATCTGTTATCAGAATTACGATTTTCAAAATGGCGGACATAATTCAACCAATTAGTCAAATAATTCAGTAAAAAATACCCAATCATATTTCTTAAGGGTTTTTGGGATCGCTGATTACGAATTTGTTATAAGAATGTTAATTTTCAAAATAGCAGACGCGATATATAGACGATTCCACAAAATTTTTCAATTTTTAAATATTTTTTAATAGAAAATGTTTCATAATATTTTTAGGTTTAAATGAGTAGAAAATCTCTTGAGCCATGTTTTTATTTTTGAACAATTTCTTGAGTACAAAATTTGCAATGAATCAAATATCTGTTATTTACTTCTAGTAACAAAAATCTTGTATGTCATCTTCAATGTTGGAATCATTCGATTCGGATTCTGATGTTGACCCACTTGTATCCAAATCGGAATCGTTCCTTATCTCTTGTCTGGTGACTTCAGGTTGTTTTAACATTTCTATAGCTTCTTTATGTAAAGATTTCGCCGGTCTCTGGGGCAATTTCCTGATGCTTGAGAGAAATGGATCTGATGATACTAAGAGCCTATAGAAAATGTCTCTCATATTCGATTCTCGAGAGCATTTTCTTGAATGATGTAACCTGTAGTTCTTTATGTCCTTATTGCGTGACTCTTGGGCCTCTTCAGAAAGTTGTCCGATCGGTAAAAGGGCATATTTTACAATTTCTGCTCCGTGCATCAACACTTTGTGCACAGATGTTGGCATGTAATACCATGGATATAAAGCAACGAATAAACGGGCAGTATTTACACAATAGTCTTTGAATTTTTCTTCGTCTATATCATACCCGCTCGAAATTGCCTGCAAAATAACATGAAATCGGTGAATTAAATTTTCATCGACTCCTGTTATTTCAGCAGATATATTAGCATTTTCGAAAAAGCGGCGGGCGGTATTTCCATCGTTTGAGCTGCCATATCCTGGCTTTGGTCGATCAACGATAAGCCCCAGTGTTGTCTTAAATTGAGTCTGTATGTCTTCCTTGCGTACTTTCACAATCTTTTTCACTTCCTCTTCACGAGCTTGCCACTTTTGAGTTGTGAGCTTATACGACAAATGCAAACAGCACTCGAAAAAACGAATTCACGCATGTAATGTAGATATGCCAAATCTTAAATTATCTGTAGTAATGTCCATTTTTATAATTTTGTCGATGTTATTAAAATCTTTAGAGGTGGCTTTGCACAGGAAGCAGCGTTGTGCAGAAGTGGTACCGGTTACAGCGTTACAGACTTTGCCGTCTATCATCGTAAACGACATACAATAGGTTACTGAAATTGATTTTCCATTTTGTTCAGTAGTGTATGGTGCAAGGCCTGCAATCTGCTGTTCAATGTCGGTAACTTCTTTCAATGTTGATTGTACATCTTCATGTACAAACTGCAATCGTATTGGTCTGCAGAATCGAGGAGATGAAGGTCTAGGATTTTTCCACACAATAGTTCCTTCATCCGTCTCGTGATTGTTGTAGATTAATTGCAAAGGTACCAGAGAAGTATAAAAAATGCTTTCATCAGATTTTCCAGCCTCATCAAATTTTTGCTTATAAACACTTTGACCGCTGCTTCCATCACATCCCCTTTTACAGTGAAGTACTAATTTTTGCAGAATTTCAGAATTTAGAGTATCGATGACATCAGCCTGAAGTTGTATAATTCTGTATGTGGTATGATCAAGTAAAGCCTGTAGTTTAATTTGTGCGCACGACTCAGTAATATTCATGTACACAACTGATGGATAACAACGATTTTTTGCTTTTTCTACTTCATGGTATGATGGGTATAATTTGCATTTACGTGCTCTAGCTGCATTTCTTGATAGCTGATAAGAGCGCTTTGATTCTCCTTTCTCGATCATCAAAGAAAGTGCTTCGTCTGGGGTTAAAGGTGTCTCATTTTTTGACCGAACAGCAGCTATATATTTTGAGGCTCTTGTTGGGCTGGTTAATGTGACATCTTTAAGAGCTTGAGCAGCATCCACTTGACCAGAAGTCCTTAAACTCATTTGAGCAGCATACGTCAATTCTTCTGTAGATAAAGTAGAACGTATTTCTTCAGTCTTTCGCCTCTTAGATCTATCGCTGGATGAAGCAAAGGATTTCGAAGGTCGTCCAGATGTTCCTTTTTCATCATTCTTCACAATCTTCTCAGATGTTGATGTTGTGCATTCAGTATCGGATAATGTTGAAAAACATACGGTGCCATTCAACCATTCTTCATTATTTTTTAGAAACTTTTCTTGCCCTCTATTTGCTGCTTTCCATCTGGATCGAAAATTTGCAAATAACAGTCCTAATGACTTTTCATCCTCGTCTACTTGTATCACATGTTCTGTTTTCTTGAAAATTGCATCTTTCAAAACTCCAATAACGAATTTCTGTTCGTTTTTTAAACTGTCTTTCACCATGAAAAAAACATCTCTTCTTGATAATTCCATATTTGAAGATTGGGAAGACTCTGTAAAATACCAATATAAACATGTACAAAATTGAATGACATTATTTTGAAATCATTTTATACTTAACAAAACTATATACGGTGTTCTGACTCGAAATGTACAAAAATAATTTATTACTACTAAAAATGATTTTATATTTATAAAGAAAACGAATATTTATGATATAAATGATTAACAAATATATTTACATACATTCTGCACGAAAAAAAACCGAAATTACATGAAATCTGTCTCTACGAGAATCACCTCTGTGTCAGTATACAACAGGTATAATAAAGCCTGAACAGCAGGCGGGCTCCTTTCTTTCATACATGGCTGCTCTAGGAGCCCCTCGTCAGTCCTTGCCGAATCGCCGTCTACACTACGTATACACTATGTACGTATACACTAATACACCTTTACTGCCGAAAACCGTTACGCCGTACAAACATGGGGGAAACACAGTTCTAGCTACTGAGAGTTCTTGCAGGAATATTTTATAAAATGTTGAGATTTTCGTAAAGCGTACATTTAGAATAATAAATTACTGTATTAAAATTTAAATGATCTATGAATATTAATCAATAAATGAACATACTACAAATGGAATTGATAAATAAATATTAATCTATGTTAATAGACAGAAAATATTCCAACGCGCTGTAACGTAATAATCAATGGATTACATTCACACGTCCGTTAATGTCGCGCCACGTATTTCTCCCTAAAAATTAGTCTAACTATTCGTTGAGCACTCCTGAGCAGCCAGTTTTTTAGTATATTATATTTAGTACTGTACACTATCAGTTTCTTGTTGAAACAAGGTCGAGACGCGCGAAGACATTTTTAAAACTACTTTAGAAAATCGATCTTCGAAAAAAAATGTATAATTTTTTGTTTACTTGTTGCAAAATTTAGATATTTCAAACATAAAATAAGCAATAACTGTGCATAATTATATTTTCTGCATACCTTCAGAAAGTTTTTCCATTTTGCAGAATTAAAATTGAGACAGTTTCGTCCGTTTCACAGCACTTCGAAACAGGCAAGAATTTTTCGACACGTACGCTTGTTTAATGCGTACCGAACGGCGGCTGAATGTCGACTGATGTCGAGGCGACCCTAGAGCAGGTATAAACCTGCCCGGTCCGGAATTTCGTCCTAGGACTATCAGTAAACAAGATCTGAACATATATAGACGAATATATACAACTCAAAAATTTGACTTTTGGCCAGCTTTTTGGGATTCTGCCCCACTGTGCGCAGGGGGCAATTAAAATACCTCCCGTGGACCAACAGACACGGGGAACAAACCTCTATAGTAAATGATAATGGGAAGTCCAATGAAGGATATAACGATAAGGGTGCAGGGGCACGGAACCCCAGTACCGGCGCCTCCAGGAAGTGACCAAGCGGGCTCCCAGGCGTCGGTATCGAAAACCGCAGTACCATGGAGGTGGGTCACTTGGCCTCCATGGCGTATAATGTTTCATGTGAAGAAAAGGTAGAGACAGGTGGAAATCAAAAGAAGATTTTGAAATTGGTGGAGAGGCACGGAAAGACGCTGGAGAGCTTAGCCTCTTTTATCCAGCAGAAGAAAAACCTCCACAAAGAGATACAGCGGTGGGTTCCTATGCTTACCAGTACTTGGAAAGGTATAGAGGACCTGGTAACGTGGAGTACAAAGCCACAGGCGGCAACGTCGACTGGAGGTACGCAAACCACGCCGACCATAAGCCAAGCGAAATCGACTCTCCCTAACAAGGAGAGGAACGATGAAGGCATGGACGTGGGCGGTACCTCGACGCAAGTAAGCAAGGCGATAAGGAGAAAGCGGGTTACACCGACATCGACCGAAGGAAAGGAGCCGAAGAAGAAGCAGCTGGTGGAGCCATTGGCTGGTCAATTCGAGGATAAGGGGGGCGAGAGATCAGAGCAGAAGTGGCAGACTGCGCGAAAGAAAAAAAGATCGCACAAGATATCCCAGAAGCAGCCTCAGAAGAAGCCGCAGAAACCTCGCGAACGGCCGACTCTGACCAACGCTCTCGTCATCCACAAAAAAGGTGACGAGCTATGCGGAGATCTTGAGTCGTATAAAGAAAGATCCGGCGCTCAAGGATGCAGGTGAATGCGTCCAAAAGGTACGCAGAACGAACGCGAGATATCTGCTGATCGTTCTGAATAAGGAGAGCTCAGCCAAAGCACCGGAACTGCGCAACCAATTCGAAGGTGTTCTTGGTAAATCAGCAACGGTCCAGAGTAAAGTCCAGGAAGTTGATCTGGAGATCAAGGACCTGGAAGAGGACGCGACGAAGGAGGAGATATCGACGGCGCTGCAGAGAGTCTTGGGACCGGACTATCCAGTCACGGAATACTCTCTAAGTCTGTGCGTAAAGCATATGGCAGGACTCAGACCGCGGTGGTACGACTCATGGTGCCTGCTGCCCGGAAACTTCTGGATACAGGAATCATCCGAGTCGGCTGGTGTAAATGTAGAATCCGAGAGGTGGTGAGACCACTAAAGTGTTTCAAGTGCTGGAAATTTGGACACTTATCACGAAACTGCAAGAGCAACGTCGACCTGGCTAAAGACTGCATCAAGTGCGGTACACTGGCCACAAAGTTGCCGAACGCACAGCAAGCGCAAAGTGTGTCATATATGCAGAAGCGGGAGATGGGGCATCCACAGCCCACATCGCAGGTAGCAGCCGATGTCCAGCGTATACGCGGGCTCTCCAGGCTCTCCAGGCACTCCAAAAACGATGCAAATGAGGGAACTCCAGCTCAACCTCAACCATTGTGAAGCAACACAGGACTTGCTCATGCAGACTGTGCGCGAGCTGAAGCCTGACTTGGCGATACTCTCCGAACCATATAGACATCTAGACATGCAACCCAGGGAATCTGACGAAAGTGGGAAGGTCGCAATTTGGTCCTGCGGAAAGCTTCCATTTCAGGATCTTGCGAGTCGGATGGAAACTGGTTTTGTGAGAATAAAAGCCAAAGGAGTTCATTTCTACAGTTGTTACGCACTGCCTAGCCTGACGACTGATGAGTTTGAGAATTTTCTCGACAACTTAGTCGCAGACGCTAAACAACGCTTCCCGGTAGCCATAGCCGGAGATTACAACGCGTGGGCTGTGGAATGGGGTAGTAAAGTGAAGAACAGGAAGGGCCAAGCCCTGCTTGAGGCCATGTCCTTATTGGATGTAATACTACTTAATGCAGGTACTGTTGAGAAGTAAAGTTATCGCACGTCGATAGGCTCACTGCGCATGCGTGAGCAAAACTTAATGTTAAGGCGCCGGACCGCACTACTTGCGTTACCGGTAATTTTTCGTTAGTTGGTCCGTGACCGTTGCCCACTAGACGTGTGCAATAAGAAGTTCCTTTGTTAACACAAAACTAATAAAGCGTACTTATATATATTGAAAGTTATCTTTCTCTTTAACCCTATCGTCCCTCTTTCCCTTCGATAATCACAACAGATACAAAGCCCACTTTTGTTAAAGGTGAGGCCTCCTTTATTGTGGATCTCACTTTTGTGAGTAGTAGCCTGGCCAGAGGAAACCAGTGCCACTGGGTAGTCAGTGATATCTACACACACAGTGATCATCGAGCGATTCTCTGGGAGATTTGAGGAGACTTGAGCAGAACAGCGAAGGCACCGAAGACAAACGGGAAGGGCTGGGAAGCGAAAATGTTTGACGCGGACTTGTTTCGTGAAACTTTTGACACCAGCCCCCTCGCAGCGGAAAGTGCAACCGAGAAGGTCGAGGTGGTCATGCAGAGAGTCACTGAAGCATGCAATGCCACAATGCCACGGAAACGAGATGTCGACTTCCGACCGGCGGTACACTGGTGGAGCGAACAAATTGCCGGCCTCCGAAGGGAGTGCCATCGAACTCGCCACCTAGCGCAACGAGCTCGAGGCAAACGCTCGTTCCCCGATTTGAAAGAACAGCACAGGGAGGCGCGCTTGAAGCTTAAAAAGGCTATCAAGCAGAGTAAAGCTGAAAGCTGGGGCGATCTGCTCAGCGAGGTGGAAGATGCTCTCTGGGGCAGGCCGCACAAAGTAGTAATGACTCGGCTGAAAAGCCAGCCAACGCCATCGCCTGTGGACGCAGCCCTGCTGGAAAATATTGTTACACATCTGTTCCCTGAGCAACGCGAGGAGGACTACCAGCTCGAGGAGGATGTCGATGAGGACATCCCAGCTATTACTGAAGAAGAGCTTCTTACGGCGATTGCCAGGGTGGGCAACAATAAAGCCCCCTGCATGGATCGGATACCCAATATCGCACTCAAGGCAGCGATCAAGTTGGCACCGGCAATATTCCTGGGCATGTACAATGCATGTCTCAAGGAAGGAATCTTCCCGGACAAGTGGAAGTGGCAGAAGGTAGTGCTCCTCCCGAAAGGGAAAAAGCCGCCGGACGAACCTTCATCCTATCGTCCGCTCTGTATGCTGGATACCGCCGGAAAGATCTTCGAGCACATCATCCATAACAGGATTGAGAAGGTCGTGAACCCTCTACTAACGGACGGCCAGTTTGGCTTCAGAAAGGAGCGCTCTACTCTGGATGCCATTAACACAATGGTGAAGCAGGCACAGGAGTCGACTGCGGGGAAACGATGGGCAAGAAGGTCCAAGAAGTACTGCGCAGTTGTCGCTCTCGACGTCAAAAACGCTTTCAACTCGGCGATATGGAAGTGTATCATGGATGCCCTAAAAACGTTAGGTATACCATGGTATCTACGAAGAATAGTGGCGAGTTGTACGACACAGAGGATGGACCGAAGACGTATAGGATGACTGGAGGAGTTCCGGAGGGCTCTGTACTTGGACCGCGTCTGTGGATCATCATGTACAATGATCTGCTGCTATTACAATTGTCGAAAGGAGTGTCCATCGTAGCGTTCGCAGATGACGCGACGCTGATTGTCATCGCCAAATTCCTGGACCAAATCATCGCACTCTTCGACGAAGCTTTCGCCAAGATAAAGGAATGGATGTCGTCTGTTGGACTTGATCTTGCGGCCCACAAAACAGAAGTAATCCTCGTATCCAGCAGGAAGGCGATGGAAACGGTGACGCTCAGGGTTGGAAACGCCGAAATCACATCCCAACCGTTCATTCGGTACCTGGGTGTAATTCTCGACGCGAGGCTGAACTTCAAAGAGCAAACCGAGCAGTTCAGCAGAACGGCCGCTGGGGTGGCAACCACACTGGCGCGACTCATGCCTAATGTTGGTGGCCCCAGACAGAAGAGGAGGAAACTGCTGTCATCAGTGACGACCTCAGTGCTCACCTATGGTATACCCATATGGGCTGATGCGCTGAAATTACAGGAGTACCACAGGAAGGCTGCAGCAACGTATCGCGTCAGTTTTCCCGCTAAACCTCTTTAAAAAAATACACACAGGCACACACACTTGCACAGACGCGCGTGCGAGGTTGTATGGAGATTTTTTCTTAAATATATATTGGTGAGCCGTTCTCCTTCGGTATTTGATTCATCGAGCAGTCTGGACCATGGGCGATTGCAATAAAATTATCGATAAGTTGAGCGGTGCAAGGAACAATTTCTCTCACGTGGATAAGTTGCAAAAGTTCTGTGAGGTGCACGTCAAACTTTTGGGGCAAACGTTGAAAAAACCAGGGCTCAACGTCGTTGAAAAACTGAAAATTCAATCGACAATAGCGAAATTGTTGTCGTTGAGGGAAAAAAATCGTGCGTGGAGCAAGTGTGCGCAGCGCAGGTGTAAGCGGCGCTGGTGTGAGTGATGCTCGCGAAAAACTAAAGTGTTTTAAAACTGGACAAAAGTGTGCGCAAGGAGGGTAACGCGAAGGTGAATCTGACCTTGGCGTGCAAATGTCACCTCATGAAGGTGAATGAAATCATTGAGGAGGAAAAGACGTTTCAAACGACAAACGCGGTCATTCTACCATCGAGCGATATTGTCGAGTGGTTCATCGAGTGCGTCCAAAAAAAGTCGGTTTACTGACGATAGTTGAACGTGACAACGTCATAAGAAAATACTGATGGAATGGTTTCATTTTTAAAAAGAAAATTTTAATTTTATTTGTTTGATAGATATTTTGTATGGATATAGAGAAGGAGGTAAATGGAAATCACAATTGAATTGATCAAGTTACATTTATTTGTACGCATAAATACAATTATGTCAATTTTTATTTATTTTTTTTACAATGTACATAGTTTTTACAAGTATGAATGTGCTTTGAGCAATTGTTTTACAACTTTTATTTTTTCATAAAATTCTTCGTTCAGAAAATCATTTTAAATTTACAAAATACTTGAATAAAATTTATTGTTTAAATTTCTACTCGACTGTTAAAATTTAATTTTTGATTTTATTGTTTTATAATAATAAATTTTGTATTGACATTATTTCTTTCAGCAAGTAAACTGAATAAAAGTTGTTGTTCAATTAGTTACTTAATTATTTTTGCAAATTTAATTGTAATTTGTTGTAAAAAAGTAATAATTTTGAATAATTTATTATAAGAATAAACTGTGATTAAATTATTGTTCATAAATCTTAAATTAAAAATTAAAAATTTGGAAACATCATTAAAATTTTTGTAACTCTAGCTTTTAAAAAGCCCGCCTCAATGTGTTTGATATAGGAGAAAATTGTTCCCTTTGATGGCTGGCTGGTCCAACCTGTCATTTCAGACACGTTGTTATGATATGTGGAAGATTTAACATTTATGTTTTAATTTTTTGAAATCATAGCTACGCTCGATAATTATTTCGATCGAATAGTAAAGCAATTGATTTTTTACTCATCGTGAAATAGTTCTGTTAACTTATTGTTATAGTTTTGTCAATTATAGCATAACCTACAATCGCTGCACTAGCGGACCGATGCTATTTATTTTAATGATGAAAGCACGAATATTCGAAAATATATCACTGAACATATATTTAATATCGAAAGAATCATTACCTTTATCGCCGCAATTATCGTTGCTATAAACAATTGACACCACTTCACTTTTCACTGCACTTCATACTTGACGAAAACATGTAAATGTATTATTGTATAGCAGCTGTCCACGCGGATGCATCGCTCATGGCCTCTGCACACTGCGCGCGATGGGCGGCAAGCGATGAGCGATATCCAATGAGAGCTCGAGTATGACGGAAATGCTCTATGAGAGTGACGTTACCATTGGATATCGCTTATCGCTCGTCGCTCGTCGCTCGCAGTGTGCAGAGGCCATTACTCAAGTAGGAGAGAGACAGATGTCGAACGCTGCCGAACGCGGAGGCCGATTGTGCCTCTTTGTCGCTCGTTCCGCGCTCTCGCTTGCACTTCAAGCCTTAAATGGAACGCCTCAGAGCGAGGTAACGCCGCATGAGTCATGTTTTTTCGTGCGTGCAGCCGGCTTCATCGAATTATAAGACGTCACGTCAAAAACTTGTCACGTCAAAAACTCTCCGCCAAAATCAAGGACTTTCAGGAAAAGAGTCGGGTTGGACGTTACACGAAATCTCCCATCTACTTGTGAAAATTAACAAATGCGAACAACCGCGAGGGAGCTTATCCACCTACACGCGCCTCCCGAGGGATATACAGATGAAACGGGCCGTCGTCGTTAATATTCAAAAACAATGACCCTTGTTGTTTTCTCGGGCCCGTCACCGCAGCTCTCTCCCCACTACCGAGGATGCATCGGGATGCATCAACTCTTATGATCGGGATCATAAGAGTTCTTACCCTCATTATAGCGAAGGGCTCAAATACGAAGGCTTGGAGTTTCCGATGAGCTTATCGATAATTAAGAAATTTGAGGAATTGAATGGTTTGACGATCTACGTGTATGGGATCGATGGCATCACAAAATACGGTATTTGTAAAATTGTACCGATATATCTAAGTAAACAAACGTCGGATAAACCAACCATTCACCTACTCATGATCAAAGCCGAAATCGATGAGGAGGTGGAGGCTGGCGAGGAGGATGCTGCCGTTCATAAGGTGAATCATCATTTCGCGGGGATTAAAAACATGTTACGACTCTTAAGTGCGCAGATATCGAATGGTAAACACCGCACGCAGATTTGCAGCCGATGCTTGCGTCATTTTACCACAGAAGAAAAATTGCAAAGGCACAAAGGATTGCGTGAATAACGCGTAGATGATTGTGATTAAACATAAGAAGTCATGTGTACACTACAATAGAATTGAGATTTAATCAACAATTATAAAACAATTATATAAAATTTATTTCGAATTAACCGTGGTTTCAGTTATCCGTGGATCGTTCGGTCCCGATCATCTCGGTTAATCCGAGTCTTACTGTAAAATGTATGACAGGCAAGCATAGTATATCGAAAGGCTATCAATAGTGTTTTCCACAGATAAATCAAAGACAATAAGAACATATCCATAAGACGCGATAGCATCTCACTGCCAGAATACTAAAAATGTCAGAAAAACGACTGCAGACGAGTGGTACGCTAATATGCAGGCCGAGCCATACTTGATGTATTACAATTTCAATCATCTGTATGGTGTTGCTATGTGTGAGTCATTGCCATACAGCTCGTTCGCTTGGGTAGACAATTTCGAGCAATGTATCGGGGCTATTCCAGGTGACACTGAAACGGGATACATCTTGAAGGTCCATGTGGAGTATTCTCGAGAGTTACACGACACGCGCAAAGATTTACCTTGTACCCACAACACTACGACCCTCCTGGGAAGGCACTCAAAGAAAATTAACGACCACGCGGCCGCAAAAAGAAAAAAAAAATATGCAATTCACTAAAGAAATTTGAAACAATGCGTAAAACTGGGATTACGCGTCATGAAAATTCACGGAGTCCTCGAGGTTAAGCTGGGCAAAATGTCGCAATGATCAAAATGACTCCCATTCTTGCGTTTATTATTTTTACGATTCATCTGGAAAGCAAGAATGACATATCGCGTGGCTTTTTCAATTGTGTGTAGACGTCTTGATGAACCATATGGTATACTCGTTATGGTATCGAGTTGAGCGTGAACAATTCGACGAGTCCGAGAGCATGATTTTAAAACGGCGATAGTTCGATAGGTGTGATGGAGCTCGTTCCCGAAAGCGTCAGCGTGAAATAATTATTCATGGGTATTTGTCGTCCAACTGATTAGTATCCGAACCGAATCCTTGTTTTATACACTTCAAAATTGCATACATAAGTCACTACATAAAACAGTATCAAAGTCCTCATATCGTTCATGATTGTATCTGATAGTGCTACCGGCACCCAAATAACTCTCAAGATCTTGAGGTAGCTAAAAATTGTAAAAACTGTTAAATTATATGACTTCATCGTTGGTTTTTCTGTATGGAACCCAATGTGTGCCAGATCCATCTTGACATCGAGATTCACAATGATGGATTCGTAATTTCAGCGTCCACTCATGGGAATTCATTTCTCACGTGAACTCCACGACAATGAGAAATTTTCGTCGCTTTTGAATTCATTATAGCAATGTTGAGCGATGCTTGAAAATGGAGCTGCGCATCACAAAAATGCAAAGAATTTTCAAATTCAAACAGCGCGCTTGGCAAAAAATACATCAATGTAAATATGGAATTGGGGCAGAAATCTGACAAGGACTTTAAGCATTTTTACAGACTCGTAAACAATCCGGTCTTTGGAACAATGGAAAATGTGAGGAAACCCGGGAAGTACGGCTCGTAACTCGCCAAACGCATATTCCATAGCTGCACCATATTTAACAATGACATTGTTATAGTCGAGCTCAACAGAGCGCGCGTTCCATTTAAAAAGTCCATATCCACATGATTTTTCATTCTCGCTTTATAATTTTAATTACAATTGCATTCTCGAAATATTTAACAATCAGGCAAATTGTTGTATACGGACACTGATAGCCTAATTTATCATATCAGCATGTCCGACATTTATCAAACGATGAAGTGCGACATCGACAAGTTTGACATGTCTGATTATTCGCCAAACGATCCGTACAATATACCCTTGCGAAATAAGAGGAAATAGGTCTTATTAAAGATGAGTGTAATGGTCGTATCATGACGGAATTTGTGGGGCGTCAGAGCAAAATTGTATCCTTTCAAACTCCTCCTTCTGACAATTAACACTAGCGCGCGTGTTTTTCGTAGGTCATGTTAAGAGTCCGATTTACAACCATGCGGAGTTTCTGGTGGGTCTCTTTTGGAGTTCTCTTTGGGT
Organism: Ophion obscuratus; assembly: GCA_964007375.1. Lineage (NCBI taxonomy): Eukaryota > Metazoa > Arthropoda > Insecta > Hymenoptera > Ichneumonidae > Ophion > Ophion obscuratus. The sequence continues at coordinate 13,948,110 of OZ023318.1, read as the reverse complement.
CTTAGGATGAGAGATTACGTTCGCTTTAGTTCTGCGTTTTTGTCTATTCGAGTTTTTTTTCATGAGTAGGGTTCCTCTTTCGAGGCTACAAGCTCGCTCGCTCATAAATTTATGTACGATTAGCGATCTTTACGCAATTGGAGGCTGGGATGTAACAATACCCCCTCCCCCATTCAGCGTGCCGTTTAATTAAATTCAATTTCGGAATAAAATATATGAAGGTACAATAGTGTAGCATCCTCATTGACTGATTGTTTTGATCTCATATAATATTAATGTGTGTGTTTGTTGAATGATAATTGCATAATTTGTCTTGTATTTTAAAGTAAATTTTTAATTAATATTCATACGTATTATCTAAGTTCTAAATGTCGAGTTCGAAAGGGTGTGTCTAAGGGGTGTGTAGGGATAGTAAATGTCTTCAGAAAAAATCAGCGAGTGCGCCTCCATATGGTAGGTATTTGATTGTGACGCTTGTTTTTTCTCTCTTTTCTTGAGGAGAGGAAGAAAAAAAGAGCGGATTGTATATGTGTTGATTGGATTTTATTGCAGTTGTCCTTCATCGAAGCGGCTCAAGCTCGGGGAGGGGAACGCCACGATTATGCGATTCGGTGGATGTTTGAGGGGCGCTGGGGTCAAGTTCATCCCGAGGATGACTGGGACCATCCAGCATGGTCGACTCCGAGGGGTGTCTTTGCGGCTTATGACGACTAGTTTGAGCGATTGGGTCTGATTCGTCTCCAGAGCTCGACCGCTGCTCCCATCCGTGTCAGACGTTGAAAATTGTGTTTTTGTTTTGCATTCATTTTAACTTCTGTATTATCCCGCTTTTTGCGGTAACCTGCTGTTTTATTTCAACGCTGCTGGCTGGGTGTATAAATAAATTGTATTATCTTTTTCAAATCATCATGTTATCCTCTTTTCTTTGCCTGCGGGGGGGGGGGGGCTTTGTAAGAAAAAGGGAGCTCCTTGAATTTTTGTTTTTTGGATTTGTTTGGGATAGGGGAATCCTAAATGTTTTTAACACCGTCGGCACATTCAGCGCAACACTGTTGGGAGTCGGGATAACCCTGAAAAGTCATAAAAATTCATGATCCCCCCCTTTCATTATTATCATCTTAAATGTTTACCAATTATCGTAGATTTTAAATACCATCACTATTATGCTATACCAGATAATTTTATTATTATTTTACTATTACTATTATCATTTTTCTAACTTACTTTATTTGACTCATTACTGCCTTGTATCGGCGGTATGTATATTTAGAGCACGGTACTCTTAGGGAACCTAGGTTGCAGAGTATGAAATCTCTCTCTCTCTCTCTCTCTCTCTCTGATGCATTTGTAACTGTTTACGCTCGCGAAGAAAGAACTCTCGCTCAACCGAAGAGAGTTCGCAGTAAATGTTTACAAAATAACCACCACCCGCTCTAGGGTTGGGGGATTTATAGAAAATGACGCCTGAATACGATGTTGAAGAGAAATCGAGGCGGCCACGCCCCCATAAGAAGTTATGGGGTATTGAACTTTGAAAAAATGCGTCGCAGAATAGCGGACCCGAAGACCAGGGAGAGGTCCAGAAGGGGGTGTCAAACCCCCCTGGCGGCGTCAAGGGGGAGAGCCCCTTGTGGGGATGGAGGGGCGAAGCCCCACTGATGCAAAAAAAAACTAGATTTTAAATTAATAAAAATAACACACACCCACCCATACATACACATGTACTCTGAAAGTGAAAGGTAGGGGGATTTGTCAAAAAAGCTCTTTCCCCAGCCCGATGCCGAATAAAAAAAAAGGCGCGGTCACTTACCCCCCCCCTCCCGAAAGTTTTTCAATGTATAATTTCAAAGACGAGATTGGAAATCAGCGAAAATGGTGTCTGTGTGGGTTTGCTTGCGTGCATGTGTTTGTGTTGTTGTTGTTGTAATTGGTATTTCGGTTTCTACGAATGCGTGTGTAGGTCGGTGTGTGTTATTTTTATTCATTTAAAATCTAGTTTTTTCTGCATTGATGGGGCTCCGCGCCATTGATGGGATTCGCCCCCTCCACCCCACACTCTGCCCCTTGGCCACGCTAAGGCGATTTCATCCCCCTCTAGACCCCTCGCCGGTCTTCAAATCCGCTATTCTGTGATGCATTTTTTCAAACTTCAGATCCCCATAACTTTTTATAGGGAGGTGACCGCCGCGTTTTCTCTTCACCATCGTGTTCAGTGGGTCATTTTCTATATATTCGGCCACCTCTCACCCCCCCCCCCCTTCCGAGGTGGTGGTTATTTTGTAACCATTTTCGAGTTCACACGTGCACTCAGATAAGGATATATACGGAAGACCTCAAGGACGTAGCTCGTCACCTAGCCTGCCCATAAGTGCTCTGCGTCCGCAGAGAGAAGACCCTCTTCCCCGCCCCGTCCCTCGTTAAGAGTTACTCGTCGCATAGCGAAGCAGAGGCTGGCATGAGTGCATTTTAGACTATAAGTACTTAATCGTAATTCATTGTTCGGTGAGTACGTCGATGCACCAGGGGGGAAGGGGGGTTCTTGTCACGTCCCGTAAATTTTTAATGTTTTGTTTATTAGTTTTCAGTATTTTTTATCTTTAATCAACGGGTTAAGTATTCATTATTTTATGACGACTCCGTCGCCTCGTGGCTCTGTGGGGTGTCAGGTGTGGAAGAGCCGATAGTGAGACCGGATGTACCCGATCGACTTCGACCGTGGGACTTCGGGAGCGAGCAACTTTCCGTGGACGTTATCAAAAATCCCCACCGGGGTGATAGCCACCGAGCTAACATCGGTCCGGTGGCGGCGAATATTGCACTGAGAAAAAAGAATCGTTGAATGTGCAAAATGCATTTTGTTGTTTTAACAGTTGCTAAGACATGCTAAATAAGCTACAGTTCACAGCTAAATAAGCTACAGTTCTACTATACTATTTTACCACCAACTATACGGTTTTGTTACGTCAATCAAAAATCAAGTTGAACGTATTTAAAGATACATTTTGTTAAACAACTGAATTTGAGGATGGATGAACGAATTTTTTTTTCAGTGTGTTAGTTCCGATTAGTCCACGGTTCGTTCCTGGAGTCAGAGAAAAACTCCTAGTAAAAGCGGCGGTGTAATAAGGCCTTAGACCCGGCGGATCCGCACAGAGACGTCAGTCTTTACTAGTAACATCCCAGTAGCAAAGGAGCTCGCGGCGGTGTAAGGAATCCAGGCTAGCAACTCGGCGGAGCCGCACAGAGACGTCAGTGCTACTATCTATTATACTATCAAACCTAACTTGTATTCTTACAATTATAAATTTAATCACAACCTTCGAGTCAGTGAACAGAGGTGCGGGGTCTGCGCTAAACCCCGATCGAAAATAGAGGACCCTTAAGTTTCAACGAGCGGTGTGCAGGAGAGAAACGTGGGGCGAATTGTCCACGCGCAAGAGCGAAAGAGTGAGAGGTAGCGGCGCGGCGGAACCTGTCCCCACGCAAAAGCTCTATTAGTCATTGACTCAATACAACTGAGGAGTTTGTAAGTAAACATAACTATACAATAAATATGGCTAATTAATGTATACCCCAGCTATGACTTGTTTCCTGTTCCGATCAAATTTCTACGTGAGAGGTTGCCGGGCCCGTATGGGACGTGCGGCTATTCCTTAAAAAGGATATATAACCTAACTTCATAATAATTTGGCGAACCCAAAGATAGAAGAAAATCGTTCTTTCTGGACGTAACATCAGTACATTTTGTGAACAGCAAAATTCTACGGGATTTTCGAAGTTTTGTGCTCTTTCTTCTTCGCAACCGCTTTTGTACCACGCATATTTGAAAAGGTTTGTAAACCGTGGAGAAGAAAACTGGTTGTGTGTAAGAGATTGTAACGTAACAATATTGTCTGTCAAATGCAGATGGACGTTGTAATTGTATAATATTACTGCGTCAGTAAAGTGTGTGACGAAGTTTTTCCATACATGGAAGCTATGAACATCAAGGGGCTGTATCATTCCAGTTGTACCTGCAGGAATTACCAATTATCATATGAACTAATTGTCTACAGAACTAATGAAACTGGTGCAATATATTCACCTGCTGGAATGGTTGAAACTTTAATATCTTTCCCTTGCATATCCATTTCTTTAAATGCAGTTTGACATTGACCGTTCCAAGAATCCAGAAGTATTACCGATTTTGGACCCGTATTGGGAATATATACTTCTTGTAACCAACGCTTGAAATGATTAGTCGTCAATTTTTCAGATTTCGAAGCCAATAGAAATACATTTTCGGCTCTGAACATAGTATGTTCCACTCGAGGACCAAATTTGCCAATAGGTTCCTTTAAAACGATCAACATCGGTGCCAAAAGCTTGCCACTCGCAGAAATCAAAGGCTGTATAGTATAAGTGTGTGTTGTTAATGTTATTGAATGCACCACTGTCTCAACGGATTTCTGCCCTTTTTTCGCTAATGTGCGGCCTGTATGCAGCTCTAAATTAAATTCACTCTGATCAGAATGAAATGTGTTTTCACCAACAACGTTGACTATGTTGACTTTCACCATTTCTATAAATTCGATAGCTTTGTTTTGTAGTGTATCAGCGTTTAATAATTGTTGTTTTGTTACATATTTAATAATCTTCCCTGACACAATTCTATTTTGGTTTTTTAATGTCCTTAACCAAGAAGCGGAAATTTACGGCTGCCATTTCTACAATTTCTCGTGCACGTAAGGCCCATCGTCGAAGATCTATATTATGGACTGGCAGCTTTTTGTCCAAAGCATTATTAAAATTCTTTAACGTGTAGTGAAATATTTTTGTTAACTTGTCTTTGTAGGTGCTACCCTTATTTATGCTATGGACCCACCGGCGTTTGTTTGAACAGATGATAACTTTTATATTCCCATTTGCCCCGGATCTCCAGTAATCTGCAGCTCTTGTCTTGTATTAGTAACTAAATTCTTCTATATCTTGGGTGAATATACTTTCATAAATTTTTGGATCTAGGTATCGTTGCTCGTGCCAATCTCCTTCACTATCACGTTATATTGCGGCTGCTTAATGAATTTCATTTGGTGAAAGTAAATTCAAACCAGTTACGACTTCCATTTTCATAGGTTAATCCATCGCTTCAACGATCATGTTTTCTAGATCCTTACTGAACTGTTTTTCCTGTTCGGTGATTGGAGTGAAGTTGAGTAACATTCATCGGATTAACGGACATTTTTATTCATATTTGGAACTCAAAATGTATGGCTGGCTTCTCCGTCGTAACTGCAGCAATAATGATCATTGGTAAATTTATATGACTTGAAACCTAATTGATAAGTACTGTGACGTCGCAATTTTGCACGTCACAATACATTAAAGGTGGCTTAGGATCGGCGCATGAAAAGGCACCTCCCGCCGTCCAGGAACCCCTCAAGCAATTTCCCAGGGCCCAGCTTAGTGTAAAAATTATTTTATTAACACTCTCATTTCTTTATTTTATGTTATACTTCGGAGCGAACGGCGCATTCTCACCGTTACGTAGGACAGGATCGAGGAACGAGTCGAAAATCAAACGGCGACGGAGTTACCGACCCTGACGCACACGGTCTAGCGACGAGGCGTCGCTCATCGACATTGGGATACCAGCTTATCCAGATACTTTTATTGGGATACCAGCGGATCCCAATAAAAGGGAAGTGGGGGGTCTTGCCTAATAACGGCCCTCCGCACCTCGCGACAATGGATTCCGTTGGGTATCAACGAGCGACAACGGAAAGTCGCGGATTCCAAGGATGGGTCACCGGCTCGAAGCTCCACTCCAAGCTGTCTGTCTCCCTCTACTGCCGGTCATCGCTCCAATGAGTTCCTGACCCAATCAGGTCCCGAGACGAAAGCCGAAGGCAATTTTTACGTCCAATAATTATGAAAATGCGAACGTTATCGGCAAGGTCAACGCCGAAAAATCGAAAAGGCTGTGAATAGGCAAGGAGTGAGGGTCGGGACCCAGGTCCGCGGAAAGGCTTCTCGCAAAAATTTCATCACTTGAGTTCTGATCTAGAGCGAGGAGAGGTGCACTTCCCAAGCCGTAGCCGTTCCCACCACCCAAGAAAGCGCCGCCACCGGAAATATCGTGGATCGAGACCGGGATTTTACCGGATCGAGATCTTCTGAAACTGCTCTGTCGCTTCTGAAACAGCACTGAACCGCTGAGTCGTTTCGCTCGTCAAAACCCGTTGTAATGCGCGCGCTGTGGCCCGTTGGGTAAAGTACTGAAATTTTGAGATTATTGAGGATACTGAAGGCACAAGCGATATTGTCGTGGTGGATCAGTAACGGACGGGAAAGATCAAGTCAGCTTGCGTGATTCCGTTATCCGCGAAGACCTCGCTCAAATTAAATTAACGTAGAGCCGCTGAGAGGGGTTCATTTTTCAAGTACCAGAACAAAAGTCATTTAGCATAAGTTAGAATTAAGATATTATTTGTTTGTCGTCATTTCCGTTCGCGCCTGAAATCTGTACAATTTGGAAAAATAAGAGGACCGCGAATTGCACGTATCCTGAACCGATCCCGCTGTATGCGGGATCGTTGGGAGATAATAAAATTTATTACGGTTGTCACCACATCTCGGAGTGTTTTTGTAAAATCTTTTTGTGCTGTTGTCACGGATCAACCCCGCCCCTCTACCAAATTCAGGGCTGCGGCAGTCGGGCAAATGACATCTCGTCGATTCGTCGGGAAAAATAAATTTGTCGCGTAAGAATTTGCGCGGCTGGCGCCCTATTCCGTACGAGTCGGACGAGAGCTGATTTTGGGACGCGAGTACCGGAAATCGTATCACAGTACACACGAAAAAAATAACGACACACGCTATTACCAGAACTAATATTAATCTTTAATAAGGCGATTTTAAGGTTATCGTGGGGTAGCCGCTCTTGGCACCGTAGTTGCTCTTTGCAAAGATTTTCGTTCGTTGGTTCTGCTGTTTGTGAAATTAAAGTTAACGATGAAGATTAAATTATGCTGCGTTGTAAGTTAATGAAAATGTTTCCATCACTCTGTTCATGAGTTGTACCAGCAACCCAAAAACGCTGTTATCTCTGCAGGTAATGCCTTCGATACGGTGAGCGGAGTGGAATGTCTTCGTAAATATACAATTGTAATCCAGTTGCTTCCCGAAGCACGAAGTCAGTCCGTGATTGCGACCTTGTCTGTGCCCATATTAGTGGAAAACTTAAGTTATTTTTCACAAGTAATTGACGAATTATTGCAATAAACAACACGCCATTTGTTGCTGTACTCATCATTATCATCATGAACGTCTAGTGGTCGAAGAATACACCTTTTTCCCCTTCGAACTTTATTTTTATTTCGGCCCGTTCACGAGCTATAGAAAGAACAAAGTTTTTAAGGGTGCGTTGACCCCTCAAGTGTTTCGTTCCGCCAAAACGAGAAAATGTGTATCGACTATTTTGACTGATTGTACTTTCTTTGTAACCCATTTTTATTTCTACAAATTTTCGTCCATGCCGCACAGTAAGAACTCTGAACGTTTGCCTTTCGAGAGGGGGACCGTGGGGGCGGGGGGGCTGGAATGTTACAAATATGCAATTGCGTCCTAGCACGAACATATATTGACGTGAATTTAGACCGAAATGCCAAAAGGCTAGCTGATTATACAATACTCTTGGGTAAAAGATCGACGGGCAGTTTCAACTCCTTAAGTGTGAGATATCGGAAAAAGAAAGAATCTGTATCCATACTTTTCCATTCTCTACATGTATGCAAATTTCCATCCCAATCGATTCCAAATTTTCGGAGATACGGTTGAAAAAACTGCATTTTTGCAATAAACAATATGAAATTTGTTGCTATCTGCATCGTTCTCATCTCCAATGTATAGTACACAAAAAAATTAACATTGTTGCAATCTGAAGTTTTTTCATATCTCGTACCGTTGAACCGTTATCAACGAAAAACGAACAAAATAAGCCAATTTTCGGAAGTGCGTTTCAACCCTTAAAAATCGGGTTCCGCCGATATAAAAAAATATGTGTCACCTATTTTTACCCATTCTATAAGCATGCCAAATTTAATCGAAATCGAAGACATCGACCTTGCAACGCTTCCTTGTTAGAGGTCCCTATGAAAAAAATAGATTATTGCAATAAATGATATGGAATGTGTTGTCTGCATCGTTCTCATCTTCATTGGATAGAACACGGAAAAATAAACGATGTTGCACTTCGAAATTTGTTTATGTCTCGTACCGTTAAAATGTTGTCGACGAAAACGGAAAAACACACCTATTTTCGAGGGTGACTTTCACCCCTTAAAAATTGGGCTCCGCAGATATAAACAAATACGTGTCGTTTATTTTTACCCATTCTACGAACATGGAAAATTTAATCCAAATGCGAGGGGGATCCCTCACGACCTTTCCTTGTCAGTATCTTAATTATTTCTCATTTCTTACAAACAATGATTAATAAGCCAAATAATTACTCATTTTGTTGAGTGACACTATGCGTGAATAGAGTTCAGAATGGTTCTATTGCGATAGACAGCATAGGATGTCGAAATTATATTTCTAAAAAATAAAGCCGGATTTTTTCGGCTGTTTTGATGAAAGAGCTACCCTTAACACCGCACTCGAACACCATCAATCGGTTGTGCTATAGTTTCAGGAATTGAGCCCACAATATTTTTGTATATTTTATATTTACAACAAATCAAACCACGTACAAAAAGAAATTGCCCATTTGTTTCTTAAATAGTTACATTAAAGATTCTAATGCGACATTCGAGGCGCGACTCGTATTAAACATTAACATAATCGACTCGGTTCCGTTGCGTCGTAAATGAAAAAAAAAAAACGTTACAATGAGTTTCGTTGCACTATCACTGCCAGACGGAATCGTTGAATATCTGCTGTTCACTATAATTTTGGACGTTGATTCGTATGTCGAAGAAGCTTTCTTATTCCCTTTTTCTCTTCTTTGTTTAAGTTTACTCTGCAGTCTTTTGGTTTCTCTTAAGTTAAAGTTCTTCGTTTGAAAAACTTGGAAGAAGAAGAAAAGAGGCGTGAAAGACTAAATAATATCGAACATAGCGAAAAGAGTGAAGGAATTCACAGCTTGGTCTCGTGCTTGACCTTTGCTCTCAACAATTGATTGGGTCTCAAAACTCCGTAGGAATTACTTATATAATACCCGAGCGAGGCCATCGGTGGTGCCGACGATGTGTTTACTTCGGCATTCGACAGATCGGTCGCATCCCCGCTTTCGTACGCAAAACAACGCAGGTGAATCTCGTTTGAACCCGGACCGTAAGCGTTTTGTGTGCGAGCGTGCAACTCAGAGTCGGTTTCCTCATTGTCAGCGCTGTCCACGTCACCTGAAGATCAAGAAGAAAAGATTGATATATTGTACATATAATTTCTATACACAGAAATTACAACAGTAATTTCTTATACGCAGATGTATGAGGGCTTAAGCTATTCCTTTTGCGAAGGGCCGTATTTTGTGGCGGCATAAGCAGGGCCTTCTGAATCGTCGGTAAATTACAATTGCGCTTAATAAAAAAATTGGTTACAATGGATTATTATACACAACGATAAACTATAATTAAAAAATTCGCACAAATTTAGTAGATTGAGACATTTTTACATTTGTTTGAAATGTCACGGCTACGAAAATTCTTCTGCTAGTCACATTTTTCCAAGTTTTAATATTAATATTTTCTTTAAACGTTCGGTGACCCTCTCTTTTTATTGTCGTTACGGAATCTTTAGACTTTTTTTACACCGGTGAGCCGTTGATATCAGGCATCTAGAGTTATTTAGTGTATAAATTATTAAATATAAATGTGGCCAGCGTGACATGTCCATAAAGCGCCGTATAAATGAGACGATTTTTAGGGGCGTAATTTTTCGTTAAAGGTTCGGTAACTTGGCTTGAAATTTTACCAGTTACTGGAATGTATTTTTAATTCATTATAGACGAAAATCAGTTAAGTGTAAAATATTTGGATTCGTGAAAGGAATACCTTAACCGTGCGTTGATTTGTTGCTGAGTTTCCGATGGTAACGTAGCTGATAACTCAGTAAAAATAGAGCTACAGTTTCCCTATGCCCTCGTGCAAATGTGATACAGTAGTTCACTGGGAAAGAGTGAAGGTGGGCAATACTCTTGGGGGAGAGGGCGGGGGGGGGGGGGGGGTCTTGCCAGAATTGGAAATAGTGAAGTGACAACCGTGGTGTGAAAACAAAAGGGATGGCAACGTAACAGCCGACAAGGACATGTGAAGGAGGAAGCACAATTGAATGACTAAATAAAAAATAACCGCAACAAAGTGAATTGTGTAATAACTTGTTTTTTTTAATAAGAAAAATTGATTTCATCTTTTTGAATTTTACAGATCTAATGCATTTGATTAAAGTGTTTTGTTTAGAATAAATCCGTTGCTTATAACACGACTAGATGTTGATTCTGGGCGTGCATTTTTTAATGAGATATGTTCACAAGTTTTTTTGGAGAAGTTACAGCGGAGCCACGGGGAACATGGACGATTAAATAAATTAATCAATAGAAATAATTTTTGGTCACATACCATCTGAACTATTTGTTGATGGAAGATAAAAACGGGATGGTTGCAACTTGCTGGATGGTCCACGTCGTTCTTTCAACGCATTATTCGAATTGTTGTATTTGAATTCCCGAGGAAGCGTGTAACTTCTAGGCAACGAAACTTGACTTCCCTCAACGTCGCTAATCTCGCCTTCGCCCTCACCCTCACCCTTGGAACTCTCCTCCTCGCCGTTCTGGTTCGATGTCAATCTGATAAAATAAATGGAGGAGTGTGAGCAAAAAAAACAAACTTGAATCGTTGCGAAGATACAGTGCTTACATGATCTAAAAAAAATCCCAGAGAATCCTACCATCTCGGGCGATTGTAGACTACGTTATTATCAACCAGCCATCAATCGCGCTTTAATTATATAATGAATTCAGTGATATATCTAAAAATCCAAATAATTATTCGTGTGCAAAAATGCTTATTCCGGTATCCCAAAATTGGAGAAAGTTCGAGCGGTTCCTAAATTTTCCAGCAAAAGTTAAATTCTATAAAATTTGGGCCGTTATACCGGTTCTCTCAAAATCAATTAGTAGAAAATGTTGAAACAAATACGTCCGCACATCAAAATGAAAAAAACACGTCCGTACATCGAACTGTACGAATGCGTTTTCTATCGCTACAAAGAGAGATGTCACTTTTCGATGTTTTCGAACATTCTGAACATATTTTTATATGAATTTTGATGCAAAAAATTAATGCTAGAGCAATGCTTCCCCTACAGAGAACAAACTATGCAAAATAAGAATCGTTTTGAATATGGGTGCGTAAACATCACGCAGGAATAAGAATCCCGTGTCCATGTGGAGAGTCCTCGCCGTGGAGTCCTTCATCCGTGACCTCGCGGAACAAAATTACCTGTGACCAGACGGTGTCCAGTGAGGATAATGATGGGGAAGGCAACGAGGCGCTAACAAAATTTCCGGCGTGTCGGCCCTGTCTTGTTGCGTGCCTTTCCAAATATTTGCCGGATGCGAAGTTGGATGGTACGGCGAGGAGGGCACTGGTGGCATCAGACAATGCATCTTTATAGGTGGCCAAGAGGCCAACGTTACAGCAGCAGCGTTTGCTACGGTTAGCGAAGCGGGCGAACCCGATAACGGTGAATTCGGCGATGTGTGAAGTTTCGTGTTCGGGGGTGGTTGCTGATTGGCGGCCGATAGGGAAGACGAAAACGATGAAGTTGATGCGGAAGGTGGAGGTACGAGTTTACCCTCTTTAATTTCCTCCTGAATGGCTCTCAACTCGCGCAATTGTTGTTGTTTCTTTTCACGCAACTTCTCTCGTATGAGATTGGCATTTAGCGAACCCACGGCCACGTCAATATCATTTTTTGACGCCGCCCATTCGTCCTTCTAACGAAAAAAAAAAACAATAAAGTATCACGATTCTTGGGAAGTTCTCGATTTCTTTGTGGGAAAGATCGGTCGATAACCGAGTTTTCAATGCTGGATGCAACTGAAACTCAATGAAAATATGCGTATATAGTGAAATCGCCTGAATCGGCACAAGTTTTTTGCAGTTTCTCCGTATTCTCGTGCGAATGCGATATAGTACTGCCTCAGGAAAGAGCAGTCGTGGAGAACACACTGGAGCCACTCTCAGAAATCAGCAACAGTGACATGACAAGTGTGGTGCACAAGGCAGAGGGATAGGATTGTGATAGTCTGCAACGGCATACATTCCCCATTAAATTGACCACTCGAACATGTGGAATTGACGTTCTATTGATGTAGTTAATATTTATTTGTGGCAATCATGACCTTACCTGCATCGAAACTGACAACGGTCTTTTCCAGAACGGAATTAATTGTCGCATGTTGCCATTGCTGTTGGACCATTGCTTTGTTTCGCCGATGCTCGTCATTGTCTGTTGAACCGGTGGTGGGACGAACGTGGTAGGCTTCTTCTTCTTTCTATTGAGATTTGTCGCCGTTGGATTTGTGAAACGACAATTAAACACACCCGGTATACCACCATTGGTCAATTTCGTTTTTCTAATGCCATTGACATAAGAAATCTTCTTCTCTTCGCCATAATCAATTCGCTTTTCCTCCGATATGTCCTGCAGAGATTGACAAATGATAATATGTTTTTGGTATGGTGTGTCTTTGATGTATTTGGTTAATTTTTCTAAACGATTCCCAAATGCTCTTCGACTTTTACTATTTTCACGAGGAAAAATTCAACGCCTGTGCATATCTTTTTCTTTAAGATTAACTCGTATCAATTAAAATTTACCTGATTCGTCAACATTGTCGCAATGTTATTTCCATTCATACGGCCACCCGCCTCGTACCTCAGCCGTCTTATGTGAAAAAATCTGTAATAGAGTCCCATGAAGAAGAGGCCACCGAAGAATAGGGCAAGAAGTATGAGTACAAGGGTAATTGGTCGTGGATGATGTTGAAGATCACTCCCATTGACACCTACGGCCCATACACCGATGAGCAAACTATTCTCCAGGAACATAACGGTATAGAATATTATCTAAACCATCAGAATAAAGCATACAATTAGTCATATAACTATTTAACCCTCCGTGATACATTCATTTGCAAGATCATTGAGAAATCGTTTATACCCAAGATGGGCTAGATGTTTCGACAATGAATATTAGGGGATACTGATTTCTTTTCGGACGTAAATACACTACTGCTCAAAAGTTTGGATAAACCAGTCCATATTTATTGTAGCACTAAAAGTTAAATAGCTCCGGAAAAAAAAGATAACCAAATTTAACGAACGGCGTTTTGAAGGAAACAAATTCAGCTTTGTTTTGCTTTTTTTGGAATATTTTACGCGACTTTTGCACGTGACCGTTTTTCGGCTATTTTTCGACCATCGAGAATTGGACGCATAACTTATGGAACATTTTTTGTCATTTTTATTTATGTTAAACTTGAAAGATGTAGCCGAAACTCCATTCTCGGTTTTCCAAAAGTTTCATACAACTTTTTTTCGTAAGGTTATTTCATTTTTGGCTAAAAAAGAGAAATTTTGGCAATTGCCACGTAACTTAAGAACTGTAGAGTTTAAGAGGAAATATCAAAGATTTTATACTGGAACGCCTGGAATTTTTAAAGAACTTTCCTGTGAGCTTTTTTTAAAACTATTTTCGCTCGAAACTGATGAGTAGGATGGCTTAACTCGAAAAGTATGGCATTTAGGACAAAATATCAGAAGGAGAAACTCTTCTAATTTTCGATCCTAAATGTGCTTGAATCTTTGCGATTTTTTTTTCGTAATTTGTTTGGCTGATACTCGTAGAATCGTCCAAAAATTCATTGATGTACGTCGAAAAGTATTGAATTCGGGACAAAATGTCAAGAGGGGAAAATGTTGCAGTGTGCCGTTTCAAAAACGTTGACATTTTTTCAGATTTTATTTCAAAATCTTTATTACAATGTTTGAAAGCACCTAGACGACCTAAAAAAACATTGTAAAAAATAATTCGAAAAAAGCTGAAAAAATGTCAACATGTTCGCAACAAAACACTGCAACATTTTCTCCTCTTGATATTTTGTCTCTAACTCAATAGTTTTCGACATACGCCAATCATTTGTTTAGACGATTCTCCGAGTTCCGGCCAAAAAATGGGGAAAAAATTCGGAAATAATTCAAGCGAATTTAAAATCGAAAATTAGAAAAGTTTCTACACCTCATATTTTGGCCTAAACGCCATACTTTTTGAGTTAAACCATCCTACTCACGAAATACGAAACTTAAAAAAAAAACGAAAATGAAGCCTCTGCTTTCCCCCTGTCCAGGTTATCATGGATAAAAATGACAAAACAACTTTACATAAGTTATACGCCCAATTCTCGATGTTCGAAAAATAGCCGAAAAACAGTCACGTAGTGTGTGTACCGGGTCGAAAAAGAATCATAAAAAATGTTTCAAAAAAGCAAAACAAATGCAACCTAGCGGTTACTAGACAAGCACGCTGCCGGGTGAACTACGGGCTCGCTCAAACAGGATGACGTTCAGTCTATTTAAGTCGCTTAAAATTTCGAAAAGGCGTCTTTCTCGAGTATGCTTTGCTATGTACCCCAATGGCTTTGTGCACTTAATAGTCGAGAGGGGACCTTCCCCTACGCCAAGTATAAAGATATTCTGACGCCAAGTATAAAGATCTTGTAGAAGGGGAAAAAATAGGCGACGCGTATTTTTTTATATCGGCGGAACCCGATTTTTAAGGGTTGAAAAGCACCCTTGAAAATTGGGGTGTTTTTCGTTTTTCGTCGATAACGTTTTAACGGTGCAAGATATGGAAAAACTTCCAATTGCAACAATGTTTATTTTTTCGTGTACTATACATTGGAGATGAGAACGATGCAGATAGCAACAAATTTCATATTGTTTATTGCAAAAATGCAATTTTTTCAACCGTATCTCCGAGATTTTTTAATCGATTGGGATGTAAATTTGCATACATGTAGAGAATGGAAAAGTGCGGATACGGATTTTTTCTTTTTCCGATATCTCACAATTAAGGGGTTGAAACTACCCGTTGATTTTTTTGCCGAGAGCATCGTATTATCAGCTAGCCTGTTGGCATTTCGGTCTAAATTCATGTCAATATACGTTCGTGTTATGACGCAATTGCATATTTGTAACATTCCAGCCCCTCCCCCCCAACGGTCCCCCACTCGAAAGGCAAACGTTTAAAGTTCTTACCGTGCGGCATGGACGAAAATTTGTAGAAATAAAAATGGGTTACAAAGAAAGTACAATCAGTCAAAAGAGTCAATACACATTTTCTCGTTTTGGCGGAACGACACTCTTAAGGGGTCAACGCACCCTTAACAACTTCGTTCTTTCTATAGCTCGTGAACGAGCCGAAATAAAAATAAAGTTCGATAGGAAAAAATGTTGTATTCTTCGACTACTAGACGTTCATGATGATAATGATGAGTACAGCAATAAATGGCGTGTTGTTTATTGCAATAATTCATGAATTACTTGTGAAAAATCACTCTTCAGTTTTTCACTAATATGGGCAGAGGCAAGGATCGCAATCACGGACTGACTTCGTGCTTCGGGAAGCAACTGGAGTACAATTGTATATTTACGAAGAAATTCTCCCCCGCCACATACTGCCTTTGAAGATTACAACACAATCGGAAAAGTGTTCTCACGCTTACTCATTTAGGAAATGTTTTTTTATGGATTATACTTATTACAATAATGATAGTCATGATAAAAGTGTTTGAAACAAAGAGATTTCTTACACCACGCACAAGTGATAAAAGCTGCTTCGCCGCATATATCGCATGTCGGTACATTTTGTGAAAAGAAAAATTCTACCGGATTTTCGAAGTTTGGTGGTCTTTCTTCTTCGTACCCGCTTTTGTACCACGCATATTTGAAAAGATTTGTAAACCGTGGAGAAGAAAACTGGTTGTGTATAAGAGATTGTAATTTAACAATATTGTCTCTCAAATGCAAATTGACGTTGTAATTGTATAATATTACTGCGTCAGTAAAGTGTTTGACGAAGTTTTTCCATACACGGAAGCCATAAGCATCAAGGGGCTGTATCATTCCAGTCGTACCTGCAGGAATTACTAATTATCATATGGACTAATTGTCTACAGAACTAATGAAACTGGTGCAATATATTTACCTGCTGGAATGGTTAAAACTTTAATATCTATCCCTTGCATATCCATTTCTTTAAATGCAGTTGGACATTGACCGCTCCAAGAATCCAGAAGTATTACCGATTTTGGACCCGTATTGGGAATATATACTTCTTGGAACCATCGCTTGAAATGATTAGTAGTCAATTTTCCAGATTTCGAAGCCAAACGAAATATATTTTCGGCTCTGAACATAGTTTGTTCTACTCGAGGACCAAATTTGCCAGTAGGTTCGTTTAAAATGATCAACATAGGTGCCAAAAGCTTGCCACTCGCAGAAACCAAAGGCTATATAGTATAACTGTGTGTTGTTGATGTTTTCGATTGCACGACTGCCTCAACGGATTTCTGCCCTTCTTTCGCCAATGTGCGGCCTGTAGGTAGCTCTAAATTGAATCCACTCTGATCAGAATTAAATGTGTTTTCAGCCCCAACGTTGGCTATGTTGACTTTGACCATTTCTATAAATTCGGTAGCTTTGTTTTGAAGTGTATCAGCGTTTAATAATTGTTGTTTTGTTACATATTTAGTAATCTTCCGTGACACAATTCCATGTTGGTTTTTGAATGTCCTTAGCCAAGAAGCCGATGCTTGGAAATTTACGGCTGGTATTTCTACAATTTCTCGTGCACGTAAGGCCCATCGTCGAAGATCTTTATCATGGACAGGCAGCCTTTTGTCCAAAGCATCATTAAAATTGTTTAACGTGTAGTGAGCTATCTTTGTTAACTTTTCTTTGTAGGTGCCACCCTTATTTATACTATGGGCCCACCGGCGCAACTGCGGCTCTGATTTCACCGTTTTGAATTTCGTTTGAACAGATGATAACTTTCTATTCCCATTTGCCCCGGATCTCCAGTAATCTACAGCTCTTGTCTTGTATTCGTAACTCAATTCTTCTATATCTTGGGTACATACATTTTCATCAATTTTTGGATCTAAGTATCGTTGTTCGTGCCAATCTCCTTCACTGTCGTCTTCTATTGCGGCTGCTTCATGAATTTCATTTGGTGACAGAACATCCAAACCAGTTTCGACTTCTATTTTCATAGGTTGATCCATCGCTTCAATGATCATGTTTTTTAGATCCTTACTGAACTTTTTTTCCTGTTTGGTGATTGGAGTGCGAGGCAAATTCATAGCACTTATCGCTATAGATAGAAGTTGAATAACATTCACCGGATTAACGTACATTTTTATTTGTATTTCGAACTCGAAATGTATGGCTGGCTTCTCCGTCGTAACTGCAGCAATAATGATCGTTGGTGAATTTATATGACTTGAAACCCAATCGATAAATACACACGAAAAAAACAACGACGACACACGTTATTACCAGAAATGCTATTAATCTTTAATAAGGCGATTTCAAGGTTATCATGAGAGCCGCTCTTTGCGAAGATTTATTTCTTTCGATCATTGGTTCCGCTATTTGTGAAATTAAAGTTAAAGATAAAGATTAAATTATGCTGCGTTATAAGCTGATAAAAAGGTTTGCATCATTCTGTTCATGAGTTGTAGCGGCAACCCAAAAACGCTGTAACCTCTGCAGATAATGCCTTGGATACGGTGAGCGGAGTGGAATTTCTTCGTATATATACAATTGTAATCCAGTTGCTTTCCGAAGCACGAAGTCAGTCCGTGATTGCGAGCCTTGCTTCTGCCCATATGAGTGGAAAACTGAAGAGTGATTTTTCACAAGTAATTCACGAATTATTGCAATAAACAACACGCCATTTGTTGCTGTACTCATCATTATCATCATGAACGTCTAGTAGTCGAAAAATACAACATTTTTTTCCGTTCGAACTTTATTTTTATTTCGACAACGAGAAAATGTGTATCGACTATTTTGATTGATTGTACTTCCTTTGTAACCCATTTTTATTTCTAGAAATGTTCGTCCATGCCGCACGGTAAGAACTTTGAACGTTATTGCTGTACTCATCATTATCATCATGAACGTCTAGTAGTCGAAAAATACAACATTTTTTCCTATCGAACTTTATTTATATTTCGGCTCGTTCACGAGCTATAGAAAGAACGAAGTTGTTAAGGGTGCGTTGACCCCTTAAGAGTGTCGTTCCGCCAAAACGAGAAAATGTGTATTGACTCTTTTGACTGATTGTACTTTCTTTGTAACCCATCTTTATTTCTACAAATTTTCGTCCATGCCGCACGGTAAGAACTTTGAACGTTTGCCTTTCGAGAGGGGGACCGTTGGGGGGGGGGGGAGGGGCTGGAATGTTACAAATATGCAATTGCGTCATAACACGAACGTATATTGACGTGAATTTAGACCGAAATGCCAACAGGCTAGCTGATAATACGATGCTCTCGGCAAAAAAATCGACGGGCAGTTTCAACCCCTTAATTGTGAGATATCGGAAAAAGATCGGAAAGATAAAGAAAAAATCCGTATCCGCACTTTTCCATTCTCTACATGTATGCAAATTTACATCCCAATCGATTAAAAATTCTCGGAGATACGGTTGAAAAATTGCATTTTTGCAATAAACAATATGAAATTTGTTGCTATCTGCATCGTTCTCATCTCCAATGTATAGTACACGAAAAAATAAACATTGTTGCAATTGGAAGTTTTTCCATATCTTATACCGTTAAAACATTATCGACGAAAAACGAAAAACACCCCAATTTTCGAGGGTGCTTTTCAACCCTTAAAAATCGAGTTCCGCCGGTATAAAAAAAACACGTGTCGCCTATTTTTATCCATTCTACAAGCATGCCAAATTTTATCGAAATGCCAGCCATTTTGCATCGGCTTTTTTATGACATCTAGAGGTGCGTCCGTATTTCACTTATAGCATTCAAAGCCTGCTACTGTGAGTCCGCTTGCCGTCCGATTGCGTTGTAAACGCAATTCCCTAGGCAGAGATCGGTAATTCAATTATTTCGATAGACGCTCGAAAAATGGCGAACGGATAAAACGTGGCTATACTCCGCGATACAGTGGAGGTGTTCGTTTTGGCTACACTTTCCACACTTTTATCAGATCAAGTAATAGAAAGTACACAAAAGGTGTTTGAAGTGTAGAAAAGTGTAGCTAACACGAACAGACCCAACAATTAATTCAATAACCTAAATATGGAAAAAAAAACATTGAACAATACTACTCAACCAAGCGATAAACTGAAAAAAATGGAAGGCCAAAGAAAGCAACCAACTAAGTTCATGAATGCATTTATAGAGACCGTGCCGTCCGTGTCGCGGAAAGGTGCGCTAGGCTGACAAACTGTAAACACGGTTGGATTATCCGTAAACTGATGTAGAATCCTGTTTGTTAGTCGAATGTTTCCCTCAATTATTTTTTTTATCCTAAGACTCCTCGAGTCTCTTCAAGATAATGAAGTATAAAATATTGTAATGAGGTCCTTTATTTTTTCTTGGTCGTTCTTCTCTCTATTTTCTTCCCACGATCCTTACTGCTGATGCATCTGTGCAAGTGGTCCTTCACCAAATGTATAGCTTCCGTCTACCTACATTTGGAATGTCATTCCCACGCAAGGCTTTCCAAATTCTTGGAAAACCTATAACGAAAGCCCTGCTTGATGCGCCTGGATCTTCGTGAGCGGTGCTTTCATATAATTTATAACGTTCGGCTAGCTGCATTAGGAATGCCGTAACTTTTCATTCCCTAGTATGGTTTTTCAAGTTCTCGTGAAACCGATATCCAAGACCCTCGCCTACATTTTCTAGAAGGATCCAGGGCCAACGTTTCTAACGTCACGTATGCCCTTCCTCCCACCATCTCGATGTTTCCATGCTCCATCCCTATAAGTTACCTCCGTTCTAAGCTAAAATGGTCAGTAAGTCCCTGAATACTGTACGCCGCCGAATCTCTGTCAGTTATTTAAATAAATCCGTCTCGAGTAGCTCAATCCGTGTTAACCGAGTTATTCCGTCCTACAACCAAGTTCTGGAGTGAGTCAGTCACTCCTTTCCTCCAAAATTATATTAAAAGTGTCCATCGCGACATCACAATATCGTTATAAATACCTGCAATTTGAATTGAGGTAGAAGAGGAAAAAGGTGAAGCCATATGGCTACGCAAACGCCGGCAACTTGTTTTTTCACGAGGAATTAGGATCAGAACACAAACAAATCCGAACCATAATCGTATTAATACAGACGAGTTTTTTGAACCATTTGATGAAGAAAATGTCAATGAAATAATCCTCAGGACACGACTTCTTTCATCGTGGGAAGAAAGTGGTCTTAGAAAAAGAAACTTCTACAGGAGGAAAACGTGAATCCATTTAGCAAAGTAAAGCCGAGAATCGTCGATATTAAGAAAATAAACATTAAGAAAAACCTCGCAGGAACATACTTTGACATCAGGGCTACTTTAAAAATACTTAAGCAGAAATGGAAAATAGATGCAAAGCAAGCTACGATCTAAGGAACGCCTTATATCATGGGTGGCCAACCCGCGGCCCGCCGGGGGTCGTATTGTGACCCACAGAGCTCGGTCAGATGAACATAAATGTTAACTTTTATTATACATATCACAAAATAAAAACATTACACCATGAATATGGGAAATATTATTTCTGAAATTTGGCCCGCATGCTGAAAACATTGGCCACCTATGCCTTAGCTCATTCTAATTACGCACGTAAGCCGTGTTCTGTAAAAATTTTGTCCATGTTGCCAGGGACGAAATTTTTGTTAGCTTACAGCGATCGATAGTGAGTTGTGTTAAAGACTGGACCCCGCAGCCGTTGCTAGGGGATTTGAATTCCCCACGCGAGGGCGCTAGTGCCACCGAGAGGGCGCTGAACAAGGCGGTCGAGAAGACGAACGAGGGAGGGTGCGTGCGACTCGGGAGAGCGAGGCGAGCCGCGTGTGAGAGAGAACGGTAGAAGAAGAAGGAAAGGCGACGAGGGTAACGGCGCTGCGAGTGAGACGCGTGAGAAAAAGCGGCCATCTTACCGCGAGTCCGACCACGTGCGAGTGGCGAAAAAGATTTAATTGTAAAACTGCGCGCGTCTAAAACTTAAATTAAATATTTATACATGTACCTGTTCATTGTGGTAAAAAATAAAAGTTAAGTTTTCATAGCCATGTAATAACATTTCAGAAGTGGGATAAAAACGCGTGCCGCGCCGCCTGGTACCGACGGGTCTCCTATAAAAAAAAAACTGTGTGTGGCAACTCCACACGCGTACGAAGTGAATACTTCGCGTGTATTTTTATTGATCACTCATTTATCAAAAAAAAAATTTTTGACCACTCTCATATTGCCTAGTGTTTCATTTTTTTAACAATTTTTTTTTCTTCAATTTTCACAATATTTTCTTATATTTTCACATATAACTATCTACAACAATATATCTTTTACAATTACTTACAACAACAATATATTTACACTTATTTACAACATATTACAATACAGTTTTTACAATTTATTTACAAAATGTTTCACAGTCGACTATAGTTGTTTGCTTCACAAATCTAAGGTGGTTATAAGCGAATTGTGATAGCTAAAATATGACACGAAATGTTTCAACGTTACGCCAGATAAATTTCTAACGAAAACGGCGTCGATAGTCGTACCACCTTTATTGGTAGGGTCATTTCTGCCGTTTATCATACGCAAAGAAAAATTGTCCTCAAGAAACGTTAGCAATGGTTCAGCCTCTGGTAATGAAAAATTTACATTGAAATCGCCAGCAAGAATTACTGCTCCGTTTCCAGAATCGGCAGGTTCTCCTGTCATTCTCGCAAGGAGTTGTGCACCTTCTTTTGAGAATGGCATTAAAGCCTTAGCGATAAAAGTTTTTATATCGCGCATTGAAGCATTTGGTGAGATATAAATCGCTATTAAAATGAGCTTGCAGTTCCGATCCCCTACTCTCGCGCATTCGATTGCACACAACTTGCCGATTCTCGCTGAACTGCTTACGATAACTCTGTCATCATTTGCATAAGGAGCCTGAATTTGCAAATGAGGAGTAACGATATAACATCGGTCGTCTTCCCGATGATAAATGGCGACACCCGAGTTCCGGTTTTCCCGACGTTGGAATCGAACAACGAAATCGAAATTAGGAATCGAAATTGGCTGTTCACCATTCTTCATAAATGTTTCCGACAACATTAAAATGTTAGCTCGTTGGATGACTCTGCAGTTCAGATCATTCGCGTGAGCGTGTAAGCTTTGACAGTTCAAAGAAACCACCGATAAGCCTTGCCATGAATGAAGGAAATCGAAAAGCTCTTGCTCCACCGTTACATGCGGATCCAAACGCAGTCGAGTCATTTCAAGCCGCAATGCGAGACATGAAGCATCGTTGTTAGTCCGGCGGCCATGATAGAATTTTCGTTTTTTATCGACTGAAATGATGTACAGTCTTTCGATTGCTGTGGCACGGGATAATGCAACGTAAACCAACTGCTGAGATTGGGCACGATCATAATAATAGACGACCTCATCGAATGTTCCTCCTTGTGATTTGTGTATGGTCAGCGCACAAGCGGGTGCCAGGGGAAAATGATTCCTTTTGGCGGAAATCGTTTTTTGTCGGTTGACATAAATTGTCGCATTTCTTCGAGTTATTGGAACAGCGTTCGAATTGATATTGTTTGCAATGATAAACGCACGTGCATCATTCCGAGCTTGTAAACCAACTTTTTTATCACAAGTTGGGAATACCAACCACACGCGAGTCACTTCTCCATCCTCGTTCTGTTCCAAGTGAGATAGTTTCCCGATTGCGCCGTTAACCAGTCCATCAGCTACTGCGATGTTAGTAGTAATGATGTAATGTTGACCAAGTACTAGGGTCAACGTTTTCAAAAAATATTTTTTTATATTATGAATATTTAATTTTTCTTTTTACTTATTGGTGAATTTTTTTATTGTTTATATTTTTCAATTTTATCAATTTTAATTCTTAGCTCTGAGCAAATTCATTAACTCGGAGCCCTCCAGAGAGCCCACGGAGCGCCTTCGATAAGCTCCATAGGCTTTCCGAAGGGCTCCGAGGAAATTAATTTACTCCTACGGAACGTCTTCGACGAGCTCCGTAGGGTCTCCGAAGGGCTTCGAGGAAATCAATTTACTCCTACGGAACCTCTTCGACGAGCTCCGTAGGCTCTCGGGAGGGCTCCGAGGGAATCAATTTACTCCTACGGAACGTCTTCGACGAGCTCCCCAGGCTCTCCGGAGGGCTCCGAACGTCATCATAATAAATAATAAATCTGCACTTTTATCTTCAAATAAAATTTTTTTAAAAGAGCAAATTTACTTACCGCTCCGCAAGTTGGCTTTTTGTTGCCGTTCACGTTCCAATTTCTTTTTCGCTCTATAACAATATCTCAATAACAATAAGTTAACAGAACTATTTCACGATGAGTAAAAATCAATTGCTTTACTATTCGATCGAAATAATTATCGAGCGTAGCTATGATTTCAAAAAATTAAAACATAAATGTTAAATCTTCCACATATCATAACAACGTGTCTGAAATGACAGGTTGGACCAGCCAGCCGTCAAAGGGAACAATTTTCTCCTATATCAAACACATTGCGGCGGGCTTTTTAAAAGCTAGAGTTACAAAAATTTTAATGATGTTTCCAAATTTTAAATTTTAAATTTAAGATTTATGAACAATAATTTAATCACAGTTTATTCTTATAATAAATTATTCAAAATTATTACTTTTTTACAACAAATTACAATTAAATTTGCAAAAATAATTAAGTAACTAATTGAACAACAACTTTTATTCAGTTTACTTGCTGAAAGAAATAATGTCAATACAAAATTTATTATTATACAATAATAAAATCAAAAATTAAATTTTAACAGTCGAGTAGAAATTTAAACAATAAATTTTATTCAAGTATTTTGTAAATTTAAAATGATTTTCTGAACGAAGAATTTTATGAAAAAATAAAAGTTGTAAAACAATTGCTCAAAGCACATTCATACTTGTAAAAAATATGTACATTGTAAAAAAAAATAAATAAAAATTGACATAATTGTATTTATGCGTACAAATAAATGTAACTTGATCAATTCAATTGTGATTTCCATTTACCTCCTTCTCTATATCCATACAAAATATCTATCAAACAAAAAAAATTAAAATTTTCTTTTGAAAAATGAAACCATTCCATCAGTATTTTCTTATGACGTTGTCACGTTCAACTATCGTCAGTAAACCGACTTTACAGACAACCGATTTTCATTATTTTTTTTCTGAAATTTCATTTATTTATTGTGTTATTTTTTTTTATTCTGTAATTTTATAATTTTAAATCTATGCAAGCAAAGCAAAGTATTCACTTCAAAACAGCAAGGGAAAATGAATGAGACATACCTTCTTCGCGTCCTTCCGAAGCTTCAAGCGTGTCACGACCGTTGTCGGCCATGTTTAACCTCCGTAGACGAAGATTGGATGATATTCACAAAAATTGTTCTTTTATTTCACAGAAGCGCCAATGAAGGGCTTATCACACAGAACAGCACAATTCACTTTTTAATTCAACAAACTATTCACGTCAATTTTATTTTATTTTATAGCGGTATGTTGATGTCAATGTAGTAATTTCGCGTTCGGCTCTCCCGCGTGGGTAAATTCCATCTAACGCATGGTGACGCCACGCTTTAGTCAGCCGACGCGGTACGGGGTTCAACGAAGCCTCTAACCGGCTTCCGCGCATGCGTCGACAAGGGAGAAGGAGATACTCCCTGCCGCG
Organism: Ophion obscuratus; assembly: GCA_964007375.1. Classification (NCBI taxonomy): domain Eukaryota; kingdom Metazoa; phylum Arthropoda; class Insecta; order Hymenoptera; family Ichneumonidae; genus Ophion; species Ophion obscuratus. The sequence goes on along the minus strand of OZ023318.1, from coordinate 13,923,112 downwards.
CGCTCGAGCAAGAGCGAGTGAGAGCGAAGTGTGAACGAGAGAAAATGACGCTCTCTCTCGCCAACGCGAGAGGAAGTATCACGCTGTCTCGCTCACACTTCACTCTCATTGGCTCTCGTTCCCGCGAGAAGGAGTGATACTCCCTCTCGCTCGCACATCAATCTCCCGCTATCTTCTTCGATTCCTCCATTCTCTTGTCCGGTTTAACATACGCGGTGAGGGAGAGAGAGAATATCGCTCTCTCGCTTACACCTCCGTCTTTTTCTATCTTCTTCATTCCTCCATTCTCCTGTCCGGTTTAACTTACGCGCGGCTATCCGCTGTCGCTTAAGAAGTATTCACTTCAAAAACGAGTGTGAAAGACAGGGCTGGAACCCATGATCAACGCGGACTCTTTTGAAAAATTTGTGCAACGAGTGTACCCCGAAATGCCGTTGAACAACTCTGCGGTGAGGGGTAGGGGTAGAGCGGCCACAACGAACTTTTCAAATGTAACGAACGTTCAGAGGCGCATAGAGAGGCAAGATGGCGGCCGGTTCGCGTCTATCGACCGCGTGGCGACGAACGATCGCGAAAGTGCCCGCGCGATCGAGGCGTGTGAAGTGCAACCGCAAGCATCCGGAACGAACAACGTGGCTGACGCGAACAACGATCACTCACGCGGGAGTAGTGTTCCGTCGATGCCGCGTGTTGAACCCTGCAAACAATCCTCAGGTAACCAGGGACAAGAAAACGCGCAGTTAGTGAGTGCGTTACGAATCGCGTTAGGTAGCGAAGCACAGGAGTCGGTGCTCCAGTTGCTGGTCCGATTGCTGCCCAGGGAGCAGCCCCAGCCGCGTGAGGTGGAGAACAACGCAGCCGGAAGCGTGCCGCCGAAATGCCAGGTAATCACCGATTTATCTCGAGACATCGAAGAGTTTAACGGCGAGGCTGACGGCATTAGGGCTAGCGAATGGCTGGCGAATTTGGAGTCCTTGGCTGCGCTCCACCTGTGGTCAGACGACTATCTTCTCACAGCGGCGAGGCTGCACGTGAAGGAAGGCGCCAAGGACTGGTACCGTACAAGGATCAGAGAGCTGAAAACTTGGGGTGAGTTCCGGGAGTCATTTGTTGCAACCTTTGTCAGGCGAGCGATGCCTCGACGAGATGGGCAAGGATGAAGGCACGACGACAAGAAAAAGGTGAAAGTTTAACCAGGTATTTTCATGCCAAGATGCGGCTGTGCGCACCCTTAAATCTCACGTTCCCCGAGGAGCGAGGTGAGATTCTGGCCGGCCTATGGTCACTCGAGTTATGTAACCTCGCCTTGCCGTTCTCGCAGTATACGCATGATGTGTTACTGCACGATTTAATATTCTACGAGAAGACGCTAGCAAACCAGCGCCGGGAACCAGACCATCGTGTGGGACGAGGAGCCGTAGGCCCGAGGGGAAGCCAATATCAGCCTAACCGCGGAACGATCGATCGGAGACCGCAAGGGCCGAGCACCAAGGAACAGACGACCGAGATGCTACCAAGAGAGCGCGCCGGTTTTAATTGCCGCCAGCCAGGACATCTATCAAGGGATTGCCCGGAGGAAAGGCGAGCCTCAGCGTGTTATCGGTGCAATCAAAAAGGGCACATACGCAGTCAGTGTCCGTTGGGTGGGAGGAAAGAGCGACCAGCGATGCAAGCAGTGAGTCCCGGACAAGACGATTCCGCAGCCAAATATTTGAAGGTAGCACGCGTGAACGGTAGAGAGATTTTATCGACACCGGAAACTCAGAGTGCACGCTCAGAATTTCTCGAGTGGCAATGGGTCAACTGGAGATGGAAACGATCGGAACGGACCTGAAGCCCTTCGGCCCACCAAATTTCGTGGTACGAAGTTGTGGAACCGTGCGTGCTGATGTCACCGTGGATGGGGTGACGATCCAGGTCGTTCCAAATGACGTTTAGAGCGTGGATATGCTCACAGGGCGTACCTTCACGGAGCACCCAGATGTCGCATTCCGAAAGGAAGGTGACCGCCTTACCTTCTCTGAGTGTACCAGCGAGCCATCCGAGGCGATGGCGCCGTCGATGTCTTTGGCCGCAAAGGGGCAAACACTTCTCCTGGCCAACACGATTTCTTTGGTGGAGGTCATGGGGTGTAGCACCACGGCCACCGTTCCAGTTGCCAATTGGGGTGTAAAAGACCGTACTCTCGCTCCGGGACATATAACAACAAGGGGGAGCATCACCAACGTCCGGACCATCGAGCGACCAGCAACGAGGGAGGACATCCGGGAGGAGGATGTGGTCGTAAGCCCGTGACAACCTGCGGAGGTGGAGCGAGAACTGCGTGAGATGCTGAGCGAGTTCCGGGAGTATATTGCGCTTATTTTACGTGAATTGGGCTATGCTAGGGACGTCAAAATGGAGATTCGGGTGCGGGACAATACGTCATCCGTGCAGTGCAAACCGTACCGCGCAACAGAACGCGAGAGATGGGAAATTCGGGACATACTGGCAGAGTGGCGCGAGGCGGGTGTGGTAGTGGACTCGGACTCGAAGTATGCCAGTGCGGTTTTGCTCGTAAAAAAAAAATCCGGAGAATCGCGATTGTGCGTCGACTTCCGCAAATTAAACGCGGTAACGGAGAGGGTGCACTTCCCGCTACCCAATATAGATGATCATTTAGCCCGGGTACGTGACAGTTCATTGTTCATTGTGCTTGACCTCGCTCACGGATACTTACAGATTCCACTGGAGAAGGGATCCCGCGACAAGACGACAATCATCATCCCCGAGGAAACGGTAGAGTTCACGCGCATGATGTTCGGGTTGATGAATGGGCCCGCTTACTTCAGCAAGGTCATCCAAAGGCACTGGGACCACTGAGGGATGACGTGGCTCTGTTTTACTTGGACAGCATCTTAATCCCAGGCACGAGTTGGCAGGACCGAGGACCGAAGCTACGCCTGGTGCTAGAGGCCCTGAGGAGGGCTGGACTGACGATCAAGCTGGCCAAATTTCGCTTCCTCTTCGACCGAGTAACGTACCTAGGCCATGAAATCTCCGGGAGGGGAATCGAGCCAGGGCAGACGAAAATGATGGCTATAAAAGCTCTCTCGCCTCCTAGAAACGCGCACGAGGTACGCCGCTTTCTGGGATTAGTGAGTTTCTTTCGAAAATTTGTGCCGCACTTCGTCCAAATAGCCGCACCTCTGTCGGCGCTACTGAGGAAGAACGTGGTGTTCACTTGGTCCGATCAGCAGCAGGAAGCGTTTGAGGAATTAAAGAGCCGATTGACGGAGTCGCCGGTACTACGAGCGTTTGATCTGAGAGCGGAAACGGCGGTCCACACGGATGCCAACGCAATTGGTCTAGCCGGGATGCTGATGCAGCGTGGAGAGGATGGCAAGCTCAGATTGGTGTAGGTCGTGAGTCGGCGTACCACGGAACCGGAATCGCGGTACCACAGCAGTAAGCTGGAGCTATTAGCCGTGGTGTAGGCGGTAACGCGACTTCGTTCGATGTTCGCCAACATACCGTTCACCATTGTCACCGATTGCCAAGCGTTATGCTTTCTGAGTACGCAGAAAACTTTAAACCCGCGAATCACCCGCTGGAACGACGCCCTAAGCGAGTATGATTGTCGGATCATCCATTGACCCGGTGAGAAGATGGCGCACGTGGTAGCGCTCAGCCGAGCTCCCGTATTGCCCACGAAGGGTACCGAAGGCGGGCAAATACTTTCGCTGGTCGGCGAGGAGGAGCTGACGCGGATGTACCAGCACAATGATGAGTGAATCCGTCAGAAGAAGGAAATCCTGCTGAAGCCAGAGAAAGCGAGGATGCCGTACGAACGGAGCACCGTGAATGGACTCGAGCTGTGTCAAGGGATGGTATGCAAAAAATACGCAGATCGGCTACTGCATGTGATACCGAGGGCTATGAGGAAGAGTGTGGTGGTGCGTTACCATGACCTCAAGAGTCACCCCGGGACGGATCGTACGTTGACGAGAATTTTCGAGCAGTTCTACTTCCCGAATCTTCGAGGCTACGTCAAGCGACACGTGCGAGCGTGTTGGACTTGCACGGTGGGAAAGACGAAGCCGGGGCGCCAAGCGGGCGAGTTACATCCAATTCCACCCGGGAACCGACCGTTCGCCATCGTGCACGCTGATCATCTGGGACCGTTTGTCACGAGTCGGCGAGGCAACAAATACGTGCTTGGACTGTTCGACAACTTGACGAAGTTCGCATTCCTGCGCGCCGTCAAGGATACGAAAACTGCGAGCGCCATTCGTCATCTCGAGGAGTTCGTTGATGGTATTGGGGCACCGGTCAGGTTAATTACAGACCGAGCGACTTGTTTCACGGCAAAGGCTTTTGAGGAATTCTGCAAACGTCACGGAATTAAACACCATTTGAACTCTCGCGCCACCGGCAGGCGAACGGGCAGATCGAGCGCCTCAACGCCACCCTGGTTCCTGCGGGTTTGGGGCAAACCTCCAGGTGGAGGGTTTGCACCCTCCACCTGGAATGCAAACTTGCGCCGCATCCAGAGTGACCTCAACGAGATGAGGAATGCCAGTACGAACATAAGCCCGTTCGAGATGGTCTTCGGATACGTGCCTCACCGTGGGGAAGGTGAGATACGTAGGCTCGATGTGAACGAGGAGCGCTACACCATGCCGGGGCAGCTTCAGGATGAGGCGCGTTCGCGGATCCGAGAAGCACAACGACTAACGAAGCGGAGGTACGATCGGGGCCGGCAAGTAAGTGCTCATTTTGAGCCAGGGAACCTTGTGTTTGGCAAAATTTCTCCTCAAGCGACCGGAGAGTCGACCAAGCTGCAGCCCAAGTATCGGGGCCCGATGGTAGTGGCCGAGGCCCTGCCGGGAGATACTCACCGCGTCGCAGACCTCAACGAGTCGGCTGAAGGCAGGAGGTACGCTTCGACGGCGCATGCCGCGTAGCTGAAGCTGTGGGCACCAGCGTCAGGCAGTGAGAGCAGCGGAAGCAGCAGCGAATCGGAAGGCAGAGACAACGTCGACCAAGGGACGTCAACACCGAGTCCTGCGGAGAGCAACGAACGAAGCAGGCGGGAGCGGCGGCCGCCACGACGCTTCGAGGATTATGTGGCATCATGAGCGCAGTATGTGTATACAAAACTAGAGGAAGGTGGAGAGTAGCTCGAGGATAAGCTAACGCAGGAGTGGCCGAACTGTTAAAGACTGAGCCCCGCCGCCGTTGCTAGGGGATTTGAATTCCCCACGCGAGGGCGCTAGTGCCACCGAGAGGGCGCTGAACGAGGCGGTCGAGAAGACGAACGAGGGAGGGTGCGCGCGACTCGGAAGAGCGCGGCGAGCCGCGTGTGAGAGAGAACGGTAGAAGAAGAAGGAAAGGCGACGAGGGTAACGGCGCTGCGAGTGAGACGCGTGAGAAAAAGCGGCCATCTTACCGCGAGTTCGACCACGTGCGAGTGGCGAAAAAGATTTAACTGTAAAACGTTCGTGTTTTGTAGGTGCCGTGAGCGTCGCCCCGTCAGATAAGAGGATAATAAATTCGAGGAGTAGCGTAACGAACATAGGACTTTAAGGTGCGGGTGTGTGTGTGCCCGTTTGCTTTCTTTGCATGCCGCATGCAGTATTAAAGTGCCCTCTGCCCCCATGTTCCGAAACGCAATTTGCACTAGCGTCGAAATAAAGTCTGTACGACCGCGCGCGTCTAAAACTTAAATTAAATATTTATACATGTACCTGTTCATTGTGTTAAAGAATAAAAGTTAAGTTTTCATAGTCATGTAATAACAGTTGTCACCCTATGACTATCAGCAAAAGACTGAAGGAAAAGTTCAAGGGCATAGTAGAAAGCAAACGCAAAGAACGCAATCTGGTGGCAATAACGTTAGACGCATGACAAAGCGAAACAAATTGAAAGCACACTAAATGAATGTTTACCAAAAATATAGAAGCCTATATGCCGGACAAAAAAATCTTCGGAATCGGTGCTGTGGAGGACATTGATCACTCTCTGAGAAGGAGATCAGGAAAGAAAAGTCGTTAATAGGCGCGCTCGTTAAAAAATGGACTTAAAAAAACGTACACGGTCTAACAAACTCAATCAGTAAAACAATGGATTCATCGTAACGCAATCCCAAAAAGAATCACGGTATTCAAGTCGGAGATTGAAGGTAAACCGTTCGAAATTCGTGTTAAGAGATGCACCCTTTATTAGAGAATCGGACATCTCGCAAAAGAATGCAGCGATAAACCAAGATGCGTGGTGTGCGGCGGGCGCCTTTCTTATGTTAAAACAACAAATTACAAGGGAATATCACATATTAATGTAAACACACAGGAATATGACAAGACAGCCCGCTCAATCATGGTAAAAAGCATTTTTCACTTTCAAACGCATTCACCTGAGCACAAGGAACAGCTTCCCACGGCGACGAGATCAAAACACCTACAAAATCCAACAGAGAAAATCCCACAAATTTTACAGGAGTTCAGTGATTTACGCTCATACGCGATCTTCACAGGATCCAAAAAGGGTGCTGAAAAGGCAGTCGCCAGAGATCCGACACCACGGTAATGATGCGCGATGTTGCTCAAAACTTCCGACAAATTTACAACACCAAGGAACTTGGCTTAATAACAAGTTACACTTCTTGGACATTTTGGAAACACCACTGCAACCAAATCAGCCAGGTGGAAAAGCCTAATATTATATGCAGAAAACCTAGATACTAATTTCCACCCATTTGACTTAATACATCAAATAAGCTCAGACAGTCCCGAGACTATGGACCTCGCAAAATAGACTCGAACACCCAACAGAAACTATGCCTCACCTAGTGACACACTGAATCCCAACACGGAACTGCTTGGAGTCCACCTCAGTCCAAAAGAAGTCTATGCAGTAAATAACACTCTCTGGACCTTTCGACAAATCTTTATTTAGTTAGCAGACAGAACATGTCAGAATGGATAATGGAATTGTAGCCTACTGAGCGGTAAGAAACATGGATCCCCTTCCCTTACAGAAAATACAGAAGTTTTACTATTGTTTGAAACACGATTAAGAAAAGAATCAAACATAAAAATGTCTTATTTTTTTAAATTCTCAATCATTGCCTCGTTATGTGTGTGGTATGGGAGTTGAAGTATGCATCGTTGGAAGTTTTCTTCATTTTTCATTGCTTTATTTTTATCATTGTTCATCACTTTTTTGCAAATTGAGGTCGTCGATCTCTAATAAGAATACGTAAAAACGGTTAAGGGATTTTCTAAGCCTAAATCTGCAAAAAAAAGTTTGTGCAATGAAAAAGACAATGCATTGCGTTTCAACGATGCAAACTTCAACATCATGAGTAGTAAGCGTCAAATGATCTTCTACGTAGATATTATTTCGTAATAAAAATAAGCGTTTACCGAAAATCAAGATGAGTGGGGCAATACCCGCCCTTTACTCAATGTAAGAAAGCGCGGTTTTAACATTTTCAGCGTACGGCTACGCACTGTATATGTTGAAAACTCATTACCAAGGAAAATGTTCTTATGTGTATGTGGCAGCTGCCACATTATGTTTGTACCCAGAACACACAAGTCTAAGAAGAGACTATCAAAATATTGGAAAAAAGCCTGCGAAGAATCTTTGGCAAGAAGCTTTCCGGAAATTCAACGTTATCAAAAAAGCTCAAAATTTCAATAAAAATGTGCAATCAAAGGCAACAAGGCTTGTTGATATTTCAAACGAACGAACAGTCCAAAGTCAAAGCAATTGCGGAAAAATGAAACATGACCACGTAGCATAATAGAATTTCTGATTAAAATATTTAACATTTTCATGTGTAACATTTTCATATCTTATTCTCAAAGAATGGGACTGATACAAAATCTGCCTTGCCCGAAAAGCCAACTAGAAAGCTGAAGACCCACATTATGGGCCTTATTTCTATTAAGACGTTTCAAAAATAATTAGATAAAAGCCGATTATAATATTTCCTCGAAGCAGAGTTGATTCCATGAAAATACTAAGTCTGGGTTCCCAAAATCGCGTTCTTTCACAAATAACAGTTATTGTTACATCAAATATATACAATTCATTTGGAAAAAAGAATTTGGATAAAAAATAAAAACACGATATCAAACTTTCTATTCAAAAACCTGAGCCCACTTCGTCTCTCTGATATTGTAATTCTCCTGATCGAAAATTGGAATACAAATTGAAATGCAACTTTGTTCGTTAATGGTTTACTAATTGATAATGCTGATGTAGACAAACCATTACCCCTTGGTTCTGAGGCTAAATGTAAATATTTTTCTCGAAGATACAAGGCCAAAAGCAGAGAAGCGTCGAGCAGGTGTGTGAGTGCTCCGCTCCTCGATCATCTAATCCCAATTTTATACTTGGGAACGTTTCAAGGGTATTTCAGAACAATACTTATTATTAGATTTCGCAGTAATGTTGTGTTAAGGCATAATATGGTTTATTGAAGAATAAAGATGTATCATACATATCTGTGTACGTGTTTGTACATTGCAGCTTGTAGCATTAACGGTTAGTTTTGCTCAGACTCTTGGCGCGTACACATCGTAAGAACATCGTGGCAAGTTATCCAAAAGGTTAAAAATCGACATCCGAACGGGAAATCGATTCACAAGTAAAACAGACGATGAAGAGTTGAACGCGAGCATTAGCGCGAAAGAATTCCCTGTTGCAAAGGTCCGAAACGATCCTATAGCCAACGATAAAAATCCGACACATTGCTGTTTTGTCTATTGGCAGCACAGATAGCGGATTCTCGTAATTTATCTGGACTCATTGGAATGTTCGCACATATGGTTTCTATTTGGATAAACCGATACGGAATGTATCAGATTCTATTGTTTTTATGAGCAAGATGGAATCTATAGGGAATTACGTATGTCAATCATTCTACACTGATCGACAAGTTGCGTGCATTTATCAGCAGCTACGGATTCGATTTAAATATTTTTCTGATTGTATTTCCACAAGTTATATATTAATAAGTTTCAAATGAACTTGACCGTTTGGAAGCGAATGTGCATAAAAACGGAAAAGTCCACGATTGTTTGCTATCACATCTCGAATGCAAAAACTGATACGTATTAAACTGTATATATAATATATTGTATGTAGATATATTAGGACCAAGTTTTGTATGGGATAGCATTTGTGATTCCATGGACAAAAACGCATCATTTTCCGATAAAAATGTACGTTTTCAATATGAATGAATCAGATATTTCAGATGAGTCACTTCGTCAGCAGTGATTGGTATTGACTGATGAACGTTTAATGGGAACATACAGATTCATCGATCTTATTGGTAAATATGGGTTTAACCTGTATATATTTCAATCAGAGTTTCCACACTTATCCAGGGTGAATAGAGAATATTTCAGATAGCCTCTATATGGATTATCTAATGGAAAACTGACCTTTAAGTCCATGTGAATGCATATGTTGATGCAGATTACAATGTACCTGCGCATCTCAGCATTTATTCGTACAGTCAAAGATTCAGCTTAATAATGAAGCTCGGGTGTTAATATGGAAATATTAGTCAAACTTATATCCGTTCGAACCAGTTTCCTGTATCTGTTTTAAATTGGCGTTTTCCAACCTATGCAGACTTGAGTGATAATGCTTCTGTCGGTCTATGTATGGATATCCAATTAAAAAATGGCATCTGCATCTATGGTAATGTATACGTAAGTACAAAACTAGTCTATTTGCGCATATATGTATTTGTTTGTATTGTAAACGATTTAGCCTCAGAATCGAGTCTGCTTTACGTGAAATAGCCTCTTTGTTACACAAAACACAGAAAGCGTTTATGGTTGTCATTATTTTGTTTAAATATTTGCATTTTGAAAATTTTTAGAAGAAATAGAAATAGATGGCAGTTCACAATAGTACGTGGGTATACTTCCGAAAAGCTAATACCTTTCGTCTATCTAAAATTTTGCACAGATTTTTGTTGCTATATTTCACGCTCAAGATTTGTACCGTAACATTTTTTTCTACGGAATATCCAGTGCATGCTAGGAAATGCCATAAAAACATTCAAAGACTAAACTAATCCAAAGAGTAATACAAAAACTGAAAAAATCACGATACTGCCTCTACAGAACTGAGTGTTACATTGTTTCTCTCCGTCTCTCTGCTTTAGTGCTTGAGAGAACTTGTCCCAGGGCGCAAAATAGATGTCTCTCTCTCTCTCTCTCTCTCTCTCTCTCTCTCTCTCTCTCTCTCTCTCTCTCTCTCTCTCTCTCTCTCTCTCTCTCTCTCTCTCCGCCCGCCCGCCCGCCATCCCTCCCACTCTTTCGATAGAATCCGATAGGTGTAGGGACAAAGACATCAAATTTCGATAGAGATGTTTCGAAAGTATGAGATTCGATCGGTTTCTGTCGGTCTTTTTCAACAGATCGTGTGCGTCGATCTGTCCGGACCTGCATGGTTTTATCTGTAGTTAACAAGGGGATTCCGTCAGACGACAACCGAGTTTAGCGATGTGCTTTTACAGGATGTTAGGTAAGTACTGATGTTTCTTGAAACAGACCAGCTTTCAACTCGGCCTTAATTTCGAGGTCAGACGCCCTAACTACCGCGCGGAGGTCTCGAGTTCGAGTCCCCTCAACGGTACTTTTTGTTCGATTTTGTATATGGTCGTTAATTTTTTGAACCTTTTTTATGCTACGTACATTTTGCAAGATGTGTTTGCTTGGGTTTAATTATTTTTAACTAATGAAATTATATGTGAGTAAACAGGACTTTTATTGTTTGTCGCTAAACGTTATTCTATTTTTGAATGGTTAATTAATATTAAAAAAATCACAAATTATTTAACAAAATAATTTTCTTCTGTCGATATTATCTGGTTATCATCAGATTTTGATATAAACAAATTCACGGCTCATTCATTGTTTAAAAATAATTTAACCCAAGCATACACATTTTGAAAATGTACATAGTATAGAAAAGGTTAAAAAAATTACAGAACGTATTAAAAATTGAAAAAAAACCTCGAGGGATCTCGAACTCGCTTTGTCTATAATAGCGTTCGGTGGGGGAACAAGATACGCTTTGCTTGCCGGCACTGCACGCGCGGCTACCCGCGACCGGCATCGGCTAGTCAGTTCTTTTTGATCACTCGGTACGACAATTGGTATCCGTAAACGTTCCGAACAACCCAAAGAAAGTGAAAAGAGTGAACACGTCAATTGTGGTAAACGTGCAGTGAAAAACACGGACACGGCTGTGCCATACCGCTGGATATTTCTTAGTAAGTACATTTTTCAAAGATTCAGATGCGTTCAGATTAACACTTCGTCTGTAATCATTTTTCCGGTACCTTCCGTATGTAAATCTGGATATTTCAAGACCTGCCATTCTTTTATCCAGTTAATACATTCGAAGATTTTTGAAAAAAATCATGCCAGTGTTCAAAACATTCGCTTCAATATATCAATCATAAAATTATATAAAAATATATTTTTTAAATTTATTGTTTGTTAAATAAATGGAGCAACTCATTAGGGAAGTCATTTTGTGTCGGATACGAAATACCCAGGTTTACAGACGAAATGTTAATAGCTTTTTTTAAAATTATTTTTGGGGTTCAAAGTCTTTATCTTTTTAAAATGACTTCTTGAAACTCATTAAGATTTATTTTACCGTGTGTGTGAACGTGAAAGTTTTATTATATTCAGTCGTCGCGTACATTTTTATTCACGGAAGCATAACGACAAATGAAACCGATAGAATCTCATAGATTCCGTTCTATCGGTCTTTTTGTACAGAACCGAACTTACCCCTAAGGCTTGGTAGAAACAGATAGAGGATAGAAACGGATCGAATCCTATACATTCCGATACATATCTATAGAAATTGTATGTGTTGTCCCTACATCTATCAGATTCTATCGGAGTTCAGGAGGTCTATCGAAATGTTGCCATGAGAGATTATGGCTAGGAGATTATGGAGATTGTGGCTATAAAATACAAAAATGATTTTCCTCAATAACACTTCTTTACGGTAAACAGGCAAATTTCCTTAGGAAATAATACTTTACAGGCTATTGTATAATTTATTTCACAAAACACTTCTTCCATTACTACAACGTTGTGATAAATATGAACCATAATTTTAGATTTACTCTTGTCATACGTAAGTTATTTTTGTTATGTATTAGTCTCAAAAATATTCTGCTCTCTACGAAATTTAGTATATTTTCTGAATCACAGAGTAGACGTGAGATTTCCACTCCCCCTCCCCTCCTCCCGCCCCCTAAAAGATATTTTCTCAAACCCCTCCCCCCTCCCCATTTGGAGCTCACGTAATGAATGGACGCCCCCAACAGTGATTTCGTAGTTTTTTTAATTCCGCAAAACTCCTTCATTTTTGTTCGTTTGAATGTATACCCCGCCTTAATGGGAGTAAATCTTTGTTTTCAGATATTTACAAATATTTTCTTCAAACTCATCGTCGCTATGATGGAAGTAAACTTGATCAAGTACTCGGCGATTATCTTAGTTGCATTCGCAAAAAAAAACTGATCTCAACCGATCTTCTCAAAAAAACGTTAAGACTACAAGTAAGCAAATTAAGAGAGTTTCTAATCATAAATGCATTCCACCCAAAAGAAGCTCAATTACGCGTACTTTTCGTATTGCGTAAATTGCGCAGCGATTCGGTAAACTACGCGATACGTAAAGTGCACGCTATGGGGGACCACCCTCGCGCTCAGCTAATGTTCTTATGTATGTTGCAGATGAAACAATTGAAATAAAATAATAGGAGCGAAGGCAGCACCGCCAGTAGCGGCAGCAGCGATGAGAGCAGCGCGACAGAGACGGCGTGATATATATTTCCATTTATATGCAATATTTTATTGGATTTTATTTTAATTTTGATTTCATATCCAATAGGACTTTTTTGATACAGTTTTCTCAAACAATGGCAGTCTGTAAATTTGTTGTATTCCTACTCATTCCTATATATAATTCCATATTAAACTAGCCCGTTTTCCTCGCTTTTACGGCCTCCCGGGCATTCCCTGCATTGCGTCGGGCCCTCGCCAAGATTACCTCATCCGTTTCGAAAAGATCCGAAATATTTTATAATACGGGTACATTAGGGTGGTTCTTAATTTGGTGATGTTGTAAATTCTTCGGTATTGTTCCTCAAAAGTAATCAACATATATAGAAACAAAATTGGCCGCAAGCGGAAGTTTGTTCAATAATTCTAACCTACCTCGCCGAGCTGTCGAATTTTTATATGATAAAAATGATTTTTTTCCAGCACGTTTTTGCAATAGATTGTAGCGTGCATGTAATTTTTTTTTATGCATTCTGGCATAGTTTGTACCAGTATACCGGCTTTATCCCAAAACACAAACACTTCTTTGGTAGTTATTGTGGCACTTTCATGTATCATTAATTTTAGACACTGAGTATTATAAAAAAAGTACTTTTAACACCTGCGATTTTGAAGGCAACTTGCTTCCAATTGTTTGTGAATGAGCATCACAAATTAAAAAAATACGTTTACGTAAATTACGGTCATGGAACATCATCGCGATTTTCTAAACTTAAGTCGTCGAGCACATGTGTCCAGCGCTGAATCGAGACATGTGCCTCACGTGGAAACAGTAGACACACATTTATTTCGAGGTTAACGAACATGGAGCCTAGATACCAGGAGGGTCAGCGAGGCCTTTCAACTCGTCCCCAAAACGAGACCAAGAAATGATGGCGCTGGGGTGCTCCGCAACCTATATGTATATAGATATACGCTAAACATGGGTGTGATCTAAGACAGATCACAGATGATGTACCTAACCCTCATTAGTGTTAAGGGATAACCCCACTCTAGGATTTTGGAAAGACGTTTTCTTTTCTAAAAATACTTTGGTGTCATAAAAACAATACGAAATTGGTCCTGTAGCAATTTTTTTTATTTAAAGATTCAATTATCGCTTTGGCCGCAGCGCCTTGGAGGGCGCGCTGAGTTGCTCGTACAACTTTAAACGCGTTTTTCTCGAAACCACTTTTTTCGATCTCGGAAGACGGATTACTCGACCAACTTTGCATGCATCGATTTCGAGGTTGAAATTTTGACAGCAGCTTCACAATTATATTCTTTGTGGGAGTACGTTTCCGTTTTTTGATTAAATATAAACTTCTTTTTATAAACAATTTACTGTTTTTTTGGCAAAAAATCGATTTATTTCCTTCAAAGTGCGCTATTAAAAAAAAAATTAAAAGCAAATTTCTAGGTAGTCTCATAGCTAATAATATATATCATTTTTTTTGGTTTTTGTTTCAGGTCTTATATTTTACGATAAAACCGTTCTCCCGTGAAGCTATATGTAAAAAAAAACACGTTTTTCTAGATGGACTATATTGCCGCCATTTTGAGTTTGAGCTTGAGATCTTTTCTCGCTTTTGCGTTTTTTTCCGAACCGTCATGAGGAAACTATGAATCGGCGGATATTTCGACGTTTGATGTCACGATCGATCTGTCGTGAGGTTAGAAACTCATCCGATCACTTTCACCTCGTTGACCAATATATTACTATATATGTCGGTCGCGCTGCACCCCAGCGCCATCACTTCGGGACATTTTCGGGGACGCTTTTTTCAGCGCCTTTGCATTGCCGCTGAACCTCCTGGTATCTAAGCTCCATGTTAACGAAGATTGTAGCAAGCATGGGAAGCAACTCATCCGACGAAAGGATACTTGTCGGTAAGGCAGGACGCCTTTAATTTATCAAAATTTATGATAAACATAATAAAATTGAAATTTTAAATATTGTTTACATATTGTTATTGAGTGCGCTACGTATCTCTTCATATTTCTAATTGCATACGAAAAATAAATTGCAGTTTTTCGACGTCAAACTCCTGTTTTGACCATAATGATCGATTTTTGGAATAAATGATGACAGTTTTTTTTTGCTAATTACGTGATAAATATTAAATCCACGAAAATTTTACATGTTACCTTTTTTGTAGAGCATTAAATTTCCTACAAAAACATCATCGGACATTTTTTTATTATGTATAGTTTTGAAATAATAAACAATTTTCTTAGCAACATTTTAAATGCATGCATTTTCTCAGATAAAAATTCGACAGCTCGGTGGGGTGGGTTAGCATTATTGGACAAATTACCGCTTGCGGCCAATTTTTTTTCTTTGTGTGTTGTTTACTTTTGAGGAACAATACCAAAGAATTTCCAACATCACCAAATTAAGAACCACCCTAGGGTACATACCGATGAATGCCAATACAAAGTAATTGGCTAATACCAATATGTTCTCATAACACAAAAGATAATCGTTCTATTGAAAGTCCATATAGCAACCGATTTAATGAATCCTCACTCTGAGTTATCTGCATACGAAAAAACCGATTTACACAGTCAAATGATTGGCCTGTATTTACTGATGAACACCGACGCCTCCTCTTGAGGGTGAAATATTTACAATATTAGTACATTCCGACAGGTGCGGACAAAAAATAATTTGCAAATATACATACATTTCCATACAACAAAGGATTACTGTTGGATTCGAGAATCCATATAGCAAAGGATTGAATGCATCCCGCCCTCGGTTGTCTGTATCAGAAAAATTCGACCAAACGGATAAATACCAGACCCGTATTTACTGATAGAAAACCGTGCCTCGTTCTGATGACGAATTTTTTATAATACAAGTACATGCAAATAGGTGCGAATAAGAAATTATTTCCAAAGACAAATACATTCTCATACAGCGAAAGGTAAGTTTTCGATCTGAAAAGTCGAGTAGGTTCAGACAAAAAAAATTTGCGAATACGTATACATTCTCTTACAGCTGAAGGTAAGTTTTTGATCTGAAAAGTCACACACAAACTGATTGCTGTCAAATTTCGATTGTAACATATACCTTCCTATACGAACTATGCAAGTGGGTTCTGTCGATTAGTACCAATAGAATTCCACTTGTGAGTATAAGTTCATTCCGTTAAAAAGTAACGGACATTTCAAAGTACGTCAAAGTGTACGTGGTGCAGATTAATTACGATTGAAATTAAAAAGATATCTGCACTTGCAAATTGAACTACGCGGAACCGTTTTCGGATTCTATAGGTAATCTACGGGCACCGTAGACATGTACAAAACCCGATAGAATCATATATTTAAAAAAAATCGTCAATCCTGTCGGAATTCATAAGCGTTTCCGAGGACAAAAACACATCATTTTCCGATAGTATTTCTGTTTTTATTGGTTTGTATCGGTTCTTTGCGACAGAGTTGTCAAATACGAGCAGTGAAGATATAATTGTGAGTCCACTTCATTATTATAGAATCATTGAATTTCTCATAGTTTTTCATACCATTGCTGATATTTTAATCTGCAAATCGTGCAAACAAAGCATAATTTTGGAGAGAGCGGGCATCGAGGTTTAGGTTTCAGAATAACGTTATCGTGTGTGTTCAGTCGAACAGAAATTAATTCACGACCGTTAATAAGCACCGGTCACGAGATAAATGGACGGATCGTGTTCGTTATGAGGCTACTCGGTATTACGAGAGGAGGCATCAATGTATTTTGTGGCCGCATGGACCTGTGCCAAGCGTTGGCGAAATCAACGTACGAAAGAATAGTGCAGCACCTTCACTTGGCATGGGAATCGATGTTCAAAACAGTTAGTGAGAAAGCTGTCAAAAAGGAGTGGGAAAAGAATGTAGAAAACGGAAGAATCGAAACTCATTTGAAAGTCTCCGGCAATAGATTCTGGAAAAAACGTGACTTTGTTTTATTGTACAGTGTAACAACTTCCATTGGGTACTACTGTGGCAAAGTAGTCGAACTTATCGTAAAAAGTTCATACTACCAGGCATATAACATGATCAAGAAAACACTAAACGACGACGAATTTTAAGAGTGGTATGGAAATTACAAAGAATCGTGCTCCTTAAATCACGTAGGTTCAGCAGGAAAGATGCAGGTCGATTCTATCATAAAAATGTTTTAAATATCCGACGAAAAATTTGGCGTAAAATATACAAATTACACCGGCGACGGCGATTCGAAAACTTTTGCGGGTATTTTGAACACAAATCCGTACGGTGACGATTGCCCTGTCACAAAAAAAAAATAGTGCGTGGGACAAGTACAGAAACGTATGGGTACACGACTTCGAAATATAAAGAAGAAAGAGAAGCTCGGTGGTAGGAACCGGCGGACGGAAGATGTCATAAAAAAACCAAGTTTATTTTCGTTTGGCAATTAGAAGAAATATTGATTGTGTCCAAAAGATGAAAGAAGCTATAGAATCAACGCGAGATCATTATTGTTCAACAGACAAATCACCTCGGCACCAGAATTGTCCAATAGGCAGCCACAGTTGGTATGAATGTCGCAAAGCTGAATCCATGAACCAACTACAATCTTTTACGCATCCTGCTCGATTGATTGATGAAAAAATTGAGATACACATTCGCCCAATTTATGCAAAAACCTTAAACGATGACCTTTCAACGCGATGCCCAGGCTGTCACACGCAAAATTGCAACGAGTCGTTCAACTCAACAGTCTGGCGCATCACTCCAAAACACCAGAATTTCGGTTAAAAAGTAGTTGAAATTGCTGCCTACATGGCTGTTCAACGAATGTTCAATGAATTTTATAATTTCGTCAAGAAATTTTCTGATTAAAAATGTCGAGATTGTCTAAAGTTTCAAGAGGTGACCGAACGGATACAAAAAACTCATTTGTGAAGATCGAAAAAGGCCTAATCCAGGTAAAAAAAATAAGGATGAAGCTAATACGAAGAGTGCATCATCGAAAAAGATAAAGTTGAATACCAGTGCGAGCGTGCCGGAAGACGTTGAAAATCATTATAGAATCATCGATTTTTTGCTTGTTTTCTCAACAATTGCAAGTTTGGTAAAATGTGCTCAGTGTGATGGTTCAGTTGCGTTCAAAAGTTGTGAAAAAGAAAGGTCTTGGCTTTCAAATCTAGGTAAAATGTGCCAATTGTGACCTACTGAAATGTGATTGTGAAACTGGTCATCGCTACGAAATCAACACTCGATTTGTTTTCATAATGCGTACATCAGGTTTGGGTTTAGCAGGCTGCAATAAGTTTTGCGGTCTAATGGACATTGCAAGTAATTTTTTAGCCACATCGTCTCATTTGGATATTATAAATCGATTTGCTCCTACGTCGAAGCAACTGCTGAAGAATTTTTCCTTTCCACCGCAGACGAAGAAAAAGGGAAAACAAGGGCAAATTCGGAGTCTGATACTTTTACCGTTTCTGGCGACGGCACGTGACAGAAGCAAAGCTTTAGCTCCTTGATTGTCATCACTTCATTGATTGGTTATTGGACTGGAAAAGCTATTGATATTTTCGTAGGTAGTTTGTATTGTCAGTCTTGAAAATTGTGGGAAAAAAATGGAATACAACTGAATTTGACGAGTGGCACGAAGAACACGTTGATAATAATGAATGTCAAGCCAATCACACTGGACCATCAGCTAACACGGAAGTAGGCGCAGTAATCGAGATGTTCCGCCGCTCAGAGGAAAAGTATGGAGCAAAGATCAGCAACTACGGTGAAAATTTCACTATAAATAAAAAAGAATGTGTAGACCACCTGCAAAAGAGAATGGGAAAAGGTTTACGTGATCTGGTAAAAAATACTGTTGACGATAAAGTCGTGAAGACAGGAAAAGATTCAGGTAAAAACGGCGAAGTAAAGTACTCGGCGGCAAAGGAAAACTCACCGGAAAAGTCATCGATAATTCGAGTTGATACTACGGAGCAGCAATAAGACATAATTGTGATTCGGTAAAGAAAATGAAAAATGCCATTTGGGAAACGTATTACAACCAGCAGTCGACAGACGATAACCCTAAACAGGATAAGTGCCTAAGCGGCGAAGACTCGTGGTGTCCTTATAAAAAAGCTCTGGCCACACCAGGGGTGGAAAATTTTAAACACAATTACACTCCACTTCGAGAAGATGTCTTACAAGTAATCAAACCGACTTACGAAGATCTGAGCGAGGATGAACTTCTTGAAAGGTGTCTTGGAGTTTTTACCCAAAATGCTAACGAAAGTCTGAACCAGCTAATTTGGAGGATTGCACCGAAAAAATTACCTGGCAGCAAACAAATCGTTGAATTTGCATCCTGCGTGGCTGCATGCACTTTCAATGAAGGTGCTGGTGCTTTTCTCACCTTTCTGTCGGATATGAACATCAGCGTTGGGCCGAGCACTCACGAATACGTAAGATTGGAGGATAACTGTCGCATCAACAGGGCCGAGATACAAGCTGAGAAGCAAAGCAAAGAAGCCAGGATAAGGCAAATGCTTGAAAAAAAAGAGGCTCAAGAAATCGAAGCTGCTGCAGGAAGTCTACTCTACGGAGCTGGAATCGATGATTCAGTGTAAGTTGAAAACAAAAAAATTCACTTTTCAGCTTCTAAAACTTCAAATGCGCTTTTCTCGAAAGCACTTTTTCAAAGTCCGTGTTCACTGCCATTTGAAAACTGCATGACCGTTTTATTTCAAACTTGGTACACACTTTCTACATATAAAATACCTCCCCCCAACGGTTAGTTTGATTTTTTTTTACATTGAGGGGTTTTTCCACCCCCAAAATGGCGGAATTTTTTGTGAAAAATAGCACTTTTTACTTTACATGACCACCAAAAATTTTCAAATGAAAAAAAAATTATCAAAGACCGTTTGGGGAAGGATTTGATGATACTTTGACTAAATTTTAATAGTACTTGATTTTAGATAATTTTTAGCTGAGATACAGTGAACACCGCAAATCGTGTTTTTCCAAAGACGTTCTTGGAAAAGCTTTGTCATCGGCTTATTTGTGGATATTTCCGCGTACAAATTTCACGGAATATTCTTGAAATGACACTTAACAATGTACAAGAGGTTTCATTAAATTTACTCTTTCCATATAGATGAAAAAAATTCGCAAAAAAGTGTTTTTTTTTCACGGTGAAATCCCTACCCTCCCCTTAAGATGCGCACAGTTGCACAATATGACTATTGGCCAGCAGTGCAAAATGTTCGCTGATTTCGCTGGCGCGCAACGAATCGAGAGCTCGTAGAGTTGACGAAAGACATCTGAACGAGTACTTTGAGGAAAAGCGGAAGGACTTCCGTATGGGCCGGGAATGAATAGCTGATTAGCAGATTATTAGTGTTGAAAAAAAAATTGATATTTTCTTTTATTGAAAACTTTGGAGCGCATTTTCTCCAGTGTTCATTTCCATGATTTTTCCAAATTGGCGGGCGTGATGGCAAAAAAAAAACTGAACGACCTATTGAACGAAACCAAACTTTATTTTTTTCAGTATGAAAATGTCTTCTAAGTGAACTAAAAGAGTAATTGAAAAAGTCTTTTTGAATAATTTGTACAGCACGTTAATGTTTTTTAACACATTGTTTTCAAACTTCAGAAAAGTTATAATTTCACAATTTTTTATTTGAAAATGAGGATGCGACAGAAAATCTGGCCAAAACAATTTCAAACAAAATTTAGCAATGCCGACGAAGATAAAACAGATGCAACTATTTTCTTCACTTCGCTTGTGTCACTGCAGCTAATATTTGTCAATAAAGTGAGTATCAAAGAAGTAATCTTTTGGCAAAATTTGCGCCCCCCCCCCCCTTGATTTTGTAGGCTCATTAAATTGAGGTTGTGAAGGAAACTGCAGAAGCAACGCGAAATGAAGTAAATGACATCAAAGAACAGGAGAAGCAACTTCAACCTTTTAATGCGATTATTAACAGAAAAGAAGACTGTCTCCTACAAATTAGCCTCAACAATGGTTGATGGAAAAGTGTGCAATTCAATAACATCTACTGTATCAAGTCAACAATGCTATCTTTGCTACGGTACATCGAAAGAATTCAACGACATCGACAATATTTTAAAGACATATATATACCTGAAGATTATTTAGAATATGGAATATCTTCACTGCACGCGTGGATTCGTGTTTTTGAGTGTTTCTTACATATTTCTTACAAATTAGAAATTAAAAAATGTCAAGCACGTAAAGAAGACATCGAAAGTCGTAAAAAAACCATACACAAAGGGTTACGTGAGAAATTGGGACTTTCGACTGATCAGCTGAAACAAGGATATGATAAAACAAATGACGGTAATACTGCTCGTTGTTTCTGTTAAAATTCCAGTATATTGGCATCCATCACGGGACTGGATGAAGATATAACCAAAAGATTCTACATAATCTTGCAAGTAATATGCACGATATTCAAAAGCTCAAGGAAGCAATTGGGCGCACCATTAATGCAATTAATCCGCAAGTATACCAAAATGTTATTGAAAATTTCGATAAAAGAGTGAAGTTTGCAAACAGGGACGAGGGGGCCATTTATCGGATACTGTGTTCCACACATAACCTCCATGTTTGTACCTTATATTAAAATAAAAATATTCGTGCTTTATAAATAAATAATACGTTTTTATCCATAAATTAAAATATCAGGTCATTTGAAGGTCATTTGAAGACACCCTTTATAATGGTTTGTACAGACCGTCGTTATCAGTGATGATTTCTGCTCGGTGACAAATGATCCGAAATTTAAAAAAAATCGAACGCATGTACTTTTGGCATTAATTTTTTTTACTGCTTCGACGAGGTATTTAATAAAATATCAGTAAAAAAATGGCCTGAGTCCAAAGTGAAAAAGCCGATTTCCGGTGGAAAAAAAACCGTCGACTTTCGTTGATAAAAATAAATGATGCATCGGAAAAAATTCTTTCATCCAAACATTGCTTTTGACATGTAAAAGAAGCTTGTAAAACTTGAATTTGATCGGTGCTGTGATTTTTTAGATATCGCGGTCACTGATTTTGGTCATTTGGAGAAAAATGTGTTTAAGGTAGTAGTCTCGCCAAGGCCTTTTTATACAGATTTTTTTGTTTATTTTAAGGACACATTAAGGACACTCTTAAGTAATTACCTACAAAATTTCAAAAGGATTCACCGTTCTGCATTCGAGATATTGGCAATCAAAGATTGCACGGTCTTACACGCGTTCTTATGGGGAACAGTGGAAAATTTCACATTTCACGCAATAACTTCGAAACTTTTCTACAGATTTAAAAAAATCTCCATTACAGAGGATCATACGACGAAGTGGGTGGAAAAATCATGAATTTTGACCGTCTAGGTTCAGAGACATAGTGACGTAAATTCAGCCATGTTTGGCGACGATAGCGCCACGAAGCGACTGGAGCAGACTAGAGCCGACGATTGGGCAGACGCGGCAGATTGTTTATATATATATATATATATATATATATAGAAGATGGAATGTATATAACACACACACGCACACGCACACGCACACGCACACGCACGCACGCACGCACGCACGCACACACACACACGCGCACGCGCACGCACGCACGCACGCACGCACGCACGCACGCACGCACGCACGCACGCACGCACGCACGCACGCACGCACGCACGCACGCACGCACGCACGCACGCACACACACACACACACACACACACACACACACACACACACACACACACACACACTATATTAGGCACGTTCTTCGTTGCTTTATACGTTTTTACATCCCGATAGATGTACGACCTACATTATAAGGTTATTTCGCAATGTGTCGAAGCTTTCATCGATTGAGCGGAGAATAGACTTTTCAACGTGACTGTGGCAAGACTACTACCTTTACGTTCGCCGGTTGAGGAATCTACCTATAAACGCCCATAACTCCTTTGCTTTTGAACGGATCGACTTGAAATTCTCAGAAATTATCTTGGAAATGTTATATTTTGAGAATCGGTCGAAAAGCGAAAGTCGATATTTTCATATACCTCGACTAGGTGTAAGCCTTTAAAGAGATTTTTATATCTCCGATATAACAGTTGTCTATGTGTAAAACGATGATGATGATTACATTTGTTTCAAGTGTAACTTATACCGCTAAAAACTTCAACAAGTAAAACTTGCCAAGGAATAGAAAAAACGCCTCAAAAAAATTTTCGGTTGTTTCACTATCTGCAAAATTCTAATTAACTTCAAAATATTTTTGTTTTTATATTGAATAATGGCTTTATTTGGATAATTACTTTTTCAATTCAAACGTACAAAAGACGGGGGACCGGTGAGGGGAGCAGTAGAAAGATTGCTAGAGCAAATCGGGGTACAGGGGGCGATAGAGAGCGTGAGAGAGATAGGGAAGAGGACAGAGCAAGGAGGAGAGATGATGGTGATGGTAAGGATGGAAAAAGTAGAAGGGAAGAGAGAAATTATGGAAAAGAAAAAAGAGTTAAGGGGGAGGAAAGAGAAGATAGAGGACGACCTCACGTGGAAAGAGAGGAGGATGCAATGGAGGCTGAAAAGACTGGGGGAGGAGGAGGAGGAGAGAGGAAAGAGAGTGAGGGTAACGCACGGAAAGATAACGATGGATGGAGTCACATGGTTTTGGGATGAGGAGGAGGAAAAGTTGAGGGACTGGAGGGGAAGGGAAAGGGGGCAGGAGAAGGAAGAGGGAGAGAAGCAGGAAGAAAGGGGAAGAAGGGGGGAGGAAGGGAGAGGAAAAAACTGAGAAAAAGGGCTGTGAGGGGGGAGGGGAGAGGGAGAAACAAGGAGGGGAAGGAAAAGAGCTGGTCAGTGACATTCTGGAACGTAGCGGGACTGACAAACAAGGACAGGGAGTTCTGGAAGGAGATAGAAAAGTGGGACGTGATAGCGTGGGTGGAGACGTGGATAGAGGAGAAGGGTTGGGAAAGGGTAAGACAGAGGCTACCGAAGGGGTACGTATGGTATAAGCAGTGGGCCAAGAAAAGGAATAGGAAGGGGAGAGCAATAGGGGGGATGATAATGGGGGTAAGGGAGGAAATGAAACCGGTAAGGAGGGAGGGAAGGGAGGAAGAGGGAGTAATGAGCGTGAAGGTGGAATCGGGGGTGGAGGCATGGACCATAACGGCGGTGTACGTAAATGGAGATATGGAGGAAAAGATAAGGCAATTGAAAGGATATATGGAGGAGAGAGGGGGGAAGGGAGGAGGTTGGTGGGGGGGGGGGACTTTAACGCGAGGACGGGGAGAAAGGCGGGAGAGTGGAGAGGGGAGCAGGAGGAGGAACAGGAGGGAAGAAGATCAAGAGACGAGAGGATAAACGCGGAAGGAAGGAAATTGGTGAACTTGGTGGAGGAGATGGGATGGGAGATTTTTAACGGGAACATAGAGGGCGACGAAGAGGGGGAGTTCACGTATACAGGGGGGAGGGGGGCGACGGTAATCGACTACGTCATGGGGGATAGAAGAGCAAAGGAAGGAGTGGAGAGTATGAGGGAGTATGCAGGAGAGGTATTTGAGATGGACATTGGGACTGGACTGGAGGACGCCGGGGTACATGGTGAGAGAAGAGACGAAGAGGGTAAAGATAAGGACAAGGGCAGGTAGGAGGGCATGGAATTTTGAGGAAAAGCTGAGGAAGGGGGAGGGGAGCGAACTGGCGAGGAGGTGCTGGGAGGAGATAGGGGAGAGGGAGCGAAGAGGGGCAAGAGAGAGGGGAAAATGGGAAAGGGGAAGGACAGATTTTAGGAGAGGTGGGGGGCAGAGGGAGGGATACGGGCAGGACGAGGGAGAGGGGGGATACGAAAGGAAGGAAAGGGAGGATAGAAGGGAACAGGAAAGGGAGAGGGGAGAGAAAATAGCGGAATCTAGGTATAACAGATGGTATA
The DNA here is from genome assembly GCA_964007375.1 of Ophion obscuratus. NCBI lineage: Eukaryota > Metazoa > Arthropoda > Insecta > Hymenoptera > Ichneumonidae > Ophion > Ophion obscuratus. The sequence goes on along the minus strand of OZ023318.1, from coordinate 13,898,328 downwards.
GGGAGGTGAGAGTGGAGGGGTTACCAGGATACCTAAAGGCGGGGTGGGAAGAGAGAAGGTACGGAAGAGTAGCCAGGTTCAGGATGGGAAATGAGATAAGGGAAGGGAGGTACTGGGAGACGGAAGAGGAACGGGCGTGTAGGTGCTGTGGGGAAGAGATGGAATCGTGGGAGCACGTGCTGGATAGGTGTGGAGGAGGAGAGGGGGTAGAAAGAGGAATAGGGGAAAGGATAAAGGAAATACTGGACGAAAAGGGAACGGGAGAGGACTGGATGAGGGCCCTGGAGGAAAAAAGGAAAAGAAGAGAAGAGGAGAGGAGGGCGGGAGAGGAGGATATGGATAGGGAATGGAATGAAAGAGGAATGGAATGAAAGGAGGAAACGGAAGTCGGGGAGAGGAGGAGGGGGAGAGAGTCGGCAAGGTGGGAGGAGGAGTTGGAGCGTGGGGAAGGAGAGAGGGGAGAGGCGAGCGTGGCGAGGGGCGAGCGAGAGGGAGGCGGCGGTGGTTTTAGGGATAAAGAGAAGGCGTAGCATGTAAGAGCCCGGCGGTCTTTGTTAGTTTAAGTTAAGTTAAGTGTAGGATAAGAGCTGTAAACATTGTAAAAATGGAAGTGTAAAGGGAGAGAAATGGAAGTTCTTTGTAACCCTACGGGGATCAAATAAAACACATACATACGTACAAAAGAAGTTTATGAAAAAGCCAAGCAACTTGAATAGAAACGTACACAAAATTATCACATCCTAGAAATACTATTATACTTCTCACTGGAAATGCTGCGCAACGACTTGGCGTCCATGATTAAGAAAAAAAAGCTCAGGAAAACACACGATTTTCTTACAGAACTGTTGCTATCGCTTGCATAAGTAACCTTTGCAATAATTTATCTACTTAGATTGTTTTAAATTGTATCATCGCATCAGTTACCGTATCAGGTGTATCGGGATTATTAGATATGAGATGATCGACTGTACTTGGACCGACTATCGGAAATGGAGCGATGGGTATCGAAAGTAATATCGATATTCCTTTTCCACCAGCAAGTGGGGCGCTCGTAACTTATTAATTAACTATTAAATCTTCATCCTGCCAAAACTGTCCATTACACCAAAATTTAAACGACGCAATAGATTTCATGAGATGTATGGTCGTTCTGTAATACAGTAGAAAGTTAATACTTCCACGTAGCTTATAGAATTACGCAAATAAAGTGCGATTTCCGGAGCCGTGTGGTCTAGGGGTACATCACTAATATGATTTATACAATGCTTTCCGGAATCCGAAACTTGGTTTGCAGTTACATAATAAATTACGTCAATTTATGTCAGATAGTATAATATAGAATAAATTATGTCAGATAGTATAATATAGAATAAATTATGTCAATTTTGTCGTGATAGTCAAGTTGTTGCCAAAACGTCACCCTTCGCCAAGCTTTTTCCGTCACCATGCACCCCAAGTCGTTGCACAGCATTTCCAGTGATACATACATACAGTACTTGTGTGATAGATACGCTGTACTTTTTTATAGTTGTGATTCGAATTTTTAATTGTAATAATGAAATGGTTTTTTAAAATAACATATTGCGAAAAATAGTATTTCTAGGGTTTGACAATTTTTTGTACGTTTCCAGTAAACTTGCTTGGCTTTTTCATAAAAAGTTATTTCACGTCTTTTGTACGTTTGACTTGAAAAAGTAATAATCCAAATAAAATCATTTTTCAAAAAAAAAAAAAAAAACAAGAATACTTTGAAGTTGATTACAATTTTCTAGATAGTGAAACAACAGATCACTTTTTCGAGGGGATTTTTTATTACTCGGCGTTTTTTTAAAACTTGTTTCAGGTTTTCAAAGGGATTTTATATCTTTTTGAAATAAATATATACAGGGTGTCCCTCTTATCTCTGCTACCCGAAATAACTCCGTAATTACCGACGTCACAAAAATTGTTCCAGACATAAGTTGTACAGTGTGAAGGGGCCATCAAATGCGACCAATTTTTTTTATTTAGGTGGAGGCGCTGACGGGAAGTGAAGATTGCCTCCACTTTTCAAAATAGAATGGTATATTTTTTTCAACCATCTTGTGGCGCACCTCAAGCAGCATAAAACATATTAGGGGGTCAAAGTCGGTAAAGGTCATTCAAGGTCACCTATTAAAATGAAATACGAACCCCATAGATATAAAAATAAAATGGTTGCGGGTGTTTGCATTGGTTTTCTCACTTTTAGGACTATTTGGAACTAACGACGGGGACGTGGCAAGCAATTAGTAGTATTAAAACTTTTTCTATACTGTTTTGTCGTTTATCCGATGAAATTTGCGGTTTGTGGGGACCAATTGGCACCAATTGGGACCAAATTGGAATTTCTTCGACCTCATGTTTGTTTCTTTTCTTTGCTCTGCGATTATGATATTCGTCACGGCAGTGTCGAGAACGTACCAAAACAGTCTCTGCCACCATTTTTCCAACTTCCTGTCAATTGCGTACACCGATTTCAGCATGTCGGCTTTATCTACATAACCCTTGTGTTTGTTATAATCGCGGACAATCTCGGGCGAGCTATAAATTGCAACGATCCATTCTTTCGTCTTTGATTGATTTCTGCTAAATAACAAGGATTGTAGAAGTTAAACATAAAAGATACTGCCTGATTATCCTTCTATTTTACCCAAAATAAGCCTGTAAAGGACCTTCGGAAATCACTTTCCCCTCTTACCATTGCTGCGTCAGGATTGTGAATTTTCGGTAAACTAGCACGATTTTGACGAACTGTTCCACATGCGTATATTCCATCATTTTTCAACACGATCAACGAAGCGACACTGTAAAACAAATGATCGGAATAGAACCCGGCAATAAGATCTCGTGTGAGATCTTCGACTAAACCGTGCTCCTAATGAATTTTCTGTGACACCACATTTTTTACCGGCATAAACCTGAAACTGATATACATAAGCTGACTCGTCTGCGCGGACCCAAGTTTTATACCCTCGTTTTACTGGTTTAGCCGGCATACATTGTTTTAGTGAGCTCCTACCCTTGAATTTGTTCATCGTTGCATCTACTGACTAATGGCGCTTTGAATTTCAACAGGCCTTGAAAGTCTCATTTAATTTTTTTTATCATCGGTCTTATTTTATGCAGTTAGTCATATCGGATTCCCCTTTATTTGTTTCCTCAGAACTGTCATTCACAAGAAAATGGTGAAGCAAATTTTCGAATCGGTTTACCGACACACTATCACTGATGTACGGATCATTGCGTTGCGGATTCACGGAGTAACCTTGAAATGAGAGCAGTTTCTTTACTCCCATCAAAATGTTGATTCCAAAAAGTTGAGTATTTTCGTTTTTATTACTGGATCGATTTCACTCTGCTCTTGAATTATATAAAGATTTGTATGGTTGTATGTACCAGTATGCCAATAAAGATTTGTATGGATTGTATGTACCAGTATGCCAATAAATTCTTGTGGAAATAGGCAAAAAACAGATGAAACGGATCGCATACTGGGACGTTTGTTCCAGTATCCGAAGTAAAGGAAACATCATCCTTTAATCTACTGTCACGTCTTGCGACGAATCTCAAACCACAAGATTTTTCTTTCCTTTTTTTTCAACTTAGTCGATACCGTCTTATATCAGAACCTCATAAATTTTGAAGGTGTGGAGCAAATATTCAACACTCGAAAAATAGTACGAGAGCATTTCAGCGCTATGCAGAGCCTTACCACGGTAAATCTTTAGAGCGAACTCTCTAACCATAACACAGACTAGGCGGCTCCGCTGAACCCTCGCTTGGAAGAAAATGAGACCCTCGGTCTCACAGCGTAGTCCGATCTATAAACTTCTCAATATGAGAAGTCACCATACCTATAAATTGACACAACATAAATCTTGTGCATGCTTACATCTTAAATATCGAACACTGCCCCGTGCACTTTTTCGCCGAAATGCGGGACAAAGATCCCCCTTCCTTTATACGCGTAATACGTAGAATCGATGCTCGGGAATAAGGCCACGCGCGTGCTAGCGAACCCGTAAATGATTCGCACACTATACCGCAACCAACCACGAAAATTATTCGCGACCAATGAACCAATCCCCGAAGAATTAGATGACCAAGACCATGCTCTTCCTAAAGTTCTGTCTCCCACCATTGAACCCTTCCTAATTTTCACATCAAGAAAGACTTCCTTCCTGAAGTCAGTCTCCCGACAATCTCCAGCGAGTTCAGAGCTCAATCTTCCGTTAGCGAATTTCGTACCAAGTTCCTTTTGTCACGTTTAATTCTGATCTACGTATCGACAGTCTTATTCCGAGTATTTTCTTTCAAGTCCCATATACACATAACCTCGGCCCTCAGTTCGAGCAGAAGTTCAGGAAACCGCGTCTCACTCGGTGCATTCACATAGAATCTCAAGTGCTTCTCGTCGTATACACATAAACCATATATCTCCGCACGACCGATATCTTGTCCAAGTGTTACGAGTTATTCGATCAGCGACCGTACCAGGGCACCAGCGAGGGCCCTACGTCTAAAGAGCGTCAACGATATCTTCTACGAGCGAGCGCATACAACCGTACGAGTAAACACACGCATACAACCGTACGAGCGAACACACGCATACAACGACCGACACCAACAAATGTAAGCGAACCACGTTATTCTGTCGACCTTGTGTATCATTTTCTTCTTCTTCTTCTGTCATTTTAATTCATATCCAAATCCGACTTTCTATATGTAATAAACGTCGGTTAATTTCATACGAGCTTGTCGAATTATTCCTCATTACTGAAAATATTACCTCTATCCCTTGTCTTTATTATCTCCCACGCACTACCCCCTTTTTACCCTCATCCCGTGCTATTGCGCTAGGCGTAGGCAAAAAGGAGGGAAACAAAGATATTATGTTCGCGTCCCTTCCGGATGTGACATATTAATTTTTGGGGGCTCGTCCGGGATCTTAAAAGGGGAATGTGCCAATTATTTCAATGTCTGGAGACGAATCAGCCAGCTCCTTAAATCTAAACGTCACTGAAGATTCCACAGAAAAATCGGGTTATTCAACAAGAAGTTCCCACCCCGAACTAGTGCCTGGACTCGAACCTCGTGCAAGAAGACCGATAAAAAAATTAGAGTTGCATCAAAAATACGAAAATCAAGACCCAGTAACCATGTCGCTAGGAACAAATCAGCTAATATCCATAAAGGATGCCATTAGCTGTGTCCCAGAATTCGACGGGAAAAATATCCCGTTATCAGATTTCATTGCGGGATGCGAAGACGCAAAGGACTTGCTCCCTCCCGAGGCAGAGAAATACCTTGCAAAATTGATAAGAAACAAACTAAAAAATCAAGCCAGGGAAGCTATTGACGGGACAAAACTCGAAACAGTAGGAGAATTCGTAGCTTTCCTCAAAAAAATATACGCGCCCAACAAGTCCGAAATGCAATTGTTGGGGGAGCTCAGTAGCATATTTCAAGCAAGTGGCGATAGCGTCATAGATTTTTCCGCAAAAATTAGAAAGAAGGCAAGAGAAATTGTCGAGGCGCGAAAACTAACCAACAACGGAACGGAAGACGAGGCATTCAGGAGATCGATTGACGATTATTTCCTCACATGCTTCAAACGCGGGCTGAGGGAAGAAATCGAACAACGGCTCCCACCGTGCGGTAACGTCTCAGCCGCGATCGACCACGCTATACAAATCGAAAGCGAACTCGCGTCGCGTAAACAATTACACTCGCTCACCCTCAAATCCGAAAAACCCGTTCAAACAAAGTTCGTTAAGTTGTGTGATATCTGCAAAAAAGACAACCATCCCACCGAAGCTTGCTGGTTCGCAAGTATAACTTGCCAAATATGTAAAAATCAAGGTCACAGTGCCGGTCAGTGTGAAAAAAAACAAAACGAACAAGTGCCAAATTTGCCCGTCGAGTGCCAAATTTGCAAAAAATTTGGCCATACAGCGGATCGATGCTACGCCAATCGCAATTTCCCCACAACTTGCCAGTTGTGTAAAAATTCAGGGCACATAGCCGATAGGTGTCAGTCACGAAGCAAGCCCACAAACTTCTCGTCCGATTGGCAACGTCGATCAGCCGCCCCACAATGCCAAATTTGCAAGAAAATCGGCCATACGGCAGATAAATGTTTTCAATTAAAAACCGAAGCGCCTAAGTCCGACCAACCCGTTTGTCGGTACTGCAAGCGAGTAGGTCACGTTTTAGAGAATTGTCGCGCTCGCGAGTATAATAACTCACGAGCCCAGCCGGGAAACGGGCCGAATACTCCTCGGGCGGACGCGCCGATTGGTACCCCGACCCCAACGCGTCCGGTGAACGTCGCCTCCGCAATCCCTCCGAGCGTCAATATCCAACTTACTCAATAAATTCGAAAGATTTCGACACACTACCCTCGGTGTGTATCGGAGCACTACCGCAAAAGGGTCAGGTGTCGATGCTTCTAGACAGCGGCGCCATCCCCAACTTGATTAAGAAAGCATACACCACAAAAATGGTAGGAATCGATGATCAAGATATTATCAAACTAAGGGGAATATCCGCACTACCGGTCTTCGCACTAGGAAGCGTGCTACTTCGCGTGTTTCGAAACGCTTTTCCATATCATACCGGATGAGGTACCACTTCCTTACCCCGGGTTGTTAGGATCCCGGTTCTTTTACGAAACAAAATCCAAAATAAACTACGAAACAGAATGTCTCGAGTGTGGAGACGAAACATGGCCTTTCGAGAAACCAAACGAACCCGTCGAGGTAGTAGAAATCCCCGCGCGTTCGGAAACCTCTTTCCACATGAGAATCGAAAACCGCACGTTAAAGGAAGGGTATATCCCACCTTTAAAAATCCGTGAAGGTGTTTACGCCGGTGACTGCCTGGTAACAAACATCAACGGAAGGGCTCATTTGAAGGTTTTCAATACCACAAATGACGCCCTACGACTGATCGTGCCAGTCATAAAACTACAGGAATTCGATATTGTGGAAAACCAAATAAAAAACGAAAAAACAAAATTAGATTGCATGACAATCACAGATTCCGGTCCAATTCCTCGTGATCTTCCTATTCCAGTCGTAGATTGCAAGACAACTACGCTAATCCAGAGCCCAAAGGTGGCCAATCCAAAAACTTCGGCAAAAAACGTCGAAAAAAAACCTTGCCTTCACTCCGACGAGAGTGACGCGCAAGCGAAACCAAATCAAAATTTCAGTAGCGAGGAAAAACCAAAAACAAAAACAACCGGAAAGGAAAAAAATGAACAAAAACAAAAAACAAATCCAAACCAAAAACAAAAAACAAAAACAAAAGTAAACGAAGAGTTAAAAAACGATGAAAATCGAAATCGAAACGTCAATTCTATTTCCACCTCACCGCGTACACTCGGCAAAAACTCAGAGCGTTCGGAAATAATAAAAAATCTTTTGCGGCTAGATCATCTTGCACACGACGAGTTAGATCATGTCGAAACAATCATCGAAACATATGCAGACAGGTTTCACATAAAGGGTGAGCCTCTAGAATCCACGCATGTGCTTCAACAGAAGATCCCTACGGTCGATGACCTGCCGATCAACACCAAACAGTACAGGTTTCCCCAAGCGCTCAAGGGCGAAGTCCAGCGTCAAGTGGACGAGCTATTAGAGTCAAGGGTAATAAGCCAGTCGGAATCCCCGAACAACAGTCCTGTTTGGATAGTACCGAAAAAGCCAGACTCCAACGGTAACAAACGTTGGCGAATGGTAATCGATTTCCGAGCTTTAAACGAAAAAACAATCGGTGATTCGTACCCGCTGCCAAACATTACCGATATTCTGGACCAATTAGGGCGCGCAACCTACTTTTCAGTCTTTGATCTAGCATCCGGTTTCCATCAGATCGAAATGAACCCCAAAGATAAACCAAAAACCGCTTTCTCTACACCTCACGGGCACTACAAATTTTCGAGAATGCCTTTTGGGCTCAAAAATGCCCCGGCGACTTTCCAGCGCTTAATGGATATCGTACTGAGCGGACTCCAAGGAGTATCCCTTTTTGTTTATCTCGACGATATCGTAATCTACGCCAGGGACCTAGAGGAACACGGTAAAAAGATTCAGGATCTGATGGAACGGTTGCGTAAAGCCAACCTCAAGCTACAACCAGACAAATGCGAATTCCTTAGACCAGAAGTAAATTACCTCGGGCACATAATCGGTAAGGACGGCCTCAAACCAGATCCAAACAAACTATCGGCAGTAAGCGAATTCCCGATTCCAAAAAACGTTAAGAACATTCGCCAATTTTTGGGACTAACAGGATACTATCGCAGATTCATCAAAGACTTTTCGAAAATCGCAAAACCTCTAACCCGTCTCTTAGAAGACAAAACCGACTTCGAATGGACTGACGAAACACAGACAGCCTTCGATATTCTCAAAAACAAATTATGCGAAGCCCCTATTCTCCAGTACCCTGATTTCGATAAACCATTTATCATAACGACGGACGCTTCCGGCTACGCCTTAGGCGGAGTCCTATCACAGGGGGAATTAGGGAAAGACAAACCCATAGCGTACACGTCGTGCGTGTTGCGCGGCGCAGCTCTACGTTATGACACGTACGAGAAAGAAGCAATGGCGATCATCCACAGTGTAAAAGCCTTTCGGCCCTACATTTACGGTAGAAGGTTCACTCTCGTCACAGATCATAAGCCTCTCGTTTGGTTCAAAACAGCCAAGGACGCAAACGCGCGCGTTCTCAAGTGGCGACTAAAACTCTCCGAATACGATTACGATGTCGTGTATAAACCCGGCCCATTGAACTCGAACGCGGATGCGCTATCGCGAAATCCAATAGAAAAGGTAGAAGAAATAAAAACTATCCCGGACGAGCCCCCAAAAATTAATATGTCACATCCGGAAGGGACGCGAACATAATATCTTTGTTTCCCTCCTTTTTGCCTACGCCTAGCGCAATAGCACGGGATGAGGGTAAAAAGGGGGTAGTGCGTGGGAGATAATAAAGACAAGGGATAGAGGTAATATTTTCAGTAATGAGGAATAATTCGACAAGCTCGTATGAAATTAACCGACGTTTATTACATATAGAAAGTCGGATTTGGATATGAATTAAAATGACAGAAGAAGAAGAAGAAAATGATACACAAGGTCGACAGAATAACGTGGTTCGCTTACATTTGTTGGTGTCGGTTGTTGTATGCGTGTGTTCGCTCGTACGGTTGTATGCGTGTGTTTACTCGTATGGTTGTATGCGCTCGCTCGTAGAAGATATCGTTGACGCTCTTTAGACGTAGCGCCCTCGCTGGTGCCCTGGTACGGTCGCTGATCGAATAACTCGTAACACTTGGACAAGATTTCGGTCGTGCGGAGATATATGGTTTATGTGTATACGACGAGAAGCACTTGAGATTCTATGTGAATGCACCGAGTGAGACGCGGTTTCCTGACCTTCTGCTCGAACTGAGGGCCGAGGTTATGTGTATATGGGACTTGAAAGAAAATACTCGGAATAAGACTGTCGATACGTAGATCAGAATTAAACGTGACAAAAGGAACTTGGTACGAAATTCGCTAACGGAAGATTGAGCTCTGAACTCGCTGGAGATTGTCGGGAGACTGACTTCAGGAAGGAAGTCTTTCTTGATGTGAAAATTAGGAAGGGTTCAATGGTGGGAGACAGAACTTTAGGAAGAGCATGGTCTTGGTCATCTAATTCTTCGGGGATTGGTCCATTGGTCGCGAATAATTTTCGTGATTGGTTGCGGTATGGTGTGCGGATCATTTACGGGTTCGCTAGCACGCGCGTGGCCTTATTTCCGAGCATCGATTCTACGTATTACGCGTATAAAGGAAGGGGGATCTTTGTCCCGCATTTCGGCGAAAAAGTGCACGGGGCAGTGTTCGATATTTAAGATGTAAGCATGCACAAGATTTATGTTGTGTCAATTTATAGGTATGGTGACTTCTCATATTGAGAAGTTTATAGATCGGACTACGCTGTGAGACCGAGGGTCTCATTTTCTTTCAAGCGAGGGTTCAGCGGAGCCGCCTAGTCTGTGTTATGTTTAGAGAGTTCGCTCTAAAGATTTACCGTGGTAAGGCTCTGCATAGCGCTGAAATGCTCTCGTACTATTTTTCGAGTGTTAAATATTTGCTCCACACCTTCAAAATTTATGAGGTTCTGATATAAGACGGTATCGACTAAGTTGAAAAAAAAAGGAAAGAAAAATCTTGTGGTTTGAGATTCGTCGCAAGACGTGACACTACGTTTTGATTCCCATTTGCCATCCGTTGTTGACAATCGTTTACGTAATGGTTTATTTTCACCGTCGTATTCATCGCCTTCTTTTGCGTAGTGATTTCTATAGATTTCAAGTGCTTCGTTGAACCTCATTTTATTACCTACGGCATTCGAATTACACAGTCCGTCGACGGATTCACATGTCACGTCGGGAGGCACATTGATCTCCGACGAGACCAAGGACTCCCAACGTCCCTTACGAAGCCGCGTGCACCAAAATAAGCACGATAAGAATATTCTCATTCCTCGACATATTTCCAAAGGTACTCTATAGTTAAGATACCGCTCATTAATAGAACCTGAGCGTCGCGCACTCTCTCCATGCGGCCTCCCCTTTTTTCTATTCGACGGCCGTATTGGACACTGGGCGCAACTTCTCGGAAAAGCCATAAAACAAAAACACGTAATGCGCCTTTAGGGCTACGTCAGTCAGGCCCGGGAAGGTTTCCATCAATCCGGTCGTAAAATTAAGAAGTATCAAAAAGGGATATGCATATGGAAGAATCACGTAGCGCCTAACCGCTACGCTTTCCCCGATAGAAACCAGGTCACAAAAATAGACTCGTATGACCTCTGCATAAGAACCCATGAATGCGTCCCCACGTTCTCTCTAATTGCATACACACAACAGACAAATGAATCTCACTAAGGCCCCGAAAAACTCCCAACGGCCCGATCGTAAAATTAAGTAGCACAGGAAAAGAATTCGTATGCGGAGAATGCAGATGCGCCCTCCTCCACAAAAACCTTCTACCAGACACAGGTTCCTGCGTTCGTTACGTATGATACTTCTATTTCCAAATTAAATGAGGTCAATACTCTATCTCTCCCACTCTATGAATTCGGGAGACCAAGAAATCACATATAAAGGGAGCAACCCAGCAGTATTTTTTGTAGTAGTCGGTAGTAAAGCTTCAGTCGCAGTAGTAGTCTTCAAGCATTTAAAGTACTTCAGGCACATCAGAACAGTTCGTTCATTCCAAAAGTCTACCGCGCAGTCTATCGTTGTCGTCTATCAAAGACAATCTATTGAAGTCACTCTATAAGTCTATCAGTCCACGACGGTCTCCTAATTTTCTATCTACATTCAAAGTCCTTAATCGAATTAGTCGCGTTCATACCGTCGAACTTAGGAAATAATTAGTGTACTCGAAAATTGTACGCGTGCCACCGATACCATCTGCGACCGCCTCTGGCCCACTAGCGAAGACCCTAAATTTTACGACCGACACCCGCTACCTGAACGACAGGGTCGACACCGAACGAAACCATCAATGTAACCGAACCACATTTTTACACTCTTTGTACTCGAGCGTTAATAGAATTAGCCAAATTGGCTGATTTCAATAAATCAACTATTAATTAGAAACGAGTCATTTCCAAATAATCAGATTATTTCCATAAATTCCTTAAAAATCCTTCCTTCCTCCAGCACATCCTCTTTTTACCCTCATCCCGTGCTATTGCGCTAGGCGTAGGCAAGAAAGAGAGAACCACACTTTATATGTCCACGTCCCCTTCGGACGTGACACACAGATATTGGGGACATCTACACCTTCTTTTTCCGTGTCACTGTTTTTCATTATAGCACAAAGTAGTAATGGACCGAAAGTTACATGTACTGCAATCAGTGACTGTAATGTTTTTACGACTTTTTTCCACGCATAATTGTAACAATATTCAACCGAAAACTCTTCGAACCTTTTTACCTATCAATTTTTTGTCAATATCCGTAACTATAGACCTGGGTGTGGCAAGTAAGTAGCTTCATTGCAATCTGCAAAAAAGCTGTTGTCCTTTATAATTGTGTGACCAGCGAAGTTATTCGGGAACTCTGCAGCTATCATTATTACCAAATGACTAATAAATGGTCGTGCATCATAGAGAAAGTAATTTCAAAAACTATCGCAAAATTAAAAAACACCATACGGCGGATGTATTATGGCTAAGGAAAATCTGACACGATTGCATTTGCTGAAATTTCACCGCTCGGATCTTATGAAAGAAGGATTTCTTTACATTTGACAGTTCTACACCACTGAATATCTATCTAACCGACAACAATATTAGCATTGGCTGAAACTAACTATATGATAACAAGTTCACACCGTAAACGTTTATTGGACTGGAAGATTGTTGCAGTTGTATCTCTAGAAAACAAGAATGACGAATATTCGTAACCAGGTAATCGAGAAGGTCCGTTAGTACTCGTGTTTATCAAAATCAAGTCTCTTTCTACATTTTCGTCTGTCACTTCAGGTTTTTAAGTTGCTATCTCCCATTCGAGATCAGTGCCCGGAGAAATTTATAGTGAAAAGCTTCATCAAGATCAGGTAATTTGTACATCCGGTCCTCCATGTTTGTCACGTCGCGACCAAATCCGCACAATGTTTTTCTAACAAGGAGACGGCACGACCGTGGGGTCGGGAATTTGGCCGATTTTCTTGTGGTGAAAAAGGAACCCCTGGCACCTCACGTGGTTAAAGTAGTAGGACGCACTACTGGGAAAATTCCGAGAAAAATCGATTCAAAGTTTCTTAGGCGCCTTATGAGTTCAAAATGTCAGAAACTTGTCGAGCCGCTGTCTAGTCTAGACGGCTAGGGCTCGGTCTTTTGCGCCGGAGGTCTCGCGTTCGATTCCTCCTTCGGGTCTTATTTTTTTTGTTATCCCAACAATTATTCAAAACGTTCCTCATCCCTACATTATTTAAAAAAATTATTTCAGCTGATGAACGTAAAGTTTTTCATCCACTGAAAAATATTCGTGCTCGTTGTTCTATGTGGATTTATGGCCTTGTAAGGGTCTAAAGAATTTTGACCTGGGGTCCCCTTAGGATTTTACCGGAAATCTGCGCATAGGTCTGTGCGTGACTGTGAGAATTGAACAGCAGTTAATTTTTTTATTTCGTCGTGAACAGACGTGCCTCTTTCTTATTGTTAAATTTTAAAGTTCTCTTACAATTCGAAGTTAAAAATGTCGACTGAAGAAGTTGCTGGCTCTTCTCGAGTAGGAGAGGAAATTCCTGAAGAATCCATGTACAGTGATAAATCAAAATCGCGATTTAAGGACGCAGTAGTTTATTATGAAAAGCTGTTGACGGAAAATAATTTAATTGCATCGACACCTTCGGAAGAAATATCTCACGATGCTATGCTATTGGCCGCAGAACTTTACCAGGGTGGGGTGAAAACTTTCCGGCCTGACCAAGAATCACTGATATATTTCTCATAACGGTGTTCTAATTTAGTTATACCAGTTTTAAACGTAGATTCGTCAAGCTCCTCAAAATACTGATTTATAGCTTCGATAACTTCTTCGTTGCTCTTAAATCTTTTTCCGCCAAGCCATTTTTTGAGGTTAGGAAACAGGTAATCGTCGCTGGGGGCTAAGTCTGGAGAGTAGGGAGGATGCGGCATCAATTCAAACTTCAATTCGTGGATTTTGGACATGGCAACAATCGACGAATGCGCTGGTGCGTTATCGTGATGAAACAAAACTTTTTTCTTCGCCAAATGAGGTCGTTTAATTTGCACCTCGTGCTTCAAACGTTGCAATAACTCTGCGTAGTATTGATCAGTGATAGTCTTACCCTTTTCAAGGTAATCAATGTATATAATTCCTCTCGCATCCTAAAAAACAGTAGCCATAACCTTGTTTACCGATAAAGTTGTTTTTGCCTTCTTTGGGGTTGGTTTCCCTTGTCCAACCCACTGTTTTGACTGTTCTTTATTTTCAGGAGTGTAGTGGTGGACCCATGTCTCATCAACAGTTATGAATGGACGCAAAAATTCGTTTGGATTACGCCTATACAGCGCCAAATTGTCGGTAGAAATGGTTTTTCGAAGCAGTTTTTGGTCGAGCGTTAGCAAACGCGGCACCCACCTTGCACACAGCTTTTCCATGTTCAAATGGTTGTGCAAAATATTTCGCACACGTTCAGCTGACATCCTACAGGTCTCAGCTATCTCATGCACTTTCAACCTGCGGTCTTCCAACGCTATTTTATGGATTTTTTCAATCATCTCTGAAGTTGTGACTTCAACGGACCGTCCTGAGCGAGGCTCGTCAGAGGTGCTCCCACGACCCATTTTAAATTCAGAAACCCACTGCTTAATAGTTAAATATGATGGGAAGGAGTCTCCTAGTGCTGAATCCATCTCTTCTTTTATTTGTTTTGGTGTAAAACCTTTCAAATGGAAGTATTTGATGACAGCACGTTTTTCCACTTTTTCCATTTTTACGAATACAACGGAAGCGTCTCGCGCAATGTGCTCTCAAACGCAAACTAACGTAGCGATTGGGCTGAAACTGTACATACAAGCTCGGTAGGAATGGTACTGTAGGACGCCGCTCCAAAACCAGACCTAGTGGCACCATCTCTTGGTCAGGCCGGAAACTTTTCACCCAACCCTCGTATAATAATACATTGGAACTTTTGGGTGAACAAAAATTCGTAATTCAAGAGGAATTAATTCACGCTCATGAGGATTGCGAAGAACTACAGTTCGAAGTGCCCCAACTTGATTTTTCTCCAGATGCGTACGAACCGGAACCGAAAAAGAATCCATCGCCTCAAATTTGTCCAATCACGTTCCACCACTTTTAATATAATTCTCCCATTATGAAAGATATTCTTTTCTCTTCAAGCGGCTGTATCCTTCAAGTTACGACAAGAAATTTACAACAATGGGCGTTGGCTGCGGCTGCACAATTCATCGTTTTCAATTTCAAGGCGTCTGATCGATGGGTCACGGCATTCAAACAGAAACAAAATTTCTCAACGGAAAATCACGAAACAGGTTTCGAAAAAAGAGGCGGCATCAATGGAGGAAATCCGGGCGCCTGCAGAGACCTTCCGTCGGCAGACGTGCCGCTTAATACCTCTTTACCATGAGGATTATGTTATAAATACTAACCACACATAAAAAGTTTTCTACATACATATTCTAATATTTTTTAATATTAAAAATACTATTTTTTTCAGGATGTCAATATCAATCTGTTTTCAACAGGACACTCACTGAAAAAGAAAGTAAAACAGTTTTCGTCAAAAAGTCGGATTTGAATAAAGTGGCGCATTCGTACACCGCGCAATATTCCATGACATTATCCGGAAAACTGCTCCCACATGTTTGCAAGAGGCGACCGGTCATTTCGGACCTCGTATTCAAAAATTAGTAGATGACTATGCCAATACATATACGAACGTCATTGCAACATAATCGAAGTCCTGGAAAACTAACAACAGCCTTATACACGGATTTTTTCCAGAAATGTTGAAAAACTTACGTCAGGGAGAATAAATGTTTACTTCTCATTGACTCTTGGGGTGGTCGAACAAATCCAGAGATGTATGATGAAATCTTCCAAGATAACGAAAATATGCCAACTTGCTCTGTAAAAGTAATTCCTTCAAAATGCACTCCCTTCGTGCAACGTTGTGACGTTTACTTTTACAGACAAGTTAAAAATTTCATAAAGCGCTTGCAAAATTGCAGCGAACTGTTAGAGCAGAATCGTGGAATTAATTTCCGCGAAGATTGTATAAAAATCCATTCAATAATTCACCATCAATTATCGTCACCAATATTCGGAGACATGATTCAATACGCCTGGTTTGCCTCAAAATTATCAGTTACCAGAAACATTTTCATGAATGTTAATGGAACATGTTTTTGTACGGATGTATTGCAAACTCCCTGCGTTTGTAAAAAATCCGCTTTTATATGTTGCGCAAGATATCGCAAAAATTATTGCTTTGTTTATTTCTACGATAATTACCACTGCGGTTTTTGTATATAATTATTGTATGAATGAAAATTGAATTTTTCCTAATCGACTGTGTTATTCTCATTAAAAACCCAATGTTCCTCCTCATATACTTTATAATGAAAAATAAAAAATCTACCGTTACGAATTGTTTTATTGGAAAAAAATGAAAATAATTTTAAAAAATAACGTAAAAAAATTTTTTAATAATGTACCAATGAGAAACGTTTTGAATAATTGTTGGGGTAACAAAAAAAAAGAAAAAAAAAATAAGATCCGAAGGAGGAATCGAACGCGAGACCTCCGGCGCAAAAGACCGAGGTCTAACCGTCTAGACTAGACAGCGGCTTGACAAGTGCTTGATATTTTAAACTCATAAGGCACCTAAGAAACTTTGAATCGATTTTTCTCGGAATTTTTCGAGTAGTGCGTCCTACTACTTTAACCACGTGAGGTGCTGGGGGTCTTCTTTCACCACAAAAAAATCGGCCAAATCCCCGACCCGAACCGTGCCGTCTCCTTATAAGCCTAATACGCACGATAGCGGCATTCTCATTTTTCGACGATTTTTATATGTTCTTTAGACTTAGGCCTACCACGGCGGAATTGTAGCGTAACAGTGATAAGTAACCATCTCGCGTACTTTCCCAC
This sequence comes from Ophion obscuratus, assembly GCA_964007375.1. Classification (NCBI taxonomy): domain Eukaryota; kingdom Metazoa; phylum Arthropoda; class Insecta; order Hymenoptera; family Ichneumonidae; genus Ophion; species Ophion obscuratus. Next base: position 13,881,581 of record OZ023318.1, on the reverse strand, counting down.
GCGAGAGCGAAGCGGTCTTAACTATATCACGAACGAATATACAAACGGCAAACTTCGGATTACAAGAACGTCTAACACATGGGGCGGCACTCTAAATATTCATAGCATAGGTGACGATAAGATGCTTTAGTTAAAAAAGTGACTGCACAGCGACTCGAAGAATGCGGAGAATATCGGCCCTTGCCGAACGAAACATTCAAATACACCAAACAAATATACACTCGCTAGAAGAAAATCCTCCGACCCAGGAAGTTGACTCGATCTTAAAAACCGCTGAAGACTATATGCGCTCTTACACCTGAGTCAACAAAGCATATCTTGGGGTAAGCGCTACGACGCGACCAAGGGCCTTTTTCCTTCCCGTATTTTTCCGCGCTCCAGATAAAGAATCGCAGCTCCAATTCCTGGAAATAGAGTGACGAATGTGACTCGCAGCTTACGTCCTGCTCCCACTCTCTATTTTCGACCAATCACCCGAAGAGACCTTGATGCATTTTCCACCAATCCCCAAGGAAAACGCATTATGGAAATGCACTCCTTCCCCCATTAACAAAACCTCTCCTATTTTCCATTTGGTGAAGAAGTATTCCACAGAAAGTCAGTCTCCCAACAACTTTCATCGGAACAAGTAAGAAAACTGACTCCTGACAGCAAATGACGTGTTCGAACTTTAAACTTTAAAAATCTTCTCTAAAATTGTTAAAAATTTGTCGTCTATACATTGTAAAAACGCGACTTATAAAATTTTTTCGAAGTGTGTACTATAACGGTTCGCTTACCCAGGTAAGCATCTGTCATATTTAACACGCAATTATGACACCAATCCCGATATAATTACGTGATATGGCCAGTGGTCGGACCGACCGGCCATCCCACCGATAGGGCAGAACGCTCGCACCTAGTATACGGGGCGCGCCCGCGCCACCTCGCAAGGAGCTCCGCCCATCGCGAGGGCCAGAACAACCGCTGACTCGCGGCAGTACCCGCCCCCTGTCTAACATTTCGCGAGTGCCGCCCGGCGATCACTCCCATGAGATAAGAGTGCGCCCCAAAATTCATCACGACGCCTCTTCATACTTACTGTGTGCCTGATATCGAGGCGAGAAACAATCTGGAAGATCATTCCCCTTAAAACGTCTACAGTGTGCGAACGTCTCCAGTCACCAGAACGGTCGCCCCACCAACTGAGCGTCTCCCAGCGATGTGATCCCCTACCTAGCACCCCAGAAACGCTAGAGAAATGGAATTTCTCCTGACGTGCGTGAGGCTATTTAAGGGCGTGCAAAACCACGAGAGGCACTCTTCGCAAACTACTCATCATACTACGTGGAGTCAACTCGTCATCCGAAACCTCGGATCACCGGATGGAGGCCTCGCGGCCTGACCCTTGGCACTGATCCAAGAATAAACCCAGCTTCGTGGTAAGGTGCTCTGTTTCCTTGGGAAGCCCCAGCATTGCGCTGGAAGTCCTACCTCGGAAACGGAGACTGCGTGGTGATTGCTAGATAGGGAATCTTAATCAACATCCGACCAATGGTCCTTAGGGCCATTGATCGCTATCCCCGACATCCCACGGCTAACTACTCGAAGTGTGCAGTCCGAGGAGTGCCTGTCGCGCTTCGCTGCATAACAGGGAATATTCTTGACCAGCTTCTCTGGTCTTTAGTCCTCCTTGCCTGGCACCAAGGAGGTCAGCCGTCCCTCTCGGACGGCCCCGCTATACGCACTTGAGGGTCGCAGGATAACCCGTCCTCGAGCTCGCGTATTATCCAACGCTAGCATCTCTAGCGTGTGAGCGACACGGCGTGGCATCCGTGCGCTACGTTGCACTCTGCAACAAGTGCCAACCGGAAGTAACGCCATAATACCGATCCTCATCACCCCGATAATAATCATAGCAACGAGAATACGTATTCTCGTTCCAGAAGCAACCCGGAAACCAGCGGTACGCGTGTACGACGTCGCTCGTGAGCTGTATGAGCGCGAGCGAGACGGAGAGTGTGTGAAGCGGGACGCGTGCACGACGCCGCTCGTGAGCTGTACGAGCGCGAGCGAGACGGAGTGTGTGTGAGAGAGAGAGATCCATCTCAACAACGGTTCAACGTGCGTGCATGCACCTCCTCCGATCCTTGTCCGCACAACGGGCCCGGCGCTTCCCGCCGCCCGTTCCCGTCTCCGTAAACGTACCAATTAACCAACTAATACACCTACGATCACAAATCAATTTTTACCCGAACTAACAACCACGACAATCCACAATTTCGAATGCCAATGACGACGGATTGAGATAGGCGTCTTTGAGACCCTCGAACTACTGAGGCATCTTCCAAAAACACCTTAAAAGCCTTCCCATCATTCCCGGCAGATCACCGGTACATCGCCCTTCAGGAAGGCTCCGGGAACCCCGCATCATCCAACGGCAAATACTTGCCCCCTAAAATTCATTTCCCGAATCCTCGCATGAATGCCGGGTCGAGAAACGAATAAAAAGCTTTCGTGGAAACACGAAACGTTTCAGTACATTCAGCGTTTTACTAACATCGCATTGCGTAAATCATCAATTAATTCAAATTCGGCTCGCGATAAATACTCGTGTAATAAAAATTGTATCAATGCGAAGAAAACCAGCTCCGCCAATCCTGTAACGAAGCGTACAGAACCGAGCGGTCCGGCCCACCTACGGAGGCCCGATCTCGACCCGTTCTAAATCCGACAACTGTACCCTCGGCGCACCGACAAATGTAAGCGATCTGTCTTGTATTTTCAAATGAACCAGATTAACCGGATTGGTTAATTTTAATAAACCCCGAATTGTTAGAAACTCGAGTTGTCCAATTCATTTCTTAATTGGATCACTACGTTATTCCTACCCTTGCATGCACTATCCCTTCTTACACCCACATCCCGTGCTCTTGCGTTAGGCGTAGGCAAAAAGGAAGGAATCGCGAGTAATATGAGGCCACGTCCCTTCAGGACGTGACAGTCCGATCGGCTAATTGTCACTTTTCAATCTTGAGTTCAAATTCGTGACTAGTGACCCCAGAAACCTACGAATACAGAGTTTTATTGAAATCAAGTAATTCTTTGCATTTTTGTGAGCCATATTAGATTCGCCATTGTTAGTTCCGAATTTTGAGTTCAAATTTGTAATCAGCGACCTCCAAAAACCGACGAATGCTGGGTTTCTCCTCGTGTCCACCATGGTGGAACGAGCATTTTAAATTTCGTAATCAGCGACCCCAAAACCCCCATCTACAAAGTTCTAAGTAGATCGTGCGTGGGTGAAAATGTATGGCTCAAAGGGCTATTAGTGTATTAAAGGGAGACAGAAAAGAGTGATGTAGATATATGAAATAATGCATGGAAATAGCACTTAGCAAGTACATTCGAGTAAAAGTATTGCGGTTACCGTAAAATAATTCGTTTCAAAAACCTACAAGCAAAAGACCGGCTTCGAATTATGTGCATACCTAACATGCTGTGTACGGAAGTCAACTTGTATGCATGGTCCAACAGAATTCACTAATGTTCATTACCGATCACCATTCAAGAAGTGCGTAAAAAAATGTGAATTAAAATAGTTAACAATCTTTTGGAAAAAAAAGAAACTGGCACCAATGTGCTGGTCTCACAGTTAACGTGCTTGCTGCTAAACCAGAACATCGGGAGGGCGCTGATTTCAAGACCAGCCGCATGGTCTTGGAAAAAAAATAAAGACGGGCGTCACCTAACCCCAGTTATACACGGACGCCTCACACACGGACCGGTAAGAATATGTGGCGTGCACAACCACACGGACCGGTAAGAATAACATGTATGCCACGATTCATTTCTCAATAAAAAGCTACGTAAATCAAACACTGGGAACCGAACCTGGTACCGGATGTATTGGTATTCCGCAGTTTCTCCTATGCTAACTGCAGAAGTACCGTAGTGAATGCGGTACAGAGGAAGTTGGCTTTGACCGCAATGTGGGAAAAAGATTGAAATAAGGTGAGATTTAATTTTCGACATTTCCTTAGGGAGATTCGTGCTGCGAAAATCACGCAAACAATTTTTAGGATGGTTATTTAAAGATTTTAAACGAATTTGTAAAATAATTATGGTTGCATTCTAACGATGCAAACTTCAGCCCCTATAGAGAATAGACCCCGCCGGGGGTCTATTCTCGAGTTCGAGACGAAACAGATCGAATAGGGCGTATCCATAATGAAGAAAAAGTAAGGAACCAGTACACACTTTTAAACTTATATATCCAAGATGACGACCTCGAGTACTAGAATCCCAGTTAGCCAAGCATATCATCGGTACAGCGTACCGCAAATGTGGAGTACGCCTTACCGTGCAGTACCGGTAATGTACGGATACGGGGTACCACCGTATTCGTACCTCCACGGTACCGCCATCGCGTAGTTACACCGTACTGCAGTACACGGTGGCTCCACGGTGGCGGTACTGTACCGGTACCATACTGGTACATTTGCGGTACAGCGTACCGTATAACGTACCGGTATATTTGGGGTACAGCGTACAGGCGCACCGGTAATGTACCGGTACCATACGCACGTACGTGGTAGCCACAGTACCGGTACGACGTACTTCACATAAGCAGTACGTGGTTATATGGGATGTGACAAAAGGAGTGTGACATGATTATTGTACCCAAAATAAATTGACATTTATGATGCTCGCTCTTATTTTGAAGAAATGATGATGTCATTAATTAACAAGGTTTCAACGAAACATACTGCTTACTCAGACTAGAGCAATTTAGATTTCACATCCATTTTCATCCTTCACCAAGAATATTTACACGAGTAATAATAGAGGGGTTAGGTACGAGCGCATGACGCGGACCACGTGTTATATAGGAAACACCTGTCACCGGATTCTGTCTCTGTCGCTCGCACGGTGACTATTAGATCACAACGAACCTAGTGGTGAATCCTTGAACTCTTCCGAACTGGCCACACTACTTGACACCTCCCCCCAACACCATAGGAGTTTCCAGACTCGTGAGACCACGATACAAATGTATGGAAGAGCCCAACGAGAAAATGAACAGAATTACAGTACTTTACAATTAATTTCCCTAAACTTCGTTCACTGGCTAATTTTTCTTTCATACATAAATCACCCACACGAAACATCTCAAAAACATTCTGTACTATTCTTCCATCGGGCATTCTTTTATCCTATCTCACAAGGAACATCACTTAAGTGTCCACCTTCAATTTTGTTGAAACCCATATATGTGACAAAGCATAAAAAACTATTAGACACGTATTTTTATTTATCGGCGGAAAAACAGGGTTAGAGGGGGAAGCCAACCCTCAAATAAAGGCGCGTCGAGGAGTGATTTTGGAGTTTCACCCACAAGCAGTCCACCAATATAAATTAAACAAAAACGAAGATTCTGATGTACAGCGCTGAAAAATCCACTATAGAAGTATTTAAAAAAAATCAGTTGAGGGGTAAAACGTTTTTCTTTGAGGGGTGGTTACCCCCTTAAAACCGTTTTTCCACCTATAAAACTATACGTGTCTAATAGTTTTTAATGCTTTATCATATATATGAGTTTCATATATATGGGAGGTACCTGAGTACATTTAAAAAAAACCATTTTTTTTCTTTTTTTTCTTGTAGTTTGTAGTTCAATAAAGATAACTCCGGGGTCCTAGGGTTTTTTTGAAGCTTCTGTCTATCGTTTATCCTACAGGAGTGAACAGTATTTTCTATTCTGTGCATCGTTAGTGAAATCGATAAAATGAACCGTAAAGACCAGCGAAATAAAATCTCCAGAACGGATAGAGCGACGTTCAAGATCCGTAAAGAGGCAATCCTCTGAAAAAAAAAAACGTCCGTTGAATCGCCATAAATGTGAAAAAGATGACAGTAAAAGTGAGTGCTTCTGCCAACAAAATTCGGAAATCAATCAATTTTGAACCAGCTGTAAAACACGATAACGAATACGTTTTTGCTTGAATTTGAATTGCTGAATTTTATGACTGTTTTTCCTATTATCAGTGAACACGTGAAATGTAAAGACTGCGGACAGACAATTATCATCACCGAAACCTCCACTCGTGGCCTTGGTTTTAAAATAAAAATAGAATGTCCATCCTGTGAGCCCCGAAGTGTATCCTCCTGCCCATATATTTCAAACGCGTACGAAAAAAATACGAGATTGATTTTCGCTATACGGATGATTGGAATTGGTCTGAGGGGTATGCAAAGATGTTGTGGGCTGATGGGTTTAGCACAACCGGTTTGACAATGCACGTACGATGTAATTGCAAAGAATATTAGAGCAGCGTCAGAATCAGTACGTGAAATGATTTGTACCTCGAGTGTGCAAGAAGAGACGGAAAGGACGACTGAAGCAATAGAACGGCCCAATATAGGGTTGACCGTGTCTGCCGATGAGACAGAATCCCATTGGGGCAAAATCCGATCTCCAAGTGATGGATGCCTTGGGAATTCAAGTGAGGCGAAATGCTGTCAGGCAATGCGAGATGAAGATGCGGACCGCACTGCGAAGGCTGAAATTCAAACTCGAAACGAGACCCGTCAAGGGAGAATTCAGCGCAGACAATCGAGAATTGCAGGCGACGAAGCAGCTAGTAGTTCGGAGGGACCAATGTATGACCCTGGGATTGCTGATTAACGGTAAGGTAAAAAATATCTCGATCCTGCGAGTAATTTTTCTGACAAACTTCGAAACAGCATTAAAGTACTCTTTTTGAAAAATCGATTTTAACTTCTTTTTTTATGTTTAAAGTACGAAGAATATTGTGTAAAAATTTCATGTTGAAATTCCGCAATCGCCAAAATTATACGGAGAATTTACCGAAAGATCGTGCAGCGGCCCAACGGCCGAGCGCGTCATTTCTTTACCCACTTTTCAAACGCAATTATCTCGAAACATAGTTTTCAAAGTCGGTGCCAGTTATATCTCGAAAACGGCTTGTCTGATTTTGTCCACATTTGGATACAATATTCTTCGACAATTTTTCTCGTTCGCCACGTAGGGGTTTTTCATATTATTGAATCATTGCTGTTGTATGCGACCAAAATCGTCGGAAAATTGCGAATGAAAAAACAATGTTAAATAAAAACGGTCGCAATTCCGTCAAAAATGAAAATTTCAAAAGAATCCTACGAGGCGCACTCCTTTGTATATTATATTTCAAGAATCCGTTGCGTTTTCATGTTTCAGATTAACCGACTGCCCGGAATCCTTGGCACCTCAAGCCATGTCAACGAACAACACGTCTGACACTGACTACAACAACGGCGCTTCGAGTCAACTAATTTATTTTTTTAAATTCCTAAACATACCTCAATGTACATATTTTCCAATAAAAAAAACTCGGGTCCAATCGAAACATTAGTTTTTGAGATAAAAATTCCCGAAGTTTACCTGTCTTTCTCGCCGGTTACTCAGGTACCTCCCCTTAAGTTCGGTGTCAGAGTAAATTCACGTCCCACAGATAAGAATGCATGTAAAATTACTGCAAATTAAGAGTGTTTTAATTCTTGAATAGGTCGGGCGATCCCAAAGGGCCTAAGGGGATGATAACATGTAAAAGTTGTCCCCGCATATATCAAGCCTAGATTGGCACCACGGATTCGCATCTATGTGAATAAATAATCCGCCCCATATTAACTTGAAAACTGCAATTTTTAGGGGGGGGGGTTATTAAGGGGAAAAGCAAAACAAAAATCCAGTTTTTCTCGAAATCGGCTCAACCGATGTGAATGAAAAAAGTAAAGAACAGTTTGACCAAAAATACGGTTGGAAAAAATTGTAGTATTGCAAAAAGTTGGAAAAAATTGTAGTATTGCAAAAAGTTGGTTATATTGCGGTGCGACAAGTTTTAATTTAGAGAAAAAAATCTTGAAATATTTTCTTCAACATATATTTGTGCTGTACTTTTTGTAGAGGTTATAGATGTCGAAAAATTATGAGAATCATGCATGTGGCATATCATCCCGCTTTTGCAATACACCGTTGCTCCTGCTGCATATCGTACATCAGATGAACGTGACTGCTTTTATGTTTATTTTGACGTGACAACGTCTTATAATTCGATGGAGCCGGCTGCACGCACGAAAAAACATGACTCATGCGGCGTTACCTCGCTCTGAGGCGTTCCATTTAAGGCTTGAAGTGCAAGCGAGAGCGTGGAACGAGCGACAAAGAGGCACAATCGGCCTCCGCGTTCGGCAGCGTTCGGCAGCGTTCGACATCTGTCTCTCTCCTACTTGAGTGATGGCCTCTGCACACTGCGAGCGACGAGCGACGAGCGACGAGCGATGAGCGATATCCAATGGCAACGCCACTCTCATAGAGCATTTCCGTCATACTCGAGCTCTCATTGGATATCGCTCATCGCTTGTCGCCTATCGCGCGCAGTGTGCAGAGGCCATGAGCGATGCGTCCGCGTGGACAGCTGCTATACAATAATACATGTACATGTTTTCGTCAAGTATGAAGTGCAGTGAAAAGTGAATGTGGTGTCAATTGTTTATAGCAACGATAATTGCGGCGATAAAGGTAATGATTCTTTCGATATTAAATATATGTTCAGTGATATATTGTCGAATATTCGTGCTTTCATCATTAAAATAAATAGCATCGGTCCGCTAGTGCAGCGATTGTAGGTTATGCTATAATTGACAAAACTATAACAATAAGTTAACAGAACTATTTCACGATGAGTAAAAATCAATTGCTTTACTATTCGATCGAAATAATTATCGAGCGTAGCTATGATTTCAAAAAATTAAAACATAAATGTTAAATCTTCCACATATCATAACAACGTGTCTGAAATGACAGGTTGGACCAGCCAGCCGTCAAAGGGAACAATTTTCTCCTATATCAAACACATTGAGGCGGGCTTTTTAAAAGCTAGAGTTACAAAAGTTTTAATGATGTTTCCAAATTTTAAATTTTAAATTTAAGATTTATGTACAATAATTTAATCACAGTTTATTCTTATAATAAATTATTCAAAATTATTACTTTTTTACAACAAATTACAATTAAATTTGCAAAAATAATTAAGTAACTAATTGAACACCAACTTTTATTCAGTTTATTTGCTGAAAGAAATTATGTCAATACAAAATTTATTATTATAAAACAATAAAATCAAAAATTAAATTTTAACAGTCGAGTAGAAATTTAAACAATAAATTTTATTCAAGTATTTTGTAAATTTAAAATGATTTTCTGAACGAAGAATTTTATGAAAAAATAAAAGTTGTAAAACAATTGCTCAAAGCACATTCATACTTGTAAAAAATATGTACATTGTAAAAAGAAATAAATAAAAATTGACATAATTGTATTTATGCGTACAAATAAATGTAACTTGATCAATCCAATTGTGATTTCCATTTACCTCCTTCTCTATATCCATACAAAATATCTATCAAACAAACAAAATTAAAATTTTATTTTGAAAAATGAAACCATTCCATCAGCATTTTCTTATGACGTTATCACGTTCAACTATCGTCAGTAAACCGACTTTACAGACAACCGATTTTTTAAAATTATTTTACGATAAAGTTACTCAAGATTTTGATTGAATTTTTCCTCTTTAAGCGCCTTCATAAAAAGTTAAGGTCCAATAAAATTACAATTGCTACGACAATGCGTGGTAGGCTCGATAAAAGAATAGAAAATCTATTTCGTAAAGAACACTTAGAAAAGCATATTAAGATACTTATTTTAACACTTTATTTACATAGGATATATAAAGTGTCAAAATAAGTAGCTTGCAGTAAGCATTGAAAACTGAGTTTCAGTAGTTCATTACGAGAGAGTTATAGTACGGTTTTAAATTCCTTATCAGGGTGTTTTTTTATGCGAGTCGTCAAGCCTATCAAAAGACAGAGTGCTTCATTACAATGAGTCTCCCCTCCACTCATTAAATGAGGTGCTTTATGAGTTCTCTCGCTTCTCATAGAACGGCATCCTGTATTAGTATGAATCTCCTTGCCTTTATGTCAAGGAGACGGTGCTTTATGAACCCTTCTTTGACACACTGGGTCACTTTCACCCCGACAAATTTTAAATAAAATGTACACCCCCCCAAAATTGAAAGTTTTCAATAATTTTTTACAACAATTCAATGTTGTACTTTTCGAATTTTAATTATGCGGACATATTAAGGAATGTTTAAAGTGCATCCTGGATTTTTTAGAATAAAAATCAACCGAAGGGTTGTTAACCCTAGGACCCTACACATGGGAACGCCACACCCCACGTCATTTTTACGGCTCTGGCATTGCGGTAGTTTCGGTAGTCACCTGAAAATATTGAACGCATTAGGACTCTCTAGAGCAGGTTCGTAAAGGAATAACTCTCAGTTATGGTTTGAAAGTGACGCAGTTAACATTTTTCGAGAGCCTGGGGTTAGCGTAACCCTAATCGGGCGGGAGTGTTCCGACTTACTACGTGCGGAAATTGAGTGAATCAATTATTGGAACTACGAAAAATATTACTTGCGACGGTTGGTTCACGTCAATTCCGCTTGTTCAAACGATCGAGAAGGAAACGTCACTAACATGGGTGGGAACCATTCGGAAGGACAAGCGAGCAATCTTGGAAGCGATGAAGACCATTTCGGACGCTGAGGGCAGTACATTTGCATATGCCAATAAAATGACGCTTGTGGCGTATTGTCCAAAAAATAATAAAATTGTTTTTCTAATATCGTCCTTGTACCGAATTGACCAGATTAGTTCCGATCGGTGCAAGGCGGAAATAATTTTATATTACAATAAGACGAAAGGCACAACGGATACGTTTGACCAAACGTGTCACGAATATTCTCTGACTCGTGGCACTCGACGATGGCCTTTACGTTTCTTGTACGGAATTTTGGACAAAAGTTCAACAAATGCTTTCGTTTTATTTTCATTGAATGAGGAAAACAATTTGATTACTTGTCGCGAATTTAATGAGAATTTAGCGGCCTATTTGGTCACGTTATTTTTGCAATGTCGACTACAGGTGTTAACTTTGCGCCTCCAAGTCCGGGCTTTGATTGAATTGGTATTAGGCATCGATTTTACGACCAACCCTGTTCCTGACGTCATCGACTACACGTAAGCAAATACGTTGCGCTTTTTGTCGTCATAACAAGGATAAACAAAACTAAATACGTATGTTCGAAATGCCGACTCCCGCGTTGCCAAGACCATTGCTCGATGCGCACTGAAATAAAATTACACCGAACACATCTACATTAATCTATTTATTGATACGATATGAATTTCTTTTGTTTTCATTGCTAATATGTCATCAAACTACATGTCGCGATCATTTTAGAATTTTTGTCAACCAAGTTCTTATATGTTTTTTGTTTGATACCGCAAAACAAAAAATTAAAAGAATATGTTTTTTTAATAGAATACACTATTTTTTGACATAAAATCATTTTTTTAACATTTATATACACTGTTTCCCTCAAGAAACAACGCCGAAACACATATGCAAATTAAAAAAATGCCATCTTTACCCCTTGTCAAATTCTCCGAGAACTTCGCATTTTGTGTGTTAGCAATTTTTTTAAGCTTGATCCATACGGTCTTTTTCAAGAATAAACGAAGAAATTGTTCAACATACGCGTACAAAAAGTGTAATTATTTTTTTAATTATTTTTAGTGAGAAATGCTAAAGTATTTTTCTTTCTTTGTTCAATCCCATTTTTGATGGTGAAAAATTCATATTAGGTTTTTCTCGCAAATCCTGTTCCATTCATCAGTTTTTCGCGTTCGATGATAAAAACAACTCCTTACGACAAACAGTTCGTTAGCAGCGTTCATTTGAAGGGCTTCCGTGAGCGTAACCCCAGTGTAGGTTATTTGTTTCATACAGAGAGTGTAGGTTCCTAGGGTTAAGGGCAGGTGGATAAAGTACTATTCTGGTTGAATTGACACAGTATGTCAAAGCCGTGGCCAAATATAGGTGTGTCAACGAAGCGTTAATGTAAGCCTCCTCGTCTCTAAGAAGGGGACGGGGGGGCTGGTTAGTGCGAGATCCTACTCCGCTCACAAAACCGCGAGGGGAGTCATATGAAACGAGCACCTCGTTTTATGAGCGGCGAGGGGTATTGCGCTTATAAAGCAATCCGTTTTGCGAGGGGTAAAAGATTTCATACTTAAAAACACCCCGATACGGAGTTCACATCCATACTACAATACCTAGAGTGAACTATTAAAACTTATTTTTGAACGATTGATAATTTGGAAAAAAATATATGTCACAAGAAACAGTTTAAGTCTTTTCTGAATTCAACAATTTTTTTCATCTGTATTTTTAGTCAGAATATTAGTTAAATTATTGTTTGAGATAGCCTTATCGATGACCATGACATTTTTTTTGACGTGACAACGTCTTATAATTCGATGGAGCCGGCTGCACGCACGAAAAAACGACTCATGCGGCATTACCTCGCTCTGAGGCGTTCCATTTAAGGCTTGAAGTGCAAGCGAGAGCGCGGAACGAGCGACAAAGAGGCACAATCGGCCTCCGCGTTCGGCAGCGTTCGACATCTGTCTCTCTCCTACTTGAGTAATGGCCTCTGCACACTGCGAGCGACGAGCGACGAGCGATAAGCGATATCCAATGGTAACGTCACTCTCATAGAGCATTTCCGTCATACTCGAGCTCTCATTGGATATCGCTCATCGCTTGCCGCCCATCGCGCGCAGTGTGCAGAGGCCATGAGCGATGCGTCCGCGTGGACAGCTGCTATACAATAATACATTTACATGTTTTCGTCAAGTATGAAGTGCAGTGAAAAGTGAAGTGGTGTCAATTGTTTATAGCAACGATAATTGCGGCGATAAAGGTAATGATTCTTTCGATATTAAATATATGTTCAGTGATATATTGTCGAATATTCGTGCTTTCATCATTAAAATAAATAGCATCGGTCCGCTAGTGCAGCGATTGTAGGTTATGCTATAATTGACAAAACTATAACAATAAGTTAACAGAACTATTTCACGATGAGTAAAAAATCAATTGCTTTACTATTCGATCGAAATAATTATCGAGCGTAGCTATGATTTCAAAAAATTAAAACATAAATGTTAAATCTTCCACATATCATAAGAACGTGTCTGAAATGACAGGTTGGACCAGCCAGCCGTCAAAGGGAACAATTTTCTCCTATATCAAACACATTGAGGCGGGCTTTTTAAAAGCTAGAGTTACAAAAATTTTAATGATGTTTCCAAATTTTTAATTTTAAATTTAAGATTTATGAACAATAATTTAATCACAGTTTATTCTTACAATAAATTATTCAAAATTATTACTTTTTTACAACAAATTACAATTAAATTTGCAAAAATAATTAAGTAACTAATTGAACAACAACTTTTATTCAGTTTACTTGCTGAAAGAAATAATGTCAATACAAAATTTATTATTATAAAATAATAAAATCAAAAATTAAATTGTAACAGTCGAGTAGAAATTTAAACAATAAATTTTATTCAAGTATTTTGTAAATTTAAAATGATTTTCTGAACGAAGAATTTTATGAAAAAATAAAAGTTGTAAAACAATTGCTCAAAGCACATTCATACTTGTAAAAACTATGTACATTGTAAAAAAAAAATAAATAAAAATTGACATAATTGTATTTATGCGTACAAATAAATGTAACTTGATCAATTCAATTGTGATTTCCATTTACCTCCTTCTCTATATCCATACAAAATATCTATCAAACAAATAAAATAAAAATTTTCATTTGAAAAATGAAACCATTCCATCAGTATTTTCTTATGACGTTGTCACGTTCAACTATCGTCAGTAAACCGACTTTACAGACAACCGATTTTTTTTATCAAAGTCGGGTACTTCGTTTGGATAGGGTTCCGAAAATCCCCAAACTCCGATCGAGCTGAAATTTTGCACAAACCTTTTTTTTTTATATTTTAAGACAACCCGTACAGGATTTTTACATACAGGGACTCTATCTATATCTGATACGCCTCCGTTCATACCTATATATGTTATCGCGATCTTCGTTTTGTCCAAACAAAAATACCCAAACAAACCCAAACCCAAAAACTATCGCGCGTCGGCAAAAATCGGCTTCAGGGGTTGTCTTAAAATATTAAAAGGGAGGTCTGTGCAAAATTTTAGCTCAAACGGAGGTTGGGGGTTTTCGGAACCTTACCTATCCGTTTTTTTCTACAAAAATGTAGTTGTAAGGTTGATATCTGCATAATTCTTTAGGCAGATAGAAGCGAATCCATAGTGTCAATCTAGATTTGAGACATGCGGGTGCAACTTTTACAAGCGTATGCCCCTACGCCCTTTTGCATAAAGGTTTAGTTTATTCGACATCTTTTTTTCACTAAAATGATTCAGTAGAGCTTGTGCAAAGTTCGAAGTTGAACTTTTTATTGAAAATATCTACGTCCAAACAAAAATGAGTATTCTCTTGCATGTCACAGTGAAATGCTCGATACTTATAAAGAAGGATCTCGTACCATTCGTTATAATTTGCATTCTGATTTAGAACTGAATTTAAAAAAAATGATTGAGCTTAGAGAACACGTATACCCACCATTTTTTGTCGATGATTGGTCTCATGAAGATTCACATAAGCAAATACATAAACGAAAGCAAGGAGTGAAGCAAGAAACCCTTTGCGGCAGATGGTGAGCCTCTCGCCACCATGAAAAAGTCCGTCTGGTGTGAGTAACAACCAGGTGAGCATCGATAGCCAGTGCAGTGCAATGACAACGAGTAGCCACTGTCCACCGTACAGAGAGGCATAAGCGACGAGTGCGCCGACACGAGCGCTCACCGTTCCGAGACGCCAGGCTAATTGGGCCAACACACCGAGCCACGTGAGTACGAGACGCTCGAGATTACGCAATCTCGCTGCACCCTTGCTGAAACTTGCGACGGCCCAACAAACGCTCCACAACGATAGACCCGCGGAGACCGCCGTCAATTCGGCCAATTTGTTGCTCTCGCGTGTATTTAGCCTATCGGGCACTTTTTCGTCCCTCGACGTCATCGTGCGCATCTCGGCACCGATGCCGATCGACAACAGATACAGCTGAAGCAATAACATCGGTGCAGCTTCGCAAAACGCGTGAATCAGACGCAGCACGCAAAGCTCTCGTACCTGAAACGAAAAAATAAGAAAAATAAATGAATCTGATCGACGCGATGTAGTCGAAAAAAATCTTGATATGTCGTGCCGAAAAGTGAGATAAAAAGTGAAACGTTCTCCAAAGCTGGCAAGCCATACGTGATTAGTGATGACAAAATGTAAATCCGATTCAAGGCGCTTGAAAAAGTTTTTTGACCGTCTCAGTCGCTGCTGCGAGTTTCCAAAGGAACCAAGTTGCGGCGGTCTCACTACAATTTCGCAAATCGGATGCAGCGCGTAGGTTCGAGAGATATGCCGAAAGCGCTCCCATGAAGAAACGGCAGCGAAAGCAACATATAACTTTTCTGTTCATTGGAGATTAAACCCGCCAAAAAGGTAGTTGCCACAGCTGTAGCACGATTGTACAAAGTCCTAATTAACAAAAGATATTTATATTAAGAATAAGTGAGCGTTACTTATTGGTGTATTTACTTATGGAGGTAATGATAGATACCCTCGGAGCCAACAATTGGTGACCCCGATTAAGGGGAGGTACCTGACGAAACGGCGAGAAAAATAGGGAAACTTCGGGAATTTTTATCTCAAATATTAATGTTTGGATTAGATCTGGTTTTTTTGACGTGACAACGTCTTATAATTCGATGGAGCCGGCTGCACGCACGAAAAAACATGACTCATGCGGCGTTACCTCGCTCTGAGGCGTTCCATTTAAGGCTTGAAGTGCAAGCGAGAGCGCGGAGCGAGCGACAAAGAGGCACAATCGGCCGCCGCGTTCGGCAGCGTTCGACATCTGTCTCTCTCCTACTTGAGTAATGGCCTCTGCACACTGCGAGCGACGAGCGACGAGCGATGAGCGATATTCAATGGCAACGTCACTCTCATAGAGCATTTCCGTCATACTCGAGCTCTCATTGGATATCGCTCATCGCTTGCCGCCCATTGCGCGCAGTGTGCAGAGGCCATGAGCGATGCGTCCGCGTGGACAGCTGCTATACAATAATACATTTACATGTTTTCGTCAAGTATGAAGTGCGGTGAAAAGTGAAGTGGTGTCAATTGTTTATAGCAACGATAATTGCGGCGATAAAGGTAATGATTCTTTCGATATTAAATATATGTTCAGTGATATATTGTCGAATATTCGTGCTTTCATCATTAAAATAAATAGCATCGGTCCGCTAGTGCAGCGATTGTAGGTTATGCTATAATTGACAAAACTATAACAATAAGTTAACAGAACTATTTCACGATGAGTAAAAAATCAATTGCTTTACTATTCGATCGAAATAATTATCGAGCGTAGCTATGATTTCAAAAAATTAAAACATAAATGTTAAATCTTCCACATATCATAACAACGTGTCTGAAATGACAGGTTGGACCAGCCAGCCGTCAAAGGGAACAATTTTCTCCTATATCAAACACATTGAGGCGGGCTTTTTAAAAGCTAGAGTTACAAAAATTTTAATGATGTTTCCAAATTTTTAATTTTTAATTTAAGATTTATGAACAATAATTTAATCACAGTTTATTCTTATAATAAATTATTCAAAATTATTACTTTTTACAACAAATTACAATTAAATTTGCAAAAATAATTAAGTAACTAATTGAACAACAACTTTTATTCAGTTTACTTGCTGAAAGAAATAATGTCAATACAAAATTTATTATTATAAAATAATAAAATCAAAAATTAAATTTTAACAGTCGAGTAGAAATTTAAACAATAAATTTTATTCAAGTATTTTGTAAATTTAAAATGATTTTCTGAACGAAGAATTTTATGAAAAAATAAAAGTTGTAAAACAATTGCTCAAAGCACATTCATACTTGTAAAAACTATGTACATTGTAAAAAAAAAATAAATAAAAATTGACATAATTGTATTTATGCGTACAAATAAATGTAACTTGATCAATTCAATTGTGATTTCCATTTACCTCCTTCTCTATATCTATACAAAATATCTATCAAACAAATAAAATTAAAATTGTCTTTTGAAAAATGAAACCATTCCATCAGTATTTTCTTATGACGTTGTCACGTTCAACTATCGTCAGTAAACCGACTTTTTATTAGAAAATATGTACATTAAGGTACGTTTAGGAATTTTCCAAAATAAATTCGTAGACTGGAAGCGCCGTTGTTGTGATCAGCGTCAGCCGTGTTGTTCGTTGACATGACTTGTGGGGCCACGGATTCCGGGCAGTCGGTTGATCTGAAACATGAAAACGCAACGGTTTCTTGAAATATTATATAAAAAGGAGTTTGCCTCGTAGGATTTTTGGAAATTTTCTTTTTCGACGGAATTGCGACCGTTTTAATTCAACATTTGTTTTTCGTATGCAATTTTCGACGATTTTGGTCGCATACAACAGCAATGGTTCAATAAAATGAAAAATCCCTACGTGGCGAACGAAAAAAACTATCGAAGAATATTGTATCCAAATTTGGAAAAACCGGACAAGCCGTTTTTGGGATACGCCTAGCACCGACTTTGAAAACTATGTTTTGATATAATCGCGTTTGAAAGGTGGGTAAAGAAATGACGCGCTCGGCTGTTAGGCCACTACACGATCTTTCGGTAAATTCTCCGTATAATTTTGGCGATTACAGAATTTCAACATGAAATGATCACACAATATTCGTCGTACTTCAAACATTGATTTTTCAAAATGTCTACTTCAATGCTGTTTCGAAGTTTGTCAGAAAAATTACTCGGGGGATAGAGATATTTTTTACCTTACCGTTAATCAGCAATTCCAGGGCCATAAATTGGTCCCTCCGAATACTCGCTGCTTCGCCAGCTGCAATTTTCGATTGTCTGCGCTCAGGTCTCCCTTCACGGGTCGCGTTTCGAGTTTGAATTTCAGTCTTCGCAATGCGGTCCGCATCCGCAAAAACGCATGTGGAAATATTGGCAGCAATGTAGACAATATTTGAACGGTTGTGGAATATTTTGGGAGCTATTGTCCAAATGACGTTGTTGAAGCTTTCATTTGCGATCTGACTAAGTCCGCCGACGCAGCGTTGTAGTAAATCATCAGAACTTAGGACCCTAAATATTGGTTCGATGACTTTAGCAACATTCTAATGTAGAGCGGGCTCGTGGCGATAGTCTTTCAATATTTTGGTAGCCGTCGCTTGCTGCTAAGAACGCCAGGAGTCACTTCCTAGTGGACCCCGGTCATGCTGTGGCTTATCATCCGTTGAAATCGTGTGGAAAAACGTGGCCACGATAGCTTTTTTAATGCTTTCGGCAAAATCACTACTGCGTCTGATGGCGAGGCCATAATAAATCGTGAGATTATCAATCTTAATTTTTTCTTCTCCCAATCTTTCTCCGGCTTCGCTGTTGGTGGTATTGATGCACGGTGTTGATGCATGGATCAAAGCTCATGCTCTGTATTTGGTGGGATCAGCTGGGTGTAATATATTATGAGCTGCTAAGACCAAACAAAGCCATTACGGATGATCACTATCGACTACAATCGATGCGTTTGAGCCGAGCGTTGAAGGAGAAATGCCCGAAATATAAACAGAGACCCGACAAAATGATTTTGCAACACGACAAAGTTCTAACACATGTTGCAGTACCAGTCAAAACTACTTGGAAATACTCAAATGGGATATCGTACCCCACCAGCCGTATTCTCCCAACATTGCTGCTTCTGACTACCACTTCTTTCGATCAATGACTTATTACCGTCTAAGCAGCACTTCCGTTCTTACGAGGAATAAAAAAATGGGCCGATTCTTGGATTGTCTCCAAAGACCAGTCGTTTTTTTAAGGGGTGAGATGCAGTGAGAGGCGTGAAATAACGAGCATTTTCAATCATTTTTTCTAAGAGTAATTAAGTTTGTTGTACAAAAGTGGTTACAGACTTTTCATGTTATATTCCAACTTGTACACATTTTCAAAGAAAAATATTGATTATTTATAAAAATATCGCCATCTTTGTCGGGCCCCTTATGGCAAGTAGTGCTTTGCGGTGACCATCATAAAATTTTACTAGATCTGAAATAAAAAAAAAACAAAGAAAAACAATTAGTTTAATAATAAATCTAGTCCTTAATCGGAGCTTTTTTTAATTAACAAAATGACGGCTTCCGACAGATAACTTTCGATTTTCGACAAAAAATCGCTCGTTTTTGTTTAAAAAATGAAAATTTTCAACAAAAATGAAAATCCTTCGATTGAGGACTAGTTTTTAATGCTATCAATAAGCACACCAAATTTCATCGAAATCCATCGAGTGGTTTTTGAATTATAGTGGTCACTGACTAGAAAAACATAGTTTCGAGAAAAACACGTTTAAAGTTTTTCGAAGTGGACCCGGTATTGTATGTTCGTAAAATGTTGAGCTCGATGGATGAAGCCAAACTTCTTTTTAAGTATTTCGATCCGCTGAATTTGAATATCACCATTTATTCCGAAAAATCGAGCATTCAATTGTTTGTAGCCAATTGTTAAAACAATTTTTCACAAAATTAAAGTCTTTCAGGATACATTTTTTTAAACTCCATTTTGGGCAATTTTAAAACGAAAGTATTCTTTATAAAATTATCCTAGAGTTCATAGTTTTTGAGTAATAAACTCTTGAAAATTTGTGAAAGAGTTTTCCAATTTTACACTTGATTTATGTATAGAAATAATAATTAAACAATTACTTACATCGAACCATCAATTCCTGGCCTATACATAAGGCTTCTGAAAATGTGAGAGCTTCTAAAATATCAATTTGTTGTTGTCTTCCAAGCATTCTGCCTTCCCGGGTATTATCGTTTGCGCGTTTGTCAGCCACGTCTATACGTTGAGAATCGATTCTTTCTGTGTACCGGTGACAATTGGGTCCACAATTAATGCCAAGTGTATTTATGATCAGTAATAATGTGTGTGTACCGGGATTGAATACACAAGCAGCAACATATTGTTACGTCAAGCCCCGCTTCACCACACTCACTCTATAACTCCACTAAACCTGGACCACCACGCCACCAGAAAATCAACTTCGTTAACCCCATCGTCCAAACAAACCATCTCGCGGACTACTGACGTTCTCAGCACGAGCCCCAGCTTATAAGAGGCATCTGAGAGTATTCCATATACAAACTATTGGCGCCGAAAAGGCGAGGTTGGTCATCCCCGGCCACCACCGACTCACATGGAACAATATTCAAGGATCATATCCTATCGGCGCCGAAAAGGCGAGTTTTTGTCGTTAAAAAGCAAGGCCTCCACCGACTCACTTGGACCAGCGCTCAAGGATCGTAAAACCGGGAATTCGAACAATATCCGCCACATGTACCGCAACGAGAGAGTCACCTCTGAGTCAGACCATCCCTTGGACGGGTTACACGTGGAAGCGCGAATCAATACGATACAGGAATATCGGAGAGGGAAAAAGGAACCCCTTCTCGTAGCTATAAAAATCTGCACTCCCAGAATTACTAGGCCACCACGGTTTTTACCACCGGCGCAAAGCCTACTTGCGACAGGCGCCACCCCAACCCCACTACAAATTATCCCTGGACCATCACGCTACTGGGAAGCTAACTGCAGTCACCCCATCGATTGACCGAACCACCCCGCGAAACATTGTCTCCTACAGCACGTGCCCAAGCCTCCAAGAGGCACACGAATATTCTAGTTAAGAACAAGCAACACCAAAAAGGCACGCTTGTCGTAAAACTTAAAGCACCTCGTAAACGGAAATCAGCTAAATGAAGTTATATCTGATATTGGTATCCAGCTCATACCTACAAGAAGCATCTGAATAATCTTCATGAAAGCTATCCGCGCCAGAAAGGCGAGCTTTGTCATAAAAGTCCGAGGGTACCTTGAACATCGGAACCAGCCGAATCACCCCTCGCACAGGTTGAAAAAGAAGAAAACGCTTAGCCGACACAAAACCCGATGATATCACAGCCACCGACCGAACTATGAAAGGTGGCACCTCTGACCCACGATTATTAATATCCAGAGGATCGTAAAAACCGACTATGCCAGGAATCGAAGGAATACCACGAGTACCGACACGAGGAGAACCTCTTAGTGAAATTACTAAGGATTCGAGAGGGAAGTCACCCAAGGTTTTCCGACACGTGGAAGACCTTTCGAGAGAAGACCACCCCCGAAAAAGGAGTATAAAAGGAAGAACCGGGAACACAGCAGCGTTCAGTCATGACGTCAACCCCGTGGCCGGCGTTACGCCGTAGCCGGTCGCGGTCAATCTCCAGTCTCATTCCGACAGTCTCAAGTTTCAACGAGTTCAGTTCAGTCTTGACTTCAACCCCGTGGCCGGCGTTACGCCGCAGCCAGTCGCGGTCAATCTCCAGTCTCAATCCGTCAGTCTCAAGTTTCAACAAGTTCAGTTCAGTCTCAACTTCAACCCCGTGGCCGGAGCTACGTATTAGTCGGTCGCGGTCAATCTCCAGTCTCAATCCGTCAGTCTCAAGTTTCAACGAGTTCAGTCTTGATTTCAACCCCGTGGCCGGAGCTACGTATTAGTCGGTCGCGGTCAATCTCCAGTCTCAATCGGGCAGTTCAGTCTCGAATTCAACCCCGTGAACGGAGTTACGTACTAGTCAGTCACGGTCAAAATCTCAGTCTCCATCTGGACCTCATGGTCGAGGTCCCAGTCTTAGTCTCAGTCAAAGTGTCAACGTGTGCAGTCTCGATTTTAACTTCGCGGCTAAAGTTACGCCAGTCAGTCTCAATCTCAACATCAAGTCCGAAGACTAAGTCATCGCGAACAAGCAGTCAGTCGCAGCAGTCATCGAAGTGGTACCAGTCCAGCAGTCGCAGTCTCAATCTCAACCTTACGGCTAAAGGTACCGTCACCGAAGTCTACCAGTTGAAATTCAGTAAGGTTTACTGTACGTATTGTCCAGTCGCAATTCGACTTCCAATATCGGTCAAAGACTCTCCTCAAAAGAAGTCTCAGCCATCACGAAGTAATCAAATTAGCAAATCTAAACCCTTGCATCACCACCGTATCTTTCAACCTCAAGACTCTGCAACATCTATTAAACTATCGAATATAGCCTAAATCTAAAACCACAACTGCTGTAATCAATTGTCCTCAAAGAACTATATTCTTATCTTGAACATTGCAACCATTTCAACTATTTAATCGTGTGTAAATGTTGTAACTATTTAATGTCGTGTAACCATTGTGCGAACATTATAAATCGCTGGACATACGTGTTAATATTATAACTATTTAATCTCCATGTAATCACGGTGTGAACATTATAACCATGAAGAAAATGTAAGAACCATAATCCGAATCTCAAAACGATAACACCGATAAAATAAATTATAACCACGGTTATTAGACGACCATTGCAACGGAAGGAACTAACGACGAATTATCTGAAAATAAATAGTTAGCAAAGCATTTATGCAAAACTCTCGTATTATTCGATCTTCCTCAAGACCAACGCATTATCCAACCGTCATTCTTCCCATATCAAAGACGTGACTTCCGTCCCTGGGTAAAGGACTTAATTGTCTTGACCCGAAAGCGAAGTCAACACCGTGTTGCGTCCTCTCTAAGATTCGATAAGTTCACGGGGACGTAACAATATGCAGCAATTCCCACAATAGTACTGCTACTTCACACAGTTTTTGGGCTTATTTTCCAAATTAGCTGATTGAAGGTTTCATTATTGATTTGATTGAAGCCACCGATACACCTAGAGAGTAAGATATCATTACTCAGATCTTCATAAATTAGTTTTATGGCGTGCATAACAATTGGAGGTAAAGGGCGATAATCTTGCTCGTAAGAATCGAGTTCCCCATTAGCTTCAGCGCGCCAATATGAACACCAAGAATCTTCACCGTTTGGGCAAATCTCGTGATGTGGTTTTTCATCAGTTGAGCTGTAGTGATAGAATG
This sequence comes from Ophion obscuratus, assembly GCA_964007375.1. Taxonomy (NCBI): domain Eukaryota; kingdom Metazoa; phylum Arthropoda; class Insecta; order Hymenoptera; family Ichneumonidae; genus Ophion; species Ophion obscuratus. The sequence continues at coordinate 13,858,502 of OZ023318.1, read as the reverse complement.
TTGCCCATATCGGGGTTTTCATATTTTCCAGTGAATCACAATGCCGACGTATGGCTAAGCCATAGTAGACAGTTGATTTGTCTATCATCTTCCCTGTTAGTTTACCTTTACCTCCAAAACCACAGTGCTTGGTTTTCAAAGTGCGTAATTGACTCACCATCCGTTTGTGTACGTGTTCTATGCACTCCTTCTTATTTATGATAGTATTCTCGAAGGAGAAACGTTTAAAAGTCCATTATAAGTTTTAGAGTCACCATCTTCAATATAGTTTGTATATTTAACTCCTTATTTCGCTTCTGACTGCTTGAAAATTTCCACAATTCCGTGGACCTCCATTTTTCCAGATGACCCCTCATGATTTGCACTACATTGATCTTTTTGCAGGTCACTCCATTCTTGAAATACAGCAGTATTTATTTCCGATTTCAAATATTCACACAGCTTACAATACCTACTCTTTATATTTAAATAAAGAATTTTTCCAGTAAAACAACCAACTATTGATGAAACTCCACACAAAGATGCCACGCTTTTGCCACGTTTCATCTTCATCTTGCCACGCTTTTGCCACGTTTCATCTTCAGATACAGTCAATTTATTCGTCTCCTTATTTTCAGCTTTTGATGTTTCTTCATTTTCTTCATCCACAGCTTTTTGAAGAAACAATTCTGCGACGGGTTTACTTGTATCTGATATTTGCTTCAACAATATTGGGTAAGTATGCTTGTCTAACAATCGTGGCATGTCCATTAGACTACCAAATTTTCGCATTCCTTTATATCCCATTCCTAGGAGTCTCATTACAAATATGAATCGTCGATTTATTTCATAGGAATGTCCTATAAAAGAACACGAAGGAATGTTATCGTTGACACAACCGTCACATGATACGACAATTTTATATTCCAGACCACGTGTGCTGGCTGTCTGAAATGCCACATCCCCATTACACTTTTTGCACTTTACAAGACTCGAAATGGCCGTAAATACAGAAATAAAGTATTCTATATTCAATATTACTATCCGCGGGTACATCATCTTCTATGTCACATTTTAATTTTTTAGCTGATGAACTTCGTGACTTCACAACACTTTCATCACCTTCCGCTGTGCTCGGATTGAAAACATTTTTTCTTTTCACGGTACGCGACTTACGAAGATTATCAGAATTTCGACGATCTCTAGAACCTTTGCTACGATTCATGATAAAATAATCGAATAAGTTTTTATATAAACGCATAAGTATCGACCACTGCGTTCGACTGCCACGAATGTACTGACGAACCGAAAATTTTCAGTTACGAACAAGACTATTTATAGAATATAATAAGGGGGGAGGGGGTCGCAACCGGTTGCTTGCAGCTGCCGTTTGCTACCTGCCATGGGGACCCGACGCCCCTTCACTAATTGTAGGATATCTCGGAAACTATTCAGCGGATTGACTTGAAATTTTCAGGGAATATTTTCGAAACATACTTCGAGAAAATGTAAAAAAATCGACTTTTTGAAAGTTCTGACTGCATCTCACCCCTTAACGCGGAATTCGTATGCTGCCAGAAGTATGGGGAAAAGTAGTGGCTAGCGATGGACAATACTTTGATTAAAGCCCCACACTACGATTCCTGCGCGGTAGGAGGGTGTATGTTTCGTAATTATTTTCAAGCCAACGATGAATGGATTTTTTTTATTAATACTCATGGTCAATATATGCATATAGAAGACTGTATAAAAAAATGTTGTTCTCAAATCTAAAATATAGTTTGCGGTGTACGCCGCTTCCAAGAGGACACTCCGACGAAATTGCTGCTCCGCGGTTGACAATAATTAAGCCATACGGTTCATCTGAAAACCAAAATAAACTATATTTAGAAACTAGACATCTAGGTTTACAGCAACACTCAGGGGAATTTCAATAAATAAAACTAATGGCAGACCAGCGAATTTTATTTAAAATATTCATGGAAAATTTTCATCGTTCATAAAAAAAATAGAAGGGGGCCCTTTATTTTAAAAAAATCCCTACGATGTGCCACACAGACTGGTTTCTCGAACAGATTAAGACTTGGCGCATGCAAATCGGATGAATAGTTTTTATAATATGTTGTCAACCAGGTTGAAAAACGTAGTTTCGAGAAAAACGCGTTCAAAATTTTGATGAACAATAATTCAACATACAAACTAAATTTTTTATTTGTCTCTTTTTTTTTGTCTCTCATCGTTAGTCAGCCATTCCTGGACCATACGACAGCTCCTCAGCATCCTGAGAAACCTGTGTGAAGTTGGCAATTGACTTTACAGAAAGTAATTTTTTTTGCATTCGTTTGTACTAGGTTTGTACCGCCTTAAATTTCGTTTGTACCTTAAGGGGGAAAAAAGTACGAGGACATGGAAAAATGGACCGCAACCCATTTAGAGCTAAACAATTTTAATGAACGCGATTGAAAAGAGAATCGTTTGTACCCGTTTGTACGGTTGAGAATTTTTCTGTGGAATTTTTTTTTCAAATTTTTTTTTGGAAAAAAAATTTCGAGTTTTTTTTCATTTCCGTTTGTACCGACAAGTATATCGTTTGTACCACCTAGAACTTGTTTCTAATCATTCGTATAGATGAGTATATCGTTTCAACCACCGTGTAATCGTTTGTACCCAGTCGTACTGACGAGTATATCGTTTGTATCGCCGAGAAATCGTTTGTACCCATTCGTACTGTTGAGTATATCATTTGTACCACCGAGAAATCGTTTGCTTGGGTTTCTGTCACCGAGAAATCGTTTGTACCCGTTCGTACCAACGAGTAAATCATTTGTACCAGCGTTAAATCATGTGTTTCGGTCCATACTGACGAGTATGTCGTTTGTACCAACGAGCAATCACTTCTACTTGTTCGTCCCAAGGAGTATATCGTTTGGACCGCAGAGCGTGAGTTTCGTAAAGTAAATAAGTAAATCTAAGTAACTAAATCCAAGCGTAGATGGGTACAAACGATGAATCGACAGTACAAATGATATGCTCGTCGATAAGAACGGGAACAGACGATTGCTCGATAGTACAGACGGGTACAAACGATTTCGCGGTGGTACAAACGATATACTTGTCGATACTAACTGGGACAAATGACCGCTCGATAGGACAGACGGGTACAAACGTTTTCTCGTTGGTACAAACGATATACTCGTCGATACGGATTAGTACAAACGATTGCTCGATAGTACTACAGACGGGTAAAAACGTTTTCTCGGTGGTACAAACGATATAGTCGGCATTACGAGGGGGTACAAACGATTGCTTGATATTACAGACGGGTACAAACGATTGCTCGATAGTAAACACGCCTACAAACGATTTCTCGGTGGTACAAACGATATACTTGTCGATTCGAAATGGTACAAACGATTGCTCGATAGTACAGACACGTACAAACGTTTTCTCGATGGTACAAACGATATACTCGTCAGTACGAGGGGGTACAAACGATTGCTTGATATCACAGACGGTTAGAAACGATTCCTCGATACTACGAACGGGCACAAACGTTTTCTCATTGGTACGAACGATATACTCGTCGAAACAAATGGGTACAAACGATTGGTCGATAGTACAGACGGGTACAAACGATTGCTCGATAGTACAGCGGGTACAAACGATATACTTGTCGATACGAACGGGTACAAACGATTGCTCGATAGTACAGCGGGTACAAACGATATACTTGTCGATACGAACGGGTACAAACGATTGCTCGATAGTACAGACGGGTACAGACGTCTTCTCGGTGGTACAAATGATATACTCGTCGATACCAACGGGCACAAACGACTGCTCGATAGTACAAACGAGTATAACCGTTTTCTCGTTGGTACCAACGATATACTCGTCTATACGAATGGGTACAAACGATTCCTCGATAATACAGACGGGTTTGAACGACTTCTCGGTGGTACAAACGATATACTCGTCGATACGAACTGGTACAAACGAACGCTCGATAGTACAGACGCGTACAAACGTTTTCTCGGTGATACAAACGATATACTCGTCAGTACGAGGGGGTACAAACGATTGCTCGATAGTACAGACGGGTACAAACATTTTCCCATTAGTACAAACGATATACTCGTTAGTACGAATGGGTACAAACGATTGCTCGATAGTACAGACGGGTACGAACGTTTTCTCGTTGGTACAAACGATATACTCGTCAGTACAAATGGGTACAAACGATTGCTTGATAGTACAGACCGGTACAAACGTTTTCTCGGTGGTACAAACGATATACTCGTCGATACAAACGGGCACAAACGATTGCTCGATAGTACAGATGGGTACAAACGATTTCTCGGCAGTACAAACGATATACTTGTCGACACGAACGGGTACAAACGATTGCTCGATAGTACAGACGGGTACCGAAGTTTTCTCGGTACTAAAAATAATATACTCGTCGATACCAACGGGTACAAACGATTGCTCGATATTACTGACGAGTATAAACGTTTTCTCGTTGGTACAAACGATATACTCGTCGATACCAATGGGTACAAACGATTCCTCGATAATCAAGACGGGTTCGAACGATTTATCGGTGGTACAAAAGATATACTCGTCGATACAAACTGCTACAAACGAATGCTCGATAGTACAGACGGGAACAAACGTTTTCTCGGTGGTACAAACGATCTACTCTTCATTACGAGGGGGTACAAACGATTGCTCGATATTACAGACGGGTACAAACGATTGCTCGGTAGTACAGACGGGTAAAAACGTTTTCTCAATAGGACAAACGCTTACAAACGATTTCTCGGTGGTACAAACGAGATACTCATCGATACGAACGGGTACGAACGATTGCTCAATAGTGCAAATGGGTACAAACGATTTCTCAGTGGTACAAACGATATACTCGTCGATACGAACTGGTACAAACGATATACTCGTCGATACGAATGGCTACAAACGATTGCTCGATAGTACAGACGGGTACAAACGATTTCTCGGCGGTACAAATGATATACTTGTCGATACGAACGGGTACGAACGATTGCTCGATAGTACAAACGGGTACAAACGATTTCTCGGTGGCAAAACGATATACTCGTCGATACGAATTGGTATAAACGATTGCTCGATAGTACAGACGAGTATAAACGTTTTCTCGTTGGTACAAACGATATGCTCGTCGATACGAATGGGTACAAACGATTCCTCGATAGTACAGACGGGTACAAACGATTTCTCGGTGGTGAAACGATATACTTCTTGATACGAACGGGTACAAACGATTGCTCGATAGTACATACGCGTACAAACGATTTCTCGGTGGTACAAACGATGTACTTGTCGATACGAACTGGTACAAACGATTGCTCTATAGTGCAGACGTACCACGGAGAAATCGTTTGTACCAGTTCGTATCAACAAGTATATCGTTTGTACCACCGAGAAATCGTTTGTACCCGTTTCACAGTAGGAGAAAAGCCCAAAAACCTGGCCAAAACCTCAAATGACCTTTGACGGGAATGAAAATTGGCTTACAGGGGTTTTCAAGGTCGCTGATTACGAATCTGAAAGCCAAATTATCGTAAACAAAATGGCCGATCCAATATGGCTGACATGAATGTTAAAAAGTTGCCAGATGTCGACAAAAATTGGTATTTACGGGTTTTCAAGGTCGCTGATTACGAATCCGCAAGCCAAATTATCGTAAAAAAAATGGGCGATCCAATATGGCCGACATTAACGTTAAAAAGTTACCAGATGTTGACAAAAATTGGTATATACGGGTTTTCAAGGTCGCTGATTACCGATCCGATATCTATTGTTTATAACTTGCAACAAAGAGCTTACAGCAAATTGTTATAAACAAAATGGCCGAGTATCCTGCTAAATAGATAAATTAATATATTTAAAAAAATCATCATAATAAAATAAACGTGAACAGTGTATTCTACGCAATTATTATTTTTATTTCCAAAATACATACGGAACGTTTCAAAAATAGAAAATTTTATTCTTAATCAAAATCGTAATCGGAGTCGGAGTCGGAGTCAGAATCATTATCCGAGTTTGTATCTATTACAACTCCCGGCACGGCTTCAATCTCGGCGCAAAATTCGTCTGCTGCAGCAGTCACTTTAGGAGCGATCAACATCGCTACAGCTTCCGGCGACAAACTCTTCAGCTTCTTCTGTGGTAGTCTTCTGACACTTGAAATGTACGGATCAGAAGTAACTAAGAGCCGATGAAAAACATCTTCCATAGTTTTAACCCTGGAACTTTTTCGCGCAAAATCTTCTCGATATCGTTTGATGTCTTTGTTTCGAGCTTCCTGAGCATCTTCGGATAATTGGCCGATTGGTAATAGAGCATGAGTTATTATCACTGGACCATGAATTAATAGTTTGTGCACCGAAGTAGGCATGGAGTACCAAGGGTATAATGCAACGGTCTTTCTTGCCGTTTCAATAGCATACTGTTCAAATCTTTCACAGTTTATCTCGTGGCCACACGATATAACTTGTAGGATTACGTACAAGCGTTTAATAACTTCTTCGTTGACCCCCGTTATCGCAGCGGAAACCGTAGAATTTTCAAAGAATCGCCGAGCTGTGTTGCCATCATTGCTGCTGCCGTATCCAGGCTTTGGGCGATCGATATTTAGACCCAATTGCTTCTTGAATCCTTCTTGAATGGCCCTCTTGCGTTCCTGGGTAATTTTTTTTTCTTCGGCACTTCGAGCTTGCCATTTTTTAATGCCGAGTTTGTAAGACACGTGTAAGCAATACTCGAAGCACCGTATCCACGCATGCAGCGTCGACAATCCGAACTTCAAATTTGTTTCATTGATTTCCCTTTGCAATACAGTGTCGATGGCATTAAAATCTTTGCTGGTTGCTCCACACAAATAGCACCGTTGAGCAGATTTCGTCAATGATACAGCGTTGCAAACTTTACCATCTATCATGGTGAACAACAACTTGTACATTACGGAGATTTCTTTTCCATCTATTACACTTTCGAATGGACGAAGTGACTTTATTTGTTCTTCAACAATTTGGACTTCATTAAGTGTTGACTCTGTGTCTTCGCGTAGAAACAGTAGTCTAAGCGGTCTACAAAATCGTGGAGACGAGGGTCTGGGGTTCTTCCAAACAACTATTTCTTCCTTCGATTGTTGATCATAACACACGAGTTGTAACGGCACGACTGAAGTAAAGAATACATGCGCATCAGATTTGCTGTCATCACTGAACGTCTGCTTATATTCACTTTGCCCAGAACTTCCATCGCAACCCCACTTGCAAATCAAGTCCATTTTACGAACATTATCTGGAGTCAATCTTTGAATGAGTACATATTGGACGAGTAAAATACGTTCAACTGTATGATCTAATAGTGCCTGTAGTTGGACTTCTGCACTACTCTCTGTAATCCTGATTGCATCACGTGGTGGATAACAACGCTTTTTTGCTTTCATCACTTTTTCGTAAGACGGATATAGCTTACAGTTATTTTCCTTCCCTAATCTTCTCATTCCCTGGTAAGTACTCTTGGAAAATTTATATTCAATCATAGCGGAAAGTGCAGCCTCTTCGGATAAAGTAATTTCATCCGTTGCTGAGTAAGCTTTACGATACTTGGAAGCTCTTAAAGGACTCGTCATTGTTACGTCCTTAATAACTTTTGCGGCGTCGGATTGTCCTGAAGAGCGAAGGCTCATCTGAGTAGCGTATGCTAACTCGACCGAGTTGAACGATGTACGAATATCTTGGGTCTTCCTTCGTTTAGATCTTTCACTGGACATTGTAAACTCAAGGGACGGGCGGCCGCCCGTATTACCCGGGCTTGTTACTACAGTGTCTGTAGGTGCGGCAAAACATACCTGCTTGCTAAGCCATTCACCGTTATTCTTGAAAAATACACAGGATTTTCTGTGAGCTTGTTGCCACCTCGTTCTCATTTGATTGAAGAGTATCGAAAAAGTCTGTTTCGAGTCCTCAGGCACTACAACTGTACGTCCGGTGTCCTTGGAAATTTTTTCTACCATAAATTCGATCAAGGAAGCGAATTTATCGGATAAATGCTCGCTGATTATCAGAAATACTTCTTTCCTTGTCAGCACCAATTCTTTGTAACCGGATCCTGTAATAAAGACATAAAATTGAAGAAAATTGGTGTTAAAGGAAAAGATAAAATTTTCAATTAATACAAAAACTTGAACAATGTACATTATTTTACCAAATAAATAACCGCAATAATTGAAATAATTTTAAAAAAATTAGACAGAAAATATTGACATGGATTTGGTTAAAAGAAAGCTTTGCTTACTATATAATATATATATATTCAAATATTTTATTTGAATGTTATAACATTTCATTCATATTTAAGAAATTTTTATGTGGTTGATTTTAATATGTATATATATATATATGCATACGTATATATCATAATTGAATCACAGAAAATTTATATATATATATATATACACATACATATTGTAACGTTGCGTTACGATATAGAGACTATCCGAGAAAGGTGAGGTAAGCGGGCTGGCGTAGCTCAGTTGGTCAGAGCAGTCGACCGGCAATCGAAAGGTCCCGGGTTCGAATCCCGGCCCAAAACGCACCGCATTTTTTTCGGATAGTTCTCCCGAGTTTTTTCGGGGGGGTTATAAATGGCGCCCAACGTGGGGCTCGACCTCAGAATAATCAAGATAAAGATCGAATTATCGTTGATTGCCGTGGAAAAGAATCCCCTCCTTGAGAAGAGTCTCATTGAGCTAGCCTCTCCTTACCCTTCCCCCTTCCGTCCCGCAGACAATCCCCGCGTCTGTAAGTTCCCCTTCCGTCCCTCAGACAATCTCCGCGTCTGTAGTACCCCTTCCCCCTTCCGTCCCTCAGACAATCCCCGCGTCTGTAGTAGTTCCCGTTGCGTTTAGATATTAGTTTGGGCAAAAATTTCGAGTCGACCCTCCAGAGCCGGATCGACTCTGGCAGGGGGGTTTGTAACGTTGCGTTACGATATAGAGACTATCCGAGAAAGGTGAGGTAAGCGGGCTGGCGTAGCTCAGTTGGTCAGAGCAGTCGACCGGCAATCGAAAGGTCCCGGGTTCGAATCCCGGCCCAAAACGCACCGCATTTTTTTCGGATAGTTCTCCCGAGTTTTTTCGGGGGGGTTATAATATATATTAAAATAATTTATTTCAAGCGTATAACAGCCGTCTTGTCCGTTATGATGCTACTTCACCCATTCTCAGGTAGAGGCGCAGAGGCTGCTCAATAGTGCCGCGTGCACGCTCGGCTACCGCACGATGCGAAAAAAATCATAACGGACAAGACGCACGTTTTCCGCAGGTAACTCTTGTAAATTTCGAAAGCTTATACATTAAACTAAAGGCCGAGACTAGGAGCTTTGCAAAATGTGACAAAATATATAACTTTTCGGACCGTTGAAAATATAAGTTGTCAAAATTATTCAATTTTATTTATGCCGAAGGCTATACTACATTTCAATCATTTATACATAAACTTTAGATTCAACCGATGTAAAAACATGTTCTACATACCTCCAGAAGTCGTATCCATGTTGCAGAATTGAAATTAAACCCGTCACTTTAAAGTTATGGGTTTTTGAAGTCAGCGTTATTTTCGTCTGTTCAGCGCGTGACACGTACACTCTTCACGAACACTAACTGCCAACTGGCGCTGCGGCGCAGGTATACACTTAAAGGGCTTTCCCTTCCACAATAGAATGCAGTTACTAGTCCTCTACCTGAATGACTACTCAACTGACCCTATTTCGAAAATTTATTTTTTGGGGTTTTGGCCAGGTTTTTGGGCTTTTCTCCTACTGTGCGTTTGGACTATCGAGCAATCATTTATACCCGTTCGTATCGACGAGTATATCGTTCGTACCACCGAGAAAACGTTTGTACCCGTCTGTACTATCGAGCAATCGTTTGTACCCGTTCGTTTCGACGAGTATATAGTTTGTACCACCGAGCTTGTCTCCACTATCGAGCAATCGTTTGTACCCGTCTGTAATATCAAGCAATCGATTGTACCCACTCGTACTGATGAGTATATCGTTTGTACCACCGAGAAAACGTTTGCACCCGTCTGTACTATAGAGCAATCGATTGTACCACCGAGAAAACGTTTGTACCCGTCTGTACGATCGAGCAATCGTTTGTACCCGTCTGTAATATCAAGCAATCGTTTGTACCCCCTCGTACTGATGAGGATATCGTTTGTACCACCGAGAAAACGTTTGTACCCGTCTGTACGATCGAACAATCGTTTGAACCCGTCTTTACTATCGAGCAATCGTTTGTACCAGTTCGTATCGACAAGTATATCGTCTGTACCACTGAGAAATCGTTTGTATCCGTTTGTACTATCGAGCAATCGTTTGTACCCTTTCGTATCGACGAGTATATCGTTTGTACCACAGAGAAAACGATTGTACCCGTCTGTACTATCGAGCAATCGATTGTACAAGCTCGTATCAACAAGTATATCGTTTGTACCGCCGAGAAATCGTTTGTACCCGTCTGTACTATCGAGGAATCGTTTGTACCAGTTCGTATCGACAAGTATATCGTTTGTACCGCCGAGAAATCGTTTGTACCGGGCTGTACTATGGAGCAATTGTTTGTACCCATTCGTACTGACGAGTATATCATTTGTACCAACGAGAAAACGTTTGTACCACCGAGAAAACGTTTGTACCCATCTGTACTATCGAGCAATCGTTTGTGCCCGTTGGTATCGACGAGTATATCGTTTGTACTATCAAGCAATCGTTTGTACCCGTCTGTACGATCGAGCAATCCTTTGTACCCGTCTGTAATATCAAGCAATCGTTTGTACCGCCTCGTACTGACGAGTATATCGTTTGTACCACCGAGAAAACGTTCGTACCCGTCGGTACTATCGAGCAATCGGTTGTACCCATTTGTACTGACAAGTATATCGTTTATACCAAGAAGAAAACGATTCTACCCGTCTGAACTATCGAGCAATTGTTTGTACCCGTCTGGAATATCAAGCAATCGTTTGGACCCCCTCGTACCGACGAGTATATCGTTTGTACCACCGAAAAAACGTTTGTACCCGTCTGTACTATAGAGCAATCGTTTGTACCTGTTCATATCGACAAGTGTATCGTTTGTACCACCGAGAAATCGTTTGTACGCGTTTGTACTATCGAGCAGTCGTTTGGACCCGTTCGTATCGAGAAGTATATCGTTTCACCACCGAGAGAATATTTGTCCCCCGCTGTACTATCGAGCAATCGTTTGTACCCATTCGTACTGACGAGTATATCGTTTGTACCGACGAGAAAACGTTTGGACCCGTCTGTACTATCGAGCAATCATTTGTACCCGTCTGTAATATCAAGCAATCGTTTGTACCGCCTCGTACTGACGAGTATATCGTTTGTACCACCAAGAAAACGTTCGTACCCGTCGGTACTATCGAGCAATCGTTTGTACCCATTTGTACTGACGAGTATATCGCTTATAACAACGAGAAAACGTTTGTACCCGTCTGAACTATCGAGCAATTGTTTGTACCCGTCTGGAATATCAAGCAATCGTTTGGACCCCCTCGTACCGACGAGTATATCGTTTGTACCACCGAAAAAACGTTTGGACCCGTCTGTACTATAGAGCAATCGTTTGTACAAGTTCGTATCGACAAGTATATCGTTTGTACCACCGAGAAATCGTTTGTACGCGTTTGTACTATCGAGCAATCGTTTGTACCCGTTCGTATCGAGAAGTATATCGTTTCACCACCGAGAAAATGTTTGTACCCGTCTGTGCTATCGAGCAATCGTTTGTACCCATTCGTACTGATGAGTATATCGTTTGTACCGACGAGAAAACATTTGGACCCATCTGTACTATCGAGCAATCGTTTGTACCCGTCTGTAATATCAAGCAATCGTTTGTACCCCCTCGTACTGACGAGTGTATCGTTTGTACCACCGAGAAAACGTTTGTACCCGTCTGTACTATCGAGCAATCGTTTGTACCCATTCGTACTGACGAGTATATCGTTTGTACCAACGAGAAAACGTTTGTTCCGGTCTGAACTATCGAGCAATCGTGTGTGCCCGTCTGTAATATGAAGCAATCGTTTGTACCGCCTCGTACTGACGAGTATATCGTTTGTACCACAGAGAAAACGTTTGTACGCGTCTGTACTATCGAGCAATCATTTGTACCCATTCGTACTGACGAGTATATCGTTTGCAGCAATGAGAAAACGTTTGTACCGGTCTGAACTATCGAGCAATCGTTTGTACCCGTCTGTAATATGAAGCAATCGTTTGTACCCCCTCGAACTGACGAGTATGTCGGTTGTACCACCGAGAAAAACGTTTGTACGCGTCTGTACTATCGAGCAATCGTTTGTACCCGGTGGTATCGACGAGTATATCATTTGTACCACCTAGAAAACGTTTGTACCCGTGTATACTATCGAGCAATCGTTTGTACCCGTTCGTATCGACAAGTATATCGTTTGTACCAACGAGAAAACGTTTGTACCCGCCTGTACTATCGAGTAATCGTTTGTACACGTTCGTATCGACCAGTATATCGTTTGTACCACCGAGAAAACGTTTGTAACCGTCTGTGCTATCGAGAAATCGTTTGTACCTCCTCGTACTGACGAGTATATCGTTTGTGCCACCTAGAAAACGTTTCTACCCATCTGTACTATCGAGCAATCGTTTGTACACATTCGAACTGACGAGCATATCGTTTGTACCAACGAGAAAACGTTTGTACCCATCTGTACTATTGAGCAATCGTTTGTAGCCGTTGGTATCGACGAGTATATCATTTGTACTACCAAGAAAACGTTTGTACCCATGTGTACTATCGAGCAATCGTTTGTGGCCGTTCGTATCGACAAGTATATCGTTTGTACCGCCGAGAAATCGTTTGTACTCGTTCGTATCGACAAGTATATCGTTTGTACCACCGAGCAATCGTTTGTACCCATTCGTACTGACGAGTATATCGTTTGTACCGACGAGAAAACGTTTGGACCCGTCTGTACTATCGAGCAATCATTTGTACCCGTCTGTAATATCAAGCAATCGTTTGTACCGCCTCGTACTGACGAGTATATCGTTTGTACCACCAAGAAAACGTTCGTACCCGTCGGTACTATCGAGCAATCGTTTGTACCCATTTGTACTGACGAGTATATCGTTTATAACAACGAGAAAACGTTTGTACCCGTCTGAACTATCGAGCAATTGTTTGTACCCGTCTGGAATATCAAGCAATCGTTTGGACCCCCTCGTACCGACGAGTATATCGTTTGTACCACCGAAAAAACGTTTGTACCCGTCTGTACTATAGAGCAATCGTTTGTACAAGTTCGTATCGACAAGTATATCGTTTGTACCACCGAGAAATCGTTTGTACGCGTTTGTACTATCGAGCAATCGTTTGTACCCGTTCGTATCGAGAAGTATATCGTTTCACCACCGAGAAAATGTTTGTACCCGTCTGTGCTATCGAGCAATCGTTTGTACCCATTCGTACTGATGAGTATATCGTTTGTACCGACGAGAAAACATTTGGACCCATCTGTACTATCGAGCAATCGTTTGTACCCGTCTGTAATATCAAGCAATCGTTTGTACCCCCTCGTACTGACGAGTGTATCGTTTGTACCACCGAGAAAACGTTTGTACCCGTCTGTACTATCGAGCAATCGTTTGTACCCATTCGTACTGACGAGTATATCGTTTGTACCAACGAGAAAACGTTTGTTCCGGTCTGAACTATCGAGCAATCGTGTGTGCCGGTCTGTAATATGAAGCAATCGTTTGTACCGCCTCGTACTGACGAGTATATCGTTTGTACCACAGAGAAAACGTTTGTACGCGTCTGTACTATCGAGCAATCATTTGTACCCATTCGTACTGACGAGTATATCGTTTGCAGCAATGAGAAAACGTTTGTACCGGTCTGAACTATCGAGCAATCGTTTGTACCCGTCTGTAATATGAAGCAATCGTTTGTACCCCCTCGAACTGACGAGTATGTCGGTTGTACCACCGAGAAAAACGTTTGTACGCGTCTGTACTATCGAGCAATCGTTTGTACCCGGTGGTATCGACGAGTATATCATTTGTACCACCTAGAAAACGTTTGTACCCGTGTATACTATCGAGCAATCGTTTGTACCCGTTCGTATCGACAAGTATATCGTTTGTACCAACGAAAAAACGTTTGTACCCGCCTGTACTATCGAGTAATCGTTTGTACACGTTCGAACTGACGAGCATATCGTTTGTACCAACGAGAAAACGTTTGTACCCATCTGTACTATTGAGCAATCGTTTGTAGCCGTTGGTATCGACGAGTATATCATTTGTACTACCAAGAAAACGTTTGTACCCATGTGTACTATCGAGCAATCGTTTGTGGCCGTTCGTATCGACCAGTATATCGTTTGTACCACCGAGAAAACGTTTGTAACCGTCTGTGCTATCGAGAAATCGTTTGTACCTCCTCGTACTGACGAGTATATCGTTTGTGCCACCTAGAAAACGTTTCTACCCATCTGTAGTATCGAGCAATCGTTTGTACACATTCGAACTGACGAGCATATCGTTTGTACCAACGAGAAAACGTTTGTACCCATCTGTACTATTGAGCAATCGTTTGTAGCCGTTGGTATCGACGAGTATATCATTTGTACTACCAAGATAACGTTTGTACCCATGTGTACTATCGAGCAATCGTTTGTGGCCGTTCGTATCGACAAGTATATCGTTTGTACCGCCGAGAAATCGTTTGTACTCGTTCGTATCGACAAGTATATCGTTTGTACCACCGAGAAATCGTTTGAACCCGTTCGTATCGACGAGTATATCGTTTGTACCAACGAGAAAACGTTTGTATCCGCCTGTACTAGCGAGCAATCATTTGTACCCGTCAGTAATATCAAGCAATCGTTTGTACCCCCTCCTACTGACGAGTATATCGTTTGTACCACCGAGAAAACGTTTGTACCCGCCTGTACGATCGAGCAATCGTTTGTAACCCTTCGTACTGACGACTATATCGTTTGTACCGACGATAAAATGTTTGTACCCATTCGTATCGACGAGTATAGCGTTTGTACCACCGAGAAAACCTTTGTACCCGTCTGTACTTTCGAGCAATCGTTTGTAACCATTCGTACTGACAAGTATATCGTTTGTACCAACGAGAAAACGTTTGTACCTGTCTGTATTATCGAGCAATCTTTTGTACCCGTCTGTCATATCAAGCAATCGTTTGTACCCCCTCGTCGTACTGACGAGTTTATCGTTTGTACCACCGAGGAAACGTTTGTACCCGTCTGTACTATCGAGAAATCGTTTGTACCCGTCTGTAATATCAAGCTATCATTTGTACCCCCTCGTACTGACGAGTATATCGTTTGTACCGCCGAGAAAACGTTAGTACCCGTCTGTACTATCGTGCGATCGTTTGTACCCGTTCGTTTCGACGAGTATATCGTTTGTACCAACGAGAAAGTGTTTGTACCCGTCTGTACTATCGAGCAATCATTTGTACCAGTTCGTATCGACAAGTATATCGTTTGTACCACCGAGAAAACGTTTGTACCCGCCTGTACGATCGAGCAATCGTTTGTAGCCATTCGTACTGACGAGTATATCGTTTGTACCACCGAGAAATCGTTTGTACGCGTTTGTACTATCGAGCAATCGTTTGTAACCATTCGTACTGATGACTATATCGTTTGTACCGACGATAAAGTGTTTGTACCTATTCGTATCGACGAGTATATCGTTTGTACCACCGAGAAAACGTTTGTACCCGTCTGTACTTTCGAGCAATCGTTTGTAACCATTCGTACTGACGAGTATATCGTTTGGACCACCGAGAAAACGGTTGTATCCG
Source organism: Ophion obscuratus (assembly GCA_964007375.1). Classification (NCBI taxonomy): domain Eukaryota; kingdom Metazoa; phylum Arthropoda; class Insecta; order Hymenoptera; family Ichneumonidae; genus Ophion; species Ophion obscuratus. Next base: position 13,842,553 of record OZ023318.1, on the reverse strand, counting down.
TCTGTACTATCGAGCAATCGTTTGTAACCATTCGTACTGACGAGTATATCGTTTGTACCAACGAGAAAACGTTTGTACCCGTCTGTGCTATCGAGCAATCGTTTGTACCCGTCCGTAATATCAAGCAATCGTTTGTACCCCCTCGTACTGACGAGTATATCGTTTGTACCACGAAGAAAACGTTTGTACCCGTCTGTACTATCAAGCAATCGTTTGTACCCCCTCGTACTGACGAGTGTATTGTTTGTACCACCGAGAAAACGTTTTTACCCGTCTGTACTATCGAGCAATCGTTTGTACCAGTCCGTATCGACGAGTATATCGTTTGTACCGACGAGAAAACGTTTGTACCCGTCTGTACTATCGAGCAAACGTTTGTACCCGTCTGTAGTATCAAGCAATCGTTTGTACCCCCTCGTACTGACGAGTATATTATTTGTATCACCGAGAAAACGTTTGTACCCGTCTGTACTATCGAGCAATCGTTTGTACCCGTTCGTATCGACGAGTAGATCGTTTGTACCACCGAGAAATCGTTTGTACCCGTTGATATCGACGAGTATATCGTTTGTACTATCGAGGAATCATCTGTACCCATTCGTACTGACGAGTATATCGTTTGTACCTCCGAGAAAACGTTTGTACCCGTCTATACTATCAAGGAATCGTTTGTACCCATTCGTACTGGCGAGTATATCGTTTGTACCCGTCTGTACTATCGAGCAATCGTTTGTACCCGTTCGTCTCAACGAGTATATCGTTTGTACCACCGCGAAATCGTTTGTACCCGTCTATACTATCGAGCAATCGTCTGTACCCGTTCGTATCGACGAGCGTATCATTTGTACTGCCGATTCATCGTTTGTACCCATCTACGCTTACTTGGATTTAGTTACTTAGATTTACTTATTTACTTTACGAAACTCACGCTCGGCGGTACAAACGATATACTCCTTGGGACGAACAAGTAGAAGTGATTGTTGGTACGAACGGGTACAAACGATTTCTCGGTGACAGAAACCCAAGCAAACGATTTCTCGGTGGTACAAATGATATACTCATCAGTACGAATGGGTACAAACGATTTCTCGGTAATACAAACGATATACTCGTCAGTACGAATGGGTACAAACGATTACACGGTGGTAGAAACGATATACTCCTTGGGACGAACAAGTAGAAGTGATTGTTGGTACGAACGGGTACAAACGATTTCTCGGTGACAGAAACCCAAGCAAACGATTTCTCGGTGGTACAAATGATATACTCATCAGTACGAATGGGTACAAACGATTTCTCGGTAATACAAACGATATACTCGTCAGTACGAATGGGTACAAACGATTACACGGTGGTAGAAACGATAAACTCATCGATACGAATGAGTAGAAACAATTCTAGGTGGTACAAACGATATACTTGTCGGTACAAACGAAAATTAAAAAAAAAAAAAAACTCATTTTTTTCCAACAAAAATTTGGAAAAAAAAATTCAAAAAAAATGTCCAACGGTACAAACGGGTACAAACAATTCTCTTTTCAATCGCGTTCATAAAAATTGTTTAGCTCTAAATGGGTTGCGGTCCATTTTTCCATGCCCTCGTACTTTTTCCCCCTTAAGGTACAAACGGGTACAAACTGAGTACAAACGAATGCAAAAAAAAATTACTTTCTGTAAAGTCAGTTGCCAACTTCACACAGCTCCGAATTCCACTAGATTCTGCAAGCTTCTGCGGTTTATCAAGAAAAAAAACAGCAAGGATGTTATAAAAGATGAAACAGTCCAAATGAAGAAACAAATTTCAGCATTGGTTCCAACAAATTTGACAATAAATAAATCAGATATGGAATGCAGATATGATCTAGTGTTTAGTATGATTGATGGCAAAGTTTGCAGCTTACTGTCACAATACAACTCTTCCCAAAAGTGCTACATCGGTGGAGCCAGTCCTAAGAAAATGAACAACATCACAACTGATACAACAGTATCATCCAATTCAGAATTGTATACCTTTGGAATGGTATATCACCCCTGCACTCATGGATTAGTGCGCTCGAGTGTCTGTTACACATTTCACCTAAACTGGATATAAACAATAGCAAGCGGGATCGATTGAGCACAACACTTCAATAGCCACAAGATAGGCTATGATGCAAAACAGATTTCCTACGGAAATGGGGCTGCTTGTAGACATGCCGACGCAGCCAGTCACCAACACAAATGACGACAACACAGCCCGAAGATTTTTTCGGAATACCCAACAAACAGCAGCTATTACAGGGCTTAATATTGGCCTAATCTACCGCTTTTGTGTTATGCAAGAAGCACTATCCTACGACTATGAAGTCGATTCCGACAAATTCGAAGAGTACAAGCAAAAAACAGTGAAACGGTACTTGCAGCTGTACCCTTAGTACCACTTACCTTCAAGTATCCACAACATTTCGATCCATTCCAAAAATATAATTGAGGCTAGTATTTTTTGGCCCAACAACGCAGAACCTTCCGTTAACGTCGATGATATTGACATCGACTCCGAATGTGAAATTCAATCCAGGCCCTATTGTATGCACACGTCGTATTTTCAACGCGCAGTCAACGCGATACACACGCTTTATGTACTAAAAAATGCGCTGTAAACGCTTGTTGTGAAACGCGCGTTTTCTGCACATAGAAAATACGCCGTGTGCAGAGGCCCAAACGCTATCGACAAAATATTGCAAGAATTACGAATTCCAGATCTGACCCTAAAAGGGAAAAGTATATTTTATTACTGTAAGTTACCTGTACCTGTCCATGAAGAATAAATTATGAAGGTCTAATTGTTTCTAAACAAAAAAACGATACAACTGATTTCGTTGTAAGCTATAATGACAATTATTTAGTTAGGTACTACTAAAAGTATTAGTAACAAGATGTTGGTTGTGATATTTGATAGCGTAAGATAATTGTTGTTTTGTCTGAAGCACTTAACGTTCCTTTATGAAGATTATGACATAGCTGACCTTGTTTCTATTTTATTTTCAATTTGCTTTATATTCACTCTTGTCAAGAGCTTTTACCTCCTTTGGTCAGAAAGAAAATCGAACAAACGCAAATACTGTATCGAATTCAAACCAAATATAAACGAAATCTATAAAAAAAATAAATATATTTTATTTGTTAAAATGTTTTTTCGACTATAATTAATAATCAATTAATGTTGGGTTATTCATCGTTATTACTTATCAATGTTATTTCTAATTGATTGGATTAATAATACATCATCGGCTCAATCGGTTTAATTAATTTACATGTCATTAATATAATTCTTATTATTATTTATTTGATTAAAACCAAATAATAAATTCAGTCAACGAGTGTTTAAGGTAGTTTTGTAGGTTTGGTCAAATCTTAGGAAGTGGCTGAAATGGGGCCGGGTTGAAATTTCGAACGGTCAATAATCAGAACGCTCAAAACTCCGAAAGGATACTACACCGAAAGATCAAAACTACGAATGAATTTTACCCAAAAGACAAAAACTCCGAAAATCTGAATGGAGCCGGGTTGAAATTCTGAACTTTGAATAATCAGACCGCTCAAAATTCCGAAAGAATACTACCCCGGAAGACCAAAACTCCGAATGAAGTTTACACGAAAGACTAAAACTCCGATAATCTGAACACCGTCAAAATAATTCGGCTAAGGAAGTTTTAAAAATTTAACAATTTTCAATAAATCGACGAATTATTTGAAGAATTTTTTTCTATTCAGAAGTGATTTCACGTCAATTTTAAAATTTGTTTAGACGATATTATACGTTCTACAACATTTACAGTCAACTGTGTAGACTTTTGCTGGCATGATCTTGACGAACCTTGTAATTGCGTAACATCGTCGGCGCATTCAAAGTTCGGAATTTCAACCCGGCCCCCATGTCAAGATCATGCCAGCGAAAGTCTACACAGTTGACTGTAAATAATGTAGAACGTATAACATTGTCTAGAGAAATTTAAAAATGGACGCAGTTTCAATCGCATTTCTCAATTTAAAAAATCTTGCAATAATTCGTCGATTAATTGACAACTAATTTTTTTTTAATTTCCATAGCCAAATTTATTTTACGGTGTTCAGATTTCGGAGTTTCGGTCTTCCTGTAAAATTCTTTCGGAGTTTTGATCTTGCGGGGTTGTATTCCTTCGGAGTTTTGAGCGTTTTGATCATTCACAGTTCGGAATTTTGACCCGGCCCCATCTTGAATTTCGGAACATTAAAGTACGGAGTTTTAAACCGTCGGAGCATTCAAAGTTCTGCATTTCGACCCGGCCCTCATGTCAAAATCACGCCAGCGAAAGTCTATACCGTTGACTGTAAATGATGTAGAACGTATAAGACAATATTGTCTAGACAAATTTCAAAAATGACGCAAAATCACTTCTTAATAAATAAAAATTCTTTAAATAATTCGTCGATTTATTGATAATTTTGAAACTTTTAAAACTTCCATAGCCTAATTATTTTGACGTTGTTAAGATTTTCGTAGTTTTGATCTTTCGGTGTACTATTTTTTCGGAGTTTTGAGCGGTCTGATCATTCAAGGTTCGAAATTTCAACCTGGCCCTATCTTGAATTTCGGAACATTAAAATTCGTAATTTCAAACCGTCGGAGCATTCAAAGTTCGGAATTTCAACCCCGCCCCGCTGAAATCTAAGTACGGTGTAGATATGACGTTCATGGATTGAAGTCCAAAAATTAAATTCGGTTCACCGTTTAGTACATGAGATAATTGCAATTCAATATGGGTATTTTTGTACGCCATCTCTATACCTAACACTTAAACCGATAGGAGTTTGCTCGCATTTCTCGATATAGGTTCTAAACGAATCTTAGGATTTCAAAAAGAAAACACACGTGTTTGACTTGACTTTGACGATTGAGTTTTGGAGATATCGACTTATGAAACGCGGTAATTTTATTCCACACCGAACTCGGGCCCAACCATCTGTAACGTAATGGCAACAGTGTACGCTGCAGCCAGCTGATCGCCGCGTGGACTGGGAACTTGGAGCGTGTTTTTTTTCCGAGATCTAGTAGTTCTGAGACAGACGTGAAATCAATTTAGTCTGCAAACAAATTTAATTTGTTCAATTTATGAATGTATTTAGGCATGTATTTGTCTTTGTTACAGAGAATACAATTTAAACTGTCGGCAAGATGTTGTAAATCCACGATCCGACGTCCTTCGACAGCGAATTTTTGTTGCTGATCGTTGAGGTAATGGTTATTCTCATCGCGTTTAGCCGCATTTGCTTGGCACATGGCTGCCACAGGTTTTAGTTTTTTAGCAAGCGCCTTTTTCTGGTAAACTTTCCTTCGTATCGCATCAGGGTTGACATTTTCACGCTTTTTTTATGTCTATAAAATATTTCGCGAAAGACGGATCGTAGGAAGCTCAACTCAACTCAAAGCTATGACTGCAGGAGAATCGCGCTGTTGCCACGATTACAGCGCCACTCTCTATATGAGTATGAGACCTACCTATGCATGAGGTGCGAATGTGTGGGACATATAAAGGGTGCAAGCTCTGCCAAAAATTGACAACCAATAGCATCGTATCGGCATTGGATGTGACTATACGCTTCGACAGAAACTTTAGGCTCATACGTGGGCCTACAGAACTACCTTAAGATTACAAATTTGTCCTTTTTTCATGGCATGCCTACAAATTGATCAAGAGACGCGGCAGCGGCTTGACGGAAAGTATTGGAGACAAAAATCGAAAAGAAAAACCGAAAAATTCGGCGCGTATCATACTCTTACGTACTCAAAAATGAGGTTTTTGCAATTTACTAAGTAGAAATTCACACAAATGTTTTTTTGTTACATCAAGCATTATTACGTTCTACGAGCATTGTTTTTTTTTTCAATTCCTTTTTCGAAATAGTTTGCGTACAACCTGCAACCGAGAAACCCAAACTCAAACGATGATTAAAATGGACAACATGTAAAATGAATTGTGAAAATATGTGAATGAAAATGTTCATTGTAATATTGATAGTTATGACGTTTCCTCATCATAACATACATAACAAAAAACTTACAGCTCGATTCTCGGTAAAGCCGTACATCCGAATATTGACCGAATGACTTACAGTATAATTAGTGGCAGTTCGGAAGTTATTATTCTTAATTTCCTTCAACCAATAGAAAATCAACACTTCACTCTATATTCACGACCTAATTCACATGTGCCAGATCCTAGTTTACGATATTGTAGCAATGCTGTGACATAATAGAAGACGGCAAAAACTGTGATTGCCAGGCCGCAGACTGAGAGAGTTGGCCGGCGTTCAGGCTATTTCCTATAGCCCGGTTTTGTTTAGAATGTAGCATGGACTAGTTATTGGCGTGCATCGAAACCCTAGCATGTTTTAAACATGCTAATATTTGTAAAGATCACAAACTGTTCTGAAAAAAATATATACTTAGAAATGGCAATCAATCATTTTTGGGGCCGTCCATATATTACATCATCGATTTTGGCTGATTTTCAACCCCCCCCCCCCCCAAATCATCCTATCCTTCCTATCGTCATAATTCAATTATCGTTACCGTCATCCAACGATCAGACCCCCCCCCCCCTATTTTAAAATGACGTAATTTATGGACCGCCCCTTTGTAAAAGAAAAACAAAAAATTTTAACAGATTTGAAAAACCAGAGAATATTCTCAATTCCATCTTTGTATTGGAAATTATGTTGAACTGAATAACATTTTTTTAAAGATCAAATATATGAAAATGTTAATTATTTTTTTTGCAACTGACATTCTAAAAGTAATATAAACATTGTGAAGTAAAAAAATACATCAAAAGCAAATACAGAACATGTTCTTTATTATAAACCGACATTTTTATGTCGGTGCCAATGAAAAAATAAATAAATATAAACACTTATCCACAATGATGATTGCGTGACTGTTTATCGACAAATCGGATGCAAATGTATAAAGCTTTATAGTAAATGAGTTTTTAGTTTTTGAAATTTTCTACGTTCGGCACTGAGAACTTTTGTTTGTATATAATGAAGAATGATATGAATATTAAATATACAAAAATATTTATTTTTGTACTTTTCAGTTTTTTTCCACGTCAGTTTCATTTTTCGTAATTCTTACAGAAAGTAAGTTGTGGAAAATTCCAGAGAATCTTCAAAATTTGTTGACTTTTGCCCGATTATTCCAGGAGGAAAGAAATTCCCTGAGTTTTTCCTGTTTTCCATAAGCGAAAGAGCCACGTGCAATCGGAGCTGCACTTGAACAAGAAGCCAAACAAGCATGGACACTGATAGCTGTTTTTTCATGTAAGTTGACAAAACAAAATTAGAGCGTTACGAACGAATTACGACAGGGAATTGCTAGCGGTTATTGCGGAAATTGAATCTGCGTTCACTTAACGATCGGTAAAAGCATCTCCTCGTCAAATGCGACAGTTGAATTATAATACGCAGGTTATCAGACATTATTCATGTGAAACGGGAAGAAAATAATGGAGCTAATCCATTGTGCAGAATAAATACGATAAATATTCGAACAACATTATCGAGTCAGCAAATCGCCGAGGCAGAAAAACAAGACGAAAAGCTAATCATCGACGTATAGAAAGAAGCTCATCGTTAAAACTCCAACGACTCTAAATCGATGAGAATGAAGTCTTCTGCAATATTACAAAGGGTGTCGGTCTGACTACACCTTTGCAAATATTTTTTTCAGCTGTTCCAAAAACCTTAAAGACAGCATTCAATGCGGTACATAGTTTATCACGACCTAGAATCCGGAATGAAGCAGATCAAGAAGGATCTCAGATATATTTGGCCACGCATTAAAAAAGACACGACAGAATGGGCGAAAGAATAGATGGCGTGGCAAAAAGCAAAGATTCAAAGACATAACCGAACAATCCACAGACAACGAACAGTTCGAAATCGCGAGTCAATCAATCGATACTATTCAACCATCAGTTCCATCTAATTCTGGGGTGTGAGTACCTGAGCCCCTCCCGCTCGAGATTACCAAGATGGGAAAAACTGTGGTAGTCACTATCGGCCTCCCCGGTATTTGGGGCATGCGCCGGGCGTATTATAAGTCATCTTACCCCAATATAGTGAAAGGCCGGGGTGAACCTTTATAACCGACCATACTCGTAGGAACAGATATGGCAGACAAACAAGACAAAACTAAAAATACCGAGAAGGGTCAGGCAACCACACAAGGCACAATACATAGCACAACCGAAAAAGAGACACCAGGCATTGCCAGAAGTTCAACCGTAGCATCGATCGTTTCGGAGGGAGGACGCTCCCAACGAAGCGAGAAGCATTCACGCGAAGAACTGCACTTTGATAGTGACTCGGCGCGGGGACACACCTAAGAATCCTGTCGCAAAAAGGCAAAGGGCAGGACGAAAGTCTACGAAAGAGACTAAAAACTGGATAGAGGACTCCGGATTCTTGACGACAGTCAAAAAGACATCACAAGAGGTCCAAGAGAAAGTGTCAAGCGCAAAAGGAAGAGGAAGTGCAAGGCACCCTGCCTGGTAAGGAGGAAGAGAAACTCGAGCAATGGCTCCAAGCGGACAGAACAGAAATGGAGGAATTCCTCATCACGGAGTCAAACAAATTGACGAAAAATGTGACCCAGCAATTGCTGGCTCAAATGAATTTGTACGAAGCCAGAGTACGATACGAGTGTGAACTCGCCGAGCGTATGAGGAACCAAGCGCAGCTTTTGAAGCTGGAAGTGAAAAATAAAGGAGGCAGAATAACAGATTTCATGGCAGACACCTGCCGCGATATAAGGGACGATCGGCGTGGTCGGTGGAGCGCAAGCTCCATCGTTTGGGCCCAGTCACGTTGAGCAAAAAAATTGCTCAATCAAAGACGATGGCTATCATCGTGAGGCCAACTAAAGAGGATGACCCAAGAGATACAGAGCAGATCCGAAAGGATCTGTTTAAAGAGCTCAAGCAGCACGAAAAGAGCCTGGAAGTCGGTCTGTTAGGCAGACGCGCAAGGAGGGTCTTGTCGTCAGCGTCTCCTCCAAGAAGGACGTGGACATTATCCAAAACACGGACCTTAGCGGGATCAGCTTGACAACCAAAATCGCGGCGAAGAAGAAACCGTGGATTATCAGATACGACTTCGAGACGGTTCTGGTCAAAGAAGACCTGAAGGATGATTTCATAAGGTAGGATCTTCTGAGGCTTTCGAACGAGGTGGAGGCTGTTCTTTATGAGACAGTCTGCTTCCAATACTGTTTCAAGAACGAACAGGACCGACGCAACTGGATCGTCCAGTTGCCCATGAAGTCTCAAGGATTGAGGCATCAGGCGAGTTTGTACCTCGCCTGAGGCTCTACAGAACAGTTGGGTACTTGAACGTGACTCGCTGTTTCAAGTGTCTAGGCTTCGGCCACATTGCGAAGAACTGCAGTGTTCCGGATCAGGTCTGTGAGCACTGCAGTTTGAAAGAACACTTCCGGGACGAGTGCCCGAACAAAGAGACACCGATGTGCGCGAACCGTGCGCGGTGTAAGAGGGAAGATGTGCCCCACTCCGTGAAGAGTAGGCTGTGCCCGGTGTACATCCGAAACATCGGATTGTACCGGGCCCAGCTCAATTGGACACGATTACCGTTCCTGGCCTCAGTCAATGAACGAGACTTTTACCGCTCGTTAAGGACTTGTGGACGCTTACCAATGTAGAGCCAGTGCGCGTTAGAGGGCTATTGCAAGGGCCAACACGTAATATATGCTTAATAATACATGCAACAAGCTAGAAAGTAAGAGTCCGTCGCCACATGACGGGGACGGAAACTCGGGGACACGGTCCCTCAGGTGTCGGCCTTCGATTTTGTTGAAACTTATATATGTTATGAAGCATTGAAAACTAAGCGACACGTATTTTTGTTTATCGGCGGTAAAACGGTTGTAAGGGGTGAACCACCCCGCGAAGAAAGGCATGTCAAGGGGTAATATTGGAGTTTCACCCACAAGCAGTCGATCGGTCGCAATGAACCAAAAACGAAAATTCTTCTAATCCGCAGCGATGAAAAATCCATTGCAGAGTTATCGCAAAAAAAAATTGAGAGGTGTACCACCCCTATATTTGCCTTTTTACACTCCACACGTCGCGAAGGGTTACATGGAAATGAACAAAATGGAGATAATTTTAAAGAGGGGACAAAATTATAGTTTACGTATTTCTGCGCATTCACCGGACAGCAAGCTTAAGGGGGTAAAACACCCCTTACATGAATTTAATCATTGCGGTCGTATTGTCTGTATTCAAAATGTCCCCGCTGATTGAAAATACTTTTAAAACCTATAATTTAATGTTTTCTCATGTTTGAAATTTATTGCACTTCTCTCACGGGTAAACTACCCCCTCCAAATTCCATTTCATTCGCGGTTTTAACAAATGGTCAACCCGTTTCGTTAAAACTGCTGTAATTCCATCGGTAATATGAATTTTAGGTTTGAGTATACATGCATGTTTGAATTGAACTTCACAAAAGGTCGGCAGTAAGGGGGTGGAGGGGTGGGGTTGGCTACCCCTTACTCATAAGGCTCATATATTCAAGTCGAGACTTTCGACTCCGATTCGGAAGCATTTATACAGAGATAAACATGCACATATAAACTTGTTATATATTTTATTATAATACTTAACAGAATAAGTCTTAAGGGTACACGTCCAAGTATATTTTTTTGTAATTTTTTTTGCTCGCCTCGAAGTTTCGATTCTTAAGAATATCCTTCGTAAATTAAATCTCGATTTGCGAAAAATTGTAAATGTCGTGGGTGATTTCATGAACCAAACCGCCAAGCGCGTCATTTCTGTCCCAAACTTCATCCGCGATTTTCTCGAAACATACTTTTTAAAGACGGTCTTCAAATATTCGGAAAACCGCTCAACCAATTCCCTCCAAATTTTGCCACAATACTTTCGGACAGATTGTCTGCTTCGGAACGTAAGATTTTTTTTACTCAATTATTTTTTTTACCAAGCCAGAAAGTTTGGAAATTCAAAATAAAAAGTAAATATAAATTTCGATCAGGTGCCATATGGCTATTTTTTTGGTCATACGATGCGAAGGGCTGTATACATTATCCTTAAAAAAACTTATATATATATATATTATGACGGGTATCGCGTGTTACTGTAGGCGGAGGAGGGGGAAGGGAAAATTATACTGGTTCAACAAATGATAAAATTTGAATATAATTTAATTCGCACAAAAATAATTGAAGCTCGATGCAAAGAGAAGTTACTGGGATAATTACAAAAGAAAATGATAAAGTTAAACGCCATATAATGAAAAGATTCCGCAATAATGATATCAATTTTGACTTGAATTAAACGGGTTACTGGACACGCGAAGTCTCTACTCAATTTCTCGACCTGTGCAAATATTTTATATTTTATGAATTCCGTAAGTTGGGCGCCAGCCGTTCTCGGGCAACGCGGCCGACCGCGTACGCGAAGGATTTAAACACAAAAAAAAGTAAACAAACGCTAGCTCGTATTGTTCGCATGAGACTCGCTAGTAGGTCAATGGGTATCTCGTGGTATCGGGGACAGACGCCACGGCACCTTCTCACACGTTATTCGCGATCATTTTCAGCTATAATACCCGATTCATCTCGGATTTGAAACTACAAATTCTATTTTATTCGCAATCTGCCGTTTTTACTATTTTACTCGAATCAATTGCTCGAATTGACTCTCACTGAAATTACGATATTTACTCTAAATTACACTTTTATTTTGTGGCGACGCGCACGGAAGAGGGACGTCGACTTGGAGATTCACACGGGGAGGGCGAAAGGGAACGATTCTAAAGCCGCCCGGGCGACACGTTTTTCCTGACAAACATTACGCGGCTCTCCCTGGCCGCTCTCGCACAATAAGAAAAGAGAAAAGACTTACAGGTTGCGCTGAGAATTCTTTCTCAATCGATTCGATAATGAACCCTGTGTCCTCGTCTCTATTCGATTCTCTTTTTCCTACGCCGGAGCTTGCGCTCCATCTCGTCCTTCGCTGACCACGTCGGAGACTTAATACCGGACCACGCCGGCCGGCTTTCTCGTCTCGCCCAATTCCTCGATAGACGACGGACCTCCCATCGATCTTTTCGCTCGATCGTTTTGGCTCGCTCTCCCAGCCGATATCCTCGATTGATTTTCTCTTTCCCGAGTCGTTGAGCGCCCCAGCCGGTACGGCGCTCGACAGCCATGCCGCGAGAGTGCTGCAGTCTCTTCTGACGCGCGGTGGGCCGGAGACTCGGGAGATGGCAGCAGGATGCCCTCGGACGGCGAGCCCGATATTCTTCGTCGTCAAGTTGGCGGCCGGGCCGACGTGGCCCCAGTCGACGGTCCGTATGGTCCTTTCGCGGTCGTTATTAGGGGGGTACGTGAAGGAACGGGGGGGGGGGGGGTATAGTGTCGCAGCTTCTATATAAAAAACTCTTAAAGCTAGTTTAATATTAACATTTACATTTCAAGTAAAGGTGCATGGCGGAGATTAAGCCCGAGCGTGGTCATGCGGGCTTTTTCTCGAAACTCCTTGTGACGCAACGTCACAATATGTGTGTGTGTGTGTGTGTGTGTGTGTGTGTGTGTGTGTGTGTGTGTGTGTGTGTGGGCGCGCGCGTGTGTGTGCGTGTGTGTGCGTGTGCGTGTGTGTGCGCGTGCGCGTGCGTGTGTGTGTGTGTGTGTGTGTGTATATATTTGTTCTGTGCAGTTTTTCTTAATTGCGCATTAAACATTTTCATACACGGATGTCTCCGCTTCAATTTTTTTGATGCGCGATCATGCTAAATGCTCGCTTTCGAAATTGTTTACCCGCGCATATGCGAAATGATATCGTGCAGATTATTCATTGATTTTTTCGTCGCCTACTTTGGTGTGCCCCGTAAGGAAAGAGTCCTCTTTCGGGAATGTATATACGATTACTTCATCATGTTTTCAATTACTGATAGTAACACTGATAGTAATAAAACTGACGTTTTTATCATAGGTGAACAAACGGTAAAAAAATGTATTGTTACATTTTTTATTTAGAATTAATTTATAAGCACCTTATTAATATTACTTGTAAAAATGACTACAGCCATTTATGTAGACGACGGAAAAAAAATGATTTTTGGGAATTATCATCGTAAAGTCGGTTGTTCCGAAACACGAATTTCGAGAAGTTTCTGAAAATATAATGTGGAAAGCCCTTCGCATCGTATGATTTTAAAAAATAACAAAATGGCGCCCGATTCACATTCACTTTTCAATTTGAATTTCCAAACATTCTGGCTTGGTAAAAAAAATATTTAAGTAAACAAATATTACGTTCCGAAGCAGACAACCTGTCGAAAATATTGTGCCATAATTTGGAAGGAATTGGTCAAGCCGTTTTCCGAATATTTTGGGACCGTCTTTGAAAAGTATGTTTCGGGAAAATCGCGGTTAGAGTTTGGAAAAAAAATGACACGCTTGGCAGCTGGATTCATAAAAACGCCCACGACAGTTAAAATTTTTCTCATATCGAGATTGAATTTACGAACGAGATTCTTAAGAATCAGAACTTCAAGGCGAGCAAAAAAATTTACAAAAAAAAAAAGGTTTACACGGACGTGGCCCTTGAGACTTATTGTGTTAAGTATTATAGTAAAATATATAACAAGTTACAATAGAAGTACATGTTGATTTCTGTATAAATGCTTCTGAATCGGAGTCGAAAGCGTCTCGACTTGAATATACGAGCCTTCTGCGTAAGGTGTAGCTATCCCCACCCCTCCTACCCCTTACTGCACACCTTTTCTGAAGTTCAATTCAAACATACATGTATACTCAAACATAAAATTAATATTACCGGTTGGACCGGTGGACATTTGTTGACACTGCTAATTATATGGAATTCCGAGAGGATAGTTTACCCTTAAGAGAAATATAATAAATTTGAAACACGAGAAAATATTAAATTATAGGTTTTAGGAGTATTTTCCAACAGTGGGGACATTTTAAATACAGGCAATACGACCACGATGATTAAATGCATTTAAGGGGTGGTTCATCCCCTTAAGCTTGCTGTTCGGCGAATACGCGAAAACACCTTAACTTTAATTTTGTCCCCTCTTTACAATCACCCCCATTTTTTCATTTCCAAGTAACCCCTAGACATGTGGGATGAAAAAGGCGAATATAGGGGTGATGCACCCATAATTTTCGTTTTTTGCGATAACTCTGTAGTGGATTTTCCATCGCTTCGGATTAGAAGGATTTTCGTTTTTGTTTCATTGCGATTAGTCGACTGCTTGCGGATAAAACTGCAATATTACCCCTTGACATGCCTTTCTCCAAGGGGTGGTGTCACCCCCTTAAAACCATATTCCCGCCGATATAAAAAATATGTATCATTTATTTTTCGATGCTTCATAACATATATAAGTTTCAACAAAATCGAAGGACGACACCTGAGGGATATTCCTTAAGGCATCTGGCCACCATGTAATTTTTTAAAAATAAATCCTGAACTGTTAAGAATAATTGAAGCCATAGTACGTATTGAAAAACGCAAAATTTAACCTAACCATCGGAGATCGCTGCTACAGTTTCTGCACTACAGTCGACGAGGAGCGCTGCACTACAGCAAACCTTCGCGCCCAAAAAATACAAAAGAAGCATGAACAGCACGAAGAGCTTTTAAAAAAAAGGTCCAAGACTCTCAATCAGCTGCCGAAGAAGACGTCTATGGCCCAGGAATCGCTAATTGAAGGTAAGACTCGCAAAAATCGCACCGTCAGCTAAATAACCGCCACATTTACTTTCTTTTGCGATTACCTCGAAACTACATTTTTTGAACTGGTACTATCGAAATATCGTAAACTATCGGTCCGATTGCTTTCAAATTTTTACACAATACTTTTGGATACATTATCTATAATGTCACGTACGATTTTTGCGATAACTTGGTTAGTTTTTGTTTTATCTCGAAGTTTTTGCTCGAAAAATTTCGGTCAAAAATACAAATTTTTTTCTTTGGCTCCCCATAATTTTTTTAATGGTCGAAAAACAGCTACGTCACATTGTAGCGACACTACTCACGAATGAGCTGATTTTTTTTCAGATGTGACATGACCGGGTAACAGCTGGGACAACGACCGCGCGTATTATGCGGAGGGTCTCCATGGCAATGTGCATAACGACGCCATTATTTAATATTTTGAACGGAAATTTATTAACGTTTTCCTTAAAGCCCTTTCTGACGTTGCATAAAAAATCAAAAGTATTCCGGCCCATACTTTTGAGTTTATTATTTTTTTCTATAAATATACCCATTTTTCGATCGGCCAAGGTGGCCAGACGTCTTAAGTGACTCTCATGAGTATGAGAGGCAGGTTGAGCTCTATAGGAGTCGCCTGGACTTTAGTTAACTCGGCCGACGACCCTCACGCAAGTGATTTACAAGACGAAAAATATGTGTTGTGCGACGACAGTGCACTACGGTTTAGCTGTTGAGCCTATTTAAAGTACTCGGACGAAGATTTCATTAAATAAGCTGGAAAGTAGTAATGTCCACCTCCTCGGGGCAGGGTGGTAACCCCGACTCGTGAGGGACGGGGGTCAAGCGACTCATAACACAAATAATATATGGTTATCTAAATTTAAAAAAAATTATATTCCGAGGAGCATCAAGGTGGGTTTGGGCGTGAGCTCGAATACCGCAGACTAAACGAAGAAATAATAATAATAATAATAATAATAATAATAATAATAATAATAATAATGTTCAACCATCAATTATCGGTTTTTAAGATGATAACACCGTTAAAAGACATAGCAATGAAAAATATAATCACAGTTTTATTCAACAATTAGATAAGCTGTACGCACAGTGGGACGGAAACCCAAATCGACGGCCAAAAGTCTGACAAGTTTTAAATTCGTGTGAAAGTTTGTGCTCGGGGTTTTTGGGGTCGCTGATTACGAACCTGAAATGAAAATTTCGAACAACAAAATGGCGGACCTAGTACGGCAAAACATTTAATGAAAAACGAATTGAATTGAGGTAAAAGTCTGTAGAGGGGGTTTTTGGGGTTGCTGATTACGAATCTGAAGTCAAAATTTGGGAATACAAAATGGCGGATTCAATGTGTACGACTTGTGTAGAAAAAGCGTTATATTTATGTCACATTGCGAAGGCTTTCCTTAATATTAGGTTGATACAAAGTATTGAGATTAAAATAACGTATACAAAGTGTAGAAATTAGCATTATATTGCTGTATAAATATGTATTAGTTTATAAAAACAAGCAACTGACGGAAAAAATTCCACATTCCGAATAACTCGTCAGTCATCGTGCTACATTCGATTACATACAACTTTATTCATCGTCACCAGAACAATCTGCTTCACAGTCAGTAAATTCCACTGACAACGCATTGCCCGAGCTCCCTGCATTTGTTGAGACGCTTGGTGCAGTTAATAACTGGATTGCTTCTGGTAGCAACGATTTCATTTTCTTACCAAGTAATTGGCGCAGGCTAGAAATGTATGGATCATACGTTAATAGTAGGCGTGAGAAAACGTCTTCCATGGTTTTTTCGAGAAAATTTTCGTGAAAAATCTGATCTATTCTTTTTTATGTATTTATTGGTGGACTCTTGGGCGTCTTCCGACATTTGTCCAATTGGTAATATTGCAGACTTTATAATCGCTGCGCTATGAATCAAAATTTTATGCATTGAAGTCAGCATATAAAACCACGGATACAACTTCACGTAGTCGCGAGCTGTTTGCACGGCATAATCTTGAAATCTGATTATGTCAATCTCATGGCCACTCGAAAGTGTTTGCAATATAACGTGAAATCGTTTGATCAGATCTTTATTTACCCCCGTAATCGTAGCAGAATTGGTTGAATCTTCAAAAAACCGTCGAGCAGTATTCCCGTCATTGCAGCTATCAAGTCCGGGCTTTGGTTGATCAAATATGAGATCCAATCATATGCGGAAACCTTTTTGTATACTTGCTTTTCAGTTTTTTACAATTTCTTTATCGATTGCAGTACGCGCTCGACACTTTTCAATTTCAAGTTTATACGCTACATGCAAACAACATTCGAAGAAGCGAATCCACGCATGCAGAGTCGATAAACCGAACTGTAGAAAATCTTCATTGTCTTTTCTTTTCAACATCGCATCGATATCTTTGAAGTCTTTTGATGTTGCTTGACATAAATGGCAACGTTGAGCAGAAGCATTACTGGTGATTGCATTGCAAACTTTACCATCTATCATGGTGAATGCAAGTTTGAAAGAAACGGTTATGTCTTTTCCGTCAATGACAGTGTCGTAAGGGACAAGAGTACTTTCCTGCTGTTTAATAACCTCCATTTCGCTCACTGTGGCTTCAGTATTTTCATGTAAAAATTAAATTCTAATTGGCCGGCAAAAACGGGTAGACGATGGCCTGGGATTTTTCCATACAACAAGGGTATTTTTGTTTCTTGGTCAACTGATATCAACCGTAATGGAACAAGCGACGTGAAGAGTATGTTAGCATCAGACTTACTTCCATCATCATCGGTAATTCTTTGTTTATATGCATTTTGGCCAGAAGTGCAATCGCGACCCCATTTACAAATTAAATTTAAGTTGCGAACACTTTCTTTACATAAGCTTTTAATAACTCCGTCTTGAATCAACAAGATTCTCTGAATTGTGTGATCCAGCAAAGATCGCAGTTTCACTTCGGCACTAGATTCTGTAACGCTAATGTCTGATTTCGGTGGATAACATTGAAGCTTTGCTTGATCTATTACATTATACGCCGGAAATAACTTACAGCACTGTTCTCTGGTTGAATTCCGAAGTTTCTGATAGTCAGATTTTTACATATTAAGTTCAACTACAAGCGATAGGGCTTTATCAGGAGTATAAGGAATTTCTGAAATCGATTCCAAAGATTCTCTATACTTTTGAACTCTTGATGGGCTTCCTAGGATCACACCTTGAACAACTTTTGCGGCATTAAATCTACCAGCTGCTCGAAGGCTCATTTAAGCCGCATAAGACAGTTCTTCGGTACTTTTAGTTGCACGCAAATCTTCAGTTTTCCTCCGTTTTAAGCGCACACTAGCTTCAGCAAATCCTAAAGAAGGCCGACCCATGCCGCTGGACTGTACTGAAGCTTCTTGGACTTTTCCAGGGGAACAAACACACTGAGCCATGAGGAAAATTTGTCGAAAACTCTGTCTTCGTGCCTCGAAGCTTGCTTCCACTTTTCATTAAATGGGGACAATAATGCGCGTATTGCAAGTTTTGCGTCATCCTACAGAGTAAAAAGTCGTAGTTTCTCTGACATGAACTTTTCAATTTCCAGATATGCTGAAGCTGCACCACGGGTCAAATTATTTTTCATGAGTGCGAAAATATCTTTTCTCGTCTCGTTAATCTCGTCTCCAGGTACTGCAGGATCATCGTCGGCAGATTCTAAAATGTTAAAGTATAATACATATGAATAAGTAATTACATATTCAGCCTTACTATTACTCATTCCATAATATTATAGATGACTATAATATTGTGAAATGCTATGAAAACCATAAGGAAATTTAAAAATAAATCCTCATTTTTTATCATCGATTTCGATTAGACACTTCAAAATATACATTTTTTTCAGAGGTTACTTTTCGCTAAGATTTTGGGCCTTTTGGAAGAGGCCTAGCAGAAAGTGACAGGATACAAAATATTTCTATTTTGAAGCGTGAAATCTAAATCCGCTATAAAAACTGGGGGTAATGATAGAAAAATCTATTTGGGCCTCACTAGACCCACGTGGGGCACTGGGCCCACAACGTGAGTACACCCCTGAAGAGATAAATTGAAACCATGCAACTTTTATCTGAATCACTTATCCATATTTTGTGTTTTAATTGTTCGAATTCGAGAAAAATGCATTTTTTATCACAAAACCTTGTACCAATAGCGGTGGCGCAATAATGCGCATTTTTTTTGCTGTATCCATTAAACAATAGAATCATCTACAACCTCGAATACGTCCGGCCGCTTTACAACGCTTTACAATTCAACTTTTCTCTACGTGTTTACAATTTTCGGTAGCAATTCTACGTTAATTTTCGGAAAAATCATTCGTTAACTGATATCACATACATAATCATTACAAATTTTACATTACATTATGATATTCTACTTACTTTCCCTTTCGAATCCATTTTGAAAATCGTCAATCGGTTTATTTTTCTGTAACTGGCGACGTTTTCAAGAGCGCACCGAAAATTAGGCACAGAGCGCGACGCGTCTGGTTCGAGCGAAGGGCACTTTTGAACTGGGACATAATAGCAGGTATAAAGGATCGACCCCTCTCGAGTCTGGAACTCGACCCTTGGACTATTACTATATCTAAACCATCACTCCAAAACCCCGGAAACGAAACTTCATTTTTCGACTTTTGGCCAGAGATTTGGGATTCCGTCCCACTGTGGTACGGCACACCAAAAAAGATAACAACGGATCAAAGGTCTCAATATGAATCTGCTCAAGGGAGTGACTAAATTCACATCTCCAAATCATCAGGCGTCAAATAGAATGCCTTATAGATGTGCGAACTAAAAAAACCCTCCGATTTTTTCATTGCAATCGGTAATGCTCGGTTTACGTACAACATATAAAGATGATATCAAAGCGTCGCCAGACGAGATGCTATATGGAATGGCGCTGAGAATTCCGAGAGAATTATCCACCCGCACCGAAGCACCTTCGAATTGACCAGTTTTTACATAAGCATCGGGAGATAATGAGAGGAATTAAACCGATACCAACAGCGCATCACGCCAAAAAAAAACGAGCTTTCTGGCATGAAAACCCAAAAAAATATACTCACATGTAGGTCTGATAATGTAAAAACATCGCTGGAATCGTCGTACAGAGGTCCATATAAAATATTTAAAAGAAAAACTTTCGCTTCTACAAAATCAACATGGACGACACGAAAACAAATATAGCCATAGAGAAATTGAAACGGGCGTATTTGACGAAAAAAAAAGAAAATAACGAAGATGCGAAAAATAAAAAAAATAGCATTGTAAATCCCTCTAATCGTGTCAGCGATACTGAGGGGGGGGGGGGGGGGGGGAGAAGAGCTGTCTCAATACAACTTTGCGAATCAGACGCTGAGCGTCGATGCGAAAGAACTGCCGCAAGAGCATGAAGAAGCAGCAGCGAAAGCTGCTTTTCGGTTAATCGAAGGATCCCTAATCCCGCGAAAAAAGCCGTTGCCGCAACTCTAGCGAAACAGTACAAAGTCCTAATTAATTAAAAATATTTATATCAAGCATAAATAAGTCCGTCTTCATTTATTGTGGATAAACAGAGGTAATTTTGGAAACTTCTGAAAGCTCACAAAAGGTAGCCATTTTTAAAAATATTTATAATTTGGTTGTTTTAGTCATATTTTCGTCCGGGTATAGGTTGACACATTGGAATGCAATGCAAATGTATATTTATATAATTAATTGTCCTAATCTTTTTAGCAGATTCAGACCACGAAAATCACTTAAACAAGTATGAGGGTCCTCGATAAAAACCTACAACATAAGTTTATACAAACGATTTTGAATAACAATAAAGATAAGAGAATAAACATATAAACGTTTATTGTATTTAAGCCATGAAAACTATCACTCCATAACATCTCAATCATGTGATGTCCAAATTTCAAGTCGGAATCCCGACTAGTTTAGATTTTACAGAGCGAAATCGGTTTTTCGACTTGATTGTAGTTTACGCGATGACCACGCTCTTATATTTGAATAATCTACTAGGATTGTCGAGATCGAACAATCCTACAGGATGTAAAAACATCAACAGCGGATTCGTGGATTTCGTGCAGTACTGTAAGGACGGCGATCTGTAGTAACAAGATTGAAAAAAAAATGAGCAGTTAAAACATATGTGAACCGAGTCCGAAATAATTTCTTTCGATATCTAACTTAGATTTCGTTAAGGGATAACACCACTGTGACGGCTTCAAAAAATCGATTTTTTGAAAACCATCTAGAAAAATCTAAAATACATTTAAGATTAAGATGCCGTTGGACCCAGGTCAGGGACGATGATTTGCTTCTTGAAGGCCAGCTATATGGTCCCGGCATCGCTGATTAAAGGTAAATTTTTTTTTTCCAATTTATCGCATAAATTAACAAACCTTAAACTTTGAACGCGTTTTTCTCAAAACCACTTTTTTTAGTGCGGCACGCAGCAGAACTCGAGCAATTTTTATCCAATCGACTTCAAATTTGGACTGCATCAATAAAACTAGATTATCTAAAGAAGTACATAGGACTTTTTCGATATCTCAATAATAAAAAAAGTTATAGCCTATTTTCGACGAGAAATTTTGCTCGAAAATCGTCCTTTAATTTCAAAAGCGTGCCTATTTTTTTTAAATAAATATTTTGTCAAATCCCTGTGTACTTCTCTTCAAAATATCATATCATTAACGAAAACACTCGGTATTTTTTTTCAGATCGACTTTGAAGAGAGTTCTGCTGCGTGCCGCGAACCACTGCAGAGGCAACAGTACCTGACGCGGGAGCTTCCCCAGCGTCACCATGGGGCGTGAAAAATTTGAAAAAAAATTTGTATGTATCTTCAATAAACAACAAACAAAACAAGAAAATTTGACGAATATACTTTTTTTTCCCACAAAAAAAATTCTTGAAAAATGGCAAAAAAACAGGGGGTCACAGTGGTGTCCTGCCTTAAAAAATTCCGAATAAACTAAACCCAATTTTTCTACGCTCTAAATAAACTTTTACGCCACTTTTCTTCTTCATCACAAAGCCCTGTATCCCATCTCTCACCTCGTGTTTGACATACGCCAAGTCCACTGGAATGAAGAGTTTGAAGTACCTCCAGAGTACTCCAATCTGCGTAGAATGCAATAACACCACGCACCATACCATCCAGCTCGGAAAATGGTTTTTCCTGCTAGAGTCCGCGCCGTCGATGGTTGTATCTCTCGTTAATTTGCCTCTAGTACCCCAGAGATACCATCTAAGACTAACAGTCTGAAACAAATGTCAAAGAAGGCCTGAGTTACTTCCCACCTATCCGCCGACCAAACGCAGCTCTCCTTGATCTTGCCTCGACTGTCATTGTTAGCTTCAAAAAGCACATACCTGTGATATCAACAGAGCCGTAACGACTAGTGCCACACTGATGGGAAATAGCGCCGGCGGCACAGCTCTGTGATTAGCGAGAGCATACGCCATCGCCAAATCGAAGACTACGTCGCAAAAGTAAGATGCCAGCGATATTATGTTAAACAGCACATCACATAGCGGCAAAAATTCGTGCTGATGTTGGAGCGGTTGATTGACGGCCATAATGGGCCTCCGTCGCCCATTTGGACCATTCAGCAGTCTCTCATCGCGGCATCCTCGGCAAATGAGTTATCTGTAAATCGCCATTTGATTGTTCATTCCTTCGTCCAACCCGAATAGTCGGATCGCTGAGTGAAATTCTAATTGAATAATACTTTTCTTTCAACGTAGTATAAGCAAACACTTGATTATTAGACCGCCGCTTAATATTTTTCATAGTTTACAGATGCGGTACACCAGTGCGTATGTTTCAAAACCCAAACAAGTCTACCGGCCATAAACTAAAGAAACAAATCCAAAGTCGAGAGATTTAGCATTATTTCTTAGGAAAAAGGTATCATGATCATTCCGTGAATCAGTTTTAGTTGCATTTCGCAGTTAGACGAATGTTAGGGGGAGAATCACTGAATGTTCCAAAGAGGATTTTGTAGTTAGGGTGATGGAAAAGACATTTTCCGTTTGCCTCTCTTGCTCTCCCGTTATCATTACTGTCGCTATTTCTCTTGCATCTCTATCTTTGACATCACCTTACCGCAACTATTAGTTTGCGAGCACAAGACCTCCCACTCTCAACCAAGGTGATGCTCTAAATTGGGGAACACAAATATATTGTACGTGCCAAGTTGTTATGTAAGAACAAGATGCCGCAAACACAATCAAGCCCTAAATTGCGTGCAGGAAGGAATAACTTTGTCAAACTGGTGAAGAAGCTGGCTGCCTGATTCCGCTGTTGTTAATTTCATTCCAGATCGATGAGAAACCTCTGACTAGAGCGGTCGATGATCAATCTCTTTATCATGGCGTTGAAGTTTGCATTATTGAGATCCGACGAAAATTTATTTTCTTATTTCTTCATTTTCATTACTCACCAAATTTTTTGCGTGCATTAAGTTCGAAAGGTCTTTAATACGAATACGGAAAGATGTTTAAGTGTTTTTCGTAGCCTAAATCGTCAAAACAGAACATCAGAGAACAGTCAACTCTTATCTTCTTTTCCGCCAGCTATTTTGCGAAAAGACGACCAGCTATTTGTCCGACGCGGCCTTCCCCTAACTCAATGACCGCAGCTATTCTCGTAACTACGGTTGCCATTGGGCGTTATTGCTATAGACTCTATAATGGGGCGCACAGTCCTACATACAGGTCTAGGAACTCCGTAGATGGGGGTAAGTCGCTTTTTGTAGACATTTTTCAACATTGTAGCCACTAGAGCCGCTGCTGTAAAGTTACCCGCTTAGGCGAGGGACGGCGGTTGCGGGGACAGGGGGGGGGGGGGGTGAAATCTGTCGCAGTCTCACCGTGGGCTTACCCGTATGTAAGGCTATGGGTGAGACTAAAAGACACTCTGTCTTAGTCGCACCCGTAGTCTTACATACAGAGCCCCCCACCCCTGGGGACACAAGCTCTCGTGAGTCAATAAGAAACATCGCTCACTTACCACGGTACCAAGCTGTACCCGGTTTTGACGCTGCGACCGTACATATGAGCATCGACGTGGCGTGCTAGTTCCCTAGGCAACTAGCGGGTTGCTTGAATCAAATGTGTCGGTCATCATTCTTTCGTTTGTTACTTAGCAACGTGTTGTTAACGACGAAGCGACGATGCTTCGCGTTATTATTCAGCTGTCGACCACGTTATTATTCAGCTCGCGTTACGTTCGCGTTATTATTCAGCTGTTTGTATTATTCTTCTTGTGTTACGGAACAGAAATAAAGTTTGAATTTTAGTAGTATAGCTAGACCAGTTCGAACTCTGGTCCTTTGAGGGGGTGCGGGGCGGGGGGTTCGCATGGGGAAGGGGATGGCGCCACGCGAGGAGGGGGATCGGCGGGGCGGCTGACGTCACGCGGGGTGCGGGTCGTTGGAGCGGTGGCGAGGGGTATAGATTTATTGATTATCTATTAATTGATCATTCATTGATTGATTATTGATTTTTATTTTATTTATTTTCATCTGTTTTATCTTATATTGTTTATCACATTAATTGTATTATTTAGCGGCTCTCGCCTGAGAGGGGCTGGTTCACGTTGGCTAACCCGTGTCGCCGAGAGATACGAATCGATCCGATTACATGTATTCGTGAGAGAAAGCGAGAATGAGAGATGGAGCGATCGCATCGCACGTATATAGAGATAGAGCGACTCCTCTGCATGCATAAAGACATAGAAATTTAACTTTAGACATTCAACGATTAAAGGGGTTGGGTTTGTTTGGGTGAAATCCCAAACAAACCCAACCGTTCGAACATTCAATAGATGTTCGAACGTTTTTAAACATCTATTGAACGCCTTCGAACATCTCACGAACGTCTTCGAATGCCTCACGATCGTCTTCGAATGCCTCACGATCGTCTTCGAACGTCTCACGATCGACTCTCGAACCTCTCACGATCGTCTTCGAATGCTTCACGAATATAGTTTTACATTTTATGCTGGAGATTTGGAATAAATTTGAAAGTTTTAGAGCAGATTCTGCACATTAGTGTAAACCATTATACCAACATATATAGGTAATAGACAGTGTAAAAATGCGTATCAATACATTTTCCCGAAAACACTACCCCGAATGACACTCCCCCGAATGACATTTCCCCGAAAACACTTCCCTGAATCGACATTTCCCCGAATGACACTTCCCCGAATGACACTTCCCCGAAAAAAAGTTCCCCGAATCGACATTTCCCCGAAAAACAGTTCCCCGAATCGACACTTTCCCGAAAAACAGTTCCCCGAATGACACTTCTCCGAACGGCACTTCCCCGAAAAACAGTTTGTTTGGGTCTGTTTGGGTTCCACGCACCCCATTATTCCAAGCACATCCGAGGTGCCCTGCGCCCACACCAGTGTTCCACGCACCCCACTATTCCACACGCACATTCGAGGTGCCCTGCGCCCATAACAGTGTTTCGCGCACGCCAATATTCCACGCGCACATTCGAAGTGCCCTGAGCCCACACCAGTGTCCCACGGACCCCACTATTCCTCACGCATACTCGAGGTGCCCTGCGCTCACACCCATTTTGACCCAATTTGACTTTGACTTTAAATAAATAACTTTTTCACTCATTTTTTCTTGTCACCTTATTTACCCTTCGATTAATAATTTTTACCTATTTTGACTTTGACTTTAAGTAAATAACTTTTTCACTCATTTTTTCTTGTCATCTTATTTACCCTTCGATTAATAATTTTTACCCATTTTGACTTTGACTTTAAATAAATAACTTTTTCACTCCATTTTTCTTGTCATCTTATTTGCCCTTCGATTAATAATTTTTACCCATTTTGACTTCGACTTTAAATAAACAACTTTTTCAGTCATTTGCGGGCAACTGTTTTTCGGGGAAATGCCATTCGGGGCAGTGTTTTCGGGGAAAAGTATGGGCGCCGTAAAATGTCGATTCAGTATCACGTATCGATCGCAAGGCCAAAATGGCTGAGCCATCAGCAAAAAAATAAAATTATGTGAATGATATTGCGAGCGCTTCGCAGATCCCATTGAAAAAGTTGTTTTCAGCAAAAATCACGAAGTCTGTAGAAAAATATATAACGAATAAATGCACATGGCACCAAGGGTGCAGTTGTTATAGAAATGAAATATAAATCGTGATTGAGGTACACTTTCGGTCAATGTTTGAATTTCCGAGATCGCGGATTGCCTCGCGCAGAAACATGGCGGATAACATTGACAAAAATATTTGCGGCAAGGGGCTCAAATCAGTATGGTAGAAGAGTACATTGTGTGGGAACAACGATGTGCCGAGTATATCGAGTCGTTAGAAGAAAAAAGTCGAATTAAACGACCGCGATTATCCATCGGAAATCGTCAACCGTTGGTAGCTCAAATTGCACGACTTGAAGCCTTCAAGAATTCGGTGCGTCAGCATTTCATACACACGGGTGCTGGACATGGCAATCATGGATTCATATCGCGAGAAATTGATACGGCGTTTGAGGGCCGTTTATTGACCGGTGTAGTAATAAATCACCACCACATCGAAACTCAACAATTTCTGGCAGGTGACAAGCGTGCAAATCAAAATATTAATATTAAGAACTATGAACTTTTTAACGTCTGATTTACTCGAGTGGAACGACCAAAGCGTTAATGAACCCATTTCGACATCGCTCGAAGAGTTTCAGGAACATGACGCTGAAGCTGGCAGACGGATCTAGCAGACGCGCGCCGCCCGAACCCAGTACATTTTTATCGTGACTGTACGCGCTCGGGTCGTAGCGTACCGAGACAGCATAGGGTCTACCGTCACCACATACCCGCTCGTGAATGAGCCGAATATATCCGTCTGGCGGAATTAATGTTTTTTTTTGCTTAACAACAACCGTCACCGGGATGAATCATGAGTCGATCGTTTCGTCTATTCATATAGATTAAGCATGTAAATCGTCAAGTCGCAATTGTCATGCGTGTTGACGGCAGACGACTTTAAAAAAAAATTTGTTCGAGTACGGAGACCCGAATGGCGGATAACGTTTATTGTTCTCAATTAACAAAAGCCGTCACCGGGATGAAACATAGGAGGATCGAATCGGCCTAGTATATAGAATAAGCACGTAAATAGAAAAAGTCGCAACTGACATGCGTGTCAGCAGCAGACGGCCTTTTTGAGATTTTTCGTGCGAGTAAGGAGACGCGATTGCGGAATAACAATTTTTTAATTAACTTAACAAAGTCGTCACCGGGATAAATCATAGGTCAATCGATTCGTCTCATTATAAACAATAAGTAGCTGAATGGAAAAAGTTGCTGCTGTCATGCAGGTTGGCAGCAGACGATCTTTTGTGAATTTAGTCGTGCGGCCAGCACGACCCTTCTCCCGGAGAACTGTTTATTTTTGTTAATCAACAAATGCCGTCACCGGGATGAAACATACGGGGATCGATTCGGCCAATTATATAGAATAAGCACGAAAATATAAAAAGTCGCTACTGTCATGCGTGTTAGCAGCAGACGGCCTTTTTTTGAGATTTTTGGTGCGAGTAAGGAGGCGCGATTCACGAATAACAATTTTTTAAATTAACATAACAAAGTCTCGACCGGGACAAATCATAGGTCAATCGATTCGTCTTATTATAAACAATAAGCAGATGAATTGAAAAAGTAGCTGCTGTCATGCAGGTTGGCAGCAGACGACCCTTCGTGAATTTGGTCGTGCCGCCAGCACGACCCTTCTTGCGGAGAACTATTTATTTTTGTAAACCAACAAATGCCGTCACCGGAATGAAACATAGGAGGATTGATTCGGCCAAGTATATATTATGAGCACGTAAACAGAAAAAGTCGCTACTGTCATGCGTGTTAGCAGCAGACGGCCTTTTTTGAGATTTTTCGTGCGAGTAAGGAGGCGCGATTGCGGAATAACAATTTTTTACTGTCATGCGTGTTGACAACGGACGACACTTTTTCACCGGGATGGAACATAGGGGGATCAATTCGGCCAATTATATAGAATAAGCACGAAAATATAAAAAGTCGCTAATGTCATGCGGGTTAGCAGCAGACGGCCTTTTTGAGATTTTTCGTGCGAGTAAGGAGGCGCGGTTCTCGAATAACAATTTTTAAATTAACTTAACAAAGTCGTAATGGGATAAATCATAGGTCAATCGATTCATCTTATTATAAACAATAAGCAGCATGAATTTTATCGTGCCGGTAACATGACCCGATTCGCGATGAATTAAGATCAATATATTGTTTTTGTGAATACACAATTGTTCAATGCAATGTTACTCACTCATCAACGTTGCAAGTAATCCCTTAATACAACAGTTTCGAAAGTAGCTCACTTATGACGTTCACTGTACAACAATATTTGTTAAAAAATGTATGAATTGAGATAAGTTATTGTATCCTCGACCTAAGCACGACAAGAAACAGCATGTTTTCACGAAGTATTCGACGAAGAAAGACAAGACTACCTTCAATCACAACGGGCAGCAAGTCGCTATGACTGGGTCAACTACGTTGTTACTATTAACAGAAACCTTTATTGCTCTTATAACTCTATCCCTACTTCTGCAAACGAACATTTTCTACGTCGTGTACATTGTCTTTATACCAGAAAGAACCCAATCATACATTTTTTCCCGTAGGTGATTATATTCAGAGAAAACGTCGCAATATTTTGGGAGAAACGACAGGATACAAATTGGAATTTTTTATCCAACGGGCCCGCTGTTTTTCAGTGGCTCGGATCTAAAAAGGTGGTGTGTGTTTCGATGTTTGCCCAGAATATAAGCCGCCTATGAGGTATAATCTGGATCGTGAGGTACATCGATATAGGAGTGCGTGTTCCACTGTAAGGATTAATCATTAATACATTTATGGTCGGTGGGCCGTAAATATAAAGGACGTACGGCCCATGCCCCAGGTTCAAAAACGTGAAAACCAAGAAAGGCTGCTCCATTACGTTTTTTTTACATGCGTATATACTGCTCATCTGACCGATGTGTTAGTCTAGTGGTTAGCGTGCTTGCCTCTGGAATCAACACATCGCGAGGTCGCGGGTTCGAATCACTGTCTCGTAGTTTCGGAGAGAAATAAAAACACAAGCGTGACGTAGCTCCAGTTCTATACGGGTGTCGCGCACATGGACCGGTACGTGTGTGTCGCGCGAGTATGACTGTAGCCTGTGAGTTATTTCTCGACGAAACGCGACCAGCTCCGAGACTGTGAAGCGAACTCGGGACCGGCTGTATTAGTATAAGTTTTCCGCAGTTTCCCTATATCCAAGGCAGAAGTGTCATAGTGAATGCGATACAGAGGGGGAAGTCGGCTGCGGCCGCAAGGTGGGGATATAAAAAACTGGAATATGGGGTTATGTATCAAGGGGGAAGATCCCTGTACAGATGGAAGTTAAAAAAAATACTGCTCATCTGTCTACACCCATAGTCGGAAAATAATGTAGACAATGTTCATTGGCAATGGTGGGGGTAGCGAAATAAGGGGGAGAAGGGAGTCTGTTAATGTTAAAGAAATCGTCGCACCGGTCATAGATGCGACGTGCTGCGCGTTATTATACAAAATAGCCTTGTCTACGATGTTCGAACGCTTATTGAAACCATGCCGTTTCTTTTTGTATTTTTATTAACATCGCAAAAACTTTTCGCAATATTATGAATTTTGGTGAACGTTTCATATTGTGATAACGTGAAATGCATTAGTGAGCTACTATCGAAACTGTTGTATCAATGGATTACATTCGGCGCTGCTAAGTATCATTCTAGCGAACCGTACTTCTTTTTAAATCAAGTAAATTGGTGTTAATTAATATTAATTCAATAATTGGGCGAAGCGCAAATTCTCCATGATGTAGCACTTGCAATATTTTCTCTCGAAGAAAATGAGCGTTTGAGATTAGGTTTTTAATGAATTTTCACACAAAATAAAATAATAAAGAGCTTCAACCCTGGCGCCGAAAGTGCATGATAAGAAAAAGGACATAAATTAATTAACAAAAAAAAATCAATCCGCATAACGGGCCACTCTACTTGCACGAAATATCTCTTAAAAGGCTGTCCGCTGCCATCGCGCATAGCATTAGTGACTTGTACTATTTACAAGGTTATTCTTTACGAGTAGACAAATTCATCAATCTACGATTTGTGGCGTTGACGTCTTCTCTTAATTAATTAACAAATTGTTATTCGCAAAGGAAGCCTCTCTATTCGCATGAGAAATCTCACAAAAGGTCGTCTGCTGCCAACACGCATGACAATAACGTGCTTATTTTATACAGGGTGTCCCAAAACTCAACGATAATCTGAGACCGGATGAAAGGCCAAGTTATACCAGTTCTGGGAAAAATAATAAAAAAAATCCATATCACTCAGTTCAGCGATAATAGACATTTAAAAAAAAAATGTTGAAATTCGACACCCTTGGTCGCATTTTCAAGTCCTGTGATTACCAATGTCACAATTTCGCTGTGATTTTTTTAATTTCGTGATCTTCATTAACAATGCTATTAATCGCAACTACAAATTAATGCAAAAAACATTGTTAATTTAATAAAATAAGTTAAGTTTTAATGAGTCGTGGTTCACAAAAATATTGTTAGTTAACTTTGACACTTCATGTTGAAAAAAAAATGTACTACACTACCCTTGGCAAGTTGTTTCAAAAGATGGCGCATTTAATCAAGATTTCAAAATGGTGCAACACTTGCCACTTTTCTTGCCATTAAAAATTTTATTTCTTATTTTTTTCAAATTGAGTTCATTTTGAACAACTAAAATTTGTTATTTTTTGTTTCTGGTCTGAAATAAAATTATTATTTTTAGTAAAGAGGTAATTGAGTCAGTTAATAACCAATTTTTATTGTAAAAACATATGTGTTTTACAATAAAAATTGGTTATTAACCGACTCAATTACCTCTTTACTAAAAATAATAGTTATTTCAAAAGATGGCGCATTTAATCAAGATTTCAAAATGGTGCAACACTTGCCACTTTTCTTGCCATTAAAAATTCTATGTCTTATTTTTTTCAAATTGAGCTCATTTTGAACAACTCAACATTAGGATTTTTTGTTACTAAAATTTGTTATTTTTTGTTTCTGGTCTGAAATAAAATTATTATTTTTAGTAAAGAGGTAATTGAGTTAGTTAATAACCAATTTTTATTGTAAAAAACATATGTTTTTATTTTTTTTTACAATTAATGTTTTAATTAAACATTACAAGTAATGTTTATTACAATTAAACATTACAAGTAATGTTTATTACAATTAAACATTACAAGTAATGTTTATTGTAAAATAAAAACATTAATTTTTATTGTAAAAAACATATGTTTTTTACAATAAAAATTGGTTATTAACTGACTCAATTACCTCTTTACTAAAAATAATAATTTTATTTCAGACCAGAAACAAAAAATAACAAATTTTAGTAACAAAAAATCCTAATGTTGAGTTGTTCAAAATGAGCTCAATTTGAAAAAAATAAGAAATAAAATTTTTAATGGCAAGAAAAGTGGCAAGTGTTGCACCATTTTGAAATCTTGATTAAATGCGCCATCTTTTGAAACAACTTCCCAAGGGTAGTGTAGTACATTTTTTTTTCAAAATGAAGTGTCAAAGTTAACTAACAATATTTTTGTGAACCATGACTCACTAAAACTTAACTTATTTTATTAAATTAACAATGTTTTTGCATTAATTTGTAGTTGCGATTAATAGCATCGTTAATGAAGATCACGAAATTTAAAAAAATCACAGTGAAATTGTGACATTGGTAATCACAGGACCTGAAAATGCGACCAAGGGTGTCGAATTTCAACTTTTTTTTTTAAATGTCTATTATCGCTGAACTGAGTGATATGGATTTTTTAAATTATTTTTCCCAGAACTGGTATAACTTGGCCTTTCATCCAATCTCAGATTATCGTTGAGTTTTGGGACACCCTGTATAATACGCCGAGTCGATACCCCTACGTTCCGTCCCGCTGACGGCTATTGTTAATTAAAAAAAAAGTTATCCGTCAAACGGGACGCACTGCTCGCACGATTCAACTTATAAAAGATCGTCTGCTGCCAACCTGCATGACAGCAGCAACTTTTTCGATTTAGCTGCTTATTCTTTATAATGAGACGGATCAATCGACCTACGATTTATCCCGGTGACGACTTTTTTCATTAATTAAAAAATTGTTATTCCCGAATCGCGCCGCCTCCTTCGCATGAAAAATCTTTAAAAAAGCCGTCTGCAATCAACACGCATGACAGTGGCGACTTTTTTAATTTACGTGCTTATTCTATGTAATCGGCCGAATCAATCCCCCTACGTTTCATCCCGGTGACGGCATTTGTTGATTAACAAAAATATATAGTCCTCCGAGGAAGGGTCGTGCTGGCTGCGCGACTAAATCCACAAAAGGTCGTCTGCTGCCAACCTGCATGAAAGCAGCTACTTTTTCGATTCAGCTGCTTATTGTATATAATAAGACGAATCGATTGACCTATGATTTATCCCGGTGACGACTTTGTTAAGTTAAATAAGAAATTGTTATTCGCGAATCGCGCCTCCTTACTCGCACGAAAAATCTCAAAAAGGGTCGTCTGCTGCCAACCTCCATGACAGTAGCGACTTCTATTTACGTACTCAATCTATATAATTGGCCAAATCGATCCCCTTATGTTTCATCCCGGTGACGGCATTTGTTGATTAACAAAAAGAAATAATTCTCCGCGAAAAGGGTCTTGCTGGCCGCACGACTAAATTCACAAAAGGTCGTCTGCTGCCAACCTGCATGGCAGCAGCAACTTTTTCGATTTAACTGCTTATTCTTTATAATGAGACGGATCGATCGACCTGCGATTTATCCGGACGACTTTTTTTCATTAATTAAAAAAAATTTATACCCGAATCGCGCCGCCTCCCTCGCACGATAAATCTTAAAAGCCGCCTGCAGCCAACACGCATGACAGTGGCGACTTTTTTATTTACGTGCTTATTCTACGTAATTGGCCGAATCAATTCCCCTACGTTTCATCCCGGTGACGGCATTTGTTGATTAACAAAAATATGTAGTCCTCCGCGGAAGTGTCGTGCTGGCCGCAGGACTAAATCCACAAAAGGTCGTCTGTTGCCAACCTGCATGAAAGCAGCTACTTTTTCAATTCAGTTACTTATTGTTTATAATGAGACGAATCGGTTAACTTATGATTTATCCCGGTGACGAATTTCTTTTGTTAATAAAAAAATTGTTACTCGCGAATCGCGCCGTGTCAATGAAGTTAGCAGAGCATTTGCCAGCAGATCAAAATAAAGTGAGAGTTCTCTTGGCATGCAGTTCAGTTCTATAGTTCTTGATGGTTTTTAGCAATAGTTCTGGTGATTTTGTCCAAAAAAGTGATTGAAAAAATGCTCTGCTAACTTCCCGTAGCAGATCATTTTGCAGAAAACCATAAAGGACCGGGAGTTCTTTGTACATGCGGATGAGTTCTATAGTTCCTGATAAATTTTAGCAATAGTTCTGGTGATTTTAGCAAACAAAAAGTGACGGAAATTTTGTTTTGTGTATCTTTCTATAGAAATATGCTGATGGACAGGCGTGAGTTCTGGGTGCTATTTGTGTGATATTATCGTTTTGGTATTGTTTGATGGATTTGGGAATAGTTCTGGCTTCCAGCTATTTTAAATAATTGGTAAAATTGTTTATTAATATCTCAACTATACATGGGTGCTCTGCTGATGGATATGCGTTAGTTCCAGGTGCTTTCTGTTTAAGATATTATAGTTTTGGTATTGTTTGATGTTTTCGAGAATAGTTCTGGCTTCCAGATATTTTCAAATAGTTGTTAAAAATGTTTATTAATATCCCAACTATACAAGTATGCTCTGCTAATGGATTGGCGTTAGTTCCGGGTGTTTTTATTTGAGATATTGTAGTTTTAGTATTGTTTGATGTAATTGAGAATAGTTCTGGCTTGCAGCTATTTTCAAATAATTATTAAAAATGTTTATCAGCATCTCAACTATACAAGTGTGCTCTGCTGATGAATAGGCGTGAGTTCTAGGTGCTTTTTGTGTCGGATATTATAGTTTAGGTATTATTTGATATATTTGAGATTAGTTCCGGCTTCCAGCTATTTTCAAATAATTGTTAAAAATGTTTATAAATATTTCAATTATACAAGTATGCTCTGCTGAGGGATAGGCATGAGTGACAGGTGCTTTTTGGGTGGGATATTATTGTTTTGGTATTGTTTGATGTATTTGAGAATAGTTCTGGCTTCCAGCTATTTTTAAATAATTATTAAAAATGTTTATCAGTATCTCAGCTATACAAGGGTGCTCTGCTGATGGATAGGCGTTAGTTCTACGTGCTTTTAATGTGAGATATTATAGTTTAGGCATTGTTTGATGTATTCTGGAATAGTTCTGTCTTCCAACTATTTTCAAATAATTGTTAAAAATGTATATTAATATCCCAACTATACAAGTGTGCTCTGCTGAGGGATAGGCATGAGTTCCAGGTGCTTTTAGTGTGGGATATCATTTTTTTGGTATTGTTTGATGCATTTGAGAATAGTTCTGGCTTCCAGATATTTTCAAATAATTATTAAAAATAATATAGTTTGGGTTTTGTTTGTTGTATTTGAGAATCGTTCTGTCTGCCAGCTATTTTCAAGTAATAGTTAAAAATGTTTATTAATATCTCAACTATACAAGTGTGCTCTGCTGAGGGATAGCCATGAGTGCTTTTTGGGTGGGATATTATTGTTTTGGTATTGTTTGATGTATTTGAGAATAGTTCTGGCGTCCAGCTATTTTGAAATAATTGATAAAATGTTTATTAATATCTCAACTATACAAGGGTGCTCTGCTGATGGATAAGCGTTAGTTCCAGGTGGTTTTAGTGCGGAATATTATTGTTTTGGTATCGTTTGATGTATTTGAGAATAGTTCTGGCTTCCAGCTAGTTTGAAATAATTGATAAAATGTTGATTAATATTTCAACTATACAAGTGTGCTCTGCTGAGGGATAGCCATGAGTGCTTTTTGGGTGGGATATTATTGTTTTGGTATTGTTTGATGTATTTGAGAATAGTTCTGGCGTCCAGCTATTTTGAAATAATTGATAAAATGTTTATTAATATCTCAACTATACAAGGGTGCTCTGCTGATGGATAAGCGTTAGTTCCAGGTGGTTTTAGTGTGAGATATTATAGTTTTGGTATTGTTCGATGTATTTGAGAATAGTTCTGGATTCCAGCTATTTTAAAATAATTGTTAAAAATGTTTATCAGCATCTCATTTATACAAGTGTGCTCTGCTGAGGGATAGCCACGAGTGCTTTTTGGGTGGGATATTATTGTTTTGGTATTGTTTGATGAATTTGAGAATAGTTCTGGCATCCAGCTATTTTCAAATAATTATTAAAAATATTTATCAACATCTCAACTATACAAGTGTGCTCTGCTGATGAATAGGCGTGAGTTCTAGGTGCTTTTTGTGTGGAATAATATAGTTTAGGTATTGTTTGATATATTTGAGAATAGTTCCGGCGACCAGCTATTTTAAAATCAATGTTAAAAATGTTCATTAATATCTCAACTATACAAGTGTGCTCTGCTGATGGATAGGCGATAGTTTCAGGTGCTTTTCCCGTGAGATATTATAGTTTAGGTATTGTTTTATATATGTAACAATAGTTCCGGCTTGCAACTATTTTCAAATAATTGTTAAAAAGGTTTATAAATATCTCAACTATACAAGTGTGCTCTGCTAAGAGATAGGCATGCGTTCCAGGTGCTTTTTGGGTGGGATATTATTGTTTCGGTATTGTTTAATGTATTTGTGAATAGTTCTGGCATCCAGCTATTTTGAAATAATCATTGAAAATGTTTATCGTTATCTCAACAATACAAGGGTGCTCTGCTGATGGATAGATCGGGTACCCGCACACCCCTATATATTCCCATTCCGAAGGCAACGTCATGTGTGAGAGTCCGACACACGGGAGCATCCACAGGGCTCTCTTACGGTGTGTAATTTGCATTTATACTCCCTCCTTTAAATAATAACAAAAAAATATACATATAATAGCAATAACGATAAGGATTAAGATAAATGTTTGCTTCGATTCGGTCGATAATGCTGACGTTATACGCATGTGAAACATTAACAAAAACTGCCAATTATGGAACCACGGTACCGCGAGCAATCAATATAGGTATCGTTAAATGTTTTTCTTTGGATAATTACAGGGCGACAGGTTATTGGTCAATCCCGTAAAAGGGTTGAAGAACATGTTTTCCACTATCAAATAACCCGGTAATGCTGTATGCAAAAGTGAGCCAATATCGAGAAATTTTTTTTAAGTGTGAGGCAGGCACATTTGAAAATTAATTTTTCAAAACTGTTGTATGGAATCAACCTTTTTTAAATTCTTTATGTTTCGAGGACACACTAACAAAGAATGATTAACAATCAAGTAAGAATAATTATTAGACTTGCAGAGTTTTGGACCCCTAATACAAAGATGTTTGCGTGTCAGTGAAGTTAGCAGAGCATTTGCCAGCAGATCAAAATTCAGTGAGAGTTCTCTTGGCATGCAGTTGAGTTCTATAGTTCTTGATGGTTTTTAGCAATAGTTCTGGTGATTTGGACCAAAAAAAGATTGAAAAATGCTCTGCTAACTTCCCGTAGCAGATCATTTTGCAGAAAACCATAAATTAGCGGGAGTTCTTTGTACATGCGGATGAGTTCTATAGTTCCTGATGGTTTTTAACAATAGTTCTGGTGGTTTTAGCAAAAAAAAGTTACGGAATTTTTTTTTTTTGTATCTTCCTATAGAAATATGCGGATGGATAGGCGTGAGTTCCAGGTCCTTTTTGGGAGGGATATTATTGTCTTAGTATTGTTTGATGTATTTGAGAATAGTTCTGGCTTCCAGTTATTTTGAAATAATTATTAAAAATGTTTATCAGTATCTCAACTATACAAGGGTGCTCTGCTGATGGATAGGCGTTAGTTCCAGGTGCTTTCTGTGTAGGAAATTATAGTTTTGGTATTGTTTGATGTATTCGAGAATAGTTCTGGCTTCCAGTCATTTTCAATTAATTATTAAAAATGTTTATCCGTATTTCAACTATACAAGGGTGCTCTGCTGATGGATAGGCGTGAGTTCCAGGTGCTATTAGTGTTAGATATGATAGTTTAGGCATTGTTTGAAGGATTGGATAATAGTTCTGACTTTCTGCTATTTTCAAATAATTGTTAAAATTGTTTATTAATATTTCAACTATACAAGGGTGCTCTGCTGATGGATAGGCGTTAGTTCCAGGTGCTTTTAGTGTGAGATATTATAGTTTAGGCATTGTTTGATGGATTTGAGAATAGTTCCGGCTTCCAGCTATTTTAAAATAATTGTTAAAATTGTTTATTAATATTTCAACTATACAAGGGTGCTCTGCTGATGGATAGGCGTTAGTTCCAGGTGCTGTTTGTGTAGAATATTATAGTTTTGGTATTGTTTGATGTATTCGAGAATAGTTCTGGCTTCCAGTCATTTTCAATTAATTATTAAAAATGTTTATCCGTATTTCAACTATACAAGGGTGCTCTGCTGATGGATAGGCGTTAGTTCCAGGTGCTTTTAGTGTTAGATATGATAGTTTAGGCATTGTTTGATGGATTTGATAATAGTTCTGACTTTCAGCTATTTTCAAATAGTTGTTAAAATTGTTTATTAATATTTCAACTATACAAGGGTGCTCTGCTGATGGATAGGCGTTAGTTCCAGGTGCTTTTGGTGTGAGATATTATAGTTTAGGCATTGTTTGATGGATTTGAGAATAGTTCCGGCTTCCAGCTATTTTAAAATAATTGTTAAAATTGTTTATTAATATTTCAACTATACAAGGGTGCTCTGCTGATGGATAGGCGTTAGTTCCAGGTGCTGTTTGTGTAGAATATTATAGTTTTGGTATTGTTTGATGTATTCGAGAATAGTTCTGGCATCCAGGCATTTTCAAATAATTATTAAAAATGTTTATCAGTATTTCATCTATACAAGGGTGCTCTGCTGATGGATAGGCGTTAATTCCAGGTGCTTTTAGTGTGAGATATTATAGTTTAGGCATTGTTTGATATATTTAAGAATAGTTCTGTCTTCCAGCTATTTTCAAATAATTGTTAAAAATGTTTATTAATATCGCAACTATACAAGTGTGCTCTGCTGAGCGATAGGCATGAGTTCCAGGTCCTTTTTGGGAGGGATATTATTGTCTTAGTATTGTTTGATGTATTTGAGAATAGTTCTGGCTTCCAGCTATTTTGAAATAATTATTAAAAATGTTTATAAGTATCTCAACTATACAAGGGTGCTCTGCTGATGGATAGGCGTTAGTTCCAGGTGCTTTCTGTGTAGGATATTATAGTTTTGGTATTGTTTGATGTATTCGAGAATAGTTCTGGCTTCCAGTCATTTTCAATTAATTATTAAAAATGTTTATCCGTATTTCAACTATACAAGGGTGCTCTGCTGATGGATAGGCGTTAGTTCCAGGTGCTATTAGTGTTAGATATGATAGTTTAGGCATTGTTTGATGGATTTGATAATAGTTCTGACTTTCTGCTATTTTCAAATAATTGTTAAAATTGTTTATTAATATTTCAACTATACAAGGGTGCTCTGCTGATGGATAGGCGTTAGTTCCAGGTGCTTTTAGTGTGAGATATTATAGTTTAGGCATTGTTTGATGGATTTGAGAATAGTTCCGGCTTCCAGCTATTTTAAAATAATTGTTAAAATTGTTTATTAATATTTCAACTATACAAGGGTGCTCTGCTGATGGATAGGCGTTAGTTCCAGGAGCTGTTTGTGTAGAATATTATAGTTTTGGTATTGTTTGATGTATTCGAGAATAGTTCTGGCATCCAGGCATTTTCAAATAATTATTAAAAATGTTTATCAGTATTTCAACTATACAAGGGTGCTCTGCTGATGGATAGGCGTTAGTTCCAGGTGCTTTTAGTGTTAGATATGATAGTTTAGGCATTGTTTGATGGATTTGATAATAGTTCTGACTTTCAGCTATTTTCAAATAGTTGTTAAAATTGTTTATTAATATTTCAACTATACAAGGGTGCTCTGCTGATGGATAGGCGTTAGTTCCAGGTGCTTTTAGTGTGAGATATTATAGTTTAGGCATTGTTTGATGGATGTGAGAATAGTTCTGGCTTCTAGCTATTTTCAAATAATTGTTAAAATTGTTTATTAATATTTCAACTATACAAGGGTGCTCTGCTGATGGATAGGCGTTAGTTCCAGGTGCTTTTAGTGTTAGATATTATAGTTTAGACATTGTTTAATGGATTTGAGAATAGTTCTGGCTTCCAGCTATTTTCAAATAATTGTTAAAATTGTTTATTAATACCTCAACTATACAAGGGTGCTCTGTTGATGGATAGGCGTTAGTTCCAGGTGCCTTCTGTATAGGATATTATAGTTTTGATACTGTTCGATGCATTCGAGAATAGTTCTGGCTTCCAGGCATTTTCAAATAATTGATAAAAATGTTTATTAATAACCCAACTATACAAGTATGCTCTGCTAATGGATTAGCATTAGTTCCAGGTTCTTGTCATGTGAGATATTATAGTTTTTGTATTGTTTGATGTATTTGAGAATAGTTCTGGCTTCCAGCTATTTTAAAATAATTATTAAAAATGTTTATCAGCATCTCAACTATACAAGTGTGCTCTGCTAATGAATAGGCGTGAGTTCTAGGTACTTGTTGTAAGGGATATTATAGTTTAGGTATTGTTTGATGTATTTGAGAATAGTTCTGGCTTCCAGCTATTTTGAAATAATTATTAAAAATGTTTATCAGTATCTCAACTATACAAGGGTGCTCTGCTGATGGATAGGCGTTAGTTCCAGGTGCTTTTAGTGTGAGATATTAGAGTTTAGGCATTGTTTGATATATTTGAGAATAGTTCTGGCTTCAAGCTATTTTCAAATAATTGTTAAAATTGTTTATTAATATTTCAACTATACAAGGGTGCTCTGCTGATGGATAGGCGTTAGTTCCAGGTGCTTTTAGTATGAGATATTATAGTTTAGGCATTGTTTGATGGATTTGAGAATAGTTCCGGCTTCCAGCTATTTTAAAATAATTGTTAAAATTGTTTATTAATACCTCAACTATACAAGGGTGCTCTGCTGATGGATAGGCGTTAGTTGCAGGTGCCTTCTGTATAGGATATTATAGTTTTGATACTGTTTGATGCATTCGAGAATAGTTGTGGCTTGCAGGCATTTTCAAATAATTGATAAAAATGTTTATTAATAACCCAACTATACAAGTATGCTCTGCTAATGGATTAGCATTAGTTCCAGGTTCTTTTCATGTGAGATAATAGAGTTTTTGTATTGTTTTAAGTATTTGAGAATAGTTCTGGCTTCCAGCTATCTTAAAATAATTATTAAAAATGTTTATCAGCATCTCAACTATACAAGTGTGCTCTGCTAATGAGTAGGCGTGAGTTCTAGGTACTTGTTGTATGGGATATTATAGTTTAGGTATTGTTTGATGTATTTGAGAATAGTTCTGGCTTCCAGCTATTTTGAAATAATTATTAAAAATGTTTATCAGTATCTCAACTATACAAGGGTGCTCTGCTGATGGATAGGCGTTAGTTCCAGGTGCTTTTAGTGTGAGATATTATAGTTTAGGCATTATTTGATATATTTGAGAATAGTTCTGGCTTCCAGCTATTTTCAAATAATTGTTAAAATTGGTTATTAATATTTCAACTATACAAGGGTGCTCTGTTGATGGATAGGCGTTAGTTCCAGGTGCTTTTAGTGTTAGATATGATAGTTTAGGCATTGTTTGATGGATTTGAGAATAGTTTTGGCTTCCAGCTATTTTCAAATAATTGTTAAAACTGTTTATTAATATCTCAACTATACAAGGGTGCTCTGCTGATGGATAGGCGTTAGTTCCAGGTGTCTTCTGTGTAGGATATTATAGTATTGATACTGTTTGATGTATTCGAGAATAGTTCTGGCTTCCAGGCATTTTCAAATAATTATTAAAAATGTTTATCAATATCACAACTATACAAGTATGCTCTGCTAATGGATTAGCGTTAGTTCCAGGTTCTTTTCATGTGAGATATTATAGTTTTTGTATTGTTTGATATATTTAAGAATAGTTCTGGCTTCCAGCTATTTTTAAATAATTATTAAAGATGTTTATCAGTATCTCAACTATACAAGGGTGCTCTGCTGATGGATAGGCGTTTCCATCAGCGGCGGTTCCATCAGCAGGCGGTTCCAGGTGCTTTTAGTGTGAGATATTATAGTTTAGGCAATGTTTGATGTATTTAAGAATAGTTCTGTCTTCCAGCTATTTTCAAATAATTGTTAAAAATGTTTATCCGTATCTCAACTATACAAGGGTGCTCTGCTGATGGATAGGCGTTAGTTCCAGGTGCTTTTAGTGTGAGATATTATAGTTTAGGCATTGTTTGATGGATTTAAGAATAGTTCTGGCTTCCAGCTATTTTCAAATAATTGTTAAAATTGTTTATTAATATTTCAACTATACAAGGGTGCTCTGCTGATGGATAGGCGTTAGTTCCAGGTGCTTTCTGTGTAGGATATTATAGTTTTGGTATTGTTTGATGTATTCGAGAATAGTTCTGGCTTTCAGGCATTTTCAAATAATTATTAAAAATGTTTATCAGTATTTCAACTATACAAGGGTGCTCTGCTGATGGATAGGCGGTAGTGCCAGGTGCTTTATATGTGAGCACCTGGCTTCATATAAAGCACCCTATAACAACTATACCTCACTATAATCCAGTTATAGTGAGTTAGTTATCATTGTTTAGGCATTGCTTGATGTATTTAAGAATAGTTCTGTCTTCCAGCTATTTTCAAATAATTGTTAAAAATGTTTATTAATATCCTAACTATACAAGTGTGCTCTGCTGAAGGATAGGCATGAGTTCCAGGTGCTTTTTGTGTAGGATATTATTGTTTTGGTATTGTTTTATGTATATGAAAATAGTTCTGGCTTCCAGCTATGTTGAAATAATTATTAAAAATGTTTATCAGTATCTCAACTATACATGGGTGCTCTGGTGATGGATAGGCGTAAGTTCCAGGTGCTTTTAGCGTGAGATATTGTAGTTTAGATATTGTTTGATGTAATTAAGAATAGTTCTGTCTTCCAGCTATTTTCAAATAATTGTTAAAAATGTTTATAAATATCTCAACTATACAAGTGTGCTCTGCTGAGGGATAGGCATGAGCCAGGTGCTTTTTGGGTGGGATATTATTATTTTGGTATTGTTTGATCCAACCCAAACAAACCCAAACAAACCCAAACAAACACAAACAAACCCAAACAAACTCACGCCTATCCTCCAGCAGAGCACACTTGTGTAGTTGAGATGCTGATAAACATTTTTAATAATTATTTCAAAATAGCTGAAAGCCGAAACTATTCTCAAATACATCAAACAATACCAGAACAATAATATCCCACCCAAAAAGCACCTGGAACTCATGTCTATCCCTCAGCAGAGCACACTTGTATAGTTGAGATATTTATAACCATATTTAACAATTATTTGAAAATATCTGGAACCCGGAACTATTGTCAAATATATCAAACAATATCTAGACTATAATATCTCACGCGAAAAGCACCTCGAACTATCGCCTATTCATCAGCACAGCACACTTGTATAGTTGAGATATTAATAAACATTTTTAACTATTATTTTAAAATAGCTGGCAGACAGAACTATTCTCAAATACAAAAAACAAAACCCAAACTATAATATCCCAAACAAAAAGCACCTAGAACTCACGCCTATTCATCAGTAGAGCACACTTGTATAATTGAGATGTTGATAAACATTTTTAATAATTATTCGAAAATAGCTGGGAGCCAGAACTATTCTCGAATACATCAAACTATACCAAAACAATAATATCCCACCCAAAAAGCACCTGGAACTCATG
The DNA here is from genome assembly GCA_964007375.1 of Ophion obscuratus. Taxonomy (NCBI): domain Eukaryota; kingdom Metazoa; phylum Arthropoda; class Insecta; order Hymenoptera; family Ichneumonidae; genus Ophion; species Ophion obscuratus. The sequence goes on along the minus strand of OZ023318.1, from coordinate 13,799,603 downwards.
CCTATCCCTCAGCAGAGCACACTTGTATAAATGAGATGCTGATAAACATTTTTAACAATTATTTGAAATTATCCGGAAGCCGGAACTGTTCTCAAATACATGAAACAATACCAAAGCAATAATATCCCACCCAAAAAGCACCTGGAACTCATGCCCATCCCTCAGCAGAGCACACTTGTATAGTTGAAATATTTATAAACATTTTTAACAATTATTTCAAAATAGCTGGAAGCCAGAACTATTCTCAGATATATCAAACAATACCTAAACTATAATATCCCACATAACAAGTACCTAGAACTCACGCCTATTCATCAGCAGAGCACACGTGTATAGTTGAGATGCTGATAAACATTTTTAATAATTATTTAAAAATAGCTGGAAGCCAGAACTATTTTCAAATGCATCAAACAATACCAAACCTATAATATCTCACACGAAAAGCACCTGGAACTAACGCTAATCCATTAGCAGAGCATAGCTGTATAGTTGGGATATTAATAAACATTTTTATCAATTGTTTGAAAATGCCTGGAAGCCAGAACTATTCTCGAATACATCAAACAGTACCAAAACTATAATATCCTACACAGAAAGCACCTGGAACTAACGCCTATCCATCAGCAGAGCACCCTTGTATAGTTGAGATATTAATAAACAATTTTAACAATTATTTAAAAATAGCTACAAGCCAGAACCATTCTCAAATCCATCAAACAATGCCTAAACTATAATATCTCACACTAAAAGCATCTGGAACTAACGCCTATCCATCAGCAGAGCACCCTTGTATAGTTGAAATACTGATAAACATTTTTAATAATTATTTGAAAATGCCTGGAAACCAGAACTATTCTCGAATACATCAAACAATACCAAAACTATAATACCCTACACAGAAACCACCTGGAACTAATGCCTACCCAGCAGCAGAGCATCCTTGTACAGTTGAAATATTAATAAACAATTTTAACAATTATTTGAAAATAGCTGGAAGCCAGAACTATTCTCAAATCCATCAAACAATGCCTAAACTATAATATCTCACACTAAAAGCACCTGGGACTAACGCCTATCCATCAGCATATCACCCTTGTATAGTTGAGATACTGATAAACATTTTTAATAATTATTTCAAAATAGCTGGAAGCCAGAACTATTTTCATATACATCAAACAATACCAAGACAATAATATCCCGCACAAAAAGCATCTGGAACTCATGCCTATCCCTCAGCATAGCACACTTGTATAGTTGAGATGCTGATACATATTTTTAACAATTATTTGAAAATAGCTGGAAGCCAGAAATATTCTCAAATATATCAAGCGATACCAAAACTATAATATCTCACACAAAAAGCACCTAGAACTCATGCCTATTCATCAGCAGAGCACACTTGTATAGTTGAGATGTTGATATACATTTTTAATAATTATTTGAAAATGGCTGGAAGACAAAACTATTCCTGAATACATCAAACAACGCCTAAACTATAGTATCTCACACTGAAAGCACCTGGAACTAACGCCTATCCATCAGCAGAGCACCCTTGTATAGTTGAGATACTGATAAACATTTTTATTAATTATGTCAAAATAGCTCGAAGCCAGAACTATTCCCAAATACATCAAACAATACCTAAACTATGATATCTCACGAGAAAAGCACCTGGAACTATCGCCTATCCATCAGCAGAGCACACTTGAATAGTTGAGATATCAATAAACATTTTTAACTATTATTTGAAAATAGCTGGCAAACAGAACTATTCTCAAATACAACAAACGAAACCCAAACTATAATATCCCACCCAAAAAGCGCCTAGAACTCACACCTATTCATCAGCAGAGCACACTTGTATAGTTGAGATGTTGAGAAACATTTTTAATAATTATTTGAAAATACCAGGAAGCCAGAACTATTCTCAAGTATATCAAACCATAGCAAAACAATGATATCCCACCCGAAAAGCACCCGGAACTCGTGCCAATCCCCCAGCAGAGCACACTTGTATAGTTGAGATATTTATAAACATTTTTAACAATTATTTGAAAATAGCTGGAAGCCAGAACTATTCTCAAATCCATCAAACAATGCCTAAACTATAATATCTCACACTAAAAGCATCTGGAACTAACGCCTATCTATCAGCAGAGCATCCTTGTATAGATGAAATACTGATAAACATTTTTAATAATTATTTGAAAATGCCTGGAAGCCAGAACTATTCTCGAATACATCAAACAATACCAAAACTATAATACCCTACACAGAAAGCACCTGGAACTAATGCCTATCCAGCAGCAGAGCACCCTTGTATAGTTGAAATATTAATAAACAATTTTAATCATTATTTGAAAATAGCTGGAAACCAGAACTATTCTCAAATCCATCAAACAATGCCTAAACTATAATATCTCACACTAAAAGCATCTGGAACTAACGCCTATCTATCAGCAGAGCATCCTTGTATAGATGAAATACTGATAAACATTTTTAATAATTATTTGAAAATGCCTGGAAGCCAGAACTATTCTCGAATATATCAAACAATACCAAAACTATAATACCCTACACACAAAGCACCTGGAACTAATGCCTATCCAGCAGCAGAGCACCCTTGTATAGTTGAGATACTGATAAACATTTTTAATAATAATTTCAAAATAGCTGGAAACCAGAACTATTCTCAAATACATCAACCAATACCAGAACAATGATATCCCACCCAAAAAGCACCTAGAACTCATGCCTATTCATCAGCAGAGCACACTTGTATAGTTGAGATATTTATAAAAATAAAATTAACAATTATTTGAAAATAGCTGGAAGCCGGAACTATTCTCAAATATATCAAAAAATACCTAACCTATAATATCTCACACATAAAGCACCTGGAACTATCGCCTATCCATCAGCAGAGCACACTTGTATAGTTAAGATATTAATAAACATTTTTAACAATTATTTGAAAATAGCTGGAAGACAGAACTATTCTTAAATACATCAAGCAATGCCTAAACTATAATATCTCACATATAAAGCACCTGGCACTACCGCCTATCCATCAGCAGAGCACACTTGTATAGTTGAGATATTAATAAACATTTTTAACAATTATTTGAAAATAGCTGGAAGCCAGAACTATTCTCAAATATATCAAACAATACAAAAACTATAATATCTCATACAAAACGCACCTGGAACCAACGCCTATACATTAGCAGAGAATACTTGTATAGTTGGGATATTAATAAACATTTTTAACAATTATTTGAAAATGGCTGGAAGGCAGAACTATTCTTAAATATATAGAACAATACAAAAATTGTAATATCTCACACAAAACGCACCTGGAACTAACGCCAATACATTAGCAGAGAATACTTGTGTAGTTGGGATATTAATAAACATTTTTAACAATTTTTTAAAATTAGCTGGAAGCCAGGACTATTCTCAAATACATCAAACGATACCAAAACAATGATATCCCACCCAAAAACACCTGGAACTCATGCCCATCCCTCAGCAGAGCACACTTGTATAGTTTAGATATATATAAACATTTTTAACAATTATTTGAAAATAGCTGGAAGACAGAACTATCCTCAATTATATCAAACAATATCAAAACTATAATATCTCACACTAAAAGCACCTGGAACTAACGCCTATCCATCAGCAGAGCACCCTTGTATAGTTGAGATACTGATGAACATTTTTAATAATTATTTCAAAATAGCTGGAAACCAGAACTATTCACAAATATATTAAACAATACCAAAACAATAATATTCCACCCAAAAAGGCACCTGGAACTCATGCCTATCTCTCAGCAGAGCACACTTGAATAGTTGAGATATTTATAAACATTTTTAACAAGTATTGGAAAATAGTTGGAAGCCAGAACTATTCTCAGATACATCAAACAATACCAAAACAATAATATCCCACCCAAAATGCACCTGGAACTCATGCCTATCTCTCAGCAGAGCACACTTGTATAGTTAAGATATTTATAAACATTTTTAACATTTATTTGAAAATAGCTGGAAGCCGGAACTATTCTCAAATATATTACAAAATACCTAAACTATAATATCTCACACATAAAGCACCTGGAACTATCGCCTATCCATCAGCAGAGCACACTTGTATAGTTGAGATAATAATAAACATTTTTAACAATTATTTGAAAATAGCTGGAAGACAGAACTATTCTTAAATACATCAAGTAATGCCTAAACTATAATATCCCTCCCAAAAAGGACCTGGAACTCATGCCTATCCCTCAGCAGAGCACACTTGTATAGTTGCGATATTAATAAACATTTTTAACAATTATTTGAAAATAGCTGGAAGACAGAACTATTCTTAAATATATCAAACAATGCCTAAACTATAATATCTCACACTAAAAGCACCTGGAACTAACGCCTATCCATCAGCAGAGCACCCTTGTATAGGTGAAATACTGATAAACATTTTTAAAAATTATTTGAAAATGCCTGGATGCCAGAACTATTCTCGAATACATCAAACAATACCAAAAGTATAATATTCTACACAAACAGCACCTGGAACTAACGCCTATCCATCAGCAGAGCACCCTTGTATAGTTGAAATATTAATAAACAATTTTAACAACTATTTTAAAATAGCTGAAAGTCAGAACTATTATCAAATCCATCAAACAATGCCTAAACTATCATATCTAACACTAAAAGCACCTGGAACTAACGCCTATCCATCAGCAGAGCACCCTTGTATAGTTGAAATACGGATAAACATTTTTAATAATTAATTGAAATTGACTGGATGCCAGAACTATTCTCGAATACATCAAACAATACCAAAACTATAATATCCTACACAGAAAGCACCTGGAACTAACGCCTATCCATCAGCAGAGCACCCTTGTATAGTTGAGATACTGATAAACATTTTTAATAATTATTTCAAAATAGCTGGAAGCCAGAACTATTCTCAAATACATCAAACAATACTAAGACAATAATATCCCTCCCAAAAAGGACCTGGAACTCATGCCTATCCCTCAGCAGAGCACACTTGTATAGTTGCGATATTAATAAACATTTTTAACAATTATTTGAAAATAGCTGGAAGACAGAACTATTCTTAAATATATCAAACAATGCCTAAACTATCATATCTAACACTAAAAGCACCTGGAACTAACGCCTATCCATCAGCAGAGCACCCTTGTATAGTTGAAATACGGATAAACATTTTTAATAATTAATTGAAAATGATTGGAAGCCAGACCTATTCTCGAATACATCAAACAATACCAAAACTATAATATTCTACACAAACAGCACCTGGAACTAACGCCTATCCATCAGCAGAGCACCCTTGTATAGTTGAAATATTAATAAACAATTTTAACAATTATTTTAAAATAGCTGGAAGCCGGAACTATTCTCAAATCCATCAAACAATGCCTAAACTATAATATCTCACTCTAAAAGCACCTGGAACTAACGCCTATCCATCAGCAGAGCACCCTTGTATAGTTGAAATATTAATAAACAATTTTAACAATTATTTGAAAATAGCAGAAAGTCAGAACTATTATCAAATCCATCAAACAATGCCTAAACTATCATATCTAACACTGATCGCACCTGGAACTAACGCCTATCCATCAGCAGAGCACCCTTGTATAGTTGAAATACGGATAAACATTTTTAATAATTAATTGAAAATGACTGGAAGCCAGAACTATTCTCGAATACATCAAACAATACCAAAACTATAATATCCTACACAGAAAGCACCTGGAACTAACGCCTATCCATCAGCAGAGCACCCTTGTATAGTTGAGATACTGATAAACATTTTTAATAATTATTTCAAAATAGCTGGAAGCCAGAACTATTCTCAAATACATCAAACAATACTAAGACAATAATATCCCTCCCAAAAAGGACCTGGAACTCATGCCTATCCCTCAGCAGAGCACACTTGTATAGTTGCGATATTAATAAACATTTTTAACAATTATTTGAAAATAGCTGGAAGACAGAACTATTCCTAAATATATCAAACAATGCCTAAACTATAATATCTCACACTAAAAGCACCTGGAACTAACGCCTATCCATCAGCAGAGCACCCTTGTATAGTTGAAATACTGATAAACATTTTTAATAATTATTTGAAAATGCCTGGATGCCAGAACTATTCTCGAATACATCAAACAATACCAAAACTATAATATTCTACACAGAAAGCACCTGGAACTAACGCCTATCCATCAGCAGAGCACCCTTGTATAGTTGAGATACTGATAAACATTTTTAATAATTATTTCAAAATAGCTGGAAGCCAGAACTATTCTCAAATACATCAAACAATACTAAGACAATAATATCCCTCCCAAAAAGGACCTGGAACTCATGCCTATCATTCAACAGAGCACACTTGTATAGTTGCGATATTAATAAACATTTTTAACAATTATTTGAAAATAGCTGGAAGACAGAACTATTATTAAATATATCAAACAATGCCTAAACTATCATATCTAACACTAAAAGAACCTGGAACTAACGCCTATCCATCGGCAGAGCACCCTTGTATAGTTGAAATACGGATAAACATTTTTAATAATTAATTGAAAATGACTGGAAGCCAGAACTATTCTCGAATACATCAAACAATACCAAAACTATAATATCCTACACAGAAAGCACCTGGAACTAACGCCTATCCATCAGCAGAGCACCCTTGTATAGTTGAGATACTGATAAACATTTTTAATAATTATTTCAAAATAGCTGGAAGCCAGAACTATTCTCAAATACATCAAACAATACTAAGACAATAATATCCCTCCCAAAAAGGACCTGGAACTCATGCCTATCCCTCAGCAGAGCACACTTGTATAGTTGCGATATTAATAAACATTTTTAACAATTATTTGCAAATAGCTGGAAGACAGAACTATTCTTAAATCCATCAAACAATGTCTAAACTATCATATCTAACACTAATAGCACCTGGAACTAACGCCTATCCATCAGCAGAGCACCCTTGTATAGTTGAAATACGGATAAACATTTTTAATAATTAATTGAAAATGACTAGAAGCCAGAACTATTCTCGAATACATCAAACAATACCAAAACTATAATATCCTACACAGAAAGCACCTGAAACTAACGGCTATCCATCAGCAGAGCACCCTTGTATAGTTGAGATACTGATAAACATTTTTAATAATTATTTCAAAATAGCTGGAAGCCAGAACTATTCTCAAATACATCAAACAATACTAAGACAATAATATCCCTCCCAAAAAGGACCTGGAACTCATGCCTATCCCTCAGCAGAGCACACTTGTATAGTTCGATATTAATAAACATTTTTAACAATTATTTGAAAATAGCTGGAAGACAGAACTATTCTTAAATATATCAAACAATGCCTAAACTATAATATCTCACACTAAAAGCACCTGGAACTAACGCCTATCCATCAGCAGAGCACCCTTGTATAGTTGAAATACTGATAAACATTTTTAATAATTATTTCAAAATAGCTGGAAGCCAGAACTATTCTCAAATACATCAAACAATACTAAGACAATAATATCCCTCCCAAAAAGGACCTGGAACTCATGCCTATCCCTCAGCAGAGCACACTTGTATAGTTCGATATTAATAAACATTTTTAACAATTATTTGAAAATAGCTGGAAGACAGAACTATTCTTAAATATATCAAACAATGCCTAAACTATAATATCTCACACTAAAAGCACCTGGAACTAACGCCTATCCATCAGCAGAGCACCCTTGTATAGTTGAAATACTGATAAACATTTTTAATAATTATTTGAAAATGCCTGGATGCCAGAACTATTCTCGAATACATCAAACAATACCAAAACTATAATATTCTACACAGAAAGCACCTGGAACTAACGCCTATCCATCAGCAGAGCACCCTTGTATAGTTGAGATACTGATAAACATTTTTAATAATTATTTCAAAATAGCTGGAAGCCAGAACTATTCTCAAATACATCAAACAATACTAAGACAATAATATCCCTCCCAAAAAGGACCTGGAACTCATGCCTATCCCTCAGCAGAGCACACTTGTATAGTTGCGATATTAATAAACATTTTTAACAATTATTTGAAAATAGCTGGAAGACAGAAATATTCTTAAATATATCAAACAATGCATAAACTATCATATCTAACACTAAAAGCACCTGGAACTAACGCCTATCCATCAGCAGAGCACCCTTGTATAGTTGAAATACGGATAAACATTTTTAATAATTAATTGAAAATGACTGGAAGCCAGAACTATTCTCGAATACATCAAACAATACCAAAACTATAATATTCTACACAAACAGCACCTGGAACTAACGCCTATCCATCAGCAGAGCACCCTTGTATAGTTGAAATATTAATAAACAATTTTAACAATTATTTTAAAATAGCTGGAAGCCGGAACTATTCTCAAATCCATCAAACAATGCCTAAACTATAATATCTCACACTAGAAGCACCTGGAACTAATGCCTATCCATCAGCAGAGCACCCTTGTATAGTTGAAATATTAATAAACAATTTTAACAATTATTTGAAAATAGCAGAAAGTCAGAACTATTATCAAATCCATCAAACAATGCCTAAACTATCATATCTAACACTGATAGCACCTGAAACTAACGCCTATCCATCAGCAGAGCACCCTTGTATAGTTGAAATACGGATAAACATTTTTAATAATTAATTGAAAATGACTGGAAGCCAGAACTATTCTCGAATACATCAAACAATACCAAAACTATAATATCCTACACAGAAAGCACCTGGAACTAACGCCTATCCATCAGCAGAGCACCCTTGTATAGTTGAGATACTGATAAACATTTTTAATAATTATTTCAAAATAGCTGGAAGCCAGAACTATTCTCAAATACATCAAACAATACTAAGACAATAAAATCCCTCCCAAAAAGGACCTGGAACTCATGCCTATCCCTCAGCAGAGCACACTTGTATAGTTGCGATATTAATAAACATTTTTAACAATTATTTGAAAATAGCTGGAAGACAGAACTATTCTTAAATATATCAAACAATGCCTAAACTATAATATCTCATACTAAAAGCACCTGGAACTAACGCCTATCCATCAGCAGAGCACCCTTGTATAGTTGAAATACTGATAAACATTTTTAATAATTATTTGAAAATGCCTGGATGCCAGAACTATTCTCGAATACATCAAACAATACCAAAACTATAATATTCTACACAAACAGCACCTGGAACTAACGCCTATCCATCAGCAGAGCACCCTTGTATAGTTGAAATATTAATAAACAATTTTAACAATTATTTTAAAATAGCTGGAAGCCGGAACTATTCTCAAATCCATCAAACAATGCCTAAACTAGAATATCTCACACTAAAAGCACCTGGAACTAACGCCTATCCATCAGCAGAGCACCCTTGTATAGTTGAAATATTAATAAACAATTTTAACAATTATTTGAAAATAGCAGAAAGTCAGAACTATTATCAAATCCATCAAACAATGCCTAAACTATCATATCTAACACTAATAGCACCTGGAACTAACGCCTATCCATCAGCAGAGCACCCTTGTATAGTTGAAATACGGATAAACATTTTTAATAATTAATTGAAAATTACTGGAAGCCAGAACTATTCTCGAATACATCAAACAATACCAAAACTATAATATCCTACACAGAAAGCACCTGGAACTAACGCCTATCCATCAGCAGAGCACCCTTGTATAGTTGAGATACTGATAAACATTTTTAATAATTATTTCAAAATAGCTGGAAGCCAGAACTATTCTCAAATACATCAAACAATACTAAAACAATAATATCCCTCCCAAAAAAGACCTGGAACTCACGCCTATCCATCCGCATATTTCTATAGGAAGATACAAAAAAAAAAAAAATTCCGTAACTTTTTTTTGCTAAAACCACCAGAACTATTGTTAAAAACTATCAGGAACTATAGAACTCATCCGCATGTACAAAGAACTCCCGCTAATTTATGGTTTTCTGCAAAATGATCTGCTACGGGAAGTTAGCAGAGCATTTTTCAATCTCCTTTTTTTGGTCCAAATCACCAGAACTATTGCTAAAAACCATCAAGAACTATAGAACTCAACTGCATGCCACGAGAACTCTCACTGAATTTTGATCTGCTGGCAAATGCTCTGCTAACTTCACTGACACGATGTTTGCAGATTATTCGTATTTTATTATTGATAATTCTTTTTTACTATCACCTCAAACTAAATATAATTTCATAAAGTTTGATTCCATACAACAGTGCTTTTTTTCTTATTTTTTAAGTTGCCTCCCCCCCACTTTAAAATGAGTCTGAAGTTTGCATCGTTGGACTCCAACGAAAATCTTTGAATTTTTTTTATTTTTAATTAATTTTTTCGGGTACATTATGACTCCATAATATCCGAACAGGCTATACAAAACGTTTAAAAAAAATTGGGGGCCCAGAATCCACCCTTTTTGAGGGGTTGAAAGGGAAAAAAAATTATATCTCGGGTGATAATGACATTCCCAGTTTTTTTTATTTGTGGCACCAATTTTGGGCGTCTGCAAAAAGCCACAAAAAAATTAGCAACGATTTCCAACTTCCGAAACCCACCCTTAGGGGGGAGTGAAAGTCGAATGAAAATCATACTTCCGCTGGTAAAGAATTTATCAGTTTTTTATTTGCGCCGATTGTTCCTAGTACCTAAAGAGACCCACAAAAAAATTGGGAACGATTTTCAACTAACGCAACCCGCCCTTATCGGGGGTGGGAGAGGGGGTGAAAGTGGAAAAAAATTGTATTTCCGGCGATAAAAGGATTCCCAGTTTTTTTATTTGCGCCGATCGTTCCTAGCACCTAACGAAAGCCACAAAAAAATTGGCAACGATTTCCAACTTCCGGAACCCACCCTTATGGGGGAGTGAAAGTCGAATGAAAATCGTATTTTCGCCGGTGAAGGATTTCCCAGTTTTTTATTTGCGCTGATTGTTCCTAATACCTAAAGAGACCCACAAAAAAATTGGAAACGATTTTCAACTTTCGGAAGCCGCCTTTATCGGGGGTGGGAGAGAGGGTGAAATTCGAATAAAAATTGTATTTCCGGCGATAAAGGGATTCCCAGTTTTTTTATTTGCGCCGATCGTTCCTAGTACCTAACGAAGGCCACAAAAAAATTGGCAACGATTTCCAACTTCCGGAACCCGCCCTTATCGGAGGTGGGAGAGGGGGTGAAATTCGAATAAAAATTGTATTTCCGGCGATAAAGGGATTCCCAGTTTTTTTATTTGCGCCGATCGTTCCTAGTACCTAATGAAAGCCACAAAAAAATTGGCAACGATTTCAAACTTCCGGAACCCGCCCTTATCGGGCTTGGGAGAGGGGGTAAAATTCGAATAAAAATTATATTTCCGGCGATAAAGGGATTCCCAGTTTTTTTATTTGCGCCGATCGTTTCTAGTACCTATCGAAAGCCAAAAAAAAATTGGAAACGATTTCCAACTTCCGGAACCCGCCCTTATCGGGGGTGGGAGAGGGGGTCAAATTCGAATAAAAATTGTATTTCCGGCGATAAAGGGATTCCCAGTTTTTTTATTTGCGCCGATCGTTCCTAGTACCTAACGAAAGCCACAAAAAAATTGGCAACGATTTCCAACTTCCGGAACCCGCCCTTATCGGAGGTGGGAGAGGGGGTGAAATTCGAATAAAAATTGTATTTCCGGCGATAAAGGGATTCCCAGTTTTTTTATTTGCGCCGATCGTTCCTAGTACCTAACGAAGGCCACAAAAAAATTGGCAACGATTTCCAACTTCCGGAACCCGCCCTTATCGGAGGTGGGAGAGGGGGTGAAATTCGAATAAAAATTGTATTTCCGGCGATAAAGGGATTCCCAGTTTTTTTATTTGCGCCGATCGTTCCTAGTACCTAACGAAGGCCACAAAAAAATTGGCAACGATTTCCCACTTCCGGAACCCGCCCTTATCGGAGGTGGGAGAGGGGGTGAAATTCGAATAAAAATTGTATTTCCGGCGATAAAGGGATTCCCAGGTTTTTTATTTGCGCCGATCGTTCCTAGTACCCAACGAAAGCCACAAAAAAATTGGCAACGATTTCCAACTTCCGGAACCCGCCCTTATCGGGCGTGGGAGAGGGTGAAATTCGATTAAAAAATGTATTTCCGGCCATAAAGGGATTTCCAGTTTTTTTATTTGCGCCGATCGTTCCTAGTACCTAACAAAAGCCACAAAAAAATTGGCAACGATTTCCAACTTCCGGAACCCGCCCTTATCGGGGGTGGAAGAGGCAGTGAAATTCGAATAAAAATTGTATTTCCGGCGATAAAGGGATTCCCAGTTTTTTTTATTTGCGCCGATCGTTCCTAGTACCTAACGAAAGCCACAAAAAAATTGGCAACGATTTCAAACTTCCGGAACCCGCCCTTATCGGGCGTGGGAGAGGGGGTGAAATTCGAATAAAAATTGGATTTCCGGCGATAAAGGGATTCCCAGTTTTTTTATTTGCGCCGATCGTTCCTAGTACCTAACGAAAGCCACAAAAAAATTGGCGTCGATTTACAACTTGCGGAACCCGCCCTTATCGGGGGCGGGAGAGGGGGTGAAATTCGAATAAAAATTATATTTCCGGCGATAACAGGATTCCCAGTTTTTTTTATTTGCGCCGATCGTTCCTAGTACCTATCGAAAGCCACAAAAAAATTGGCAACGATTTCCAACTTCCGGAACCCGCCCTTATCGGGCGTGGGAGAGGGGGTCAAATTCGAATAAAAATTGTATTTCCGGCGATAAAGGGATTCCCAGTTTTTTTTATTTGCGCCGATCGTTCCTAGTACCTAACGAAAGCCACAAAAAAATTGGCAACGATTTCAAACTTCCGGAACCCGCCCTTATCGGGCGTGGGAGAGGGGGTCAAATTCGAATAAAAATTGTATTTCCGGCGATAAAGGGATTCCCAGTTTTTTTATTTGCGCCGATCGTTCCTAGTACCTAACGAAAGCCACAAAAAAATTGGCAACGATTTCCAACTTCCGGAACCCACCCTTATGGGGGAGGGAAAGTCGAATGAAAAGCGTATTTCCGCTGGTAAAGGATTTCTCAGTTTTTTATTTGCGCTGATTGTTCTTAGTATCTAAAGAAACCTACAAAAAAATTGGGAACGATTTTCAACTTTCAGAACCGGCCCTTATCGGGAGTGGGAGAGGGGATGAAATTCGAAAAAAAATTGTATTTCCGGCGATAAAGGGATTCCCAGTTTTTTTATTCGCGCCGATCGTTCCTAGTACCTAACGAAAGCCACAAAAAAATTGGCAACGATTTCTAACTTCCGGAACCCACCCTTATGGGGGAGTGAAAGTCGAATGAAAATCGTATTTCCGCCGGTGAAAGATTTCCCAGTTTTTTTATTTGCGCTGATTGTTCCTAATACCTAAAGAGACCCACAAAAAAATTGGAAACGCTTTTCAACTTTCGGAAGCCGCCCTTATCGGGGGTGGGAGAGGGGGTGAAATTCGAATAAAAATTGTATTTCCGGCGATAAAGGGATTCCCAGTTTTTTATTTGCGCCAATCATTCCTAGTACCTATCGAAAGCCACAAAAAAATTGACAACGATTTCCAACTTCCGAAACCCGCCCTTATCGGGGGTGGGAGAGGGGGTCAAATTCGAATAAAAATTTTATTTCCGGCGATAAAGGGATTCCCAGTTTTTTTATTTGCGCCGATCGTTCCTAGTACCTAACGAAAGCCACAAAAAAATTGGCAACGATTTCCAACTTCCAGAACCCGCCCTTATCGGCGGTGGGAGAGGGGGTGAAATTCGAATAAAAATTGTATTTCCGGCGATAAAGGGATTCCCAGTTTTTTTATTTGCGCCGATCGATCCTAGTACCTTTCGAAAGCCACAAAAAAATTGGCAACGATTTCCAACTTCCGGAACCCGCCCTTATCGGGGGTGGGAGAGGGGGTCACATTCGAATAAAAATTGTATTTCCGGCGATAAAGGGATTCCCAGTTTTTTTATTGGCGCCGATGGTTCCTAGTACCCAACGAAAGACACAAAAAAATTGGCAACGATTTCGAACTTCCGGAACCCGCCCTTATCGGGGGTGGGAGAGGGGGTCAAATTCGAATAAAAATTTTATTTCCGGCGATAAAGGGATTCCCAGTTTTTTTATTTGCGCCGATCGTTTCTAGTACCTAACAAAAGCCACAAAAAAATTGGCAATGATTTCCAACTTCCGGAACCCGCCCTTATCGGGGGTGGAAGAGGCAGTGAAATTCGAATAAAAATTGTATTTCCGGCGATAAAGGGATTCCCATTTTTTTTATTTGCGCCGATCGTTCCTAGTACCTAACGAAAGCCACAAAAAATTGGCAACGATTTCTAACTTCCGGAACCCACCCTTATGGGGGAGTGAAAGTCGAATGAAAATCGTATTTTCGCCGGTGAAGGATTTCCCAGTTTTTTTTATTTGCGCTGATTGTTCCTAATACCTAAAGAGACCCACAAAAAAATTGGGAACGATTTTCAACGTTCGGAAGCCGTCCTTGTCGGGGGTGGGAGAGGGGGTGAAATTCGAATAAAAATTGTATTTCCGGCGCTAAAGGGATTCCCAGTTTTTTTATTTGCGCCGATCGTTCCTAATACCTATGGAAAGCCGCAAAAAAATTGGCAACTATTTCCAACTTCCGGAACCCGCCCTTTATCGGGGGTGGGAGAGGGGGTCAAATTCAGATAAAAATTGTATTTCCGGCGATAAAGGGATTCCCAGTTTTTTATTTGCGTCGATCGTTCCTAGTACCAAACGAAAGCGACAAAAAAATTGGTAACGATTTCCACCTTCCGGAAGCCATGAAGAATCATGCACTTTTTCAGAACCGCGGCTTATTGGAGTATAAAAACATGGGGCGATTCCCCGCTCGCCCACGTCTTTTCCTAAGAAGATTGATACTTCCATCGTTAGAGTGCGATGCGAATTAATTTTTTGGTTGGCTGATGGTTTTTCTGGACAAAATTTCCTACGAGAATCGGTTACTTATTTTTCTAGATGCTCATTTAGAGATCTACAATTCGAAAATGCAAAACATTGATCATAGTAAAAATAAGGCAATACAAATTTAAACTAAATCATTCTTTACGTTCGAACAATCCAAACAAACTCCAACACCATCCTTTCTATACACGGGTCATTTAGGCGTTTTTTCACACTATTCTTGAGGTTGTACTGTTTTCTCACTCCCGCATGAGCGTCTGCCTACACTTCAAATCCGCTCTCATCTAGCTACAGTGCCACGCTTGATTTTTTTGGCATCCCAGGCGGCACGGGCAGTGCGTCTACGCACTGGGGGACCGTATTACTTCGTGTGCGAGCAAATATGCCTCGCTTCATCGAGTTAGCGCTGCGTGCGAAGCCTTCCCCCACCGCTCTCAGCCAACAGACATAAGTCCCGCCCAATGAATAATTTCCGGGATAAACTTCCGAAAAGCGGAATCCGAATTACGATCTGAAATTTGGCATACACCTTCGTTTTAATACTTTAAGAGATCCCCTAAAAGGATTGGAGGCGAGGCGCCATAGTTGTCGAGATGTCGATTTTTGAACGTCATTTTTTTTAACGCGCTCCTACTATATCTAACTGGCAGGCTAAGCTCTGTGTATACCTATACATGTTTTCGCGCGCTCCGTTTTGTGCGAATGGTGTAGGGTCCGTGGAACACTGGTATGGGCGCAGAGCACCTCGGATGTGCGTGTGGAATAGTAGGGTGCGTGAAACACTAGTGTAGGCGCGGATCACCGCGGATCTACGTGCAATACTGAGATAGACACAGAGCGTCGTAAATTCATTTTTTGTTTGTTATCCCCCAGGTTATTTTTTGCAGGTGTAATAGATTTTTGAGGTTCATTTATTAACTTTAAATCGTTTTGGGATTTTATATATGTTTTTGCTTGTCTAGTGGCTGATTTTTCTTTGTTTTTTTTTGCCTGTTTCTAATTTTTGGGATTTTGCATGGCTTTTAACATTTTTTGGATTTTGTAGTTTTCAATTTTTTTAAATTATATTTTACGTGGTACATCATTATAATGCTTGGTAGCCGGGCGCTGTAGCGATGGAAAAACGGTTTTTACCCTTCAGATAGTAATATAGACATAGTAGGAGCGCGGTAAAAAAACAACTTGCAAAAATTGATATCTCGAAAACTTTGGCGCGTCGCCAAAAATCCTTTTAAAGGATCTCTTTAAATATTGAAAGGAAGGTGTATGCCAAATTTCAAAACGAAATTCGGTTTCCGTTTTTCGTATGTTTAGCCAAACACATTATTAACAGGAGTCAGATGGACTTAGCTTTACAATTATTTTTTCCGTAATTCCCCGTTCTGAACAACGGTGGGTTTCGTGAATCTAATAGCATTGCGAACTTCAATTGAAGTCTCTCCCGAAGAATCCCCTTAAAAGCCTTTCGAGGCGTCACCGAAATATCGACCGACTCGGAGAAGATTGAATATGTACAAATCGGCTGTTTGTCCCACACATTGTCTCTTGGTCGGTTCGACACTTCGCTTCAAATCGCATAGTATAGGAAGCGTGTATTACTATACTCGGGTCTACTGTAATACTCGGGTCCTGTGCAGCCAGATCGCGCGTAAAAGTTACCCCCTCTCTAGTCTGTTACGCGCTCATCACACAATCATAGTACCGCGCGTCCGTGAGCGAGCGACGTTCGGACGTCTTCGGAAAGAGCCGAGCGCGGTTGAAGTTTCCTGACCGCGCCTTCGGCAGCTACACGAATACATAAACGCTGAGCACGTTCATGTGCGGCCAAGCCGAAACGAAGGCTCCGAGGGATAAAGCAATCTGAGCACGACTCGGGCGTGACGTCATTCGACGGCACGCGCGAGGCTTTTAGATGATTTCAATGCTTATAAATAAGCTCTTGATTTTAGTTTTAAGGCTTTCACGGCTCTTTATGTAATGAGAAGAGCATGTGACTTCTCTTGATTCTCTGCTTGAAACTCTTGATTCTCTGCGTTATTAATGTATACAAAAAACTGTATCGCGCACTCTGATCGCTTATTTTTTTAGTTTATACGTTAATTTAAATATAATAATAAATCTAAATTACAACTTATTTATCTTCTAAAAAATTGTTTACGCTTTACTCACACCCGTCCTTATTCCAAATAAATTATAATTCATTCAAATTATAATTCATAAAAGTAAGCGGAAATATATTTATATTCGTATTATTATTTTAATTCTCATAGTTTCATCAAGCGATAAAGCATTATCCCCAAAAACAATCCAATCATCCATCCGGCCGCAAATCGTAAGTACCAAAAAGTGCACATATACTACAAGCGATGAGACGGTTCCGTTGGTAGCGTTCCTGGTTTCGGTCCGCAGGGGCGCGGGATCGTTCCCCGCGCTCAATGCTTTTTATTATTATTATATTATTACTATTAATTCTTATTTGATTAGTTATCATTATTATTTTAATTAGTTATCTTTAAGTGTCAAATAATTTATCGCGCACTGTGATTACTTATTTTATTAGTTTGTACGTTAATTTGAATATAATAATAAATCTAAATTACAACTTATTTATCTTCCAAAAAATTTATTACGTTTTACTCACACCGGTACTTACGATTCGCGGCCGGATAGATAATTGACTTGTTTTTGGGGACAGTGCTTTATCGCTTGATGAAAGTATGAGAATGAATATAATAATACGAATATAAATATATTTCCGCTTACTTTTATGAATGCCTTTTTGTTTGGCATAGGGACGGGTGTGAGTAAGGCGTAAACAATTTTCTAGAAGATAAATAAGTTGTAATTACGATTTATCATTATATTCCAATTAACGTACAAACTAATAAAATAATCGGTCAGAGTGCGCGATAAATTTTTCGACACTAAAAGATAACTAATTAGAATAATAACGATAACTAATAAAAATAACTAATCAAATAAGAATTAATAGTAATAATAATTAACAAATAAAAAAAGCACAGCGCAGGGAACGATCCCGCGCCCCTGCGGACCGAAGCCAGGAACGCTACCAACGGGACAATCTCATCGTTTGTAGAATATATGCACTTTCTGGTACTTACGATTCGCGGCTGGATGGATGATTGGCTTGTTTTTGGGGATAATGCTTTATAGCTTGATGAAAGTATCAGAATTAATATAATAATACGAATATAAATATATTTCCTCTTACGTTTATGAATTATAATTTATTTGGCATAAGGACGGGTGTGAGTAAAGCGTAAACAATTTTTATAGAAGATAAATAAGTTGTAATTTTGATTTATTATTATATTTAAATTAACGTATAAACAAAAAAAAATAAGCGATCAGAGTGCGCGATACATTTTTTTGTATACATTAAGAACGCAGAGAATCAAGAGCTAAATAAGCATTGAAATCATCTAAAAGCCTCCCGTCACCCGACGTCACCCGACGGCACGCGCGACCCGTGCTCAGATTGCTTTTTCCCTCGAAGCCTTCGTTTCGGCTTGGCCGCACATGAACGTGCTCAGCGTCCATGTATTGGTGTAGCGGCCGAAGGCGCGGTCGGGAAAATTCGACCGCGCTCAACTCTTGCCGAAAATGCCTGAGCGTCGCTCGCTCACAGACACGCGCTACTATGATTGCACGATGGGCGCGTAAGAGACTAGAGAGGGGGTAACTTTTACGCGCGATCTGGCTGCACTGCTCGGGTCTCTCCCATGTACGACCGATGGTGCGTTCTCACTCGCACCCGCGCGCTGCGCTACGTTTTGCACAGCGACTATTCTCCTCTCGCGTGCGCGTATGTTTACATTTTCTATTCATTCGTTTCTGTTTCAAAGCAGTGCTGGAGTGCCTTCGGGTGTCTTCGGCTTCCTTCGACAATTGCGACCGTGCGAAAGTATATGCATGCGATTCACCGAGTTCCTTCATGTTCGACTATGGGTATCCCACTATTACTAGCCGGCGCATTACGTCGGGTAACCTCACCACTTTTATCCAGCAAATCTTTCATCTAAGTTGGGAATATAATACGCGCCGGCTAATTTTCTCAAAATGAAGAAAATGACTTCTTTACAGGAAAGAGCCTCATATTGATCACTTTTTTATGCGTTAATTATTCCACATTTTATATATGTTAAAATTATTCGATAACGTTGGTAAAGGATATTCTTTAGGAAAGGACATTTTTCATAACTTTGAAGTTTCCATCGTTGGAATGAAACGATTTTTTACTTCATTTTTTGTTTCTTTTCTTTTTGGTATTATAGAAAGAGGTTTGGGTTGTTACCCAAATTGGAAGTTTTAAATAATTTTTTACAATATTTCAATTTCATACTTTCCAAATTTCAGGTATGCAGGCATATTAAGGGGCAAGGCCACTGTAAATTTTTTGAAAAATCGATTTTTTTTATTGGCTTAAAAAATAGTTTAAACCCTCTAGAATAAGAAAAAAAAGGTCCTGTGCGAAAAAAAATTTGTTGTCCTTAGGAAATGAAGGTCGCCGCCAAGCGTGTCAAAACTTGCTCCGAAACGACTACCTGCGGCAAACATAATGACGAAAAGGGACGACACAATAGCCCCCCCCCCCCCCATTGCTCCTAACCGCCGGTATTAACGTTCCACGTGTCCTTTCGATCCTTTTGAGCATTATCAAGAAAAATTCCATTAGTTTAGAGACAGCAAGCGCACAGTAAAGAGCGATTGATTCTTCATAAGCGACGATTTTTGCGTGTTTTTCGTGGTTTCTTTACAATTTCACTGTAAAATTTACGAACGTGTAGTTGAAATGAGTGCTCGAGTGTATCTTGGAAAAAAAGGTACGAAAACCTCGTATCCAACGCGGCGTCGGTCAGGCGGGAAGAAACGACCCTTGAATCAATACGAACGTGAGAGTGATGAGCCGGGCGTCAGTGCTTCGGCGAAAAAACTGAAGGACTGCAACGAGGAATTCGATGTTAATAGTCAATTCGGCTATAGAATCATCAATTTCTGCGCCGTTTTTGCCGTTATTGCCCAGCACGTGAAGTGCAAAACGTGCGGATCTGACATTGCGTTTCGAGAAAGAAGTCCTCGTGGTTTAGGATTCAAAATTGTAATCGTTTGCCCAAAATGTCCCGATGTGGATATTCCGAGTTCCAAATTCATTCGCAATGCATATGAAATAAATCGTAGAATCGTGCTTGCAATGCGACTGATTGGAATAGGATTACATGGAATCAAAAAATTTTGCGCGTTCATGGATTTGCCACGCCCAATTTTTCATTCATTTTATGATAAATTGGTCAAAACGATAGCAATCGCAACGAAAGCAGTGAGAGATGCAAGCATGAAGAAAGCAGCGCAAGAAGAGAAGGAGGAAAGCCAGAAAAATGGACAAACTGACGGAGTAACGGTTTCCGGCGATGGCTCATGGCGAAAACGCGGATTTTCATCGCTTTTTGGAGTCACGTCATTGATCGGCTGGTCGTCTGGAAAAATAATCGACGTCGAAGTGAAATCAAAGTATTGCAAATCATGCGAGCACTGGAAGTCCAAAAACGGAACAACGGAATTCGAGGAATGGCAAATAAGTCACGCCGATGAATGCCAAGCCAATCACGAAGGATCATCGGGAAAAATGGAAGTCGATGCTGTCGTCGAAATGTTCCAACGCTCAGAAGATTTATACGGAATAAAATACTGCAATTATATCGGAGATGGCGATTCCAAAACTTTCAAAGGCATCGTGGATTCGAAGCCTTATGAAAATGTTGATGTTAAAAAAAAAAGAGTGCATAGATCACGTGCAAAAAAGAATGGGCACTCGATTGAGAAACTTAAAAAAAGGAACAAAAGGTCTCGGGGGAAGAGGAAAACTCACTGCCAAATTGATTGACGAACTAAGCATTTATTACGGCTTAGCAATCCGTCGAAATTCCGATTCCATCAAAAATATGAAAAATGAGATCTGGGCAACCCTTTTTCACAAAATGTCAACGGATGAAAAGCCTCAGCACGAAAAATGTTCGGAGAATTGGTGCAGTTGGAAGAAAGCGAAAGCAGAAAATGCCTTGGATGCGTATCATCACAATCAGCCAATGAGTGAGGAGGTTTATCAAGCCATCAAACCCATCTACATGGAATTGAGCCGGGACGAGTTGCTGGAGCGTTGCTTGGGGGCCTACACTCAAAACAATAACGAAAGTTTCAACGCTACCGTTTGGAGTTTGGCCCCCAAATCATCCTCAAGCGGAAAAACTGTACTAGATATTGCGACGGATATCGCTGTTTGCATATTCAATGGCGGCCTTACCAACGTCTTGCAAATATTCAAGATGTTGGAGGTGGAAATTGGTGTACAGTTATATAATTTCTGCATCGAAGCCGACGCCAAACGCATCACGCACGCGGAGACATCTCTGAGCGACGCGGCCAAAAGTGCGCGCGCGCTCCAAAAATCAACCAGGAAAGACGAAGAAGACGAAAATTTGGCTATCGAAGGACAAATGTATGGTGCTGGGATTGCAGACTAACGGTAAAAAATTTTTTTTAACTTCTTTTTTTAATTTTTTCCAATAAAACACTATTCGCAAAACTTTAAACGCGTTTTTCTCGAAACATGGTTTTTCAAAATGGCACGCAGCATAACTCGAACAATTTTCATTTTTTTTACTTGAAATTTTAACCAGATGTGAACATTTACATTATCTTGAGAATGTCGATCGGAATTTTCAAGAACTTTATTTATTGATTTTTTATTAACAAAAAACTTGCCGTTTTTTTCGTCAAAAATCAATTTTTTTTTTCAAACGCACGCCAAATCCACAAAAATTGATACTTTTTAAAATCCGATCGACATTCTCTAGCTATAGCCCTCTAGATTAATGGTTTTTTTTTGTTCTAGATTCAAAAGTGCACCAGTGGTGCTGCGTGCCGCGGAGCCCTGGAAGCAAAACATGTCCCGGGAAGATAGCTGTGGAACCGCCATTTTGTTTTTTTTACTGTAAAAAAATTTTATAATAAAGTTTAATGTATGCCCGATAACACCATTAAAAGTTTTTTTTCAAATACCTTCAATTTCGGGAGCAAAAAATTAGTGAAAAAACCTTTTTTTTTGGGCCGTTACAGTGGCCTTACCCCTTAAGAAATGTTGAAAGCATATCCCTGATTTTTTAAAATAAACACCGACTGTAGGATTATTTATGGCAGGTGGATAAAATACTACCCGGGTCAAATTGTCCCACAGTGTCACAATCGTGGCAAAATATAAATTTGTCATTGTCATTGTCAATAATATTTTCCCGAAAATCAAGATTTACACTACCAATCACCCCCCCCCCCTGCGCCGCTAAGTATAAAAAAAAATCGAACCCCCGAATTAATTCCAGGTGAAATCCTATTTCGACTGAACTACTTGCAGTAAACCCTTGCGCCGTGCTTATTAAATAGCATAAACATACGAAGGGCGCCCTACTATATTTGGGATTATGGTGCTTTCTCGATTGGGCCTTCCCCCCTGCTACGGACGATGTTGAGTTTGCACTCGCCCCCGCGCGTATTGCTATGCTTGGTGAGGCCATCCCTTCTCCTTTCGTCTGATCGTCTGCTCGTTCGGTTATTGCTGGAGTGCCGTCGGTTAGGTTCGGGTACCTTCAACAGCTCTAGTGGGACCGACAAAAAAACGGAACACCACCTTTACTCACTCTCGTGCGTACATAGCGTGCGATACAGCGAGCGCGATAAT
Source organism: Ophion obscuratus (assembly GCA_964007375.1). Lineage (NCBI taxonomy): Eukaryota > Metazoa > Arthropoda > Insecta > Hymenoptera > Ichneumonidae > Ophion > Ophion obscuratus. The sequence continues at coordinate 13,776,752 of OZ023318.1, read as the reverse complement.
GTGACGCTATGCGTGTTTCACTACTACAAACCAGCCTGTCTAGCCGAAACTACCCCCACTACTCTTTTTCAGGCCGCGTCTCATTAACTTGGTCCGCGTCTAATCGTCGATTATTGTTCATTTTCGTCGAGATTTTTTACTATCCATTGACCCGCGTAAAGAAAATATGGTGTTGGAGTTTGTTTGGATTGCTCGAACGTGAAGAATGATTTAGTTTATATTTTTCGGACTTATTTTCACTCATCAAATTTTTTTGAATTTTTGAATGATAGATCATTAAATGAGCATCTTGAAAAATAAGTAAACGATTTTTTAGGCAAAGTTTTCCAGGAAAACGTTGAGCATATCCAAAAACTAATTCGCATCGCACTTTAACCATGATAGTTTGAATCTTCTTAGAAAAAGACGTGGGAAAAGACGGAAGTCGCCTCATGTTGTTTACTCCAATAAGGTGGGGTTCTGAAAAAGTGCAAGTTTCTTCGTTGACAATTATTTGCGAATTTCACTGTGAAAAAAGCCGAGCAATTTTCTTAAGTGGGTAGCCCGATAGTGATAAAGCCACGCAAGGTTATCGATTCAGCATAATGCGCCCATAGGGGTGGGTTCCGGAAGTTGGACATCGTTGACAATTTTTTTGTGGCTTTCCTTAGGTACTAGTAACAATCGGCGAAAATTAAAAAAACTGGGAATCCCTTTACCGCCGGAAATACGATTTTCATTCGACTTTCACTCCCTCACAAGCGTGGGTTCCGGAAGTTGAAAATCGTTCTCAATTTTTTTGTGGCTTTCCTTAAGTACTACAAACAAACGGTGCAAAAAAATTGGAAATCCCTTTACCGCCGGAAATACGATTTTCATTCAACTTTCACTCCCCCAGTAGGGTGGCTTCCGGAAGTGGGAAATCGTTGCCAATATTTTGGTGATTTTATTTAGGTTCTAGAAACAATTGGCGCAAATAAAAAAAACTGGGAATCCCTTTATCGTCGGAAATACAATTTTTATTCGAATTTCACTTCCTCTCCCACCCCCCATAAAAGGCGGGTTCCGGAAGTTGGAAATCGTTGCCAATTTTTTTGTGGCTTTCGTTAGGTACTAGAAACGATCGGCGTAAATAAAAAACTAGGAATCCTGTTATCGCCGGAAATATAATTTTTATTCGAATTTTGCGCCCTCTCCCACCCCTCCCCCCCCCCCCCCATAAAGGGCGGGCTCCGGAAGTTGAAAATGGTTGCCAATTGTTTTGTGGTTTTCGTTAGGTACTAGGAACGATCGGCGCAAATAAAAAAACTGGGAATCCTGTTATCGCCGGAAATATAATTTTTATTCGAATTGTACGCCCTACCCCCCCCCCCCCCCCCATAAAGGGCGGACTCCGGAAGTTGAAAATGGTTGCCAATTTTTTGTGGCTTTCGATAAGTACTAGGAAGGATCGGCGCAAATAAAAAAAACTGGGAAATCCTTCACCGGCGAAAATACGATTATCATTCGACTTTCACTCCCCCATAAGGGTGGGTTCCGGAAGTTAGAAATCGTTGCCAATTTTTTTGTGGCTTTCGTTAGGTACTAGGAACGATCGGCGCAAATAAAAACACTGGGAGTCCCTTTATCGCCGGAAATACAATTTTTTTTCGAATTTCACCCCCTCTCCCACCCCCGATAAGGGCAGGTTCTGAAAGTTGAAAATCGTTCCCAATTTTTTTGTGGGTTTCTTTGGATACTAAGAACAATCAGCACAAATAGAAAACTGAGAAATCCTTTACCAGCGGAAATAAGCTTTTCATTCGACTTTCACTCCCCCATAAGGGTGGGTTCCGGAAGTTGGAAATCGTTGCCAATTTTTTGTGGCTTTCGTTAGGTACTAGGAACGATCGGCGCAAATAAAAAAAATGGGAATCCCTTTATCGCCGGAAACACAATTTTTTTTTTAATTTCACCCCCTCTCCCACCCCCGATAAGGGCGGGTTGCGTTAGTTGAAAATCGTTCCCAATTTTTTTGTGGGTCTCTTTAGGTACTAGGAACAATCGGCGCAAATAAAAAAACTGATAAATTCTTTACCAGCGGAAGTATGATTTTCATTCGACTTTCACTCCCCCATAAGGGTGAGTTCCGGAAACTAGAAATCGTTGCCAATTTTTTTGTGGCGTTCGTTAGGTGCTAGGAACGATCGGCGCAAATAAAAAAACTGGGAATCCCTTTATCGCCGGAAATACAATTTTTATTCGAATTTGACCCCCTCTCCCACCTCCGATAAGGGCGGGTTCCGGAAGTTGGAAATCGTTACCAATTTTTTGGTGGCTTTCGTTAGGTACTAGGAACGATCGGAGCAAATAAAAAAACTGGGAATCCCTTTATCGCCGGAAATACAATTTTTATTCGAATGTGACCCCCTCTCCCACCCCCGATAAGGGCGGGTTCCGGAAGTTGGAAATCGTTGCCAATTTTTTTGTGGCTTTCGAAAGGTACTAGGATCGATCGGCGCAAATAAAAAAACTGGGAATCCTTTTATCGCCGGAAATACAATTTTTATTCGAATTTCGCCCCCTCTCCCACCCCCGATAAAGGCGGCTTCCGAAAGTTGAAAATCGTTCCCAATTTTTTTGTGGGTCTCTTTAGGTATTAGGAATAATCAGCGCGAATAAAAAACTGGGAAATCCTTCACCGGCGAAAATACGATTTTCATTCGACTTTCACTCCCCCATAAGGGTGGGTTCCGGAAGTTGGAAATCGTTGCCAATTTTTTTGTGGCTTTCGTTAGGTGCTAGGAACGATCGGCGCAAATAAAAAACTGGGAATCCCTTTATCGCCGGAAATACAATTTTTATTCGAATTTCACCCCCTCTCCCACCTCCGATAAGGGCGGGTTCCGGAAGTTGGCAATCGTTACCAATTTTTTTGTGGCTTTCGTTAGGTACTAGGAACGATCGGCGCAAATAAGAAAACTGGGAATCCCTTTATCGCCGGAAATACAATTTTTATTCGAACTTCACCCCCTCTCCCACCCCCGATAAGGGCGGCTTCCGAAAGTTGAAAAGCGTTTCCAATTTTTTTGTGGGTCTCTTTAGGTATTAGGAACAATCAGCGCAAATAAAAAAACTGGGAAATCCTTCACCGGCGGAAATACGATTTTCATTCGACTTTCACTCCCCCATAAGGGTGGGTTCCGGAAGTTAGAAATCGTTATCAATTTTTTTGTGGCTTTCGTTAGGTACTAGGAACGATCGGCGCAAATAAAAAAACTGGGAGTCCCTTTATCGCCGGAAATACAATTTTTTTTCGAATTTCACCCCCTCTCCCACCCCCGATAAGGGCAGGTTCTGAAAGTTGAAAGTCGTTCCCAATTTTTTTGTGGGTTTCTTTAGATACTAAGAACAATCAGCGCAAATAGAAAACTGAGAAATCCTTTACCAGCGGAAATACGCTTTTCATTCGACTTTCACTCCCCCATAAGGGTGGGTTCCGGAAGTTGGAAATCGTTGCCAATTTTTTTGTGGCTTTCGTTAGGTACTAGGACCGATCGGCGCAAATAAAAAAAATGGGAATCCCTTTATCGCCGGAAACACAATTTTTTTTCGAATTTCACCCCCTCTCCCACCCCCGATAAGGGCGGGTTGCGTTAGTTGAAAATCGTTCCCAATTTTTTTGTAGGTCTCTTTAGGTACTAGGAACAATCGGCGCAAATAAAAAACTGATAAATTCTTTACCAGCGGAAGTATGATTTTCATTCGACTTTCACTCCCCCCTAAGGGTGGGTTCCGGAAGTTGGAAATCGTTGCTAATTTTTTTGTGGCTTTTTGCAGACGCCCAAAATTGGTGCCGCAAATAAAAAAACTGGGAATGTCATTATCACCCGAGATATAATTTTTTTTCACTTTCAACCCCTCAAAAAGGGTGGATTCTGGGCCCCCAAATTTTTTTAAACGTTTTGTATAGCCTGTTCGGATATTGTGGAGTCATAATGTACCCGAAAAAAATTAATTAAAATTAAAAAAAAATTCAAAGCTTTTCGTTGGAGTCCAACGATGCAAACTTCAGACTCATATTTTTATTCGAATTTGACCCCCTCTCCCACCCCCGATAAGGGCGGGTTCCGGAAGTTCGAAATCGTTGCCAATTTTTTTGTGGCTTTCGATAGGTACTAGGAACGATCGGCGCAAATAAAAAAACTGGGAATCCCTTTATGGCCGGAAATACATTTTGTAATCGAATTTCACCCCTTCTCCCACGCCCGATAAGGGCGGTTTCCGGAAGTTGGAAATCGTTGCTAATTTTTTTGTGGCTTTCGTTAGGTACTAGGAACGATCGGCGCAAATAAAAAAAACTGGGAATCCCTTTATCGCCGGAAATACAATTATTATTCGAATTTCACTGCCTCTTCCACCCCCGATAAGGGCGGGTTCCGGAAGTTGGAAATCGTTGCCAATTTTTTTGTGGCTTTCGTTAGGTGCTAGGAACAATCGGCGCAAATAAAAAACTGGGAATCCCTTTATCGCCGGAAATACAATTTTTATTCGAATTTCACCCCCTCTCCCACCTCCGATAAGGGCGGGTTCCGGAAGTTGGAAATCGTTACCAATTTTTTTGTGGCTTTCGTTAGGTACTAGGAACGATCGGCGCAAATAAAAAAACTGGGAATCCCTTTATCGCCGGAAATACAATTTTTATTGGAACTTCACCCCCTCTCCCACCCCCGATAAGGGCGGCTTCCGAAAGTTGAAAAGCGTTTCCAATTTTTTTGTGGGTCTCTTTAGGTATTAGGAACAATCAGCGCAAATAAAAAAACTGGGAAATCCTTCACCGGCGGAAATACGATTTTCATTCGACTTTCACTCCCCCATAAGGGTGGGTTCCGGAAGTTAGAAATCGTTGCCAATTTTTTTGTGGCTTTCGTTAGGTACTAGGAACGATCGGCGCAAATAAAAAAACTGGGAATCCCTTTATGGCCGGAAATACAATTTTTTCGTACTTCACCCCCTCTCCCACCCCCGATAAGGGCAGGTTCTGAAAGTTGAAAATCGTTCCCAATTTTTTTGTGGGTTTCTTTAGATACTAAGAACAACCGACGCAAATAAAAAACTGATAAATTCTTTAACAGCGGAAGTATGATTTTCATTTGACTTTCACTCCCCCCTAAGGGTGGGTTCCGGAAGTTGGAAATCATTGCTAATTTTTTTGTGGCTTTTTACAGACGCCCAAAATTGGTGCCGCAAATAAAAAAACTGGGAATGTCATTATCACCCGAGATATAATTTTTTTCACTTTCAACCCCTCAAAAAGGGTGGATTCTGGGCCCCGAATTTTTTTTAAACGTTTTGTATAGCCTGTTCGGATATTGTGGAGTCATAATGTACCCGAAAAAAATGAATTAGAAATAAAAAAAAATTCAAAGATTTTCGTTGGAGTCCAACGATGCAAACTTCAGACTCATGATCAATCACGACATTGGTGTTTCCATAGTTGGGACAATGCAACGGACACAATTTTTTTTTAATTGCCCAGACTCCCTTTGGCAGTTATGAGATATGCAAATCATGAAAACATATTTCAGAATGCTTAGTTAGCGATCTACAACAAATTTGCTGAATATGATTTTGGATAATAATGAAAATAAGGAATTGAAACGGCTTTCCGTTGCATTCGAACGATGCAACCTTCAACCCCATGGAAAATTATATAGCTTGTAGAAACTACTTGTGATATTGGAATAATTCAATAAGCATTCCCAAAGCTGGGTCCTAGCTCAATTGTTTTCTCATACCTGCAATCGAAACAGATTAACCCTAATTCATCATATTCCTTAGTGGCATTTCGGTAATTAAATTTATGAGTAAGTATCACTTGCTCCTTCAATAGTGTATATACAGGGTGAGGCACTAACTGTTCCCACCTTGAATATCTCTGTAATTACCAACGTCGCAAAAAAATGTTTGAAACAAAAGTTGTACCGTACGAAAGGGGTCATCAAATGCGACCATTTTTTTTTATCTCAGTGGAGGCGCTGTCGCAAAGGAAAGGTCACCTCCACTTTTTTAAATGGGACGGTACATTTTTTTTCCAACTATTTTGTAGAGCATCGAAAACAGCATAAAAAACATTTAGGGGTCAAAGTCGTTCAAGGTCATTTAAGATCAAAAAGTGACATGAACTTTATTTTTATGTGAAATTACCTTTATTACAGTAGATGTTCAAAGTGATTGCCATTGGAATCAATGCAGTATTGCAATCTCCTCATCACGAATTTCTTACCACTTCAGCACCAAACCTACAATGTACACGGAACATTGTATAATGTTTCGCCCAAACAAATCCAAGATAACGATAGTAAGAATGGTGAGACTAGTATTAATGAATCAAGCGAATGTAAATGATATAATCTTTTGAAAAGCAAACTGATATGCTTCTAATTTACGGAAAATGTCAGAAAAATGCAGTGAGAGCTAGAGACTTATACGCTGAAAGATTTCCTGAACGTTATCATCCTACACGCCGTACATTTCAAATTTTGTACACTAAACTGACGACAACTGGATCCTTAACCCGTCGGGAAAGTAACTGAGACAAGCGAGTTACTAACGAAGAAACGGAAATTGGTGTTCTTGCCGCCGTTCATCGAGACCCTTTTGCGAGTTCTCGTCAAATTGCAAGGGAATCTGGCGTAAGCCAAAGAAGTATTCTATGTGTTCTACATCGTCATAAACATCATCCTTACCACATCAGTCTCCACCAGGAATTAATTGTTACGGATTTCAGGAATCACACTGACAAGGGGACAGTACGGCAGTCGGATTTTTGTAATTTTTCGTACTCATGGTACGCGAAGTTCAGAGCTCGAATATTAATATCCCAAAGCAGTTCGACGCCATATTCAGAAATTTTCGAGAAAATTGACTTTGAAGTTTTCGAGCGCACTCTTATCCCACAAAGATGCAACGATATTCGAACCGGGCTCGTGGCGTACCCGGTAGCGCTCGAGTCTAGTAATCGCGGGGTCGCAGGTTCGAGTCTTCGATTTTTTTTTTTTTTTTTTTTTTTTTCATTTTTTTAAATGAAAAAACGCAAGTCATATTTTTAATTATCTCTTGATTATAAACATACATTTTCAAGTATCAATATTTATAACCAACAACATTTTTAGGATGAAAATGAAAAACGTCGGGTAAGGAATTGAATACTTCGAATACGCTTCGCAGGTAGTTGATCCGGTAGGAATTGAATACTTTTCAGGTAGAAATTGAATACTTTTGAATACGCTTCGCAGGTAGTTGATCAGGATAAAGGCAAACGATGTACGCAGAACTGTTATTCACAATATCGACGGTTGCCAAAGCAAGCGTTATATTCACATATTTCAACATTTATTCTTCTATTTATATTCCTATTAATCTACAAGGGAGTTTATGTAAATATTATTACTGGATATTTTTACGTCGCCTATTCGCAATTTCAAGCAAGAGATAATCAAAAATAAGACTTGCATTTATCATTGACAATTATAATTACATATATGTGAATCAGCATAGATTTTATGATGTTTATCCCGGGATTATTTATTTATTTTTTTATAAATAATCACCTATTGTTATATATAAATAATATATGATCATATATGAGAAAATATATAATTATGTATAACTATAATGAATTTTGTACATAAATAACTATGTATGGATTTTGTCCATATATAAACATATATAGATATATTATATTAATTATATATAATAATATGTGATTATATACAACAAAAATTTATCGGGATATTTAAATGACGGAGGTATGCGAATTAAAAAAAAAAAATGAAAAAAAAAAAAAAAAAAAAAAAAAAAAAATTCGAAGTGAGACTCGAACCAGCGACCCCGCGATTACTGGACTCGAGCGCTACCGGGTACGCCACGAGCCTGGTTCGAATATCGTTGCATCTTGGTGGGATAAGAGTGCGCTCGAAAACTTAAAAGTCAATTTTCTCGAAAATTTCTGAATATGGCGTCGAACTGCTTTGGGATATTAATATTCGAGCTCTGGACTTCGCGTACCATGAGTACGAAAAATTACAAAAATCCGACTGCCGTACTGTCTCCTTGTGAATTCTGCCGATGGACTCAACGCCAGATTCAGAGAGATGACTCATTTATTAATCGGATTTTATTTACTGATGAGGCAACATTTACGAATCATGGAAATATTAACTTGCATAACATGCATTTGTGGTCAACTGAAAATCCACATTGGCTGTGGCAAGTTGCACACCAAAGACCGTGGTCGGTTAATGTCTGGTGTGGGATTATTGGGGATAGAATCATAGGCCCTTATTTCATCGAAGGGAATCTTAATGGTAGGAAGTACACGACATTCCTTCAAGAAACATTAGGTCCGTTATTGGAAGAAATACCTTTAGAAACAAGAAACAGAATGAGGCATCAACACGATGGGTGCCTGGCACATTTTCCGCTGATAACTAGAAATGAATTGCAAAAGGGATTTCCAAATTGTTGGATTGGACGTGGGGGAGCTGTATCGTGGCCACCTAGCTCACCAGACTTGACGCCTCTGGACTTTTTCTTGTGGGGATATTTGAGAGATCTTGTTTATAAAGAACGGCCAAATATGCTGGATGATATGCGTGAGAGAATTCTTCGAGCCTGTGATTCGATAAGTGCCAAATTGATAAGAAATTCTACATAATCCGTGATGAGGAGATTGCAATACTGCATTGATTTCAATGGCAATTACTCTGAACATCTACTGTGAATAAAGGTAATTTCACATAAAAATAAAGTTCATGTTGCTTTTTGATCTTAAATGACCGTGAACGACTTTGACCCCTAAATGTTTTTTATGCAGTTTTCGATGCTCTACAAGATAGTTGAAAAAAAATGTACAGTCCCATTAAAAAAAATGGAGGTGACCTTTACTGTGCGACAGCACTTCCACTCAGATAACAAAAAATGGTCACATGTGATGACTCCTTTCGTACGGTACAACTTTTCTTTCAAACATTTTTTGTGACGTCGATAATTACAGAGATATTCAAGGTGGCAACCGTTAGTGCCTCACCCTGTATACATACATACATGTTCGTTAGTTTGTCAGTGGCGTTGAAATGTTCCGTTTCAACAAATCTTTTATTTAATAATTTGGTGTCATAATCTGTCGTATCTCTGTATATACATATATATATTATTTCAAGTTTTACTTGCACAGCCTTTTCGGCTTTTTACAAGGCTCCACTTATGTGTCCACCGCTCTACACTTGTTCTTTCTCTCCATCATCCCCCCTCCCCATTGCGGCCGCAGCCGACTTCCCCCTCTGTATTATATTCATCATGACATTTCTGTCATGGGTATAGGGAAACTGCGGAACACCTATACCAATACAGCCGGTCACGAGTTCGCTTCCCAGCCTCGGAGCTAGTCGCGTTTCGTCGAGAAATAGCTCACAGGCTACAGCCATACCTATCCGACACACACACGTACCGGTCCGTGTGCGCGACATCTGTGTACAACTGGAGCCTGTGTTTTTATTTCTCGACAAAACTACGAGACGGTGATTCGAACCCGCGACCTCCCGATGTGTTGATTTCAGAGGCAGGTACGCTAACCACTAGACCAACACATCGGTTATTATACATATATATATAAACACTCACAATGGATACAAAGATTCCAAATATATAAAAATGAATGCAATGAAAATAATTTGTTCTTATCAACCTAAACTTTTGGCTGATTTGGGCTATGAGGTTACTAAAATGTTCGCTAAAATTCATATTAGAAATGTACAAGTTGAATCTGTAAAAATTGATATTGGTTAAAAAGAAAAATGAATTTGTATAGTTTTCTATTCATTGCATAGAATTACACGCATTAGGATTCAATAATTCTAGATTACTATGCATTTTGCATAGGAACCTGGAATTATCATTGTATTCCAGCTTCACGTTCTTGATGGAGATAGAATATTTAAGTTCCTGGTTGTACCATATTTGTACAACGTTGGAATCCAACGGAAGAAAATTCTTTTTAGCGCAAACATTTTCTTGGCCAATTTAGACTATGCAAATCACTCACACGTTTTTACGTATTTTCATTGGAAATCTTCAACTACAATTCGAAGAAAAAGCGTTCTCTGATGAGAAGAAAAAAAACAGGAAAAAATTAAGAAAAAAAAAAAAAAGAGAAATCGTTGCATTCCAATGGTGCAAACTTCAACGTTATACATTTATGAAATTGCTCTTATTGGGAAAGTATTGCATGTCTTGAAGCCCATTGAATAGCCTATAGGTTGTAACCATATACCGGACTTCATCAATAATAATGATATTTCACGAGCGAGATCTATTCCGACATCTTGATACCAGCTTAATCATCGTGAGAATGAAAAAACTCGTGCAATCTTCGCGAAATGCTTCAGAATTTGTTGCACTACCGAGGGACACAAGATACTATGTGAACAGATCTCGATAATAGGATAGTTGGAAATGTCGCCAGGATTCCCATAAACGTGCATGCATGTTCACATACACAGGCATTTATTATACGCACAGCGTCTAAAAAGAAAAAGTTACTCGCCCCTTTTCCCACGTGTCATTGGCGAATGAGATGATAGACAAGTGTTCCTAGAGTTAACCTGGTGCTGGTTACGATTCGCACCGCGACCTAGACCAATCAGTCGGTAACCGTGGATTTTCACTTACTCTCACTTTGTTTATAAAAAAATCGACTTGTTTAATCACGGCACTCGTAAGATAGCGAAGGAAAGAATAACGATATTCGCGACACGTTATCTCAATGTGGATAGGCATCCGTGATGGTTTTGTCGAAAAACACTTAATAGAAAAAGAAACTGGACGGAATACACGATATGTGAGATCCAAGGATGCGGACAAGGGATTTCAACGCACGACTACGCGAATCTTTTATTACGGGCTTTTCATCGCTACCACTTGCGCACTTTGTCTCCTGCTAGGAAATGCACGCGACCACAGCATCCATATAGGTGCTCCTGCGAACACGACCGGTGGCGCTGTCGTTGAGGAATGCGGCCCAACTTGACACGCTTCTCAGTTTCCTAAAATTCACTCACAAATTGCATAAATCCTGAGGTTCGACATTCAAGTTCCGAGGGTCAACGACTATAAATAATCATCGTGTAAGGCCCGGTTCCACAACTCTCGCTTATCCGGATTAAGGCTGGAAATAGACGTTCGATTTTTTCTTTCCGGCAATCCGATGCGACAGTCGGATCCGACTATCGGAAGGCACTCGTGCCATACATTTGTTTGAGCATGCAATACTAAAGAACAGATATTACACGGAACAACACGGCTTATGGGACGATTTGGCAAGGTTTCTTGGGGGAGTTTCGTAGTTACTCCCCCAACCACCTAAAGCGCTGCCTGTGTCAATGTGCACGCACACATCCGCACGCGCGCTTGGCTCCACCCAGCTCCACCTCTTCCTACGCTCGAGCCAACTACGGCTGAGGTGATTTCGCGTCTCGCGAAATTCCTTGCAGATTCCAATGTTAACAGCAGCAACTGTCGAGCGGTCCAAGGCACGTGCTCGTTCTGCCGGGGAGCCCCGGCTTTAAATCGATCTGTTTTCGCTCCTTTCCATCTCACCTGTTCCATCTCTTTTTAGCATGCCCTCAGCGATTTCTTCCAAGGAACGTACTACGCGGTACAGAAATCTGTTGCTACTTTGCTTACATCTGTCAGAAATTTGACAGGCGTCGGACGTATTCGTGATTATTAATACTGAATATCAATCTAAATAGTTAATTAATCGTGTATTCGTGTATTTCGCGCTTTTCTGTTAGACTCTTTGCCCACGGAAAATTGGCTGTTTAAAATTGTTTGTGAGTTGCAACATTATTAATGATGCCATCGTGTAGCAGATGTGCCTATAATGGATGCAAAAATGTTCCTAAGACGAGTCCGTGGGTTTTGAAGCCAAAAGGCATATTTTCTTTATTAAAGAAAATATAATTGATAAATGATTTTATTTCAAATTATAAGCACATAAAAGAGCAACATTGCAATAATATTTTTTTTTAAATGCCATTAAAAAATTTGGGATATTCAGCCGGTGGGACCTGGCTGCCGGTGACCCCTCGGAAAAAAGGTAGACACGATTTCTCGAAAACTAATGCACCAATCTTATTGAAATTTTGCACACTTCTTCAGAATAGCGTTGACTAGTGATTGAGCGACGGTTTTTTTTTCGATTACAACTAATTTTACAAGACTATCCGTAGCGTAAATTGTACCAAAAATTGAACTATTTTGCATCTAACTCTGCCGAATATCTAAATTTAATTTTTTTAAATGCTTCATTCAATCACTAGTCAATGCTATTTTGAAGAAGTGTGCAAAATTTCAATAAGATCGATGCGATAGTTTTTGAGAAATCGTGTCCATCGTTTTTTAGGGGTCTCCGGACACCAGGCCCCACCGGCTGGGTTTGTGTGTTAGTTTTGGTTGAATTGGTTTAGGTTATATAGATATACTTGCAGGGATAAGCGCGGCACGCTAGCTACCAGTGAAGTCGGAGGAGTGGGGATATCGATCGGCCGTGGCGAGCGATATAGATATACTCGTGCGGGCTAAAAAATAAACTTTAAAACTCGATTTATATTGGAACGCGCCAAAAATCCCTTCAAGGGATGTCTTTATATATTAAATGGAACATCTGTGCAAAATTTCGGCCGAATCGGGTGTAATAGCTTTTCGGGGGTTTATCCCGTAACGACAATAAAAAGGGGGGGGGGCAATGCTTAAAGGAAATATTTAAGATAAAATTTCGTAGCCGCAACCTTTCAGGAAAAATGCCAAAACATTTGAATCTACAAAACTTGCGCAAACTTTTTTATTCCAGTTTATTGTTGGGTATAATAATGGATTGTGACTTATTTTTTACTAAGCACCCCTATAATTTATCACTGATTCAGAAGGGCCCCCCTTGTACCCCCCCCCCCCCAAAATACGGCCGTCCGCGACAGAAATATCTCAACGTGATTTTAAATGATGCGCTGTCTCCTACCGAACCGCCCAAAGCTTGGTCGGTCAGTCGACCATTAATATAAGCGGGACAGCGCTATAGCCCGATAGGCATACGCGAGAGAGAGACAACCGCAAGAGGCGTGCCTTGAACCTCTATCATTGTGTGTAGCACACCGATACATCGCCGCGCAGTCTACCGGCGGAAATACTAACTACATTTTTTCTGCCAAATATTAACACGGGCCGTGGAGTTCCATGTAATATCTGTTCTTTGGCAATACACATCCGATCCGATTTCCGATAGTCGGATTGTCGAAAAGAAAAAATCGGACGTCTATTCCCAGCCTAACCCGAGTTTAGCCCGCTAAGAGTGTTTCTGATTGGTCCAGTCGCCCTTAAACTTCGATTAACTACCCAGGCAGCATAAATGTCCAATTGACGTCGATAAGTTGCCGTTCTCAGGTTGTCTTTAAGATATGACCGTAAGATAACTATTCGACATCTTTCAAATGACATCCCGTATAATGCTGCCGTAAAGTTATCTTTTTTATGATATCTTTCGGCGATGAAAACGGATGTCTAAAAGGTATCCCAAATTATTATCCAATTGGTGACTTTTCTAAGTTATCAAAAAGTTATCGCTTTATGGTTATCTATTGTATCTAGTTGAATGTTGTCCGAAGGATATCATAAAGACGAATTACATAAGACGTCTTTTCCATGACATCTTTCAGATATCGGTAAAATGCTGCCTTTTAAGATATTTGGTATTGGCGGAAACAGTAAAAAGTCATCCAAATGTTGTCCTAAAGATGACATCGAACGGATCACTTTTGTCATAGTGCGAATATAAGTGTGTCATACCGTTTCATTTCGCCGGCAAAAATTCCGTGTAACGATACTTAATCGAGTAAATATAGCTGTTGAAATATATATACGCGAGTGTCTTTCGTTCTATTATTCTTTTTTCCTATGCATATATTTAATGTACAGTGTTTTTATTCTAAAAGCGTACGTCTACTTTTTAGGTTAGCCAAGGGATTGTTTGAAGTAGGATATACTTCGAGTATCGACTTAAAAGTTCGAGTAAGTACAATATTCTACTCTTTTATAGTTTGCTTTCCTATGCATTTTTTATATTTCTATGCAAATTCGTTGAGGCACGTATCAAAGCACTCGTCAAATCTAACCTACGAAGTGCGCTGTGTTACCAATTTTACTGTGCCGTAAAAAACCTCGTCCGATCCTAATTCAGGATTGTCGATTTGCATTGCAGAATCGTTAAAAAATAGCTGCTTCCCAGATATGTGTTTAGTACATATACATATTTAATTAATTTCCATTCGATTCTAAAAGCGTATGTTTCCTTTTCAGGATATTCAAGGGATCGTTTGGAGCAGACGTTTTTGGCGGAGGACTTGAAAATTTAAGTAAGTATGCTTTTTTCTACTTTATATTTTCATGTAATCAAATATATTATAAACGTTTAAAAGATAGTTTATCCATATAAAAATGATGGGTCCGCCGCTGAAGCCGTTCCTTGAACTGTCACAAAGACAGCGAAGGCGGAGAGTTTCTATTGCATTAGAAAGTGACCTGAATTCGGTATATCGTGTAGATTTAAATCCTAATGCTGTTGTGCCAAATCCTGCCGAACCTCGCCGATCACCACCAAGAGCTTGCATTGTTCAATAACTGTAGGATATTATATGGATGTCGATTATATCTTCTTATTTTGGGATCACTCAACCAGAAGCATTTAAACGAAAGGCGGTAGCTTTATTAGAATTTACGAACGATACAATAATTAATTCAGCTTGGGCGTACTGTGAACCGAAACTCGTCTTTGCTACGACTGCCCGAAACATGTATCCTTGGAAGGCGTTTCGGTTGTTTAAAAACACCGCCTCTCAGTCATGGCCGGTTTACTTGCACATACATTAACAATATAATCCGGAGATAGAATATCCGATCACTAGGGTGGGATTGATTTCACACCCTACATAACTGATGAGGTATTCCAGAAGTAAAAAAATTAAAAAATGAAAATACAAAATATAATTGTAATTTTTTTCTTCTTATTTAGATCTTCATGTAATTGATCTTTCATTTTTCAGCTGAATGTCGTGATGAGCGGCTGTTTACTAATTTAATTATAAAATTGTATGTTCTAGAGACAAAAAATCCAAGAAATTGGAGGAAAAACAGTCCAAAAGATCGTCAAGCATTCGTTGGACGCTCTCATCGATGACGAATTGACGCAGAGAGTCGTATGGGTTCTTGGGGCGGAGGACAAGCCGAAAATATCGAAATTTCATTTTCCTCGCATTATTATTGGTACGTATAATGTGTGCGCATGTATGAATAGATAGGATATTATTTCAATATTTTGTGAAGTACAGTAGAACCTCGATTATCCGAACTAGTCTCGGTCCCAATTAGTTCGGATAATCAAAAGTTCGGATAATCGAAACGTGGGTTTTTTGGGACGAGATCATAAACAACAATGCTGTTTATGATCTCGTCCCAAAAAACCCACGTTTCGATTATCTGAACTTTTGATTATCCGAGCTAATTGGGACCGAGACTAGTTCGGATAATGGAGGTTCTACTGTAGTTCGCTGTATAGAAGTCGTCAAACGTTGAATAATATCTTATTGATAATATTTGGTTATTTTCTTTTCCAGATGTCGTAGGAAGCGTTTTTGCTCACGCAAAGTTGAAGGAGATCGAAGCTCGCATCGCCGACTGGCTTCGCCGTGGGGGGACCGCATAAAAGCGGTAAACATCGCAACCACCAAAAGGCGTAATCGCAACAGCGAAGTCCAATGACGATTGTACTATAATTTTTAAAAAATATTTTAACATTAAATTTATGTTTATAACATTTAATTATATTTCACTTATAATTATTAATTGATGTTTTATTTATAATGACCAAGCCCACTTCTCAACCGACATGACAATATCTTATTAATTTCTTTATTATAAAAATTAATTTATTAACAGTCTAGAATATTTAATATAGCTTAATAATATCCATTTTGATTATTATATGTTAAGCATAGTTGATGAAAGTTTTTTTTGCAATCCGAACGAGTATATATATATATATATATATATATATATATATATATATATATATATATATATACACGCAAGTTCATATAGAAAGTAACAAAAAATTTTATCATCTTTGCTTATCATATAATAATTGAAAATCGGCAATATTGAGCTATATTAAATATTCTAGACTATTAACAAGTTAATTTTTATGAAGAAATGGATAGGATATATATATATATATATATATATATATATCAATATATGGCCAATAAATAGATAACCTTTCGATAGTACTCTTCGATGCCATTTCGATGTCATTTTGTCAACCTTATTCGGATGCCTATTAGACGACTTAGATGGCAGTGGTATCTTGGCATTTTTGTGCCTTTAAGGGGTAAGGCCACTGTAACGGCCCAAAAAAAAAGGTTTTTTCACTAATTTTTTGCTCCCGAAATTGAAGGTATTTGAAAAAAAACTTTTAATGGTGTTATCGGGCATACATTAAACTTTATTATAAAATTTTTTTACAGTAAAAAAAACAAAATGGCGGTTCCACAGCTATCTTCCCGGGACATGTTTTGCTTCCAGGGCTCCGCGGCACGCAGCACCACTGGTGCACTTTTGAATCTAGAACAAAAAAAAACCATTAATCTAGAGGGCTATAGCTAGAGAATGTCGATCGGATTTTAAAAAGTATCAATTTTTGTGGATTTGGCGTGCGTTTGAAAAAAAAAAATTGATTTTTGACGAAAAAAACGGCAAGTTTTTTGTTAATAAAAAATCAATAAATAAAGTTCTTGAAAATTCCGATCGACATTCTCAAGATAATGTAAATGTTCACATCTGGTTAAAATTTCAAGTAAAAAAATGAAAATTGTTCGAGTTATGCTGCGTGCCATTTTGAAAAACCATGTTTCGAGAAAAACGCGTTTAAAGTTTTGCGAATAGTTTTTTATTGGAAAAAATTAAAAAAAGAAGTTAAAAGGATTTAAACTATTTTTAAACTAGAGGGTTTAAACTATTTTTTAAGCCAATAAAAAAAAATCGATTTTTCAAAAAATTTACAGTGGCCTTACCCCTTAAGAGGACATCTTTCGGATATATCGATTTGGTGACTTTACGCTAACTTACCGACAACTGATAAGAGTTGTTACAACTGAAGAGTTGTTACAACTGAAAGGACATTTTGTTACTTTCTATATGAACCTTTTGTTGACATTTTGGTAACCATTAAAAGTTGTCGTATAGTTAACTATCGGACACGAATAAGTTATCTGCCAAGCGGACATAAGTGATACGTTTTGTAATACAAAACGGCGTCTTTTTGGACAACCAAAAAGTTATCCGTATCCGTTTCGCATATCTTTCGGATGCCATATGGATAACATTTTGCTACCTGGGAATCCACACACCTCCCAGCGCTCCTGCCATTGTTGGAAACACTTTTGGAACGCAGTTTTTGGAATGATGAGCAACTGTTCCGTCACATTCCACATGATGTTTTTTATTGACTCAAATCGGGTCCCTTTTAGCGGCATTTTCAGCTTGGGACACAGCCAAAAGTCACACAGAACCATGTCGGCTAAGTAGGGAATCTGAGGAACCGCAGGAATGTTGTGTTTGGCGAGGAAAACCTGAATCAAAGGCACAGAATGGGCAGGTGCGTTATCATGATGGAGCTGCCGAGTTTTTGCTGCACAGCATCACAAAGGCAACGAGACCTCCTCGTAGTACTTTGTAATGATTTGGCCTTGTGGGGCTTTTGGCAAAATTTGGTGCAATATCCCTGCTCAAGTTTTTCGGTCAATTTACAAACACTGAAATCCGACGAACGTTCACTATACGTTTTCACCGGTTGGCTGACTGCCAGCAGCAGACCCTTTCTGCGAGCGGGAAACAATTCACAGCTGTGCATGAATGTTCCTTCTACATCTACACTAAAGGAAGTTTCCTGCGCTTTGTTGTTTTACGTGGGAAAAAATAAGGTTTGATACTTTTTTAACACACCACGTATATGTATATATTGTGTTTTAACTATAATGTTCCGTTTTTTGTTGCATACACATCTGGTATCAAAATGCAGTTTTTCTTCGCTTCATATATTGTGCACAGACACAAGAAGATCTAAATGCCCAGTACAACAATTAACAATAGAAAATGTAATGTGAAAAACATAAAGAATAATGCAAGGCCACAGTGCCTCCTCGGTGTATGTACATATTTACGGGACGTTTTACCATATGTATACTGTATTATTGCAACGATTCGTGGAAAATATGTAATTTATGACATTTGTTGGTATTCCGCGGAATGTTTATAAGATTATTTCGTTTTTGAAGTTTCTTGTCAGCTCTTTGTGCGGTAGAACGATCGAATTCAAGAGGATCTTCCCTGAGGCCAAATTGACGCTGGTACCTGTATGCGAATGAGACATTTATTAATAAAATTGCATTAACATTGCAATTAGAAGTGAATCAATTTTCACGCATTTAAGTGAGAAGCTGAGTGGATAAGGATTCATGGGACTCAAATCCTACCATGGCGACACAAATTTAACGTTTTTGTTCTACACCTGTATGCAAAATTTGGGATCGATTCATTAATTTTGTTGATGAATTGTAAAACGTTTTACTTGTAGTCGTTTTTCATGCGTTCTTGTGGAGCAGCGCTTTACTCTCATCTATGATGAGAAAAAGCATCATGAAAAATTGGTCTAGAATATTTTAGGGCCTTCTGTGTAGGTATTTCATGTATAAAAGAATACTTTTTGGAAAAATACATAATCGGTCACTACACAAATTCAGTTGCGTTTATTGTAACGTATTTGATTTCGGTTTACTTTCTTGTTTAAATCTCTTCTATATTTCGTATATATCCTATGTTCTATATATATAATTACTTTCTTGTTTAATTCTCTTCTATATATCCGTACCACATTGACAATGCTATAAACAATTAAGGGGCTAAAAAAATCCAGCGGTGTAGCGTATTCACGGGGATGGGAGAGACCGAAGGAATGGGAGGTGGGTAGGGGCGATGTAGCCGTGTCTCGGGGTACTAAAGTTTGTACAGATAAAATTTGGCAGCGGCCCACTCTACGGTTAGTTACTCGTAGTTAGCGCTATAGTACAGATTGACGTGCAAAGGGAATTTAACACAAAGAAAATAAAACGAACCCAAATTTCAGAGATCATGCTGGACACTATGGTATCGATACAGAAAAACTATGAAACCGCTTTATGAAGATCTGCCCTGTGATTACTTTTTGGAGCTTTGTGCAGGCGACCTTACACAACATAATGACAGAAGTCTTGATGCAAACATTTGGAGCTTTGCACCAGAAGCAAAAAATAATGCTATTGTCATAATTGAAATGGCAAGCAACTTGGTTTTCAGTATATTCAATGACGTTTATCAAAGCGTTCTGCTAATAATGGGATTGATGATTGCATCCAATGTCTCTGCAAAGCGCCGCAAAATCGATGCACAGTGTATAGAAACGTCTGACAAGTATGTACTGGAAGCATCGAAAGAAGGGCGACGATTTCCTCGGGTAGCCCAAACAGTAGCTTACAATATCACGCCGAAACAGCAGATTGAAGGTATAATTCTGTAATTTATTTCATTTTAGAATAGAACTTTACACGCCAAGACACTTTCTTGCAACTTAATTCTTTAAATGACGATTGTGATGAAACAATACGTTTTAGAAGAAAAAAAAACGTCTCAAATAGGTTCCTATATCAATTTACAATAAAAAAAAGGTCGGGTTTGTTTGCTATATCTAAAAGTAATGGAAACGTCTAAAATGGAAGTTTATATTGTCTGTTACGAGTTGTTCCATCTCTGTTTTTCATTAAACCTGTCGCTGCTTACAACTCCATTGTTAACAGAGTTGCAAAAATTGAAGAAGACCTTTTTTATTGTACATTCATAAAGGAACATTTTCCATTAAAAACTTTTCTTCTCTATAATACATTGCTCCGTCATAATTGTTTTTCAAACAAATAATTCGCTTAGAAAAAAGAAGAAAAACCCTATTAAAAATAAATAACTTTAATTTTCTTATTCCCCATACTGGGAAACACAAAAAATAAGCAAGATATTAAACAGACCTTTAAATTTTACGGAAAATATAGACTGTACTAGTGTTTTTTCTTTTGAGTTTTTGTCGAAACTTTCGATATGGTGTGAGTTTTATCTCTAAACCTGTTCGTCCGATTTTCTTCAAATTCGGACAGGGCATCGTTTTATGACTATTTCTGTCATACGACCGAATGATTTTTTGATAAGTATAGCCAGTTGTTAATAACAAATGATTGAAGCAATTTTCTTTTGTCGGGTCAAATTTCGTTTTCTAAACTCGCACTTTTTGTAATTTTGACAATTTAAAAAAACCATCCAGCTCTCCGTACGTTTGATTGTTATAATAAAAGTACACTTTTTTAACTTCCATTTCAGATTAACCTAATTACCAGAACCCCAACTGGCTAGAACACCCGATTGGCCGTGCAGCAACGGCGACACATTGCTTAAATAATAATCACTTCATTATTTATCAATATTTTTCCAAAAATAAACTCAAACTTAGCAAGACTATCCATTAATTGTGCGTAAAATCCCTGTCTTGTGATCCTAATTCTCTCATCAGAAAAAAATCTGCAAAATCTACTTGTTTTTTGGCCTTGAGCTTATGCAAATCCGTTAAGTAGAGGACGAATAAATGGTAAATGGGCAAGATTCGCAAGAAACATGTAGAATGAAACACAGTGGGCGTGAAAAACGATTACCCTCAAAGCGAGCGAGATCAATTTGTTAGAGATGCCAGCTCGGTGCCGGCCACATTATCACGTGTAAAATGTACAATAAACCCTTCGAAAAAATGCCATTTAAATGAGGGGCTAGATTTGCAATTGATTGGACTTGACGGGCGGAGCCAAGGAAAAAGCTAGTCTAGGACAAATATTGGAGAATTTCAGCTCTTCTCTACTTATACTTGGGATTGCATTACTCGTGCATTTTCATAGCGGAAAAACGTATAACTGTAAGTCGTATGCGATATTGGATAAAGTGCTGAAATTGTAAGTTTCACGCGCGGTCTGTGAATGGCTACGTGAGACAGTACGTGGATGGGGCACCGCATGGCCACGCACGGGCTTATAGGCCTCCGAAGTAACTCTTGTGGCGCACCCTTGCGGCGAATTTTGGCAAAACTTGGATTGGTTTTCGTCTGCTAGTGCAGTATGCCGGTCGCCATTTAAATCAGGTGTCCAATCGATGATGCTTGCTCAAGCCTAGCTCTTTCGTGTTTGTGCCGGTTTGACTTAACCGCCATGCGCCAATCCAAGTTTTGCCACCGGCAGCCGTTACGGGGCGCCACCACGAAAGTTACTTCGGAGGCTTATACGCTTGGCCTGCCGAGCGGAAAGCAGTTTAACGAAGATTGCGATGGTTACAGAACTGAAACTCGGTGAAAATTTATTTGCCTGTATCGGTACAGATGTCCGAGTTTGCCTGTGCCCCCGTGATAATTCAATAATGCACTGTATTCGAAGAGTGGCTACGAGAAACACTTTGGGACATTTCTAAGGAACTGGAAATAGTGAACTAATATCTGCAGGGTAAAAGTGATGTGTGTGTGTGTGTGTGTGTGTGTGCGCGCGCGCGCGCGTATGTATGTAGGTCGGTATGTATATTGTCACGGTTCACTTTCCGAGGCAAGTTCCCGTAACCCGAAAAGCCGAAATCACCGGCCATCCGGCAGGGGAGGAAAGACGTCGCAAGATAGAAGAGGCAGGCTCGCACGCACCACGCTAAGAGGCCCTCGCGTAATGTCAGTCGCGCCCCCGTGGACGTGGAAGCACGGTCTTATATGCAGGTCTGGAAACTCCGTTAGCTCACATGGTTACTTTGCTGAAGTTCGCCGCGGGAGGCGCTGCGATCGAGGAGTCAGTGTGCGAGAGAGACGACAATACTCACTCTCACCAATGCTTGCAAGCAGTACTTTTTGGAGTTACTACTTGCGAATATTTCTACGTATACGTGTTATCATCTGTTGTTTTTCCTAACGCTATATATGGAGATAGGATTTTATATTACAGCGCCAATATAATTTCGCGTTTATCAATCATATAATAACAATTACTTATTCCTTGGAATTTAAATAATGGCGTCTTATAATGGCAATAAGAAAGATTTTTAGTCATCGTTCTGCAGGGGGGGGGGAATGTACAGAATAACAGAAGAACCAAAACTTTATTTACTTTTTGTTGATCATTCGTTCATTGGTTTATCAATTTAGACATCTTTTTTTACGACAATTTTTTTTAATCTCATATTTTCTTGAAAGGCCTTTTGCCTCATGCGCAACCTAATGCAATAAATTATCGCGTATAATAAGATATCCGAACCATGTTTTTCACATGGAAAGGAAAACTTATATCTCGCTAATACATCTTCGAGGGTTAAATCAAACACGTTAACCTTTGAGGAATGCTTCGCAAAACACGTTTCAACGTAGTGTATTAGATTAAAGAACTTTGAATTGGCATGGATTAACCCGCCACAAGATTTCATATCCACCAATTTAGGAAGAGCAGGTGAGCTATTAGAACTCAAGCAAACCCCTTCGTGACAGATGACACACGCATCACATCTCTTCAGAACTTGCTTGCATAAGTACCCTGAAAGTATGCACGTTATGGTTTTATTAATTTATTGACAAACACAGAACATAAACACTCAAGTACGAAAAATTGCATTCAAATCTAAGATTCTATTTAAATTTATCTTACGTCCCAGTAAAAAGGAACGCATCAAACGTGATAGACATAAAACCGATAATGTTACATAAATATATATTATTTAAATTATCACATGTCATTAATAGTAACGAAATAATTAAAAACAACTCTTTGTACTGGGTTGACGATTTCGACGATTCTAGCATCGTGCTATGAGAGTTAGTTTATTCTACGGCTACCTGCGTTGAGTTAATAAGAAGCCTGCTTCATGAAAAACTAGTTGAAATTTAAAAAACCTGTCGCGTAATAAACTATACAGTCTATAGCCAGAGGAAGGGTATAATCGTGATCGACAGGGTACTCGATGACATCGTCGGCCTCCCATTCTTCTTGATCTGAAACGGTGTCTAATTTTCGTTGAACTTCGTCACGATACTTGACTATTTTGGGTTCCGATTTTTCGCCACTCAAACCTTTCAGATCGTTTAGCGATATTAAAATCTGCGGCTCGGGTCGTTCTGTAATGGTACAATTACCATATTTTGGAGGCTTAATCACGCTATATACTGACAGCAGTTTATATAGCTGCAAAACATTGATAGTTTCACTTTAACGCTTCTCCATATTGCAGCCTTATTGCAGTCCGGTACTACGCAGGACTTCGGCATTACTTCGCGGTTACTCGACGATCATATACAGGTAATGTGTTCGCTGTCAAAACTGACTTCTCGATACTAGCGACACCACGATTTCTGTTTCAATAGTGGAACCACCCCCACCGCCCGAATGTCATCGAGTTTCCAGACCTGTATATAAGACCGTGCGTGGAACATAACACGTCCTGCCATTTCCCGGAACAAGTCCGTCACTTTTCGTAAATCACCAACGTCAAATAGTCAAATTATCGAAATATTTTCCAAGGAGTCGCCCCACCATCTGGGCGACCACCAATTAGCGGCTCTCTGACCCGAGTGGCCAGAGAGCGCCAGGAAAGGGAACATCTGATAGCCGCCTGAGGGTACTTAAGTGGCAACATGGGCGACGGAGAGCACTCATCGCAAATTCATATACAACGTGTGAGTCATCGGAAGACACCCGAAAACTCGCGGCGCCATTCTTAACTCGTCCCAGCTTCGTGATTAAGTACTCTTATCCTCTTGGGAAGCCCCAGCATTGCGCCCGAAGTCTAACCTTGACGAGAAGAGCAATCGCGGTGATCGTCAGCTAGGAAACATCAGAACCAAAGAACGTGTATTTCGAGGTACACAGAGAACCTCGATTACGATCCGAGACGAAAGCTACGACCTAGCATACGCGAAGAACGCGGTCCGAATACCGACTTGTACGGTGTGCCGCGAGGGACTTATCTTAGACTAGCTTCACTAGTCCGTAATCGTCCTCGTTTGGCAGCAAGGACGTCAACCGGCCAGATCGGCCGGTCCCGCTATAAAGTATCCGACCCAATGGGGGCCGGACTAACTTTATTATTTGTGCCAGCTGGCTTCTCCAGCTTTTTGACTGAGCGGGTTGGCGACCGCTTAGCCTCCCAGACGTCGTCAAGGCCCGCCACTATAAACCCCATCATATCAATCGACAGTGCGCAATTATTCGTCGGCTTAGGGAATTACGCTTTTCATTACAGCCAGCGGGCGAAGCACGGGCGTTTGTGATCAGCCGACCGAGGCACGGGATACCACGTGGATCGAGTGCAAGTAAAAAAGAGAGGAAGAGAGAATGAGACAACAAATGCTCTAGCGCCTCGCATGATACCTCTTACGAATCCCGCCAGCATATCCCTTGCCGCGGTATCGGCAACTAATATTGCTCTTTTTCTAATGTCTTTATGCCTAACTTCCGTGCTTCTATACTCTAACACACTAACATCCTCTAATAAGTTTGTTAGTTTTCAATTCAACCCAACCAAATCGATCAATCCGTTTTTAATGCCGGTGATGAATGATCGATACGGGCCGCTCGTAAAAGCTCCGGAATCCTGAGGCATCGCCAAAATACCACTGGAAATCATCGCAAATAACGAATCGAATCGACTCTTTTTCTCATCACGCCTAAAATCAAATCGAGCCTACTTCGAGAACCATTCAACATCCTTAGGCAATCCCTATCCTCTGGTTCCCCGCTGCTTGTGATTTCCCCCCTGCGGGGATACGAGACACGAGAAATCCTCAAAAAACGTGAAAATTTTTCAATATATATGTAGGCATTTATGTACGTATATAAGGATGTATGCATGTAGGTTGGTATGTAGGCATGTATGTGTACACAAGATACGTACCAAGTATTGTGATGGACGGGTTCAATTTTCCATTAACATTAAAAAGAGGCAGATTCTCCATCTTGGCAAATGGTTTATTTGGATTCGGATCGCACGGTGTTCCCTCCACACGAGCCCATTCTCCCACTATACTGCTTCGTCCAACTATACTGTGCAGGACTACCGAGTGAGCGTGGATCTGGGCATCCGCGAGAACAATGGATTCTCGGATTCTCACTCCTGCACCGATCACGGCGTTTGGTCCGATACTGACGTTCGGTCCGAGCTAAAATGTTAATACACTTCCATAATGCATACAATAGTAAGACCATTAAAAAAAAGGTCTTCACCCTACTTTCGAGATATAGGGTAAACCGACCAGTGAATGGATGGGGACCAGTCAATGGACGACAGCTGATTAAATTTAAAATCAGTAAAGAATATGAATTGTCGATAAAAACGGGAATCACTATGTTTTAGCAAATAAAAATCGTAGGTGTCATTAAGGTAGTTCTGTAGGTACACGTATGAGCCAAAAGTTTCGGTCGAAGCGTATCGTAACATCCAATGCCTATACGATGCTGTTGGTTGTAAATTTTTGACAGAGCTTCTACCCTCTTTGTCCCACACATTCGCACTTCATGCATAGATAGGTTTCATACTCGTATGGAGAGCGGCGCTGTAATCGTTGCAACAGCGCCATTTTCCTGCAGTCATAGCGTTGAGTTTTCTACGATCTGTCTTTCGCGAAATACTTTATATAAATTTTAAAAAGCGTGAAAATGTCAACGAAAATGCGATACAAAGGAAAGTTTACGTTTAAAAGAGTGAAAGCTGTGGCAGCCATGTGTCAAGCAAATGCGGCTAAACGCGATGGGAATAACCATAACCTCAACGACCAGCAACAAAAATTCGCTGTCGAAGGACGTCGGATCGTCGATTTACAACATCTTACCGACAGTTTAAATTGTATTCGCTCTAACAAAGACAAATACATGCATAAATACAAAGACATACATGCATAAATACAAAGACAAATATATGCATAAATACATGCTTCAATTGAACACATTGAATTTGTTTGCAGAATCAATTTATTTCACATCCGTTTCAGAATTACTAGAACTCGGGGAAAAAACACGCTTCGAGTCCCCAGACCACGCGCCGATCAACTGGCTGCAGCGTACATTGTACCCATTCCTTTACAGATGGTTGAGTCCGAGTTCGGTGTGGAATAAAATTAACCTTTTTCATAAGTCGATTTCTTCGAAACTAAAACGTCAAAGTTTGTCTTTTTTTTTAAAACCAATCCCACAATAGTACTGCGTACACGTGTGTTTTTATTTTGAAATCCTAAGATTCGTTTAGAACCTATATCGAGAAATTCGAGCAAACTCCTATTGGTTTACGTGTTAGAGGTCGTTTATTAATCACGTGAGGTTTTTAGGTCACTTTTTGCCCCCCCCCCCCCCCCCCCCCATAGAGATATGTGGTGAGGTTTCTAGCCCCCCCCCCTTGCACAAAAAATACACGTGATAAGTCACACCCCCCCCCCCCCAGGATGATCAATCGTTATGTTATCCAAATCCCCCCCCCCCCCTATTTGGGCCTCACGTGATTAATGGACGGCCCCTTAGGTATAGGGATCGCGTACAAAAATACCCATATTCAATTGCAATTATCTTATGAATTAAACGGTGAATCGAATTGGATGTTTGGGCATCAGTCCATGAAGGTCATATCTACACCATACTTAGATTTCAGCCAATTCCTAAGATTTTACCAAAACTACAGAACTACCTCAAAACCGGTTTCTCAGTTTACTATTGAATTTTGACACCACGGAATTTCTATAGTTTCTGGTACCTACACACCGAGCAACTTATTTACGATACGGTAGTGCACAGTAGGTGTTCTAAAGGCGATAACAATCGTTTTTATAAGTTTTGAGGGTAAGTATTACTTGAGATAGAATAAATTTTTTATTACT
Organism: Ophion obscuratus; assembly: GCA_964007375.1. Taxonomy (NCBI): domain Eukaryota; kingdom Metazoa; phylum Arthropoda; class Insecta; order Hymenoptera; family Ichneumonidae; genus Ophion; species Ophion obscuratus. The sequence goes on along the minus strand of OZ023318.1, from coordinate 13,749,685 downwards.
TTAGAAATTTTAAAATAATTTCATAAACATAGGTCAGAATTAGATATGTTTGTTCACTCGTGCTGTATTCTAACATATTTCCAGTGAAGGCTCCATTCTGAGTTTTTGAAGCATGATAAAAATTTAGTTTGCTTGCCGGAAATTGAAAAATAAATTACTGTTGAGAGATGACAATGGTCATTTGATTGAATGTTGTTATAACATAAGAATGTTAAATGATTAAAGTTGTTATATCATTACATTAGAAGAGTCTGTGGCTTCCGGATGGACGCCGTGTTGAGGATCAGTGTTATGCCGACGTTTCGCAAACGTTACAGTCTGCGTCATCAGGGCTGAGAGCTCCGATAGTGAAGCTCTCGTATCTCAAGTATTCCTTAAAAGTGGCAGGCATCGTTCTAGATCACTGCACCAGCCAATCGGATGTTTTAATTGATCAGCTGGTCAATTAAAAAACCGGGAGGACGGTGTGCCAAATAGGATTAACGTGATACCCCCCGTTACCGTTCAGATTGTCAGGATGTATTCGGACTTCCTGAGCTTCTCCATGTTTCCTGGAAAAAATAGCTGTTTGATGGGGCCAGACTTTGGGCTTTGTCGAAGTGAATGACATGACCAGTCTCCATCCAATGTTCGGCCGGAGCTGATTGTGCGATGTGGCTATATTTGATACACCGTTGGTGTTCTTTGATCTGTGTACTGATCTTCCTCCCGGTTTCTCCTGTGTCCACTGTACCGCATGAGCAAGATATCTTCTACACTCCTGGTGCACTTAATGGTGGTTTCTGGTCTTTCGCACTCGGAAGCACTTGTACTAGCTTCTTCTAAGATTTGAAGATTACTCGCACATTGTGTTTTCCAAGGACTCTGCCTATGCGATCGGTTATGCCCTAAAGGTATAGAAGGGAAGTTGTTGCTGTTATTTGTTTTTCTCCTCCCCTTCAGGTGCTGTCACAGTTTTCTGATCAGCTATTTTTCTATTTAGATGTTTGATCATTCTTTCGATGTTGCCTGGCTTGTAGCCGTTATCTGCTAAAGCCAGACAAGTAGGTGTTCTAGTTCATCCTCCAGAGAGTCCGATCGGAGATCGCTAGAGCTCTGTAGACCAGAGAGCTTATAACCTACTGTTTTTGGAAAGGGTGGTGATGGGACGTAGCGTGGAGGTATCTATTCGTATGCGTTAGCTATCGGTAAACTTTGTGGCCCAAGGAGGCAGCGTTTTTCTGTTGAAGCAGTACATCCAGAAAAGGGATTTGATTGTCCTTCTCTATCTCCATGATTCTCCATATTGGAGTGGTGGGAGTTGAGAAAGCTTAAAAATTGGTCGAGGTTTTCTTTGCGGCGGCTTCAAATGATAAAAGTGTCATCGACATATCAGAACCAGGTGGAGGACTTGAGGGGAGCTTCTTGCAGAATTCCGTTCTCGAAGTTCTCCAGAAAGATATTGGCGATCATGGGGACAATAGGGGAAACCATGGCTGCGCCTGAAGTTTGCTCATAAAACTCGGACAGACATTGGAAATATGTAGAGTTTAGATAGTGTTATATAGGGAGGGAGAAGGTTGGGGGTAACTTTGTTGGATTTTTTTAACTATCGTTAGAATTTCAGGGTTCGTGACGTTTGTAAACAGAGATACTACATCGGAATTCACTAAGATGTCTGGTTGTACCTTGATAGAGTGGATCTTGTTCACGAAGTCTTTGGAGTTTTTGAAGTGGGAGTTGTTGAGGCCTGAGTTCCTGCAAGGGTTTGCAGAGAAAAAGTCCAAATTATATGTGGGGCTGCCTATGTTGCTGACAATGGGCCTTGTTTGGGATATTGTTTCTGTGCATTTTCGTGGGAAAGAAAGCCTTGATGGTAGGGATTCCTTCGGTGTAAGGGCTTTGATTAGATTCTCCGATAGGCCAGCCTACTTCAGAAGTATTGTGATTTTCTTTTCTACACTCGATGGAGGTGGCGTGATAGTTTCTTGTAAGTGTTAGTGTCCTCGAGCAGGTTCATAATTTTATCGCAGAAGTCCGTTTTGTCCATGATGACAGTAGCATTCCCTTTATCAGCCGATAGTATTAAGATATCCTTGTTTTTCTTCAAATTGTGAAGAGCAAGGTGTTCTTCCTTTGTGATATTCTGCTGAGGTGGTCTGGCCTTGTGTAAAATATTAGTTATCGGTTTTCTGATGTCGATGCCAGTATCCGGTGGGAGACGATATTTCCGATCACTGGCGATAGTTCCAGATCACTGCACCAAAGTTCAGTGATCTGGAACGATGACTGCAACTATATAATGAATACGTTAGACACGAGAGCTTCAGTTTCGGAGCTCTCAGCCCTAATGATGCAGAATGTAACGTTTGCGAAACGTCGGCATAACGCTGATCCTCAACACGGCCCTCATCCGGAAGCTACATAATCTTCTAATTGCATAAAGAGCCGTGTAAGACTTAAAACTAATATCATTACATTTTTTTCCATTTTTGATCAAATGTAATTTTCTATCTTTCTGTCCAAAGAAACTTTGGTAATTTTTTTGAGAATGTCACATTAAGATGCAAAAAAGCGTTGTGTATTTTCTACAAAATTATAATAACGAATATAATACTGATATGCATAAGAGTAACATGACTTTGGTGCAACACAGGGATCTCCAAATATAGCATTTAAGGGGAAGATGTCTTTAGGCGAGAAAAAAATTTGCTAATTTTCACGATTATTACTTTTATTTCATTACTACTTTTTGCTGTTACATGGTTTTTTAAAATTAACCTTTCAAAATGCCGGAGGTATGGAATGGTCTTCTAAACTGCATTTTCAAAACTGACGTGACGTATAGCTGAAAAACTAATCGACCCATTCCAATGAAATTTAGTACAAATCTTTCTAACCTTATTGTCTAAAACATAAACCTAAATGTTTTTGAAAATTAAAAAAAAAGTATTTTTTATTGCACATTGTAGTCATTTTTTCGGAAAATTCAATCTTTCTGTTTCAGGGCGTACCAATTTATCGATTTTCAACATTTTTCACCTTATCTTGGTTTGTATTCTGCGTATGAGTGTTAATGAAAGAAAAACCTTCGTTGGTTTTTTTTTCAGATTAATCCCACTGCCGCTACGTGCCACACCACCTGACAACATCCGCTGCAGCCCGTCTAGAAGACCGTGCCATACTGCCGCCATTTTTAAAGATTATTTTTTTGTAAATACCATGTAACAGCCAAAAGTAGTAATAAAACATACTCTAAGTTTAAAGAGTTTAATTAAGAAGCCGCATTTAAAAAAAAATCATGAAAGCCAGCAATTTTTTCCTCGCCTAAACGTATCTGCTCCCTTAATCAAAATAAATCGTAATTTTTTACAGCGTTCATCTACACTACACGTTTATATACTGGCGGACGAGTGTCCATTTACTAGTAATTTCGTTCATTCACTGGCAATTTAGTCATTTGACTACTTATTTGTCAATTCCTTTAGTATCATTGGTTGCAATCACTTCGAATATTTTATCTACTATCAAAATAATATAGCTTGGTAGCTTTAGCGATTGAAAAACTCATTTTTATAATATTGCTATATTAAACTCCATCTGAATCCTACAGTGTCGTTATTCCTAAATTCACTGGTCGGTGTACCCTATGTCAAATTAAAAAAAATTGAGGATCCGCCATATTGTATTGGGTTGTCCGGAAAGTACGTACAGATTTTTGAATGTGCCACCTACCAAAAATCGACACGAAGTTTCCGGACAAATCAATATCTGTTCCAGTTGTACGGAGTCTTGCCCCTTCACGTGCCCACCTTATTTCAACACTTTCCCCTTGTGACTGCAAGAGGTCCCGCTGCATTCCTATCGCGATGACATGCCTGCCACGGGAATAGTGACATTACAGAAAACCTATTGGCTCCATGCAGAGTGTAGGGTAGGGATAATGAAATCAAACGCAGCCCCCGCAGTGGACAAAAATTGCAATAAACTCGGATATTTATCTGTCATATCTGTATGAGCGTAGTACGAGATTGTTGCAATAAAAGTTAAAATATTGTTTTCTTAAAAATGGGTCCCAACAGTTAGTCCGTAATAAAATGAAAAAATACCGAAAGCAACCCTGGTAGAAATTTGTTCCCAATTTCTCATATTTTCTCTGTTTTCCCCAAATTCGGAGAAAATCGGGACAAAATGAGAAATATTAATCTTAAAATATACCGATTTTCCCCAATATTCCTCTTTTTTCCGCATTATTCCGATTTTCTCATTTTCTTTACGAGAATTTCGTATTACTTTCTAGTCTTCTGAAATGCCTTGGGAGAATTTCGGAGAAGTGATAAAACTCAAAAAATGAGTTTGTCGGGAAAAATTCCTGTTTTTTCCTGACTCGATCAAATTGTGAATGACACTCCCTTGATTTTTTAGAAGGGCGGTAACCCAAAAAGTATTTGGAAGTTTAAAGTATAGTAAGAAATTCAAAATGCAGGAAATATTAGGGAATTCACATATATTTTACTGAGATTAATGAAAACATTGCCTTGGGAGACTTTCGGAGAAATGGGGAAAATTTAGGAATCGAGTTTTTTCGAAAAATTCTCACTTCTGCTTTCCGAATTTATCATATTTTCTCCGTTTTCTCCCAATTTGGTGCAAATCGGGGAAAAAATGATAAATATTAAACTCAAAATATGCCGATTTTCCCCAATATCCCTCTTTTTCCGATTTTCTCATTTTATTCACAAGAATTTCCCATTTTTCCTAACCTTTTTAAGGCAAGAAATCCCTTTACGAGCGTAAAAAATAGGTATTTTTTCGGGATTTTTTTTTAGAGGGGACAAAATAATATGATCATTTTCAAATTTGGACATGAGTTTATCATAACTGCCAAGCTTTAAAAAAAAATTTTTTTTTTTGGATAATCAACAAAATGGCGTCGTTGTTAAGGGCCTTCGGACGCCTGTTTTCCGCGACATCGAAAAGTGCTGCAGTTGTCACTCTTTTTCTGTTGATCTGAAACAGATTTAATAAGTGTCATTCGTTTACTGACATATTAAGGGGAAATATATACCTGAAAATGGCGAAAAAGTGCAAAATTGAAAATTTGGGAGCCTTTTTACTTCAAAGTTCGAATTTTCGACCATTTTTTCGACACATTTGACCCCAAAACAATTATTTATTTAAACGCTACCTTTCAAACTTTAGGTATATCCTTGCGATAATATTACTGAGAGTAGCCTTCAACACGAACAGTTTTTGAGAAAGTAGTTTCGAGATAATCGCGTTTAAAGTTTCAACATGTGCAAACTATTAATTGTAGTGACTTACTGATTAATCAGCGATTCCCGGCGCGTACAATAGATCTTCAACTTCCTCGAAAAACTGGTTTTCCTCCGCTAGCTGCTGTTTCCGGGCTGTACGAGCTTCTTTTGTCTTATAAAGACTCATCCGGTTCTGTCGTACAATTCGCGCCTCATCAGAGGTTTCGGCGAAAACTCTGCAGTTGGTGCCAATGATTATGTCTAACGTATTTATAATCCTTAGGATCGGAGAAAAGCCATCATTGTATACCCCAGCAGCAATGTAGGCCGAATTTTCAACAATTTTTAGTCCAGAATGTAAGTGTTTCGGAGCCAATCACCAGATCGTCGAGGTGAAACTTTCGTTAGCATTTTGGGTATGGCCACGGAAGCATCTTTCTAGAAAATCATCTCTGGACAAATCTTGATAAATTGGCAGGAGATGCTGTTTGATATTTTTTCGAACTCTAGGTTCATATTCCAGTTTTATATCCCCACCTTGTTGCCGCAGCTGACTTCCCCCTCTGTGTCGTATTCACCATGACATTTCTGCCTTGGGTATAGGGAAACTGCAGAAAACCTATACAAATACAGCCGGTCCCGAGTTCGCTTCACAGTCTCAGAGCTAGTCGCGTTTCGTCGAGAAATAACTCACAGGCTACAGTCATACTCGCACGACACACACACGTACCGGTCCGTGTAGAACTGGAGCTGCGTCATGCCCGTGTTTTTATTTTTTCTCCGAAACTACGAAACGGTGATTCGAACCCGCGACCTCCCGATGTGCCGATTTCAGAGGCAAGTACGCTAACCACTAAACCAGCACATCAGTTAGATGTTGTTTGATATCTTCGTCAAGTAACGGAGAAAGATCTTCCAATTTTTTATTTGTATTTAAGGCGATTGCTTTCTTCCATTTGCACCAGCTTTCGGATCTGTGATGAAAAATCGAATGACGACTTAGCAGCTGCATCAATATGCTCGATGATTTTAGTGTAGCTGCTTTGATTGATTCCAGCGCACAGGTCCATGAGATTGCAAAAGGTATTGATTCCTTGTCTTGTAACCCCCAAAAGTCTCATGACTAACACAAACCTTCGATTACTTTCGTAACCAGTATGACTCAAAGGTCCTGAATGAATTTCTCAATTACCGCACCGACACGTAACGACAATTTTGAAACCCAGGCCTCTATGCCCTGACTCTGTAAAATGTATCCTTTGCTTGCATATAGAACAAATTAAAATGTCTGATAGGGCCGTAAAAACTGGTAAAAACTCAATCATTCTGTACGCGTGTAAAGGATTTGTACGGATATCCTCTGTGCACGCAGACTTTAGTTTTTTAGCACTTGCATTTATACCGTCACTTGTACTTGGCCCTAAACTCTGCCCGCTCGCATCAGCGAATTGATTTCCTTGAAATCGTTTTTTTAAACACTTTTTCGAGCTATATTACCTCAGATTCCTTTCGGATAGTTCCGCATTTTTGAAAATTCAACCGTTCACAACAAACTTTCGAGCTACACTGACTCTATTGCTCGGGCAACGTTTCGTTTCGCATACCTACAGTTTCACACTATATATATATGTGTGAAAATGACCCTAAAATTGGCGAACTTTTTCAATATCCTTTAATTCTTTTGCCGAGTGTATATATATACACACACTCGGCAAAAGAATTAAAGGATATTGAAAAAGTCCGCCAATTTTAGGGTCACTTTCATGTATATATATATATATATATATATACTATAAATTTAAAATTTTCAAAATTTGTCTACTTTGAAAGGCCCTGCTTTAAAAAAAAAGTACTAGAGTGCCTTGGCAAGTGCCATTAAAAGTTGGCGCATTTAATCAGGATTGTAAAATGGTACAATACTTGTTAGTTTCATACTAAAAAAACGAGTAAAAAAATTAAAACCTCAAGTCACCCGATTTTTGCTAACCCATTTTACTCAGTTAAAATGTTTTTTATTCGCACAAGCTCTTGGTAGGTTTTAAATTTTACGGCAAAATGATGAGAGAGATGGATAGTGGACATGTTTGACATGAGTGAGAGAGACAGATAGTGACGCCACTTTTACCAAAGTCAACAAAAGTGAGTAAAATTAATAAAATAAGGAAAAATCTTGACCTAGTTTAGGTTTATTGGAATAAAAGTCAGATACATAGGGAAATAACATTCTTTATTACAGCAAATGTTCAAATTGTTTGCTACCAGCCTCAATACACGCCCTACATCTTCTTAAAAAAGATCTACTTATTAGCTGGGCATATCCTCGAGAGTTGATGTCCTCAGCAGCTTGAGAAATTCGTTCACGCAGCTCGGCTACGCTCTCAATGGGCTTTGAATAAACTTTTTCTTTAAGAACGCCCCAATAAAAAAAATCCAGGGGATTTAAATCTGGGGAACGGGCTGGCCACGAGATAGTGCCTGAACGTCCAATCCACCTTCTCGGATATTCCTGGTCAAGGAAATCTCTTACTTGCACTGCGTAATGCGCTGGGCAGCCATCTTGTTGATACCACATGTGGCGACGATCTGTTAGTGGTACGTCCTCTAACAAAGTTGGTAAATTTTCTCGTAAAAAATGTAGGTAATTCGTGCCATTCAAGTTCTCAGGCAGCTCAAAAGGCCCAACAATTTTGCCGTTTAAAATTCCGGTCCACAAGTTTACTTTAAAGCGATACTGGGATCTGTCTTCTCGCATTAAATGTGGATTCTCCACATGCCACTCGTGAAAATTGTGTAAGTTTATGTAACCATCTTTTTTAAATGTAGATTCATCTGACCAGAGAATTTTTTGGATAAATTGCGGATTTTCATTATGCCTCTGTAGCATTGTTCTACAAAATGAAATCCTTTCAGGATAATCTCGAGGGAGAAGACTTTGAACTCGTTGTACGTGAAACGGATGCATTTCGGCTCTTTGTAAAATACGATGTGCTGTGCTTTTGGGTATTCCCGTTCGTTCTTTAATTACACGAACGGAAATACTTGGGTCATCTGCGACCTCTTGCAACACTTCTTCCTCGTAAGGAAAGCGAGGTCTACCTCCAGCCCGTATTTGATTCGGGAAATGGCCGCCCTCCGTGAGTGAACGGTGCACATTAACAAACACGCGGTGATCCAGATAGCGCTCTAAATTTGGATATCTTTCACGATAAAGTCTAGCGGCGGCACTTGCGTTGCATCTGCATTCCTCATAAATGAGGTGCATGTTCGCATATTCTTGTGAAGTGTAGCGCGTAGGCATGGTAGATAACAAGGATGCCAACACAAAAGTCCAATTCCAAAAGAGAGAAGCCAAAGTTCCCGGTATGTAATCAACAAGTCCAATTCACAAAAATCCAAGTCCAATAAGAGAAGCCAAAGTTGTCAGTACTAAATCAACACAAGCGTATACGGAAAGGTGCGCAGTAGACGAATGAGCGAAACGTACTAACTGGTGTCAGACTGGTAGCGTAGCCATTTGCTTGGTATGGCGTCTGTATCTGTTTCATTCGCACTCGTTTAAACGACGCATCTCCGTCTCACTGCGTGGTGTCACTATCTGTCTCGCTCACTCATGACAAACATGTCCACTATCCATCTCTCTCATCATTCTGCCGTAAAATTAAGAACCTACCAAGAGCTTGTGCGAATAAAAAACATTTTAACTGAGTAAAATGGGTTAGCAAAAGTCGGGTTACTTGAGGTATTAATTTTTTTACTCGTTTTCTTTTAGTATGAAACTAACAAGTATTGTACCATTTTAAAATCCTGATTAAATGCGCCAACTTTTAATGGCACTTGCCAAGGCACCCTAGTACCTTTTTTTTAAAGCAGGGCCTTTCAAAGTAGACAAATTTTGAAAATTTTAAATTCATAGTTTCACAAATAGTCTTAATTCTAGGAAACTTGGGGCAATTATGTAATTATTTTTGACTGTGATTCTAGAAATGTTATTTAGGGTTACGGTTCCAAAGTTTAAATGAACAAAAATAATAAAAATTAACCACAATAACCGAAAAATGGTTACAGTTTGACCAAATTTCTAGGTTTTTCTTAAATGCCCATAATTTTCAAACTGCATGGGATAGATTTTTTTCTGATTTTTCTCATGATGGTTACAATCAATCCTGTCACCCCGTTTCGGCTTGACGTTGAGTTCTGGGACACCCTGTATATATATATATATATATATATATATATATATATATACACAGGGTGATCCAGAATAGGTGTATCAGCAGGAAATCCCGGGTTCAGCAGGTTACTCGGAACATTTCTACTAAGCTATTTTTTTTTACTTCGACTGCGTCATCAAATGGGAAGCATTAGAAAATAGGCGTACGATCTTTGAAAGTAACGTTCGAATCCGCCATGATGGAAGATCGAAAAGGGCTGAAGAGTAGACGAAGGGCCGCGTAGCCGTGGCTGACATCACGAGGGTTCTGCGAAAACGCTGCGTTCGACAAATGCCAGCGCGCGTGATCTGTTGTTTAGCGAATCGTTCGCTACGTTACCTGGATTGGGTATTTTTCGGATTCCATTTCTTATTCGACCACTACGTCTTGTATGAGAGTCGAATTTATCTCCTAAAAGATTTTTTTCTGAACGAATATGAATGCAAAGTGTGCTCGAGCTGGATTAAGAAACATGAGGAGAAACTTTGTATTTTCTCATGAGGGGCGACGAAATCAGTCGGATGCGGCAAAAAAATCGATACGACGTTTTTTGAGGATTGAAAAAAGCTGAGAAGATCTTGTGCACCGCCTGAGATGTTTTTGTTCATCTGTGGAACGGATTTACATACTTATGCAAATAACAAAGATTAAATGCAAGTAGCCACTGTTGGTTCATCTGACTGCGAGCTGTTACATGATCAAAGATGCAATCAGTGCTCCGTATGATCCCTGGACCTTTTATCGAACATTTCTCAAATCGTTCTTCGATTGTTACATTTAATTTCAGTCCAGTTCCTCTTAAATCAAGAGGATACCTTGGGCTATGCTGCAAGCAACAAAAATGACGGTAACATCAAGGTTCATGTCGCGGAGATAAAATCGACCGCTTGAGTGATGGTTGTAGGCGTTGTAGGCTCGGACGATTGGCACCCAGTACTTAGCGAACAGAGGTGAAAACGATTCTCTCAATCATTTTTCTATCATCCATATCACATTCTCGAAACCGTCCCATCGAGTTTGTTATTGATTTCATCTTGTTCCTCATCAGGGAGAGCGGATCATATAAGCAGAGGTATCATGTAACGAGTCCCTGTCCACTACCTATTTTTTTTTCCATCTCCTTTGCTCTCTGTACCTCTGACTCACGGGCCTGCGTGCCTAATTTATCGCTTCCTGTCCCGCGGCTCCGCTCGACGCCGCGCTCCATTCTCCCGAGTCTCAAAGTGCATTTATTATCGCCTGCATGGTAATCCCGCCAGCTGCGTGGCCTACGTGACTTTCCCCAAATTCCTTTCCCGCGATCCTTTTTATCGCTAGTTTCCCATGCACTCTGCACCTAACCAAACAACCGCCTTTCCCGGAATGCAGTCACACAACTCCGAAGTCCATCCTCCGCCGAAGGTTCCAGAGTCCTCTTCTAATCGCCCCGCCTAATCAGCCGCCTGCCTTTCCTGGAACTTAGTCACCCGTGTGCCTATTTTCCCGCCGAACTTTCCAGACCCTTCCCAAATTCTTTCCCACCACGACCATTTTCCCACCGTTCGACCCTTTAAAAACACCTCCCGCGATACACTCGCGGCATTCAATTCGTGACTCTGTCCCAGTGAAGAGCTGTTAACCTTCGTTGTTCAACTTCTGGTGTCAACCGCGTCTCTCGGGCCACGACCGCGCTTCGAAGCCGGACTGGCAGACTGTTTTGTAAACCGTGAAATAAAAAGGTTACCACAATTAAAACTCGTGTCATTTCTCGACATTACAAACTGGTGCTAAGTGTGGGGTGTGCCAGCCCAAAGTGTTAGAAGCTTGGACCGACCGACAACACCAACAAGCAACAAGGACTCCAACAGCTCTGGACCACCAAGATAAAAAATCGGTGAGTAACCAATTTACTCAATATCGCCTACCTATCGAAATCACGACGGACTCTGATACAAGCTCCGTAAACACCATGTCGCTCTCAAATGTAAACGAGACGCTCAAAAACGCGATAGGCAAAGTGTTCGACCGGCCGGGTGACAAAAACGGAGAAGTGCGTGAAGAAACGGGACAATTTTTGCGACCGCCGAGTGTTTTATCGGACGAACAATTCGAGGAAATCACGCCTAAAGAGGCAATAGAACTAATAAAAGAATTCGACGGAAAAAATATCGGTGTCGAGGCGTTTATAGCATCAATCGAGGACGTGCGACCACAAGTGACGCGACAAGATTATCTCCGTCGGTTGATAATCGCGAAAAAAATCGTGGGTGACGCGGCGCGTGAAATTCAGGAGTACGAGGTCGACACGTACGACCGACTGTACGAGGGACTCCGCATCCTATTCGGGAATTTGCAACCGGTCAGCGTCTTCCGCGATAAACGCTCACGTACGTTCCAAGGGAGGAACGAAACCGTATCGAAATTCACGAACCTATTTCTGGAGGTCCAGAATCAAGTCTTGGCCGTGCTCGCAAACTCTACGCCAAATGAGAGTAAGCGGAAACTCATAATAGAATATGAGAGAAAGCAGGACCTCGAACAGTACCTGCTAGGCCTCCGGAAAGAAATTTCCACCGAAGTGCGCGCACAGCGACCGGACAACATCCGAGCCGCCATCGCCAAGGCTCAAGCCGCAGAGGCTTATGACTACACGCGGGAAATGATGACGCGCAGCCTCAACATCGCCGACCGAAATCCCGGCAGCGCCCCACGTCGACCGATGCCTCCAACTCCGAGACCAGGACCCTCACACTCATCCGGGACACCTCGATCACAGATTTCCTGCAACTACTGCAGAAGAATCGGGCACGTTGAACGGGATTGCCGCACCAAGATGCGTGACCTCCAAAATAGAGGCAACTCCGCCACCCAACAGTCGGGTTTTCGACGGGACCTGCCGCCACCTCGGCCCCCCTCTGCGAGTCAACCACCTACCTCCAGAGGAAACGACAGAAGCCGAAACGTCGGAGGGATCCCTCGCGTTAACACCGTTGGATGCGCGAAACGAGTTGTCAAACTCGCCATGCGGGACATCCGAGGACCAGGGAGATTTCTACTAGACACCGGAGCCGCCATCAGCCTCATCAAATTAGGAAGCCTCAAAGGTACGTCACTGGTCGACAAAAATGTGAACACAGAGTTCAAGATGGGCAACGACCTACACAGATCGTTGTTCGTAACGCAACAAGAATTCGAGGGCCGAAAGCAAATATTCCACGTCGTCCCTGATGATTTCCCGTTGGAAGAGAACGGTCTGATTGGCGTCCCTTTCATGGAGAAATATCAGACGTACATTGGCATCGTGAAAGACAATTTCCTGCAATTTGACGGAAAACGACTGAATTTCGAACCTCTATCCGTCACGGTCCCGGCGAGATCCATCCACTTTATCTCCGTGCCAACAAACATCGCGAATGGACCAGCGATAACCAGCGAAGAAAATTCAGAATCTATAGTGCCTTGCGTGTTCGAAGCCAAGGACTATGAAGCCCGAGTGCCCGTAATAAACGACTTGGAAGAACCGAAACGGTTTATCGTGGATCTACTGCGTGGGCTACCTTTCGAGGAACCTACCCCTTCATCGGCGGAGGCGCGCCAAGACGCACCGGCGGACGCATTGAGGATCCACCACATCCAAGAGCACAATTCGGCAGATAGAATCCGAACGCTCAAAGAAAACGTGCGGCTACAGCACGTGCCACTCGAGCTAGCGGAAGCGGTGTGGGACATCGTATCGTCCTTCCCCGACGTGTTCGCTTTACCTGCCGACCCACTGCCAGGTACGAAAGCGGTCAAACACCGCATTATAACCAGCGATGACGTTCCGATAAACGTCAAGCAATATCGATACCCTCCGGCACACAAAGAGGAAATTGACCGTCAAGTTAACGACATGCTCGAACAGAAACTGATCGAGCCCAGCGACTCACCATACAATGCCCCACTCTGGGTAGTACCAAAAAAATCTGACGCATCCGGGAAAAAGAAGTGGAGGATCGTCATCGATTTCAGGAAGCTCTTCCGTGTATCGACGAAATCCTGGATCAACTGGGGCGAGCCAAATACTTCTCCGCCTTCGATCTCGCATCCGGATTTCACCAAATACCGATGGACGAACGAGATAAGCAAAAGACAGCCTTCTCGACGCCGTCAGGACATTTTCATTACAACCGGATGCCTTTCGGTCTCAAAAACGCACCTGCAACGTTCCAACGGATGATGAACAACGCACTGCGTGGACTGATTGGCAACACGTGTTTTGTTTATCTCGACGACATAATAATCTACGGCAACACATTGGAGGAACACAACAGGAAACTACTGGATGTGTTGAAGTGCCTGCGCGAAGCAGACTTAAAACTGCAACCGGACAAGTGCGAATTCCTCCGACCAGAACTGGAATTCTTGGGACACGTGATATCCGAAGAAGGGGTAAAGCCAAATCCAAAGAAAATCGAGGCCGTGACGAATTTCCCAATACCGAAAGAGCCGAAACATATAAAACAGTTTCTTGGACTCGCGGGGTATTATCGCAAGTTCATTAAGGATTTTAGTAGAATTGCGAAACCCTTAACCGAGTTGTTGAAAAAAGATGCACCGTGGAACTGGAGTGAAAAGCAGGAACAGGCTTTTCAACTCCTACGTACCGCTCTGACGACCGCACCCGTTCTGCAATACCCGGATTTCACGAAAGAATTCGTACTGACCACCGACGCTAGCAACCACGCAATCGGTGCCGTCCTATCACAGGGACCGATCGGGAAGGACCGACCGGTTGCCTATGCCTCGCGCATTCTCAACAAGGCAGAGCAGCGCTACACCACCACCGAGAGAGAGATGCTCGCAATTACCTGGGCAACAAAGCATTTCCGCCAGTACCTGTACGGAAAACAATTTAAAATCGTAACCGACCACAAGCCGCTGATTTGGATATTGAAGGCAACTGACCCTCCAACCAATAGCCGACTGATGCGTCTACGGATTAAAGTCGAAGAATACGAGTATGAGCAAATTTATAAAAAAGGCTCTCTCAACACGAACGCAGACGCTCTCTCTCGCATTTCCGCCGTGACCACCCGAAGTCAACAGCGATCTCAAACGGAAGACAACACAGACGAAAAAGAAAACGTGGAGCACACGAACGACAACGACAATCCAGCGGAGGAGGAACAAGAAGAAGACTCAACAAGTGATCCACCGCTGTACATCGAGTTCGAGCTGACCGAAAACGTTCCGGTAGTCCTCGAAATCAGTGAGGACGTTCCACCGAAGGACATTCCCGCCATAAAAATAGTGGACGCCCCAAGCGACGCCGAGGATCAACTTTTCAACAATTTCTCCGAGGACGAAATCGACTGGTTCAACCGAATCACAGCCGCCTTAATGAAAGTGAAGACGACCACGAAAATTTACCTCGGTTGTGATCACCTCCGCGCCCATCCTGGAATAAAGAACCGGATTAAACTGATGATTAATTTCATCTGGTCAACCAGAGAGGATCGCTCATTATTATACCTGTACGACAAGGATCTCCACGAGCCAGGTACAGAGGAAGAACGTCAACGCATTATTAAAGAACATCATGGGACGAAAGCCACCGGACTCTTCGGGATAGCCAAGACTCTCGACCGCATCAAGGCCGTTGCTACATGGCCGAATATGCAGCGAGACGTCAAAGACTACATCCGAAGATGCGACACCTGCCAAAAAATCAAGTTGGTGCGCGTGCGGCCTCAAGCCGAAGCCGTGAATACGGACACACCCGAACGACCGAACGACAAGATCGCATTGAACCTCGTGGGACCCATTCCCGAGTCTGCCGATGGGTACAAGTACATCATGTCAGTACAGGACCAACTGACAAAATATATCACGTTGATCCCTCTAAAGACGCAAGATGCACAAGCTACCGTAAATGCACTCGTCGAACATTTTATCTAAGAAAATTCTCACCGACGGAGGTCGCAACTTCATCAGCCAGACGTTTAAACACTTGGAGAAACTCTTCAAAATCTCACACATGACCACGACTACGTTCCACCCGCAAAGCAACGGAAGTCTAGAGAGAGCCCACAGACCGATTAAGGAACAAATTAAGGCTCTCATTCACGACCACCGCGAAGATTGGGACAAGAAATTAAAATTCGTCTCCATAGCTTACAACACGGCGAAACAAGAAGGCATCGGACTCACACCTTTTGAGATGCAGTTCGGACGGAAACCGAACGTCCCGAACAGCATTCCCATTCATCGAACGAATGCTACCGTCGACGAATACTTCGAGGGACTACGCGCGGATCACGAACGAATTCTGAAGAAAGGACGTGACCACCTGGTTGCAGCGAAGCAGCGTTACAAAGCCAACCAAGACGCTCACATCCATCGACCTGCTCCCATCTTCAACAAGGGTGACGAAGTTCTCGTTGCCCAGGAACGAGATAAATCCCCGCTGGCTCCAAAGTGGGAAGGCCCTGCGATAATACTCGAACGGACGTCCGATGTTAATTACGAGATTCTGCTTAGAAATAGAAAACAATTAATCCATGTAAATAAGCTTAAGCCATATTTCAGAAACTAATTGCTTTTATGTTTAGGGACAAGATGTTGGTGTTTCTATTGTTGCTCGCGTCCTCTTGCCTGGCCAATGAAGTTTTTCAAGTGGAGCCAATCTCTGGACCAGTCTATATGGAACATCTGGGCGACGTGGTAATGTTCCACAAGACCTGGACCGTAGTCAACTATGTCGATCTCACCGAGATCAACGTGCAACGAGACGAACTGTTCAGCATCGCTAACAAACTGTCAATAGTATGTAACGCTACTCAAGGCAAGACGAGGTGTCTCGAATCTATTACAATAGAAACTGTAGAAGAACAATAGAAGACCGTAGAGTCCGTTTAATGAACATAATTAACTACACCCCGCGCCTTAAAAGAGGAGTGTTCAATTTTATTGGCGATATCAGCAAAATTCTATTCGGTACACTGGGGAATTCAGACGCTGAATATTATAATAACGAGATCGATAAGATTCATGAAGACAACATGAAACTAGCTGCACTGATTCGTAACCAAACTACCATCGTTAAAGCTGTAATTTCGACCTTTTCGGAAGTCATAGAAAATTTACGTAACGAAACTAATCACTTGCATAATGCATTGTACAACGTAGCTTACCGAACAGCAAACAACACTCGGGACATCATTATTAGTTCACAAGTAGCATTTCTAGAAACAATCATCGACGAATATAGCGCAAATCTCAACAACGTCTTAAACGCAGTAAATGACGGTAAGCAAGGAATTGTGCACCCGCAAATTCTCAGCCCTACAGATTTGATTACAGCCCTCCGCACTATTCGAGAAAAAACGATTTCTAGTGACACACCCCCAGTACCGTTAGAGGAATCTGCCTTTGCCGCCATAATAGAAATTAGTGAGATAAGCGTCATGATTGTAAACAACCGCTTCGCTTATGTTATTAAGGTTCCTGTAGTTGAAAATAGTGTATTGCATGCGTACCGCCGCATACCCATTCTTCAACAGAAAGCGTCCGGCGATTCATTCTACTACCTGAATCCACCCGACACAATAGTTGTTGTTAATAACATGAAAACTTTGTTCACATCTAGCAACGAGAACGACCTCTCCCGGTGCAAATCGCTAGGTCCGAAACTACTGTGTAAACGGCAGAACCCCGACTACACAATTAACAACCCCAATAGCTGCGAAGCCGTCATGTTACAAACACGGTCCGACATCTCCGACTCACAATGTCAAATATTGTTCATTAAGCTAGCGAAATCCTTATGGATTCAACTAAAAAATGGCAACTCATGGATTGTTACCTCACCCACTCCCGAAATTCTCCATATTGTCTGCGACGACCATATAATTCGTCAAACCACCTTACGCGGAACTAATAGAATAACGCTCTCCGGAAATTGCCTCGGACAGACGGACCACATTGTAATTAGACCCAGACTTGAAGAAAAACTCACACAAACAACCGACGTAATCGTAAACAAAACGATCAAGACACCCAAACTCGATGACCTCTTGAGCAATCACTCCGTATCTCTGGACGATCTACAACTGACTACTTTAGGGAAACCCACACATGTTGACGTAACACAACTGAAAGTTCTCGGACAGACATTGGATGAAATATCAGAAGAAGCCGAAAAGATTGGACGCCACCGACGCAACAAGACCCTATTCGAAACCGCGTACGATGGACTGAAATACCTTGGTTATGCATGTATTTGTATTGTAGTTCTAATGTTAGCCCGTAAGATAGGTCTATGTAAGTGTTTAGGTAATCTGATAATGAGATTTTTCGCCTGTACATTCTCACCCTGCATTAATGTGTACAACAATTGTTTCCACAAGAACACCACCGATAATGTCAACTACGAGTCCCGCTGTCCGCCAGATGAACTCATAGCTTTAGCCAATTTAAGTCGACCTCTCGATACCCGTTCAACTGTAAGACACTCCACTAGACGTAATCCGCACTATCCTAAGGCGCAGAAAATCCATTTACCGCTATATGGATTTTCTAAAATAAGGGGGGAGGTGTAACGAGTCCCTGTCCACTACCTATTTTTTTTCCATCTCCTTTGCTCTCTGTACCTCTGACTCACGGGCCTGCGTGCCTAATTTATCGCTTCCTGTCCCGCGGCTCCGCTCGACGCCGCGCTCCATTCTCCCGAGTCCCAAAGTGCATTTATTATCGCCTGCATGGTAATCCGGCCAGCTGCGTGGCCTACGTGACTTTTCCCAAATTCCTTTCCCGCGATCCTTTTTATCGCTAGTTTCCCATGCACTCTGCACCTAACCAAACAACCGCCTTTCCCGGAATGCAGTCACACAACTCCGAAGTCCATCCTCCGCCGAAGGTTCCAGAGTCCTCTTCTAATCGCCCCGCCTAATCAGCCGCCTGCCTTTCCTGGAACTTAGTCACCCGTGTGCCTATTTTCCCGCCGAACTTTCTAGATCCTTCCTAAATTCTTTCCCACCGTTCGACCCTTTAAAAACACCTCCCGCGATACACTCGCGGCATTCAATTCGTGACTCTGTCCCAGTGAAGAGCTGTTAACCTTCGTTGTTCAATTTCTGGTGTCAACCGCGTCTCTCGGGCCACGACCGCGCTTCGAAGCCGGACTGGCAGACTGTTTTGTAAACCGTGAAATAAAAAGGTTACCACAATTAAAACTCGTGTCATTTCTCGACATTACAATCAGCTGCGAATACGATAGCTCCTTTGCGTACGTGCAAAGATGAAATCAACGGCTCGATTGGTACATTCGTGTAGTTTTCACCATAACCACGTCATACTCGTCATAAACTGCATCGATTTCATCTCTGGTTCAGTAAACGATGCTGAAGACGTGAATGGTCTATCGCCGAAGCGGAGTTCGGACGATTGCCACCCAGTCCCTAGCGAACAGAGGTGAAATCAATTCTCTCAATCATTTTTCCAGCATCCATAACACATTCTCGAAACCGTCCCGTCGAGTTTGTCGTTGATTTCATCTCCTTCTTCATGGGGGAGAGCGGATCATGTAAGATAAGCTGCGAATACGATACTTCCTTTGCGTACGTGCACAGATGAAATCAACGGCTCGATTGGCACATTCGTATAGTTTTCACTATAACCCCGTCATACTCATCATGAGCCACATGAATTTCTTCTGTGGTTCAATAAATTATGCTGAAGACGTGAATGGTCGATCGCCGAAGCGGAGCTTGGACGATTGCCTCTCAATTCCTAGCAAACAGAGGTGAAATCGATTCTGCCAATCATTTTTCCAGCATGCATAACACATTTTCGAAACCATCCCGTCGAGTTTGTCGTTGATTTCATCTCTTTCCTCATCGGGAAGAGCGGATCATGTTAGCAGAGGTATAAGCTGGGTATACGATATCTCCTTTGCGTACGTGCAAATATGAAATCAACGGCTCGATTGGTACATTCTCGTAGTTTTTCACAATAACCCCGTCATACTCGTCATAAACTGCATCGATTTCATCTTTGGTTCAGTAAACGATGCTGAAGACCTGCACGGTCTATCGCCGAAGCGGAGCTCGGACGATTGCCACTCAGTTCCTAGCGAACAGAGGTGAAATCGATTCTCTCAATCATTTTTCCAGCATCCATAACACATGTAAGATAAGCAAAATGATTGCGAGAATCGATTTCACCTCTGTTCGCTAGGAACTAAGTGGCAATCGTCCGAACTCCGCTTCGGCGATAGACCATCCACGTCTTCAGCATCGTTTATTGAACCAGAGATGAAATCGATGCAGCTTATGGCGAGTATAACGGGGTTATGGTGAAAACTACACGAATGTGCCAATCGAGCCGTTGATTTCATCTTTGCACGTACGCAAAGGAGCTATCGTATTCGCAGCTTATCTTACATGATCCGCTCTCCCCCATGAAGAAGGAGATGAAATCAACGACAAACTCGACGGGACGGTTTCGAGAGTATGTTATGAATGCTGGAAAAATGATTGAGAAAATCGATTTCACCTCTATTCACTAGGAACTGAGTGGCAATCGTCCGTGTTCAGTTACAGCGATAAACCATCCACGTATTCAGCATTGTTTACTGACGTAGAGATGAAATCGATGCATTCTATGACGAGTTCGACGGGGTTATGGCGAAAACTACCCGTATGTACCTCTCAAGAAGTTGATTTAATATTTTATGCATATGCAGAGGAACTATCGTATTCGCAGCTTCTACCCCTTCTCACATGATGAGCAGGGGTAGAAGCAGGTATGAACCCAAACAAACCCAAACAAACTCTCTCCGATCGCGAACGAGATGAAATCAACGACAAACTCGACGGGACTGTCTCGAGAATGTGTTCTGGATGCTAGAAAAATGATTGAGGGAATCGATTTCACCTCTGTTCGCTAGGAACTGAGTGGCAATCGTCCGCGATCCGTTTCGGTGATAAATCATCCACGTCTTTAGCATCGCTTACTCAACCAGAAATGAAATCGATGCAGTTTATGACGAGTATGACGGGGTTATGATGAAAACTACACGAATGTGCCAATCGAGCCGTTGATTTAATCTTTGCACGTACGCAAAGGAGCTTCGTAGTCGCAGCTTATCTTACATGATGCGCTCTCCCCGATGAGGAACGAGATGAAATCAATGACAAACTCGACGGGATGGCTTCGAGAATGTGATATGGATGATAGAAAAATCATTGAGAGAATCGATTTTACCTCTGTTCGCTAAGTACTGGGTGTCAGTCGTTCGAGCCTACAACGCCTACAACCATCACTCAAGCGGTCGATTTTACCTCCGCGACATGAACCTCGATGTTACCGTCATTTTTGTTGCTTGCAGCGTAGCCAAAGGTATCCTCTCGCTTTAAGAGCAACTGGGCTGAAATTAAATGTAAAAATCGACGAACGATTTCAGAAATGTTCGATAAACGGTCCAGAGATCACGCGGAGCACTGATTGCATCGTTGCTCATGTAACAGCTCGCAGTCGGATGAACCAACAGTGGCTACTTGCATTTAATCTTTGTTATTTGCATAAGTATGTAAATCTATTCCACAAATGAACGAAAACATCTCAGGCGGTGCACAAGATCTTCTTAGCTTGTTTCAATCCTCAGAAAACGTCGTATCGATTTTTTTGCCGCATCCGACTGATTTCGTCTCCCCTCATGAGAAAATGTAAAGCTTCTCCTCATGTTTCCTAACCCAGCTCGAGCACACTTTGCATTGATATTCGTTCAGAAAACAATCTTTTAGAAGATGAATTCGGCTATCATACAAGACGGAGTGGTCGAATGAGAAATGGAATCCGAAAAACATCCAATCCCCGAAACTTTAGCGTTACATTATTGAGAGTTTGTTATAAAAAATTCGCCTGGCGATTTTTTTTCAATACGCAAAAAAAATCGCTCGGCATATCGAAATTTGATGATCATTGACAATTTGCTGGTTCTGTAAATTTTTATTTCTTAAGAAGACGAAAAGAACCCTCAATGGATAAGCACGATAAAGTTCGTAAATCTCATGAATTACGGCGTGCTTCACTCTTTGGCACGCCGACCGATAGCAGACGATAGGTGAAACGTCGAATCGTGCAGCTGGTCACGAGTCTCGCACCGGATAGGTTGACAGGTAACGTAGCGAATGATTCGCTAAACGTCAGATCACGCGCGCTGGCATTTGTCAAACACAGCGTTTTCGCAGAACCCTCGTGACGTCAGCCACGGCTACGTGGCACTTCGTCTACTCTTCGGCCCGTTTCGATTGTCCATCATGGCGAATTCGAGCGTTACTTTCGAAGATCGAACGCCTATTTTCTAATTCTTCCCATTTGATGACGCGATCGAAATAAAACAAACGGCTCAGTAGAAATGTTCCAAGTAACCGGCTGAACCCAGGATTTCCCGCTGATACACCTACTTTGGATCACGCTGTATATATACACTAGGCAAAAGAATTAAAAGATGTTGAAAAAGTCCGCCAATTTTAAGATCTTTTTCAAATAGCTGTAACTCCTTGAAAAATGGTCGTACAGCAAAATATAAAAAAGCAAACTGAAGGTGTGAATCTCTAGTTTTGAGATCTTGAACTCAAACATTTTTTGCATCAGCCAATTTTTTGTAGCCATAAAAAAACCAGTGAAAAAAAATTCAAAATTTTTGCTCATCTTTCACAGTCTGCACGGACTCCAATAATTTTTTTTAAATGATCGTATTAAAAGAATCGTCTAGCTGGATTCTTCCTTTTTAATTTGAGCGATGGGAGAGCTCTGTACGATTTTTTTCTCGCTGAGTTATCGATGTTCAAAGCAAAAATGACACTTTTGATTTTGATGACGGATTTACTTGGAGACTAATGGTCGCACAGAAAAAAACCAGAGGGTTTTGGAAACTTTGAAGTATTCTCTATAAGATGCTTTCATCATTTTCTTTATCAAGATTTTTTTATGCGGGAAAATAGATGTAAAAAAAAACGTGAAAAAATGGCATATTTACGAATACTTTTTTAACTAAGGATAATTTTGCCAATATCGAAAAGATAAAAAAAAAAATTCGGTTTTTTTATGACCTCAAAGTATCCTAAAAAAGCCCTCAAAAGATTAAACCCCTACGATTTTTCAAATTGTGTTCCGAATGATCGAAATTGTGGTTTTTGCCAAAAATCGATTAAAGGCTACACCTACCACCTTTTTTCGTCTATTGAGAATCGAAATTTTTTTAGCACTGATCCGAATTTCCGGTGCTAAAAAATGTTGATTGTTGAACAACGGAAACAAATTTTTGTTTAATGAAAAGAAAAAAAATAATAAAAAATATTTTGACGAAAAAAAATTAGTAAAAAAAAAACGAAAAAAAGTTGTTAGTTTTTTTTATAGCCCTGAACGTTTTTCATGATACGACGAGCGATTGGAGTTGTTGGAATTCACAGTTCTTTGAAAGTGTGCGTGTGTACAATTTACATCCCTACGATACGATACGACACCCTACGCACACGTCCCACGATCATTAGATCAAGATTTTTTAAAGAATATTTTATCCACCGCCGGCATTAGCGTAACCTAAAGCGTACCACGTAGAGGTTGCTCTACGTTAGCTTAAACTTTTGAGGGCTCTTTTAGGATACTTTGCGGTCATACAAAAACCGAATTTTTTTATGCCACGGGAAAGTTAGAGCACTTAGTTAAAAGAGTATTCGTAAATATGCCATTTTTCACGTTTTTTTAAATCCATTTTGCCGCATAAAAAAAATTTTGATTTTTTTTTACTTTGGTTTTTTTCATGGCTACTAAAAATTGGCTGATGCAAAAAATGTTTGAGTTCAAGATCCCAAAACTAGAGATTCACACCTCCAATTTGCTTTTTTATATTTTGCTGTACGACCATTTTTCGAGGAGTTACAGCTATTTGAAAATGACCCTAAAATTGGCGGACTTTTTCAATATCCTTCAATTTTTTTGCCTAGTGTATATATATAATGTCGTTCACATGAAAAGGAGTGGCGTGTCGTTTTAAAAGATTCCTCGAAACATCTGACTGGTCATACAAAAGGTAAATAAGGAAGTATTGTGAAGCAAAGGTCGCTCTGCCTCTAACGGTCCGAGCGCCCGGGTTGCTACCTGACAATATTTCGAGTTTTCCTTTTGTCAATTTATTCTTTGGCTATCATACACTTCGCACAAAAATTTAGGGAGCAAGAAAAAAATCCAAATTTTTGGGGGATTTTCAACAGGCTGTAACTCATACAAAAATGGTCGTACAGCAAAAAAAAAAAAAAAAGCAAATTGTAGCTCTAAGTGTCTAATTTTCGGATCTGAGTTTGAAATTTTTTTTTTGAAAATATTTTTCGAGTAATCATAAGAAAACCACCGAAAAAAAAATGTTCGAAATTTTTTTGTTTTTTTTTTTAATCTACGGACGTGGAATTTTTTTTTTCGACTTAACCTCTATATGGGCCGGATAGCTTGTTTATTCAGCTTTAATTTGGTTTTTTTAAAAATCTCGATACGAGCATTTCGCGCTGAGATATCGGTGTTTGAATGGAAAAAGATCATTTTGTCTTTGATTACCAATATCTCAGCAACCAATGATCGCACAGAAATTTTGAGGTTGGTTTCAAAAACTTGAATAAATTCTCTACAAGGATTGGCAATTGAATTTTGAAAAAAAAATTTTTTTTCAATCATTACATGAATTTGAAAAAGCGACCAAAAAGGGCTTTTTGTGGTTTTTTGGAAAATCAAGCGCCCAATCAAAAATATTGCGGAAACCACTAATGTTAAGTGTGCCTTTTACTGTTCAATATACCCACAAAAACCCTACGAAGTTTCAATTTAATCCAGCCAACCGTTTTTTTCCCACTTGATCGAATTTTTGAAAAAATTAAAGGAGCAAGAATTTCGCTCTGAAAATGTCATAATTTTTATCAAAAATGAAAAAAAAAAAAAAAAAAAAAAAAAATTCATTTTTCTCTCAATTCTGTATTAGTGACTTGGAAAATTTAAGAAAAAAAAAAAAAATCGAAAATTTTTGAAAAAAAATTCCAAAATTTTTGAAAAAGAAAAAAAAATTTTTTTAATTTTTTTTTTTCAATTGGCCCTAAATTAAAGAAATGTAGCGACTCACTTTCTCACCGATTTTCCTCTTCCGCACTTTAATTTTCCTAGTCACAAGTTAATTGAATAAATTAAAAGTTGATACCCCCAAGGCAAGTCGAATATTCGTTCTACGAATATTGGGACAATAATTTTTTTGTGCGAATTTAAACAGTGTCTAAAAAAAGAACAGTTTTTCTTAAAACTAACCTGCTTTCTTGGTAATCGAGCCAATCAACAGTTTTTCTCAAAACTACCGTATTTTTTAATTTTTAGAAAAGCAAATTAACTGAGTTTTTGCAAGCTTTAGTTTTGTAAGGATCACGAGGATTTGTTGCACGTCGCTTTTTCAAATTCATGTAATGATTGAAAAAAAAAAAATTTCAAAATTCAATTGCCAATCCTTGTAGAGAATTTATTCAAGTTTTTGAAACCAACCTCAACATTTCTGTGCGATCATTGGTTGCTGAGATATTGGTAATCAAAGACAAAATTATCTTTTTCCATTCAAACACCGATATCTCAGCGAGAAATGCTCGTATCGAGATTTAAAAAAAAAACAAATTAAAGCTGAATAAACAAGCTATCCGGCCCATATAGAGGTTAAGTCGAAAAAAAAATTTCTACGTCCGTAGATTAAAAAAAAAACCAAAAAAATTTCGAACATTTTATTTTCGGTGGTTTTTTTATGATTACCCGAAAAATATTTTCAACTCAGATCCGAAAACTAGACACTTGGAGCTACAATTTGCTTTTTTTTTTTGTGTACGACCATTTTTGTATGAGTTACAGACTGTTGAAAATCCCCCAAAAATTTGGATTTTTTTCTTGCTCCCTAAATTTTTGTGCTAAAGTGTACTTCCGAAATATTTAAAAAAATCGATTTTTTTTAATTTCTAAAGGGATTTCTCGCCTTACATGCCCTGGAAGAATTTTGGAGAAGTGATAAAAACTCAGAAAATGAGTATGTCGGAAAAATGCCAATTTTTTCCTTACTTTCAATCAAATTGTGAATGACAAAATTCCTTGATTTTTTTTAGAAGGGCCGTGATCCATAAAGTATTTGGAAGTTTAAAGTATAGTAGAAAATTCAAAAGTGCAGAAAATATTAGCAAATTTACATAGATTTTACTGAGATAAATGAAAACATTCTTTCGGAGATGTTCGGGAGACTTTCGGAGAAATGGGGGAAATTTAGGAATCGAGTTTTTCGGAAAAATTATCATTTTTGCTTTACCATTTTTATATTTTCTCCCAATTCGGAGAAAACATGAGGAATATTATAGTCTTAAAATATGCTGATTTTCCCCAATATTCCTCTTTTTCCCGCGTTATTCCGATTTTCTCATTTTATTCACGAGAATTTCCCATTATTTCCCAGCCTTTTTAAATGCCTTGGGAGAATTTCGGAGAAGTAATGAAAACTCAGAAAATCAGTTTGTCGGGAAAAATTCACATTCAGAGAAAAATGCAATCGTCTTTTCATGTAAATAGGAAGCATGTACGGTACGGTAATCTGAAAGATAATACTTATGCAAAACAAAATATATTCTTTGGTTTGCACAAGTATTATTGCACTGATTTATATTTATGTAGGAAAAATGATGAGGACTAATGGTAAAAAAATAATGTCCGAATTTTCAAAAAAAAAAAATGAACTGAATTCGGAAAAAAATAGGGAAAGTTTAGAGAAATGCAGAGAAGTTTGGGAAATTTTGGAGTAATGTGGAAATATTTTTTCCCGGATTTCTCCGAAAAGTTTCAATTGACTGAAAAAATCGAAGAAATTTTGGGAGAAAATGGGAGTTTTTTTTTTTAGAAAAAATGCGAAAAAAATGCTACCAGAGAATAGTAAATGCAAATTTTATCGATTTTATATGGCAAATTGAAAGTTAGAACAACGCAACAAATGGATAGCTAATGTTTTGCCTTCAAAGAAGTTTTGTGAAGCGTCAAAGAAATAGAGGTTTGCCTTAGGGATCGCCCATTAATCACGTGAGGTTTTTTGGCCACTTTGTGAGCCCCCCCCCCCCCCCCCCCTTCCCCCATAGTGATGTGGGGTCGTCCATAATTTACGTGAGGCTTAAATGAGGGGGGGGGGAGGATTTGGATAACAGAAACCTCACCACAAATCACCATAGGGGAGGGGGGGGGGGGGGCTAAAAAATGGCCAAAAAACCTCACGTGATTAATGGGCGATCCCAATGGCAAACCTCTATTTCTTTGACGCTTCACAAAACTTCTTTGAAGGCAAAACTTTAGCTATCCATTTGGTGCGTTGTTCTAACTTTCAATTTGCCGTATGAAATCGATAAAGTTTGCATTTACTATTCCCTGGTAGAATTTTTCTTTCGCATTTTTATAAAAAAAAACTCCCATTTCCCAACATTTCTTCGATTTTTTCAGTCAATTGAGACTTTTCGGAGAAATCCGGGAAAAAATATTTCCACATTACTCCAAAATTTCCCAAACTTCTCTGCATTTCTCTAAACTTTCCCTATTTTTTTCCGAATTCAGTTCATTTTTTTTTTTGAAAATTCGGACATTATTTTTTTACCATTAGTCCTCATCATTTTTCCTACATAAATATAAATCAGTGCAATAATACTTGTGCAAACCAAAGAATATATTTTGTTTTGCATAAGTATTATCTTTCAGATTACCGTACCGTACATGCTTCCTATTTACATGAAAAGACGATTGCATTTTTCTCTGAATGTGAATTTTTCCCGACAAACTGATTTTCTGAGTTTTCATTACTTCTCCGAAATTCTCCCAAGGCATTTAAAAAGGCTAGGAAATAATGGGAAATTCTCGTGAATAAAATGAGAAAATCGGAATAATGCGGGAAAAAGAGGAATATCGGGGAAAATCAGCATATTTTAAGATTATAATATTCCTCATTTTTTCCCCGTTTTTTCTCCGAATTGGGAGAAAATATAAAAAATGGGAAAGCAAAAATGATAATATTTCCGAAAAACACGATTCCTAAATTTTCCCCATTTCTCCAAAAGCCTCCTAACAATGTTTTCATCAATCTCAGTAAAATCTATGTAAATTTGCTAATATTTTCTGCACTTTTGAATTTCCTACTATACTTTAAACTTCCAAATACTTTATGGATCACGGCCCTTCTAAAAAAATCAAGGAAATTTGTCATTCACAATTTGATTGAAAGTAAGGAAAAAATGGGCTTTTTCCCGACATACTCATTTTCTGAGTTTTTATCACTTCTCCAAAATTCTTCCAAGGCATTTAAGGCGAGAAATCCCTTTAGAAATTAAAAAAAATCGATTTTTCAACATATTTCGGAAGTATGATACCCAAAGAATAAATTGACAAAAGGAAGACTCGAAATATTGAATATTTGCGGAGTTATCGCATATAGTCTAGAGCGCGGGGACAGCATGCGGTCAGGTAGCAACCCGGGCGCTCGGACCGTTAGAGGCAGAGCGACCTTTGCTTCACAATACTTCCTTATTTACCTTTTGTATGACCAGGCAGATGTTTCAAGGAATCTTTTGAAATGACACGCCACTCCTTTTCATGTGAACAACATTATATATATACACTAGGCAAAAGAATTGAAGGATATTGAAAAAGCCCGCCAATTTTAGGGTCATTTTCAAATAGCTGTAACTCCTCGAAAAATGGTCGTACAGCAAAATGTAAAAAAGCAAATTGAAGGTGTGAATCTCTAGTTTTGAGATCTTGAACTCTAACATTTTTTGCATCAGCCAATTTTTAGTAGCCATAAAAAAACCAAAGTAAAAAAAAATTCAACATTTTTGCTCATCTTTCACAGTCTGCACGGACTTCAATATTTTTTTTTAAATGATCGCATTAAAAGGATCGTCTAGCTGGATTCTTCCCCTTTAATTTGAGTGGTGGGAGAGCTCTGTACGATTTTTTCTCGCTGAGTTATCGATGTTCAAAGCAAAAATGACACTTTTGACTTTGACGACTGATTACTCGGAGACAGAAAGGGACAGAAGGTCGCACAGAAAAAAAACCTGAGGATTTTGGAAACTTTGAAGTATTTTCTATAAGATGCTTTTATCATTTTCTTTATCAAGATTTTTTTATGCGGGAAAATGGATTTAAAAAAACGTGAAAAATGGCATATTTACGAATACTCTTTTAACTGAGGATAATTTTGCCAATATCAAATAGATAAAAAAAAATTTCGGTTTTTTTATGACCTCAAAGTATCCTAAAAAAGCCGTATGACACGAGCTTGAATAACTCCTCCAATAATACATTTTTCACAATAACTCTAATAAATAATTCATAAAACGTGACCCAAGTGT
The DNA here is from genome assembly GCA_964007375.1 of Ophion obscuratus. NCBI lineage: Eukaryota > Metazoa > Arthropoda > Insecta > Hymenoptera > Ichneumonidae > Ophion > Ophion obscuratus. The sequence continues at coordinate 13,720,828 of OZ023318.1, read as the reverse complement.
AAACTTGTGTATAAACTTGGGTCATTTTTTGTCCTGAACTCATCTACGTCCATGACGTATTCAGCAGGTATCAACAGTTTTCCCTGAGATCGAGTTGAAGGTTAGGAATTAATATTGTACGCTCAAAGCCGGTTTTCAAAATTATGCTCATTTTGGTCTAAAAAGAAAATTTGATTCATTATATTGTAAAGTGGTGCAACGACAATATATTTTTGTTAAATTTCAATAAAAGCAATTATATAGCTCCACTTTTCTCGTCTTATAACAAAATTATAAGTAAACGAAAATATACATTTTACGAGAATTTTTTTCACTTTTTTCACTTTACTGACAGAAAACATTTCTTGCCGTCTTTGGCAAACAATTTTATTTACAGCAAGCAAATTAAATGCGAGTGAGGCGCCAATTAAATTTTCATAATTTATCGTAATATTATAATCACGATTCCAGAGTTCGACAGAGCCGACAAAAATACGAACGCTACGCGACGCTCGGGCTGCCCACAGAGCCAATATCGATACACCCGGTCCCAGGTTTGCTTCCGAGTTTCCCAACTACCTCACGTTTCGTTGAGAAATTAATCACACGGACTACAGGTTATACGCGCACGATACACATACGTATCGGCCTTTGTGCGTGCCATACATGTATAACTGGAGCTACGTCACGCCCGTATTCATGCTGAGAGTAAACCACCCGTCTACAGAAAGTCATGCACAACTGCTGCCAATTACTGCGCCTTACAATTATTTCATTTTTAATTTCAAATAGTGATTTAATCCTAGTATGAGCATACAGGATTATAATAAACGGACTAATAATGCATGACATTTCGATCACAATGGAATTTGAGTGAGACTCTAGCATTAAGCGTATATATTTACGGGCATCGGAAGTTTTTCTTACCATAGCGCTTGGATGGATTATAGCAGTGGAATGTATGTAAACATCACCAACAACGTTACATTCGCCGACCGATGGAAGAGCTAATCGTTCTGGATGATTCGCCCTATAAAGAGCCAAGTAATGCCTGTTCGAGTATATCGCTGATCCCGCCGTCTTTACTTGGGACCACCAATTTTTTACAGGTACAGCGTTTAGCTTTCCTGTACCAGCGAGCCTTGTCAGCACGTCTTGCTCCAATGCTATATGCGCTGGATCTTTTCCGTTGCCATTTACATTGCTGAAACAAAAGACCATTCACTTTCCATAAATTAGGTTACTCGTCTACGAATTGGTTATTATTTTTCCTTTCCCATTTAATTAAGGGTACCCTTATTACAAAAACGGACCCCAGATACATATATAGATATGCGGGTCCCTGGCATATATATATAGATATGCAGGTCCCTGGCATATATATATATTTATGCTGATATATACAGATGCCGAGAAAAAGATTCGAGCGTCGTTCAACCGTTTTGACAGAAACCTATCCTTAAGTAGGCTTGACGGTGGATAATAAATGATGTAAGCTCACAGGACGTTGGAATGATTTTCTCTATACATTTATCTGGTTTATGAAAGAATTGCGCAATCCATAAATCCGTAATGTAAAATGTCAGCAGTAAAATCATACGAATGATTGTCGTGTTGATGACGAGCATAAAAGACTTCCGCCATGGTCGGAAATATCTCAGGCGACAAGACGTAAACTCCGCAGTTAATGAGTGTCGAGACAAAGGTCGAAGGTTTCTCTACATAGTGGGAAACTTTGCCATCCTTGGCCATAACTAAACAGCCATAATTCAGGGATTGTTGTCTCGTGGCCTCGGTGCTCATTATCGTAACAAGACCTTTACTTTCTCTGTGAGATTCCAATATTTCGTTTAGAGGAAAGTCGGCGCACACATCTCCATTCATAACGAAAAAATGATCCGGTGAGCCTGCTCTTATCTGATCCCTGAAGTGATAAAGGCCTCCGGCTGTTCCCAGTGGGGTAAACTCCTGTAGATACCTTATTGCTATGGTATACTTTTTGGTCATTTCTTGGAGAAATTGTTGCAGGTCATTAGCTGCATAGGAACCTATTATAAATAATTCATTGAGGCCCAAGATCTTTGTACAAGCCTCTATGTGATGCTCTATCATCGGTAATCCAGCAACTTGGAACAATGGTTTTGGTATGTCCAGTGAGAGCGGACGAAATCTAGTTCCTGAAAAGGTAAATATGCAAGTCAAAAGAGAAACTTGCTGTAATCCATTGCCTATGTCGGCTTTCTTTCTGATGCGTTTTCAATCTTAGACCACATTAGTACTTGGTTCAGAAGGCGATGCATGGCTAAGCAGTCACACATTGAAGTATTGGTCCAGGCCAACACAGCTTGACATGACATATCACTAGAGCTATGCACCCACTTCAAGTCTACAACTGGTGATATAGGCTTCTCAAATATTGTATAAACATAAGCAGTGACTGGCAAATTAGGACGTTGCATGTAATTATTTGTCAAATACCAATTAAAAATGAATACGTATTTGAGGGAAAAAATGATAATGAATTTTGACAACTTTGTATGTTAAACACAATAATGAAAACAGTAACAATAGGAAATCGGGACAAGTGCACAAAATTTGTATAATTTTTTGACGTAAATAAAACGATTTTGCGACGAATAATTGCTACGTAGAGACCTATATATCTGAATAAGTTATTTATTTATTGCCTCACCTTTCAAGGGACCACCTATCAAAATAATAGCCTTTATCATTGCTTTTTCGACCAAGCTATTGGAGCACTCAGTAACGGTTGAAAAATAGTAACCAAAGTTTTCGGTAAATTATTCTAACCAGTGATAATCACAATTAATGACGTGATCAAAAGGACTGCAGGAGACAGCGTTTTACGGGGGTTGTTTTCGGAACGTCGTATAAATGTTTACACAAAGAATGACATATTTCACCACAGGCGTCGCTCTCTCTGCTGTAGTTCATGGTGAGTAGAAAGCTCCATAAACTTAGCCGTCGACTATGGAAATATCGAACTTTTTTTTACGCGAATCGATTGTTATTGTTTGTTAGACAAAACCCAGTGTTTGTTAGACCTTATTTATTGAATAAAACGAAAAACAAATGTATGCCAAAGTTAGCCGCAGAAAATGGTTTTCTAGTGATTTCGAACTTTACTTCGTAACTAATCGATTTTTAGTCGTTTGTTAGTGATTGTTAGTCACTTTATATCGTTTGTTCGAGGTAAATTATTATTAAATTAATGAAAAACTTTTCAGCCCTAGAGTGCGCTGCAAGCCACGTGAAGATGGCAGCATCGTCACGACAGCTGCTTCCGGCTTTGCCCATGTAACTCGTCAATTTCAGCAAAACGTTGATTCTTGTCATTCTATTAGATTGTTAGATGATCGCTAGTTATTGTTAGTTACATCGTTTGTTACAGCTCCATTTCTATTTAATCGCTGAAAAACTTTTCGGCGAGAGAGCGCGCTGCATGTCGCGAAGGTTGGCAGCATCGCCGCGACAGCTGTTTACGGCTTTGCACAAGTAACTCGTCAATTACAGCAAAACGTTGATTCTCGACATTCTATTAGATTGTTAGATTGTTAGTTAATTTTCATCGTTTGTTAGAGCCCCATTTTTATTTGGTCGCCGAAAAACTTTTCGGCGCGAGATCGCGCTGCATGTCGTGAAGGTTGGTAGCATCGCCGCGACAGCTGCTTACAGCTTTGCACATGTAACTCGTCAATTTCAGCAAAACGTAGATTCTTGTCATTCTTTTAGCATGTTCGACGATCGCTGGTGATTGTTAGTTAATTTTCATCGTTTGTTAGAGCTCCATTTCTATTTAACCGCTGAAAAACTTTTCGGCGCGAGAGCGCACTGCATGTCGCGAGAGTTGGCAGAATCGTCACGACAGCTGCTTCCGGCTTTGCACATGTAACTCGTCAATTTCAGCAAAACGTTGATTCTTGTCATTCTATTAGATTGTTAGATGATCGCTCGTTATTGTTAGTTACATCGTTTGTTACAGCTCCATTTCTATTTAATCGCTGAAAAACTTTTCGGCGAGAGAGCGCGCTGCATGTCGCGAAGGTTGGCAGCATCGCCGCGACAGCTGTTTACGGCTTTGCACAAGTAACTCGTCAATTACAGCAAAACGTTGATTCTCGACATTCTATTAGATTGTTAGATTGTTAGTTAATTTTCAGCGTATGTTAGAGCCCCATTTTTATTTGGTCGCCGAAAAACTTTTCGGCGCGAGATCGCGCTGCATGTCGTGAAGGTTGGTAGCATCGCCGCGACAGCTGCTTACAGCTTTGCACATGTAACTCGTCAATTTCAGCAAAACGTAGATTCTTGTCATTCTTTTAGCATGTTCGACGATCGCTAGTGATTGTTAGTTAATTTTCATCGTTTGTTAGAGCTCCATTTCTATTTAACCGCTGAAAAACTTTTCGGCGCGAGAGCGCACTGCATGTCGTGAGAGTTGGCAGAATCGCCGCGACAGCTGCTACGGCTTTGCACATGTAACTCGTCAATTTCAGCAAAACGGTGATTCTTGTCATTCTATTAGATTGTTGGACGATCGCTAGTGATTGTTAGTTAATTTTCATCGTTTGTTAGAGCTCCATTTTTATTTAATCGCTGAAAAACTTTTCGGCGCTAGAGCGCGCTGCATGTCGCGAAGGTTGGCAGCATCGCCACGATGGCCGCGATAAACGTACATAATTTTAATTAAAAATGGGAAATCGGTGCAAATGATCGACGAAATAGAGAATTTAAAAAAAGCGTGAACATCTCAAACCTCGATCTGATCATGAGCTTTTTTGCGCGATATTCCTAATTGTGCGTCCTGGTCGAACTTCCATAAAGTGAATCCAGATTTAAAATTTAATTCTGCGAATTTATGAGCAAAGCCGTAAGCAGCTGTCGCGACGATGCTGCCAACTTTCGCGACAAGCGGCGCGTTGTAGCGCTGAAAAGTTTTGCAGCGATTAAATAAAAATTGAGCTCTAACAAACGATGAACACTAACTAACAATCACTAGCATTCGTCTAACAATCTAATAGAATGACAAGAATCAACGTTTTCCTGAAATTGACGAGTTACATATACAAAGCCGTAAGCAGCTGTCGCGGCGATGCTGCCAACCTTCGCGACAAGCAGCGCGCTCTAGCGCCGAAAAGTTTTTCAGCGATTAAATAAAAATGGAGCTCTAACAAACGATGAACATTAACTAACAATCACTAGCGATCGTCTAACAATCTAATAGAATGTCGAGAATCAACGTTTTGCTGAAATTGACGAGTTACATGTGCAAAGCCGTAAGCAGTTGTCGCGCCGATGCTGCCTACCTTCGCGACATGCAGCGCGCTCTAGCGCCGAAAAGGTTTGCAACGATTAAAGAAAAATGGAGCTCTAACAAACGATGAAAATTAACTAATAATCACTAGCATTCGTCTAACAATCTAATAGAATGACAAGAATCAACGTTTTCCTGAAATTGACGAGTTACATGTGCAATGCCGTAAGAAGCTGTCGCGACATGCAGCGCGCTCTCGCGCCGAAAAGTTTTTCGGCGATTAAATAAAAATGGAGCTCTAACAAACGATGAAAATTAACTACCAATCATTGGCATTCGTCTAACAATCTAATAGAATGTCAAGAATCAACGTTTTGCTGAAATTGACGAGTAACATGTGCAAAGCCCTAAGCAGTTGTCGCGACATGCAGCGCGCTGCCGCGCCGAAAAGTTTTTCGGCGATTAAATAAAAATGGAGCTCTAACAAACGATGAAAATTAACTAACAATCACTAGCATTCGTCTAACAATCTAATAGAATGTCGAGAATCAACATTTTGCTGAAATTGACGAGTTACATGTGCAAAGCCGTAAGCAACTGTCGCGACGATGCTGCCATCTTCGCGTGGCCTGCCGCGCGCTCTAGGGCCGAAAAGTTTTTCATTAATTTAATAATAATTGAGCTCTAACAAACGATATAAAGTGACTAACAATCATTAACAAACGACTAACAATCGATTGATTATGAAGAAAAGTTCGAAATTACTAGAAAACCATTTTCTGCGGCTAACTTTGGCATAAATGTGTTTTTCGTTTTATTCAATAAATAAAGTCTAACAAACGCTGGGTTTTGTCTAGCAAACACTAACAAACGAGTAATAATCGATTGGCATAAAAAAAATTCGATATTTCCATAGTCGGCGGCTAAGTTTATGGAACTGTTTGTTGCGGTGAGTTGCTTTTTCTCTCGCTTGCAGCCACTTCTCAAGTATCATTTTGCCTCATGTGCAGACCTCACCACGGTCTTACATACAGGTCAGGAAGACTAGAGGTAAGGAGTACGAACGTGTTGGCTTGGTTCGAGCAGAGTCCGACTATATCGGTACCTCGACGCTCGAGTTACCGGTAAACGACGCGAGAGGCGTTGTACCAAGCTGAGAGTGAGAAGGCTTATGTGCTCTCTCCTTCAGTTCGTCTCCAGCTCTGTGAAGGAGCAGTTACAGAGAAAAGACTTCGAGTTCAAACCTGTTAACTAATTTTCGTAAAACATTCTAATAAAGTTGATTTGTAATAATTTTATTGCAACCCTTTCTACCGATCATCCAATTATCCTTTCTCAACAATAAATTGTTAAGAGTTCTTTCTTTCTCGATAAGAATTCTTAACAGGTTATGGGCCCAGTCACGCTGACTGCGAGAAAGGATCTAGATTGGTAGAAAAGTGGTTCTCGGGAGTGTCGCGAAAAGAGCGGTTTCGTTACGCGAGAAGCGTAAAGACGCGTGTGAAACGCGGCGTGGAGAAAACCACGTGTGGTGAAACCGGCGGCAGCCATTGTGTGGCAGTCGTGAGAGAACTGCGTTAACGTGTGAAACGTGCTGCGTAAAACGCGGTGTAAAAACGCGGGAAGCGTACCGGTAAGAAATTCCGGTTTGAAAGTCACGTGGTGTAACCGGCGGACGGCCATCTTGGAAATTGTACCTCGTGAGAAAGTTCGTACCACGGTCTTACATACAGGTCTTGCAACGAAGCTAAATTTTCGTGGTGGGGGTAGGCACTCTTATATGTTTTAATTTTCGATTCACTAGGCGCTGCTACGCGTCGCTACTAGCAAGGGGAAGTAGTTTCTCCCTTACCTCTTACCCATGGAGCCTAGATACCAGGAGGTTCAGCGGCAATGCAAAGGCGCTGAAAAAAGCGTCCCCGAAAATGTCCCGAAGTGATGGCGCTGGGGTGCAGCGCGACCGACATATATAGTAATATATTGGTCAACGAGGTGAAAGTGATCGGATGAGTTTCTAACCTCACGACAGACCGATCGTGACATCAAACGTCGAAATATCCGCCGATTCATAATTTCCTCATGACGGTTCGGAAAAAAACGCAAAAGCGAAAAAAGATCTCAAACTCAAACTCAAAATGGCGGCAATATAGTCCATCTAGAAAAACGTGTTTTTTTTACATATAGCTTCACGGGAGAACGGTTTTATCGTAAAATATAAGACCTGAAACAACAACCAAAAAAATGATATTATATATTATTAGCTATGAGACTACCTAGAAATTTGCTTTTAATTTTTTTTTAAATAGCGCACTTTGAAGGAAATAAATCGATTTTTTGCCAAAAAAACAGTAAATTGTTTATAAAAAGAAGTTTACATTTAATCAAAAAACGGATACGTACTCCCATAAAGAATATAATTGTGAAGCTGCTGTCAAAATTTCAACCTCGAAATCGATGCATGCAAAGGTGGTCGAGTAATCCGTTTTCCGAGATCGAAAAAAGTGGTTTCGAGAAAAACGCGTTTAAAGTTGTACGAGCAACTCAGCGCGCGCTCCAAGGCGTTGCGGCCAAAGCGATAATTGAACCTTTAAATAAAAAAAATTGCTACAGGACCAATTCCGTATTATTTTTATGACACCAAAGTATTGTTAGGAAAGAAAACGTCTTTCCAAAATCCTAGAGTGGTGTTATCCCTTAACACTAATGAGGGTTAGGTACATCATCTGTGATCTGTCTTAGATCACACCCATGTTTAGCGTATATCTATATACATATAGGTTGCGGAGCACCCCAGCGCCATCATTTCTTGTTCTCGTTTTGGGGACGAGTTGAAAGGCCTCGCTGAACCTCCTGGTATCTAGGCTCCATGCTCTTACCGGCGAATGGGCCAAAGGTGTTTACGTCACGCAGCCAACGGCGCATGCGTTGCGGTCAGGAGGGAAAAGGACACGAGAGCTATTTCTCTCTTCGTCGCACCACTACTTCCCCTTGCGACGGCAAGGGGAAGTAGTGGTGCGACGCACCAAGCGGCAGAAATCGGAATAAAAAGTAAAACATCTAAAGGTGCCTACCCCCACTACCGCCGTTGTCAGACCTGTATGTAAGACCGTGGTTCGTACGCGGGAAGCGAGAAATACGAATCCACGATGTCTGAGGCAATCACAACAAAGAATGTCTCAAAATTTGACGGCCATGATTATCAAGGCTGGAAATTTCAGATGCGGGCGTTGTTTATGGCGCATCGTATCTGGGGAATCGTGAACGGTACAAAAACGAAGCCGGCCGGAGTGACACCAGAGGCTGAGGCATGGGACGTCGAGAATGCGCGTGCCATGTTCCTCCTATCGTCAACGCTCGAGTCAGATCAAATGCGGCTATTATTAATTTGTGAAACCGCATGTGAAATGTGGAGGAAATTAGCGTCGATTCACGAACAACGATCGGCATCGAACAAATTAATGCTGTCGACGAGACTGTATGAGTATAGAATGGAAGCAAACGACTCGATCACTCAGCACGTCGCTAAAGTAACAAATATGGCGGCTCAGCTGATAGACGTAGGAGAGGCAGTCTCAGACATGACGATCATGGCGAAGATTTTGGGAAGTCTTACGCCAAAATATTCGAATTTTCTGACCGCGTGGGACAATATGCCGCCAGCCATGCAAACCTTGGAGAATCTGGAGGAACGGCTGCGTCGCGAAGAGTCGCGTCTGTCAGCGAACGACAATAGTGGAAGTGCGTTCGTAGCGATGAGAAATTCGAAGGAAAAGGACAAGGACAAAAGAAAAGTGAATTCCAAGCAGGACACGAAAAACAAGAAAAAGGGTGCGAAGCCCAAAGTTCGGTGTTTCAAGTGTCAAGAACTCGGCCATTATGCGTCAACCTGTAAAAAGAAAGGCAGTGACGGTGGCGGGAACAATTCGAGTGATTGTGCTTTTGTCGTTGAGAACACGAGTGCGGGTAACAGGACAGATACTGGTAAAAGTGACGTGTTCAATATTCCGTCAGAGGTAGTGCGGGTAACACTCGCTGCCGATAAAAGCGATAGTTGGTTGACCGACAGCGGAGCGTCGCGTCACATCACTTACCGACGGGACTGGTTAAGTGACTATCGGGAGTTACCGGTAGGTAACACGGTGTCTCTCGGAGACAGTAAAGAGTGTCGTGTTGCGGGAGTCGGTACAGTGGAGATCGAGAAATTCATAGACGACGGATGGGTATCGTCTCGTATCGAAAACGTGTTACACGTCCCGGACATGACGAAAAATTTATTCTCGGTCGGCGTCTGTGCGGAAAAAGGCCTCGGAGTGTTTTTTCGGGGAAATGGCGTGCGCATTGACAATAACGGGTTCGCGGTTGGTTTCGGTGTGAGACTCGAGAATAAAATCTATCGGATGATTTTTAAAACCAAAAGTGTGAAGTGCGGCAGTGAAGCCAACGCTGTGAAAACGAGTTTTCGAGTTTGGCATGAGAGACTTGGACATGTGAACGGCCAGACGGTGCGAAGCCTAGTCAAAGAAAATCTAGTCAAAGGCGTCGAGTTTTCGGAAAACTCAGAAAACTTTTGTGGTTCGTGTCAGGAAGGGAAAACCCATAGAAAAGTGTTCAAGAAAACGCGAGTTCGCGCAAAGACAATACCGGGAGAAGTGATCCACACGGATGTGTGCGGACCGATGTCCGAAGCGTCTCTCGGTGGTGCGCGATTTTTGTTGACATTTAAAGACGATGCGACGAGTTTTCGTCATATATATTTCCTGAGGCACAAAAGTGACGTGCTAGAAAAATTCAAAAAGTTCGACAAACTCATCGAAAACAAATTTGGCAGGCCGATGCGTGTTCTTCGGTCAGACAACGGGACGGAGTTTAAGAACCGAGCAATGGAGAGCTACACGGATTCACGAGGGATTCAACGAGAGTTCACAGCCCCGTACACGCCACAGCAGAACGGTAAATCAGAGAGAGACAACAGAACGTTGATCGAGAGTGCGCGGACCATGTTACTGGCGAAGAATCTCCCCAAATATCTTTGGGCGGAAGCGTGCAGCACAGCCGTGTACTTGATGAACCGAGCTGGAGTGTCGAGCGTGAAGAAAGGAAAAACTCCGTACGAGGAATGGATCGGTGTGAAGCCGAACCTGACGCATCTGAGAATTTTTGGCTCAGAAGCGTATGTCAACGTACCGAAGCAACGACTGAAGAAATTGGATGCGCGCGCGAAGAAAATGATTCTCGTCGGTTACGAGAGTAATTCCTCGAATTACAGACTGTTCGACCCGAAAAATAAAAAGGTGATAGTGTCGCGTGATGTGACATTTCATGAGGTCGTCGGACCGTCAGTTCTATCCGAGAAAGGCGAATCGAGTGAGCTGATTCTGCCGAAAAACGAAGAGGGCGAAGCGAACGAAGAAATCGTTCAGGCTCCGGCGGAAGAAGACGACGACGACGACGAAGTGTTCGAGTTAGCGGAGGAGCCGGAACAGCAGGGAGCTGCCGAAGGTGAAACGCGACAGTTAAGAGATCGGAGTCTCATTCGAAAACCAGCAAGGTTCGAAACAAACGTCGCGGAGTGTGAGATACCGGTAACCTACGGAGAAGCCCTTCGAAGCAGAGAGTCGGAAAAATGGCGGGAAGCTGTTGACTCAGAACTCGAATCACATCAGGAAAACGGGACCTGGTCGCTGGTGGATAGGCGACCACGGATGAAAACGATCGATTCACGATGGGTTTTCAAAGTATTAAAAGACGAAAAAGGTGAAATTCGTCGGTTCAAGGCTCGTCTCGTGGCAAGAGGTTTTATGCAGAGAGAGGGCGTGGACTTCACTGAGACGTTCGCTCCGGTCGTGCGATACGACTCGCTGCGGGTTCTTTTGGCTGTCGTTGCAGCAAAAGATTTGGAGCTCTCGCAGTTTGACGTGCAAACTGCATTTCTATACGGAACACTCGACGAAGAAATTTTCATGGAATTGCCCGACGGATTACCGGTAAACGAGGTAACTCGAGAGAACAAGGTGTGTCTCCTCGAAAAGTCGTTGTATGGATTAAAACAATCCCCTCGCTGCTGGAATCGGGAATTCAGCTCGTTTCTTCGGAACTTTAAATTTAAAGAAACAAGCGCGGACAAATGCATTTTTGTCGGTCGAGTGGGAGAGAGCGTCGTGTACCTGGCCCTTTTCGTCGATGATGGCCTGGTAGCAGCAGAAAACAAAGGAGCGATCGACGTCGTTGTTAAGCACCTTAAGGAAGCGTTCAAAATAACGATTGGGGACGCAAGTCTATTCGTGGGTATGCAGATCGAACGAGAGAGGTCAACGAGAACGGTCTTCGTGCATCAGAACTTGCACGCAAGAAAAATACTCGAGAGATTCGAGATGGTCGATGCGAAGTCGACAAGCGTACCGTGTGAAGCAGGATCGAAACTTCTACCGTTATCCGAAGGTGAAGAGGGCGAAGAAGTTCCGTATCGAGAGGCCGTGGGGTCTCTAATGTTCTTGTCGATTGTGTCACGCCCAGACATATCTTTTGCGGTGAATTTAGTGAGTAAATTCCTGAATCGACACAGTAAAGAACATTGGCGCGCAGTGAAGCGCATTATTTCGTACGTCGCCGGGACTGTGGACTACGGAATAAAATATCAAGGCGAGGACGGTGGGTTAAGTCTGAGAGGGTACTCGGACGCCGACTTCGCAGGGGATGTGGAAACGCGAAGATCCACAACCGGGTACGTGTTCGAGCTGGCTGGTGGCCCTGTGACATGGGCAAGTGAACGACAGAAGCTCGTCACGCTCAGTACAACTGAGGCAGAGTACGTGGCAGCATCGATAACATCGAGGGAAGCGGTGTGGCTGAGAAGACTGTTGTTCGACATCGAGCAGCCTTATAAAGAGGCAACGGTCATCCACGTGGACAACCAAAGTTCCATTCGACTTGCACGGAACCCAGAGTTTAATAAAAGGACGAAACACATCGACGTAAGGTTCCATTTCGTGCGAGAGAAAGTTCAAGCTGGTGAACTTAGAGTCGAATATCTTCGGACAGAAGAACAGAAGGCCGACATCCTTACAAAAGCTCTAACAAAAAATCGCTTTTGTAAACTGAGGGACGACATCGGGGTTAAGGAACTCTAACTCTACTCAAACGGCGGAAGTGTTGGCTTGGTTCGAGCAGAGTCCGACTATATCGGTACCTCGACGCTCGAGTTACCGGTAAACGACGCAAGAGGCGTTGTACCAAGCTGAGAGTGAGAAGGTTTACGTGCTCTCTCCTTCAGTTCGTCTCCAGCTCTGTGAAGGAGCAGTTACAGAGAAAAGACTTCGAGTTCAAACCTGTTAACTAATTTTCGTAAAACATTCTAATAAAGTTGATTTGTAATAATTTTATTGCAACCCTTTCTACCGATCATCCAATTATCCTTTCTCAACAATAAATTGTTAAGAGTTCTTTCTTTCTCGATAAGAATTCTTAACAGAACGCCGTGTCGTCTAAACGTCTGCAAAAGTAAGGACGAGAAGGGCGGCGCTGCTGTCCTACTGCACCGAAGTAAAGTCAGCAACAAACCAGTGCCGTACGATACGCTCCCTCATATGGAGCGATAATTTGATCAAATGAATTGTAAAGGCAGTGCCGTACGATATGCAAAAAGCACCCTTTGCCACTTCATATGGAGCGACCATTTTATCAGATTAGTTGTTCAACCAGTTGGTGAAGGCAATTTCTATATAGATAGACAGAATTCTTATATATAGATTGTTTTTTGGAGAATACCGAAATACAGAAATTAAGTCAGTTCTTTTGTTGCGGAATCAGTAACAAACAAAATTTATTTATAGACACAAGGAAATTTATAAGAAATTTGCATCCAGACAAAAAATTTGCAGATTATCTCCATATTTACACATTGTGACACGCTGTACAGATAAAGAATAATAACGACAAACAGAAATAAAGTCAGTTTTTTTCCTCGCGGAAACCGTAACAAACAAAATGTATTTATAGCCACAAGAAAATTCATAAGAAATTTAAATCCAGATAAAAGTTTGTCAAATGATCACATCTCATATTTACACATTATGATATGCTGTACAGATAAAGAATAATAACGAAATACAGATATTAAGTTAATGTTTTCTTTTTCGTTGTGGAAGCAGTAAAAACATAGACACAAGAAAATTCATAAGAATTTTGAATTCAAACAAAAGATTTACAAATTATCACACATCATATTTGCACATTATGACACGCTGTACAGATAAATCGATCTTACAGTTTTTATTTTTTTCCTATTGTCCTTCGTTTTTATTTTCCTTGCGTTATTATTTTCGTTGACCGATCACGCTAGAAAATGTCCTCTCATGACGAGATAATAGTTTATCACTCTCTTCGTGAGCTCTTCATTGTGTGCTTGGCATCCCACGTACTGTAAATTTTTCATGTCCGAAACTTTGTCGACAACTTGATGGAGAGTGTTGATTTTAACGGCAGTTCTCGATCGATCGCTGCACTCCAAGTTTGTCTCGCGTTAGGGCACTGAAAGCAACAATTCAAACAATATTACAAGCTTTTATTTAATTTGACTTTCTATGAAAATGGCAAATTGATATTTCACCCACTCACCTACTAACTTCCCATTTTCCCGCCTCGAAAATAAACAATTTGTTTATTTTCGAGGCATGAGACTAAACGTGCAATATACGAGAAAAAAATCCATATATTGCACGTTTTGTCTCATCGACGGGACACTTGCTCCATATCTCGCGTTTGTGATAATTTTTATTTCACTCGGTACGATAATGGTACGATAAAACGAAACCATTCTTTTTATGAATGTAAGTACTATTTTTCTTACCTACGATTGATTATTTTCGCCGCAGATTACTAAATATATTTTATGCCGAGACAATTTTTTTTTTACATCTAACACAATTCGCAAAATTGGTTAGCCCGAACACGCTTTATGCCAACACGGACAATGAGCGGGAATCATCGATGACACATGACGTCGGTTGTGTTCTTGTCGCTTGTTCATTTCGGTGCGGTCATGCACTAGCGACGCACGCCGTGAAAACACTAACTACTAAAATCCACAGTTTCACGGACGCTTTTGGATCGGGCTCGCCACAGGCGTTCGTACTCCTTACCTCTAGTCTTCCTGATACAGGTCTAGAAACTCCGTTACAAGGAGACTAGTCTCCTTGCTCCCTTACTTCACATCACGGTCTTACATACAGGTCTGGAAACTCGATGAAATTCGGGCGGTGAGGGTGGTTCCACTATTGAAACAGAAATCGTAGTGTCGCTATCGAGGAGAAAGTTTTGATAGCGAACACATTACCTGAATATGGTCGTCAAGTAACCGCGAAGCAATGCCGAAGTCCTGCGTAGTACCAGAGTGCAATAAGGCTTACAGAAGCGTAAAAGTGAAACTATCAATGTTTTGCAGCTATATAAACTGCTGTCAGTATATAGCGTGATTAGCCTCCAAAATATGGTAATTGTACCATTACAGAACGACCTGAGCGGCAGATTTTGATATCGCTAAGCGATCTGAAAGCTTTGAGTGGCGAAAAATCGGAACCCAAAATAGTCAAGTATCGTGACGAAGTTCGACGAAAATTAGTCGCCGTTTCAGATAAAGGAGAATGGGAGACCGACGATGTCATCGAGTACCCTGTCGATTACGATTATACCCTTTCTCTGGCTTTGGACTAGTTTATTACGCGACAGTTTTTTAAAATTATTTTTACTAGTTTTTCATGAAGCAGGCTTCTTATTAACTCAACGTAGGTAGCCGTAGAATAAACTATCAACTCTCATAGCACGATGATAGAATCGTCGAAATCATCATCCCAGTACAAAGAATTGTTTTCAATTCTTTCGCTACTATTAATTACAGGTGATAATTTAAATAATATATATTTATCTAACATTATCGGTTTTATGTCTTTCCCGTTTGATGCGTTCCTTTTTACTGGGAAATAAGTTAAATTTAAATAGAATCTGAGATTTGAATGCAATTTTTTGCACTTAGCAGTATTTATGTTCTGTGTTTGTCAATAAATTAATATAATCATAACGTGCATACTTTCAGGGTACTTATGCAAGCAAGTTCTGAAGAGATATGATGCGTGTGTCATCTGTCGCGAAGGGTTCTGCTTGAGTTCTAATAGCTCACCTGCTCTTTCTAAATTGGTGGATATGAAATCTCGTGGCGGGTTAATCCATGCCAATTCAAAACTCTTTAATCTAATACACTACGTTGAAACGTGTTTTACGAAGCATTCCTCAAAGGTTAACGTGTTTGATGTAACACTCGAAGATGTATTAACGGGATAAAGTTTTCCTTTCCTTGTGAAAACATGGTTCGGATATCTTCTTATACGCGATAATTTATTACATTAGGTTGCGCATAAGGCAAAAAGGCTTTCAAGAAAATATGAAATAAAAAAATTGTCGTAAAATAAAATGTCTAAATTGGTGAACCAATGAATGAACGAACGAACGAACGATTATTTTGTACATTCTACCCCCCCCCCCCCCTCCTCCCTGCAGAACGATAATGACTAAAAATCTTCCTTATTGCCATTATTTGAATTCTAAAGGATCAATAATTGATAAACGCGAAATTATATTAGCGCTGTAATATAAATTGCTATCTCCATATATAGTGGTAGAAAAAACAACAGATGATGAACACGTTTACGTAGAAATATTTGCAAGTAGTAACTCCAATAAGTACTGCTTGCAAGCATTGGTGAGTGAGAGTGAGTATTGTTGTCTCTCTCGCACACTGATTCCTCGATTGCAGAGCCTCTCGCGGCGAATTTCAGCAAAGGAACCATGTGAACTAACGGAGTTTCCAGACCTGTATGTAAGACCGCGGTTTACTGGTTCTTTTGCTGAATTTCGCCGCGAGAGACGCTGTGATTAAGGAATCAGTGTGCGAGAGAGATAACAATACTCACTCTCACTCCCCAATGCTTGCAAGCAGTACTTTTTGGAGTTACTACTTGCAAATATTTCTACGTATACGTGTTATCATCTGTTGTTTTTCCTAACACTATATGGGAGATAGGATTTTATATTACAGCGCCAATATAATTTCGCGTTTATGAATCATATAATAACAATTATTTATCCCTTAGAATTCAAATAATGGCGTCTTATAATGGCAATAAGAAAGATTTTTAGTCATTATCGTTCTGCAGAAAGGCGGGGGGTGGGGGGGGGGGGGGGGGGGTGGAATGTACAAAATAACGAAAACACTAAAACTTTATTTACTTTTTGTTCATCGTTCGTTCATTGGTTTGTCAATTTAGACATCTTTTTTTTACGACAATTTTTTAAAATTAATTTCATATTTTCTTGAAAGGCCTCTTGTGCAACCTAATGTAATAAATTATCGCGTATAATAAGATTTCCGAACCATGTTTTTCACATGGAAAGGAAAACTGATATCCCGTTAATACATCTTCGAGTGTCACGTAGTGTTCAACGTAGTGTATTAGATTAAAGAATTTTGAATTGGCATGGATTAACCCGTCACGAGATTTCATATCCACCAATTTAGAAAGAGCAGGTGAGCTATTAGAACTCAAGGAGACCCCTTCGCGACAGGTGATACACGCATCGTATCTCTTCAGAACTTCCTTGCATAAGTACCCTGAAAGTATGCACGTTATGATTTTATAAATTTATTGACAAATACAGAACATAAACACTGCGAAGTGCAAGAAATTGCATTCAAATCTAAGATTCTATTTAAATTTAAGTTACGTCCCAGTAAAAAGGAACGCAACAAACGCGATAGACATAAAACCGATAATGTTAGATAAATATATTTTATTTATATTATCATCGGTAATTAATAGCAGCGAAAGAATTTAAAACAATTCTTCGTACTGGGATGATGATTTCGACGATTCTACCATCGTGCTGTGAGAGTTGTTAGTTTATTCTGCGGCTACCTACGTTGAGTTAATAAGAAGCCTGCTTCATGAAAAACTAGTTAAAATTAATTAAACACAAACCTGTCGCGTAATAAACTATACAGTCTATAGCCAGAGGAAGGGTATAATCGTGATCGATAGGGTACTCGATGACATCGTCGGCCTCCCATTATTCTTTATCTGAAACGGCGTCTAATTTTCGTCGAACTTCGTCACGATACTTGACTATTTTGGGTTCCGATTTTTCGCCACTCTAACCTTTCAGATCGTTTAGCGATATTAAAATCTGCGGCTCAGGTCGTTCTGTAATGGTACAATTATCGTATTTTGGAGGCTTAATCACGCTATATACTGACAGCAGTTTATATAGCTGCAAAACATTGATAGTTTCACTTTAACGCTTCTGTAAGCCTTCTTGCACTCCGGTACTACGCAGGACTTCGGCATTACTTCGCGGTTACTCGACGACCATATACAGGTAATGTGTTCGCTGTCAAAATTGACTCCTCGATACTAGCGACAACGCGATTTCTGTTTCAATAGTGGACCCACCACCACCGCCCGAATGTCATCGAGTTTCCTGTATGTAAGACCGTGGACCTCACCAAAGTTCCCCCCCCCCCCCTTGACTAATCGAACGTTTTTTTATGAATCGTTTGGTGGTCGTTTGATAGCGTTTGGTAAACCATTCAAATCGTTTGATAGTTTTCCGTTTTTCGAAAAATCGATAATCGAAAATTGGGTAGCAAGTTGGCCCCCCCACTTTGACTAATCGAACTTTTTTATTTACGAATCGTTTGGCGGTCGTTTGGTAGCGTTTGATAAACCATACAAATCGTTAGGTAGTTTCCCGTTTTTTCGGGAAAAACAAAAAGAAAATTTCGATCCATAAGATAGGACGTCGGGCAGCGGAAAAGGCTCGATAACCAACGCCATCTATCGCAAAAACGTCGTATATTAACGCGACCAATCACAGTCTTCGGTTTCGGATACGCGTAATTTCTTTCGGTTCGGTCGGAATTTATTAACAAATATAACTATGAAACCTATGTAAATGTCACATCGTTCTGCCCGTGCGGCTTCTGGCGACCAATCACAGCTCTCTATTCCTGATACGCACGTATTTTGTATTATCGTATTTGAATGATTGACTATCAAACGTCCCGAATAGAATATCAAACGCTACGAAATCGGTGTAATTCCTTAATTACACCGATCGAAAAACCATCTACGGCTAGACACAGGCGATAGAAGGCTGCAGTTGGCTGCTGAAGGATCGAAAAGAAACCGGAGCAGTGATATTTCAATTTCATAATTTTCTTCTCACCGATCTCGTTCTAATAAGTCTTAAACAGAAGATAATTGTTTGGTAGTGATTGGTAGCTTAATTAAAACGTTTAGTAGTTGATTCCATAATTACGCCAATCGAGAAACCATCTATGTTTGAACGAAGTGAAAGAGGGTTGTAGTTGGCTGCTGATGGATCTAACGGAATACGGTGCAGTGATGTTTATTGATGTTTTTCTTTGCCGATCTTGTTCTAATAAGTCTCAAACGCGAGATAATCGTTGGGTAGTGATTGGTAGCTGTATTAACATGTTTGGTAGTTAATTCGTCAATTACGCTGATCGAAAAACTATCTACGGTTAGACGCAGGCGATACAGGGCTGTAGTTGGCTGCTGAAGAATCTAACGGACTCCGCAGCAGTGGTATTTCAATTTATTTATGTTTTACTTCACCGATGTCGTTCTAATAAGTCTCAAACTAAAGATAATCGTTTGGTAGTGATTGGTAGCTTAATCAAAACGTTTGGTAGTTAAGTTAATCGTTGAGGATTCGGCTTCGGTCCGGCCAATGAAGTTGTTCCAAGGTCAGCGATGGAAATAAAAGGTGTTTTTCTTTACGTTTCGGCCCTCTGGTTGGGGGGATCTAGAAGGCCGTTGGATCCAGAGATTCGTTGACCACACAACTCAACATGTAACGAAAAAATTGTAAATTTCGAGTTTTTCCTTATTTTGGAAGGGAATACAAATTCTTAAGAACTAACTCAATAGGTAATCACCATAGTCTTTCGATTTGTTACTAAAACTTCTTTCAGGTCAATCTCTTATACTAAATTTTCACTAATAAAACACAAAACATTTTTATAATTATTTATCCATTACAGATTAGAAAAATCGCCGATAATCGATAATATCTCTATCTATTGAGCATCTTCCTACTAAATATTATTTATTTCCATAAATAATGTTTTTTCGAAATATCCTTCCGAATATATGCAAAAATCCTGAATCCATATTTCATCTCTTTATAATTCCATAATAGAATAACCCTCTGTCTCACACATCGTACATTTCAAACACCGATAAATGAAAATAAGCAACGCAAGATGAGAAATTATCCATATTATATTCATATAGTTATAACCAAAACACAAATAACATACTTATTATACAAAATGACACAACATTTAGATAACGGAATCATAACATAAAACGCTGATATACATAACCTTTTCAAACGTGATTGGTGAAAACTATGTGTCATAATTTATACAGAAAAATATAACTTCTAAATAGGACCCGAACCAGAGGGCCGAAACGTAAAGAAAAACACCTTTTATTTCCATCGCTGACCTTGGAAAACCTTCATTGGCCGGACCGAAGTCGAATCCTCAACGATTAACTTGTCATCTACACGGCCGCACACACCTTTGATTCCATTCAAATTGACTGGCTATAAACAGATACAATGACCTTCTTCAGCTAGAACAACTAGTTATTCAAAGCCTACAAAAAAAGATCCAACTTATTCTCAAAAGCGTTTCCTTTCCATGAAATAATTAGAGCCATAGAATACATCATGTTATCAACCATCTTCACATTCTAAGATTCAATTTACCAACAAATCTCAGGGTTACCTATGGGATCACCTCTAGCTCCAATACTATCCAACATTGTCATGATTGATCTTGAAACAAATTGTCTGGAAAAATAAAAATTCTCACGACCACTATCTAAAAGATATGTTGATGATATTATTATTGCTCTACCACCAAACAAAATTGAATCCACCAAAAAGATTTTTAATTCTTATAATCCAAAATTACAATTTACATCTGAAAACCAAATAGACAACAAAATCCCGTTTCTTGATTTTCTTTTAATCCATAAAGAAAAAATAAATTATCACAAATTGGTATAGGAAACCAACCTGTTCAGGCAGATTCATAAATTTATTTTCACACCACCCACTCTCCTAAAAAAAGCCATAACACGATGACACAAAATTGCTATACCCAAAAAAAGCCATAACACGATGACTCAAAATTGCTATCAAATCTCTTTCACAGAAAAAATAATAAAACATCGGCTTTCCATAATCAACAAACAAAAAACGAATAGCAACAATTTTGATTCTTCCAGAATAATAAATCTTGCCTACACAAAAAACATGCATCATCAACTAATTCGTCTCATCAACAATACAACATAACATTAGTGACAAACAACAAACACAACATTTCATCGATTATTGGCTCCACCAAAGACAAAATTAATAACAACCGAAAATCCAACATAGTTTACAAAATCGACTGTAAAGACTGCAATGCCACATACATCGGCCAAACCAAAAGATACCTCGAAACCAGATTAAAAGAACACAAAAATAGCATAAAACACACTACCGCAATACACACAGCTTTAGCACAACATGCAATAGAACAAAAACACGACTTTCAATTTGACAATGTAAAGATACTAAACATCGAAAATTGGCTAAAAAAAGACTAATCTTAGAAATGATCCAAATTAAGGCACACTCCAATGCAATTAATTTTAGAACTGACATACAAAAACTTAGCTGAATTTACAACTCTATAATATAACTATTAATACATTTTTAAATATTTTACCTCACATAACAATTTCAAAATTATCGACACTATAAACTATAAACACTATAAACACTATAAACTAATTGTATAAATATATTGACATGATAAGCTAATTTTAAGGACATTATAAACTAATTTCAAATACCCCTAACTTGACGCACCTATTTTATTTTCCTTGACACGTCACTGCCTAAATGATATTTTCCCCCCATTCGGAGTACAGAGACTCTAATAGCCTTCATGAAATTAGTACACCACTCAGTTTCTCTCGAACTTTCGTTGACCACACAACTCAACATGTAACAAAAAATTGTAAATTTCGAGTTTTTGCTTATTTTGGAAGGGAAAACAAATTCTTAAGAACTAACTCAATAGATAATCATCATAGTCTTTTGATTTGTTGCTAAAACTTCTTTCAGATCAATCTCTTACACTACAATTTCACTGATCAAACACAAAACTTTTTTATAATTATTTATCCATTACAGATTAGAAAAATCGCCGATAAACAATAATATCTTTATCTATTGAGCATCTTCCCACTAAACATTATTTATTTCCATAAGTAATGTTTTTTCGAAATAACGTTCCGAATAAATGCAAAAATCCTGAAATGTCAACAACATCGAGGTTAGTTATTTCTCATATTTCATCTCTTTATAATTCCATAATAGAATACCCCTCTTTCTCACACATCGTACATTTCAAACACCCATACATAAAAATAAGCAACGCAATATAAGACATTATCCATATTATATTCATATACTTATAACCAAGATAGAACTAACATGATTATTTTACAAAATGACACAACATTTAGATAACGGAATCATAACATAAAACGCTCATATATATAACCTTTTCAAACGTGATTGGTGAAAACTGTGTATCATAATTTATACAGAAAAATATAACTTCTGAAGAGGACCCAAACCAGAGGGCCGAAACGTAAAGTAAAACACCTTTTATTTCCATCGCTGACTTTCGAAAACCTTTATTGGCCGGACCGAAGCCGAATCCTCAACGATTAACTTGTCATCTACACGGCCGCACACATCTTTGATTCAAGTTTGTTAGTTAATTCCTTCATTACGCCGATCGAAAAACCATTGACGCTTAGACGCAGATGATAGAGAGCTGTAGTTAATTGCTGATGGATCCAACGGAATGCGGAGTAGTAATATTTAGATTTCTTTTTTTTTTTTTACCGATCTCGTTCCAATAAGCCGAATAAGTTAGCTAGCGACAAACAATAAGAGGCTCCCTTTCGTCCGTGATCGTGCAGGCAATTGGCTGTCGCTAGCTAACGATAACGAAAAATGTCGCTACCGAGTTACGGAATCGCGTCGCTAGAGCGCGAGGGAAGGTAAGCGATCGCCCTCTTCCGCTCGGTCGGCTCGGGACTTTGCGCGTGAACAAACCGTACGGTTGTGAAGCGTCTAAGACGTGTTGTACTATTTGTTATTCCTATAGTTTTTTTTTTTTGTAACATTTGCTGCTTAGCCAGTATTTACTATTAATAAACCAGTTTTGTGATTACACTTTTAACCGCCGCTCTAAACGTTGAGTACGCGAGAAGAATGAGAAAGTAAACGTAAAGGGCGGAAGGAACCGGCATTCTTCCCCCTTCCAACCTTTAACCGTAGTTAATCTTTTTGCTTAGCCCGCACCTGTCGATCATAGTTTCAATTCTAGATCGGGTTTGACTCATTTGACTGTTTGATTTAGATATATATTTTTGTTTATTGGCTTTTTCCAGTCGTACAGGCTCTTCCCCTTTTTACGAGCCCCACAATCCGCCTCAACGTCGTTCTACCGCCGATTCCACATTACCCCTCTGCCACCCATTCCACTACCCCTACATCCCCTCCACAACTGCCCCGTAGCTCCATACCCCGCCCCACCCCCCTTGCGGCTGCAGAAGACTTCGCCCTCTCCATCGTATTCACCGTGACATATCTGCCATGGGCATAGGGAAACTGCGGAAAACCTATACCGATACAGCCGGTCCCAAGTTCGCCTCGCAGTCACGGAATTAGTCGTCTTTCGCCGAGAAATGTCGAAGAAAAACATTTCACAATGAAAGTGACTCGACTGGGATTCGAACACGGGGTCTCCCGATCGGCTGGCCAGTACGCTAACCACTAGACCAACGCACCGGGTTCTGTTTTATTTATATAATATCACGGGAACAACGTTGCTATCATACGACGTCGTTCTGCGACGTTATGATGCATCTTTATCGCATGTACTACTCACAAGATGATCTTCAGACTGCGACTTATTAGAAGAAAATTGATGAATCAATCATTTTAAACAAATCGAAATAATGTTCGGTGCGTCGCGACAGCGGAATAATGACATTGGTGAATAGAACATAAAAAACCGGAATGTCACTGTTCTGTATTCCGTTGGATCCATCACCGACCAATATGCCTACCAATCACCACCAAACGATTATCTTCCATTTGAGACTTATTGGAACGAGATCAGTGATCAATAACACAAAGAAATTGAAACATCACTGCGCTATATTCCGTTGGATCCATCAACCGCCAACTACAGCCCTCTATTGCCTGCATCTAACCGTAGATGGTGTTTCGATCGGCGTAAATAAGAAATTAATTACCATACGTTTTAATTAAGCTACCAATCACTACCAACCGATTATCTTCCGTATGAGACTTATTAGAACGAGATCGGTGAAGAAAAACTTAAGGAAATTAAAATATCATGGCTCCGTATTCCGTTAGATCCTTCAGCAACCAATTACAGCCCTCTATCGCCTGTGTCTGCGGGTCGATGATTTTTTGATCTGCGTAATTAAGGAATTAACTACCATACGTTTTAATTAAGCTACCAGTCACTACCAAACGATTATCTTCCAGTTGAGACTTATTAGAACGAGATTGGTGAAGAAAACTATAATTAAATTGAAATTTCACTGCTCCGTATTCCGTTGGATCCATCGGCAGCCAGCTACAGCCCTCTATCGCCTGCATCTGACCAGAGATAGTTCTTCGAACGGCGTAATTAAGGAATTAACTACAAAACGGTTTAATTAAGCCACCAATTACTACCAAATTATTATCTTCCGTGTGAGACTTACTGGAACGAGATCGGTGAAAAAAACATAAAGAAATTCTTATATCACTGTATTCCGTTGTTTCCATCAACAGCCAACTACAGCCCTCTATCCCTTCATCTAAACATAAATGGATGTTCGATTGGCGTAATTAAGAAATTAACTACCAAACGTTTTAATTAAGCTACAAATCACTATCAAACGACTATCTTCCGTTCGAGACTTAATGGAACGAGATCGGCGAAGACAAACATGAAGAAATTGACGTATCACTGCTCCGTATTCCGTTAGATCCTTCAGAAGCCAACTTTAGCCCTCGATCTCCTGCGTCTAAGGGTAGATCTTTTTTTTATCGGCATAATGGAGGAATGAACTACCAATCGTTTCAATTAAGTTATCAATATCCACCAAACGATTATCTTCCGTATGAGACTTATCGGAACGAGATCGATGACAAAAAACATAATGAAATTGAAATATCAGTGCTCCGTATTCCGTTAGATTCTTCAGTAGCCAATTACAGCCCTCTATGGCCTGCGTCTAAGGGTAGATGATTTTTCCATCGGCGCAATTGAAAAAGTAACTATCAAACGTTTCAATTAAGTTCCAAACCACTACCAAACGATCATCTTCCGTATGAGACTTTTTGGAACGAGATCGGTGGAAGAAAAGAAATAGATATATCACTGCTCCGTATTCCGTTGGATCCATCAACAGCCAACTCCAGCCCTTTATACCTTCATCTAAACATAGATTTTTCGATTGACGTAATAATGGAATTAACTACCTAACGTTTTATATAAGCTACCAATCACTACCGAACGATTATCTTCCGTTTGACACTTATTAGAACGAAATCGGTAAAGAAATTGAAATATCACTGCTCCGTATTCCGTTGGATCCATCAACAGCCAACTACAGCCATATATCCCTTCATCTAATCATAGACGGTTTTGCAATTGGCGTAAGTAAGCAATTGACTACCATACGTTTTAATGAAGCTACCAATCACTAGGAATCGATTATTTTCCGTTTGAGACTTACAAGAATGAGATCGGTGAAGAAAAACATAAAGAAATTGAAATATCACTGTTTCGTATTCCGTTAGATCTTTCAGCAGCCAATTTCAGCCCTATATCGCCTGCGTCTAAGGGTAGATTATTTTTCGATCGGCGTAATTGAGAAATTAAGTACCAAACGTTTTAATTAAGCTACCAATCACTACCAAACGATTATCTTCCGTATGAGACTTATTATAACGAGATCAGTGAAGAAAAACATGAAGAAATTGAAATATCACTGCTTCGTATTCCGTTGGATCCATCAGTCGCCAGCTACAGCCCTCTCTCCCTTCGTCAAGACATAGATGGATTTAGGATTGGCGTCATCATGGAATTAACTTCTAAACGCTTTAATTAAGCTACCAATAACTACCAATCGATTATCTTCTTTTTGAGCCTTATAAGAACGAGGTCGGTGAAAAAAACATAAAGACCTTGATATATCACTGCTCCGTATTCCGTTAGATCCTTCAGCAGCGTGCTACAGCCTTCTATCGCATTCGTCTAAGGGTGGATGACTTTTTCATCGTCGTAATCGAGGAATTAAGTACCAAATGTTTTAATTAAGCGACCAATCACTCCCAAACGATTGTCTTCCGTTTGAGACTTATTTGAACGAGATCGGCGAAGAAAAACATGCGCCGTATTCCGTCGGATCTATAAATCACCAATTACGGCCCTCCATCGTATGCGCCTAGATGTAGATTGATTTGCGACCGGGAAAACTAATGAATTAACTACCAAACGCTGGGATTTGCATATTTGTGACCACCAAACGATTCTGCATCGATTTGGCGTGGCGTTTTATGGATTGCGTGATAAATAAAAAAGTCCGGCCAACTTTACGGAGAAAAAGTCTCATTTAATTATAACGGAACGGTCGACCACCAAACAAACCTTCTTATTAGGCTACCAACCACCACCAAACGACCACCAAACGATAAAGAAAGAAAAAACCTTGAGAAGTTAAAGTTGTCCGGCTAAGTTTATGGTGGTATCCAGGCGGCCCATCGTTGGGTCATCTCTTTTCTGTGACTTCCTGTTGAGTTCCTTTAATTTGATTCTTTATTAGTAATAAGCTTGCGCTCACTTGAATTAAATAATTATTTCCGAATGAGGTCACGAATGAAAAAAATGTACGCCTCGGCTATAACAGAACAGGATCCAAATTCATAACCGTCTTGATTAGAGGACTGCGATTGGTCACTGAATGTCCAACCACAGACCAAAATTGTATAACACTAATGCACTCGCTATCTTTTGTCTGATTTCCCTTCAATGAGTCTTGATTTATACAAAAAATCCCGAAAGCGTTTGGTATTCAATTGAGAACGGTGGTAGTCGATCACTAAGTAGTATAGCTGTGACAGTTCTAACTCAGGTCCTCTGAGGGGGGTGCGGGGCGTGGGGTTCACGCGGGGAGGGGTATGACGTCACGCGGGGAGGGGTATGACGTCACGCGGGGCGAGGTATGACGTCACGCGGGGAGGGGGACTCGCCGGAGTGGCTGACGTCACACGGGAAGGGGGAAATCGTTGGAGCGGAGGAGGGGGGTTCAATATATATTCAATATATCGATTATCGATTAATTGATCATCGAATATTGATCTTTATTTAAAATTTATTGTTGATTTATTTTGTCTTATATTGTTTACTTTATCGATTTTATCATGTAGCGACTGTCGCCAGAGAGCCAAGTTGGTTGACCCGTGTCGCTGAGACAAGCGATCGGATTACACGTATGCATGAGAGAGAGCGAGAATGAGAGATGGAGCGACCGCATCGCATGCATGTGAGATAGAGCGAGATATACATTTAACTTCAGACATTCACCGACTAAAGCAGTTGGGTTTGTTTGGGCGAAATCCCAAACAAACCCAAACAAACCCACGAACGTCTCACGAACGTCTCCGAACGTCTCTTGAACGTCTCTCGAACGTCTCCGAACGTCTCATGAACGTCTCCGAACGTCTCATGAACGTCTCATGAACGTCTCCGAACGTCTCATGAACGTCTGTTGAACGTCTCACGAACGTCTCCGAACGTCTCACGAACGTCTCACGAACGTCTCCGAAAGTCTCACGAACGTCTCCGAACGTCTCATGAACGTCTCACGAACGTCTCACCAACGTCTCCGAACGTCTCTTGAACGTCTCTCGAACGTCTCCGAACGTCTCATGAACGTCTCACGAACGTCTCCGAACGTCTCACGAACGTCTCCGAACGTCTCATGAACGTCTCACGAACGTCTCCGAACGTCTCATGAACGTCTCATGAACGTCTGTTGAACGTCTCACGAACGTCTCCGAACGTCTCATGAACGTCTCCGAACGTCTCATGAACGTCTCTCGAACGTCTCCGAACGTCTCATGAACGTCTCATAAACGTCTCCGAACGTCTCTCGAACGTCTCATGAACATCTGTTGAACGTCTCACGAACGTCTCCGAACGTCTCATGAACGTCTCCGAACGTCTCATGAACGTCTCATGAACGTCTCCGAACGTCTCATGAACGTCTTACGAACGTCTCACGAACGTCTCTTGAACGTGTCTCGAACGTCTCCGAACGTCTCATGAACGTCTCCGAACGTCTCACGAACGTCTCCGAACGTCTCATGAACGTCTCACGAACGTCTCACCAACGTCTCCAAACGTCTCTTGAACGTCTGTTGAACGTCTCACGAACGTCTCCGAACGTCTCATGAACGTCTCCGAACGTCTCATGAACGTCTCTCGAACGTCTCCGAACGTCTCATGAACGTCTCATAAACGTCTCCGAACGTCTCTCGAACGTCTCATGAACGTCTGTTGAACGTCTCACGAACGTCTCCGAACGTCTCATGAACGTCTCCGAACGTCTCATGAACGTCTCTCGAACGTCTCCGAACGTCTCATGAACGTCTCATGAACGTCTCCGAACGTCTCACGAACGTCTCATGAACGTCTTACGAACGTCTCACGAACGTCTCTTGAACGTCTCTCGAACGTCTCCGAACGTCTCATGAACGTCTCCGAACGTCTCACGAACGTCTCATGAACGTCTCACGTACAGTGCCTTCAGTTAATGCCTGGACCTTGTTGTGTGAGAGCTAACTTCAAAGAGCGGAAACATTACCGTTCTGTGAAGTTAACGTCATCGATAGATTTTCAGACGAATTTCAGACTGATGTGTCACGAGTCATTTCTAACCCGTGAGGCGATACAGCCTCGCGAAAAAATGACAGCGCTTATGCGTGGCAACTGCACCGTGAATGCAGGCATGCAAAATCTCGAAAGGATGAAATATATGAATGCGAGATTTGAAAAAAAGAACATACGGAATCCATTTCAGAAGAAATATAAAACATTAATTCGATGAGTAAATACATCCGGAGCAACAATAATAAAGCACAGAATACGGGAGAATAAATGAATCAAAAGCCGACGCGGAACATTCTGTTTCTGTATGCGATATTTTCGGAGTCAGTGCCGAAGAAATAGAAATACGAACGAAAAAATAATTTACTGTAACACTCGGTGCTTCTGAACATGGATTACCGATAAATTATAGACATCTTGTTTCGTATTTATATCTCATTTGTTAGCCACCAACATAAAAGAGTTTCCACGATAAAATACATTGTGTATTGGCTTTTAATATATGTAATTTTTACTCTCTATTGCCGTAGAAAATATTATCTTCAAGCGGGTTTCTCAACGCACGTGATTCTGAACGAACGTAACAAGTATTTATTCACAAATATATATTGTGACGTTTAATTGGTTCAAATGATAAAAAAACTACTCCTATTGGATATCTTTTGGATATCACGACGAATGCAAGGTAACAGAAGATTTCTTCAAACCATGTTTCGGCTCGCATTACCGAAGTGATGGCGCAAAGAATTAGAGTCGTCTCTAGAAATTAATTAAAAATGATAGACGTTTGAGTTTTACACATTACGTAAAAGTCTCAAAGTTTGCAGGCAAAAAGAGTCGTATCTCGTGTCAATCTCTGTTGTGATGAAAGTTTTTTACAGGTGGGAATTAATCCAAGTGCGAGTGCAGGTTTGTGTAGAATAAATCCTACAACCGGAAAACACTGCCTAACGCATTCGGTTCATTTCTTTTCGTTGGCTAGTGCAACGATAGCGGTTGAAAAACGCTCTATTGAGCATTGAAGAGTGTATGTTTTTTCCAAATTATGAAAAGGAATCGAATCCAACCACTAGCAAGATAATTTCAATAAACGAACGTGAAACATTATTTGAACAAATCGTTTCGCACGTTGGATTCGTCTCGATACTGAAAAAAAACATCTTCGATTCTTTCAAAGTTGAAAAAATCCAATTAGGACCTCGCGTAAATCTCTATTTGGATAAATGGTTTTCATAGCTGAAAACTAGACCAAGTGTGGATGCAAGTGGTCTCGTTGCGAAACAAGCTCGACAATCAGAAACCATTGCGCAAGACCTCGGTTTCGTATCTTTTCGCAGCCCACCGCAGGAGTAGTGATGCCAAAACGATGTTCTCAATATCGAGGGAGGATACATTTTTTAAATCAATCAGGGAAACGAATCCAAACATTGCAAACATGATTTCGATAAACAAACATAACACATGATTTGATCGAATTGCTTTTCGGATTCGTTCACGTTCATAGTCCACAGCAGCAGTGATAGTCCTCAATGGCTATTTTCGTGCCGAGGGTGTTAGATTTAAAAAAAAAATACACACTGAGAACGAATCCGAACAATCTCGAGTTTATTTCGATAATGAAACACAATACAGAATTTGAATGAACCGTTTTTTATTTTGCATTCGTCTCGAACCGATAAAAAAACGGTTGAAAAAGGCGTATTTATGAAGGTCGAATGTCATGTGAATTTCTCTTCGGGAAATTTTATATCGGGAAACCCCTTTATATCGGGAAATGAATCCGAGTCCGCATGCAGATGTTTCTGTTGTGGAATAATACCTACAAATTGAGAACGCCGCGCCGATCATCGGATTCGATCACGTTCATCGCCCACAGCAGCAGTAGTAGTCCTCAATGGCTATTTTCGTGCCGAGGGAGATAGATTTTAAAAAATCACCTACTGGGAACGAAACCGAAAATTCTCGAGGTTATTTCGACAATGAAACCCAAAACAGAATTTGAACGGAACGTTTTTTCTTTTGGATTCCTCTCGAACCGATAAAAGAAATGGTTAAAACAGGCGTATTCATCAACGTCGTGCCTCACGTGATTTTCTTTTCGAGTCGACGACTTTTAGATCGGGAAACGAATCCGAGTCCGCATGCAAGTCTTTCTGTTCTGGAATAATCCCTACAAACTGAGAATGCCGCGCCGACCATCGGATTCGTTCACGTTCATCGTCCACAGCAGCAGTAGTAGTTCTCAATGGCTATTTTCGTGCCGAGGGTGATCGATTTTTAAAAATCACGTACTGGCAACGAAACCGAACAATCTCGAGGATATTTCGACAATGAAACACAAAACAGAATTTGAATGGATCGTTTTATATTTTGGATTCCTCTCGGACCGATAAACGAAACGGTTGAAAAAGGCGTATTTATCAGCGTCGAATCTTATGTGAATTTCTTTTCGAGTCGACGACTTTTCGATCGGTAAACGAATCCGAGTCCGCATGCAAGTGTTTTTGTTGTGGAATAATCCCTACAATTTGAGAATGCCGCGCCGATCATCGGATTCGTTCACGGTCATCGTCCACAGCAGCAGCAGCAGTCCTCAATGGCTATTGTCGTGCCGAGGGTGATCGATTTTTTAAAATCACCTACTGGGAACAAATCCGTGCAATCTCGAGGTTATTTCGACAATGAAACACAAAACAAAATTTGAATGGACCGATTTTCGATTCGTCTCGATCCGATAAAAGAAACGGTTGAAACGGGCGTATTCATCAACGTCGAATCTCATGTGAATTTATTTTGGTGTCGAGGAATTTTAGATCGGGAAACGAATCCGAGTCCGCACGTAAGTGTTTCTGTTGTGGAATAATCCCTGCAATCTGAAAATGCCGCGCCGATCATCGGATTCGATCACGTTCATCGCCCACAGCAGCAGTAGTAGTCCTCAATGGCTATTTTCGTGCCGAGGGAGATAGATTTTAAAAAATCACCTACTGGGAACGAAACCGAACAATCTTGAGTTTACTTCGACAATGAAATACAAAACAGAATTTGAATGGAACGTTTTTTCTTTTGGATTCTTTTATCGGTTCGAGAGGAATCCAAAATAAAAAACGATCCATTCAAATTCTGTTTTGTGTTACATTGTCGAAATAACGTCCAGATTGTTCGGTTTCGTTTCCAGTAGGTGATTTTTAAAAATCGATCACCCTCGGCACGAAAATAGTCATTGAGGACTGCTTCTGCTGCTGTGGACTATGAACGTGAACGAATCCGATGATCGGCGCAGCGTTCTCAATTTGTAGGGATTATTTCACAATAGAAAACTCTGCATGCGGACACGGATTCGTTTCCCGATCTAAAATTCCTCGACTCCAAAAGAAATTCACAGGAGATTCGACGCTGATAAATATGCCGATTTCAACCGTTTTTTTATCGGTTCGAGGCGAATCCAAAATAAAAAACGGTCCTTTCAAATTCTGTTCTGTGTTTTATTGTCGAAATAACCTCGAGATTGTTCGGATTTGATCCCAGTAGGTGATTTTAAAAAATCGATCACCCTCGGCACGATAATAGCCATTGTGGACTACTACTGCTGCTGTGGACGATGAAAGTGAACGAATCCGATGGTCGGCGTGGTATTCTCAGTTTGTAGGGATTATTCCAGAACAGAAAGACTTGCATGCGGACTCGGATTCGTTTCCCGATCTAAAAGTCGTCGACTCGAAAAGAAATTCACGTGAGGCACGACGTTGACAAATACGCCTGTTTCAACCAATTCTATTATCGGCTCGAGAGGAATCCAAAATGAAAAACGGTCCATTCAAATTCTGTTTTGGGTTTCATTGTCGAAATAACCTCGAGAATTTTCGGTTTCGTTCCCAGTAGGTGATTTTTTAAAATCTATCTCCCTCGGCACGAAAATAGCCATTGAGGACTACTACTGCTGCTGTGGGCGATGAACGTGATCGAATCCGATGATCGGCGCAGCATTCTCAGATTGCAGGGATTATTCCACAACAGAAACACTTGCATGCGGACTCGGATTCGTTTTCCGTTCTAAAAGTCGTCGACTCGAAAAGAAATTCACATGAGATTCGACGATGATAAATACGCCTGTTTCAACCGGTTCTTTTATCGGTTCGAGAGGAATCCAAAATAAAAAACGATACATTCAAATTCGGTTTTGTGTTCCATTGTCGAAATAACCTCCAGATTGTTCGATTTCGTTCCCAGTAGGTGATTTTTAAAAATTGATCACCCTCGGCACGAAAATAGCCATTGAGGACTGCTTCTGCTGCTGTGGACTATGAACGTGAACGAATCCGATGATCGGCGCAGCGTTCTCAATTTGTAGAGATTATTTCACAATAGAAACATCTGCATGCGGACTCGGATTCGTTTCCCGATCTAAAATTCCTCGCATCCAAAAGAAATTCACATGAAATTCGACGTTGATGAATACACCAGTTTCAACCGTTTCTTTTATCGCATCGAGACGAATCGAAAATGAAAATCGATGCATTCAAATTTTGTTTTGAATTCCATTGTCGAAATAACCTCGAGATTGCCCGGATTTGTTCCCAGTGAGTGATTTGAAAAAATCGATCATCCTCGGCACGACAATAGCCATTGAGGACGGCTACTGCTGCTGTGGACTATAAACGTGAACGAATCCGATGGTCGGCGTGGCATTCTCAAATTGTAGGGATTATTCCACAACAGAAACACTTGCATGCGGACTCGGATTCGTTTCCCGATATAAAAGTCGTCGACTCGAAGAGAAATTCACATGAGATTCGACGCTGATAAATATGCCGATTTCCACCTTTTTTTATCGGTTCGAGGAGAATCCAAAATAAAAAACGGTCCTTCCAAATTCTGTTTTGTGTTTTATTGTCGAAGTAACCTCGAGATTGTTCGGATTCGTTCCCAGTAAGTGATTTTATAAAATCGATCATCCTCGGCACGACAATAGCCATTGAGGACTGCTACTGCTGCTGTGGACTATAAACGTGAATGAATCCGATGGTCGGCGCGGCATTCTCAAATTGTAGGGATTATTCCACAACAGAAACACTTGCATGCGGACTCGGATTCGTTTCCCGATATAAAAGTCGTCGACTCGAAGAGAAATTCACATGAGATTCGACGCTGATAAATATGCCGATTTCAACCTTTTTTTTTATCGGTTCGAGGCGAATCGTAAATAAAAAATGGTCCTTTCAAATTCTGTATTGTGTCTTATTGTCGAAATAACCTCGAGATTGTTCGGATGTGTTCCCAGTAGGTGATTTAAAAAAATCGATCACCCTCGGCACGATAATAGCCATTGTGCACTACTACTGCTGCTGTGGACGATGAACGTGAACGAAACCGATGGTCGGCGCGGCATTCTCAGATTGTAACGATTATTCCACAAAAGAAACACTTGCATGCGGACTCGGATTCGTTTCCCGATCTAAAAGTCGTCGACTCGAAAAGAAATTCACATGAAATTCGACGCTGATAAATACGCCTGTTTCACCAGTTTCTTTTATCGGTCCGAGAGGAATCCAAAATAAAAAACGATCCATTCAAATTCTGTTTTGTGTTTCATTGTCGAAATAACCTCGAGATTGTTCGGTTTCGTCCCCAGTAGGTGATTTTTAAAAATCGATCACCCTCGGCACGAAAATAGCCATTGAGCACTGCTTCTGCTGCTGTGGACTATGAACGTGAACGAATCCGAAGATCGGCGCAGCGTTCTCAATTTGTAGGGATTATTTTACAATAGAAACATCTGCATGCGGACTCGGATTCGTTTCCCGATCTAAAATTCCTCGACTCCAAAACAAATTCACATTAGATTCGACGTTGATGAATACGCCTGTTTCAACCGTTTCTTTTATCGGATCGAGATGAATCGAAAATGAAAATCGGTCCTTTCAAATTTTGTTTTGTGTTTCATTGTCGAAATAACCTCGAGATTGCACGGATTTGTTCCCAGTAGATGATTTTAAAAAATCGATCATCCTCGGCACGACAATAGCCATTGAGGACTGCTACTGCTGCTGTGGACTATAAACGTGAACGAATCTGATGATCGGGGCGGGATTCTCAAATTGTAGGGATTATTCCACAACAGAAACACTTGCATGCGGACTCGGATTCGTTTCCCGATATAAAAGTCGTCGACTCGAAGAGAAATTCACATGAGATTCGACGCTGATAAATATGCCGATTTCCACCTTTTTTTATCGGTTCGAGGAGAATCCAAAATAAAAAACGGTCCTTTCAAATTCTGTTTTGTGTTTTATTGTCGAAATAACCTCGAGAGTGTTCGGATTTGATCCCAGTAGGTGATTTAAAAAAATCGATTACCCTCGGCACGATGATAGCCATTGTGGACTACTACTGCTGCTGTGGACGATGAACGTGAACGAACCCGATGGTCGGCGCAGCATTCTCAGATTGTAGGGATTATTCCACAAAAGAAGCACTTGCATGCGGACTCGGATTCGTTTCCCGATCTAAAAGTCGTCGACTCGAAAAGAAATTCACGTGAGATTCGACGCTGATAAGTACGCCTGTTTCACCAGTTTCTTTTATCGGTCCGAGAGGAATCCAAAATAAAAAACGATCCATTCAAATTCTGGTTTGTGTTTCATTGTCGAAATGACCTCGAGATTGTTCGGTTTCGTCCCTAGTAGGTGATTTTTAAAAATCGATCACCTTCGGCACAAAAATAGCCATTGAGGACTGCTACTGCTGCTGTGGACGATGAACGTGAACGAATCCGATGGTCGGCGCAGCATTCTCAGATTGTAGGGATTATTCCAGAAAAGAAACACTTGCATGCGGACTCGGATTCGTTTCCCGATCTAAAAGTCGTCGACTCGAAAAGAAATTCACGTGAGATTCGACGCTGATAAATACGCCTGTTTCACCAGTTTCTTTTATCGGTCCGAGAGGAATCCAAAATGAAAAACGATCCATTCAAATTCTGTTTTGTGTTTCATTGTCGAAATAACCTCGACATTGTTCGGTTTCGTTGCCAGTAGGTGATTTTTACAAATCGATCACCCTCGGCACGAAAATAGCCATTGAGGACTGCTACTGCTGCTGTGGACGATGAAAGTGAACGAATCCGATGGTCGGCGTGGCATTCTCAGTTTGTAGGGATTACTCCAGAACAGAAAGACTTGCATGCGGACTCGGATGCTTTTCCCGATCTAAAAGTCGTCGACTCGAAAAGAAATTCACGTGAGGCACGACGTTGATAAATACGCCTGTGTCAACCATTTCTTTTATCGGTTCGAGAGGAATCAAAAATGAAAAACGGTCCATTCAAATTCGGTTTTGGGTTTCATTGTCGAAATAACCACGAGAATTTTCGGGTTCGTTCTCAGTAGGTGATTTTTTAAAATCTATCTCCCTCGGCACGAAAATAGCCATTGAGGACTACTACAGCTGCTGTGGGCGATGAACGTGATCGAATCCGATGGTGGGCGTGGCATTCTCAGATTATAGGGAGTATTCCACAACAGAAACACTTGCATGCGGACTCGGATTCGTTTCCCGATCTGAAAGTCGTGGACTCGAAGAGAAATTCACATGTGATTCGACGTTGATAAATACGCCTCTTTCACCAGTTTCTTTTATCGGTCCGAGAAAAATCCAAAACAAAAAACGATCCATTCAAATTCTGTTTTGTGTTTCATTGTCGAAATAAACCTCGAGATTGTTCGGTGTCGTTGCCAGTAGGTGATTTTTAAAAATCGATCACCCTCGGCACGAAAATAGCCATTGAGGACTACTACTGCTGCTGTGGACGATGAAAGTGAACGAATCCGATGGTCGGCGCGGCATTCTCAGTTTGTAGGGATTATTCCAGAATAGAAAAACTTGCATGCGGACTCGGATTCGTTTCCCGATCTAAAAGTCGTCGACTCGAAAAGAAATTCACGTGAGGCACGACGTTGATAAATACGCCTGTTTCAACCATTTCTTTTATCGGTTCGAGACGAATCCAAAATGAAAAACGGTCCATTCAAATTCTGTTTTGGGTTTCATTGTCGAAATAACCTCGAGAATTTTCGATTTCGTTCCCAGTAGGTGATTTTTAAAAATCGATCACCCCCGGCACGAAAATAGCCATTGAGGACGGCTACTGCTGCTGTGGACTATAAACGTGAACGAATCGGATGGTCGGCGCGGCATTCTCAGATTGTAGGGAGTATTCTACAATAGAAACACTTGCATGCGGACTCGGATTCGTTTCCCGATATAAAAGTCGTCGACTCGAAGAGAAATTCACATGAGATTCGACGCTGATAAATATGCCGATTTCCACCTTTTTTTATCGGTTCGAGGAGAATCCAAAATAAAAAACGGTCCTTCCAAATTCTGTTTTGTGTTTTATTGTCGAAATAACCTCGAGATTGTTCGGATTCGTTCCCAGTAAGTGATTTTATAAAATCGATCATCCTCGGCACGACAATAGCCATTGAGGACTGCTACTGCTGCTGTGGACTATAAACGTGAACGAATCCGATGGTCGGCGCGGCATTCTCAAATTGTAGGGATTATTCCACAACAGAAACACTTGCATGCGGACTCGGATTCATTTCCCGATATAAAAGTCGTCGACTCGAAGAGAAATTCACATGAGATTCGACGCTGATAAATATGCCGATTTCAACCTTTTTTTTTATCGGTTCGAGGCGAATCGTAAATAAAAAACGGTCCTTTCAAATTCTGTATTGTGTCTTATTGTCGAAATAACCTCGAGATTGTTCGGATGTGTTCCCAGTAGGTGATTTAAAAAAATCGATCACCCTCGGCACGATAATAGCCATTGTGCACTACTACTGCTGCTGTGGACGATGAACGTGAACGAAACCGATGGTCGGCGCGGCATTCTCAGATTGTAACGATTATTCCACAAAAGAAACACTTGCATGCGGACTAGGATTCGTTTCCCGATCTAAAAGTCGTCGACTCGAAAAGAAATTCACGTGAGATTCGACGCTGATAAATACGCCTGTTTCACCAGTTTCTTTTATCGGTCCGAGAGGAATCCAAAATGAAAAACGATCCATTCAAATTCTGTTTTGTGTTTCATTGTCGAAATAACCTCGACATTGTTCGGTTTCGTTGCCAGTAGGTGATTTTTACAAATCGATCACCCTCGGCACGAAAATAGCCATTGAGGACTGCTACTGCTGCTGTGGACGATGAAAGTGAACGAATCCGATGGTCGGCGTGGCATTCTCAGTTTGTAGGGATTACTCCAGAACAGAAAGACTTGCATGCGGACTCGGATGCTTTTCCCGATCGAAAAGTCGTCGACTCGAAAAGAAATTCACGTGAGGCACGACGTTGATAAATACACCTGTGTCAACCATTTCTTTTATCGGTTCGAGAGGAATCAAAAATGAAAAACGGTCCATTCAAATTCGGTTTTGGGTTTCATTGTCGAAATAACCACGAGAATTTTCGGGTTCGTTCTCAGTAGGTGATTTTTTAAAATCTATCTCCCTCGGCACGAAAATAGCCATTGAGGACTACTACAGCTGCTGTGGGCGATGAACGTGATCGAATCCGATGGTGGGCGTGGCATTCTCAGATTATAGGGAGTATTCCACAACAGAAACACTTGCATGCGGACTCGGATTCGTTTCCCGATCTGAAAGTCGTGGACTCGAAGAGAAATTCACATGTGATTCGACGTTGATAAATACGCCTCTTTCACCAGTTTCTTTTATCGGTCCGAGAAAAATCCAAAACAAAAAACGATCCATTCAAATTCTGTTTTGTGTTTCATTGTCGAAATAAACCTCGAGATTGTTCGGTGTCGTTGCCAGTAGGTGATTTTTAAAAATCGATCACCCTCGGCACGAAAATAGCCATTGAGGACTACTACTGCTGCTGTGGACGATGAAAGTGAACGAATCCGATGGTCGGCGCGGCATTCTCAGTTTGTAGGGATTATTCCAGAATAGAAAAACTTGAATGCGGACTCGGATTCGTTTCCCGATCTAAAAGTCGTCGACTCGAAAAGAAATTCACGTGAGGCACGACGTTGATAAATACGCCTGTTTCAACCATTTCTTTTATCGGTTCGAGACGAATCCAAAATGAAAAACGGTCCATTCAAATTCTGTTTTGGGTTTCATTGTCGAAATAACCTCGAGAATTTTCGATTTCGTTCCCAGTAGGTGATTTTTAAAAATCGATCACCCCCGGCACGAAAATAGCCATTGAAGACTACTACTGCTGCTGTGGACTATGAACGTGAACGAATCGGATGGTCGGCGCGGCATTCTCAGATTGTAGGGAGTATTCCACAATAGAAACACTTGCATGCGGACTCGGATTCGTTTCCCGATCTGAAAGTCGTCGACTCGAAGAGAAATTCACATGAGATTCGACGGTGATAAATACGCCTGTTTCAGCCTTTCTTTTATCGGTTCCAGAGGAATCCAAAAGAAAAAGCGTTCCATTCAAATTCTGTTTTATATTTCATTGTCGAAGTAAACTCGAGATTGTTCGGTTTCGTTTCCAGTAGGGGATTTTTTGAAATCGATCACCCTTGGCACGACAACAGCCATTGAGGACTACTACTGCTGCTGTGGACGATGAACGTGAACGAATCCGATGGTCCGCGCGACATTCTCAGATTGCAGGGATTATTCCACAACAGAAACACTTGCATGCGGACTCGGATTCGTTTCCCGTTCAAAAAGTCGTCGACTCGAAAAGAAATTCACATGAGATTCGACGTTGATAAATACGCCTGTTTCACCAGTTTCTTTTATCGGTCCGAGAGGAATCGAAAATAAAAAACGATCCATTCAAATTCTGTTTTGTGTTTCATTGTCGAAATGACCTCGAGATTGTTCGGTTTCGTCCCCAGTAGGTGATTTTTAAAAATCGATCACCCTCGGCACGAAAATAGCCATTGAGGACTGCTTCTGCTACTGTGGACTATGAACGTGAACGAATCCGATGATCGGCGCAGCGTTCTTAATTTGTAGGGATTATTTCATTTCAGGGAAACATCTGCATGCGGACTCGGATTCGTTTCCCGATCTAAAATTCCTCGACTCCAAAAGAAATTCACATGAGATTCGACGTTGATGAATACGCCTGTTTCAACCGTTTCTTTTATCGGATCGAGATGAATCGAAAATGAAAATCGGTCCTTTCAAATTTCTTTTTGTGTTTCATTGTCGAAATAACCTCGAGATTGCACGGATTTGTTCCCAGTAGGTGATTTTAAAAAAATCGATCATCCTCGGCACGACAATAGCCATTGCGGACTGCTACTGCTGCTGTGGACTATAAACGTGAACGAATCCGATAGTCGGGGCGGCATTCTCAAATTGTAGGGATTATTCCACAACAGAAACACTTGGATGCGGACTCGGATTGGTTTCCCGATATAAAAGTCGTCGACTCGAAGAGAAATTCACATGAGATTCGACGCTGATAAATATGCCGATTTCAACCTTTTTTTCATCGGCTCGAGGCGAATTCAAAATAAAAAACGTCTCTCGAATGTTTGAGAGCAATATTTTATACAACTGTGTAATCTCATAACAGATAATGTAGTAAAGAAAGGGGTGAGGAGAATTAAAAAATCACATAATGTCACATTTCATTTATTTGCATGTATCTTTATGATTCAACCACCAATTAAACATTTTACATACATTTTGTAATGCACAATTTTTTTCATGCTTTTCGCATCGTAGAGTATAGCTTACGCCTAATTTACTTAAGGTATCCATATCGCCAAAGTCCACGTCCAACGTTTCAATAACTAGATCATTTTTCATATTTATTATATCAGCTAGCCATTCTCGTTTTTCATGACCGCCAACATATACAATGGGATACATATCGACTTCCGTTGGACCCACAACTGCAGTCGTTATTAAACCTTGAGCCATGCTATATGGAACGTTTCCATAGGCCCACTTTAGACCATGATGATTCCGAATCAGCCATGAGACGTCGTATCTCTCAGATTTTGTGAGAAGTCTCCATGGTATGATACTCGCGAAAATGTAATGAGAGAGCACACATTCCGCTCTTAGAATCGCTACTTCCTTCACGACAAAGTTTCTCCCAACAATGAATCCTTGTAGATCGACAAATGTAGGTACAGACATAACGAAGATGGCTCGATCAAGTCGATAGCAAGATCAATTGATGACTGACGTCAATATTTAAGAAACTCGTCTTTAAATAATTTATTTATCGAGCGGGGGGTTACTTGCTGATCTATACAATTTTACGAACCATGTTTGTCAATGGACAATATTCAACAACTCGATCGTGCAAGATCAGACAATAGGCAGTAGTATTTGGTGGCAAATCTTCCTTACATTCAAACTCTATTCGCACATCCACGGTAGCATTTTTCACAGACTCGTTCTGACGCGAGCAATCGATAACCGTGAGAGGGCCGTTATATTGAAACTTTGCAATAGTGAGCAAAGAGTTATCACTATTACAGCCGTAATAAGATTTACGAAATTGAGAGTACATATTGAACAAAATGGCGAATGTGTTTTTGTCAAAGTCCAAATTCAAGTCATCGTAAGGATAGGATTCCGAGTTGAGATAAAGTTTAACATTGGCGAGCTTGCAGTTGTCGAATAGTGTAATGTCCTTTGCCATAGAATTTTTTTTGCCAGTCTGAAGCGCAAATATTACATATCTTGGTTTCTCTAGCTGGGAGGCAGCTTTCACAGTCCATGAGTGTTTCGTTGTGCTTTGAAGTAGTGGATACTCGTATAGATCCCAACAGCGAAAGCTCATATTCAAGTATCGCCCACTCTCCAATGTTCGAAGTAATGACAATTTAGTTATCTCATTTAATATTACGTAAGGCATACGCCATTGTATCTTGAGCAATTCAACTTCTGCCTCTACTAATGGATGCTGACTTAATACGCAATTGTTATCATTGCGCGAACGTATCAGAATTAGCTCATGACGAGCATTGATAACAACGCGCTTGTAATCTTCACAGAATCCTAGCAATATGTTGAGAGGTACACAAAAATTGAAATATTTTCCCCCATTATTATGTGTTACATCCTACGCAGCATTTTTCAAAGTATGACTCCTCTCAGGGCTTAGAGAGATGTAGTTTTTAATCGTGGTTGTTATTCCGACGTTTCGATTGCGATCGATCTCCACACCATCGAGCTCATAACGAACTTCATCAAACATGAATGCAACGCAATTGTTTCCCAATACTACTATTGCTTGATCATCTGGTTTTTTAAGCACCGTGAACTTTCCCTCAACGTAGAGAAAACTTTCAGATGGTAGGGTGTACAAGTCTTGGTGTTGTATAGGAATTCGTATTTCATCGCTGTGTCCAAACGTTGAGTTGGCATACGGATTGTACGTATGAGTCTCAATTTTGATGATACGATCGTCAAAGATTGGCTCCCCACTGATATTCAAAACGTCAGTCATTCTTTTGCCTCAAGTATGTCATACAATAAATCCCAGAGATTCTAAAAATTCACGATTCGCTGCACTGAGTTTCTTCTTTGCGGGTAATTTAACACTCAATGCCGCTTGTTTTCTTGCAAGAGTATTATCGTGTGGGATCGTATTATCTCGCATAGAAATATTGTCTCTGGCGTATTCCGTGTCGTACAGAACGAGCATCACAAGCGTCGCTTTCGTATGTGCAATCTCACCGTAATTTCTTCTCCTCGAAAATCGAGTAGTTTTCCCTTCTGATCCACGATACGTATCGTTAGATCCGTAATGCTCCGCACAACGATCGGAAGATAAATGATTTGCGCAGGCGTTTCCGATATCTTATATCCTGGTGGTACGCTCGGTGAAAATTCATGTATCGTGTGTACACGCTCGCCATTGCTGTACGCACCAGTGGTGACACTACATTCTATGCGGATAATGTTGACATTCATTATGTTGATCTGTACATCAGATTCCTGCCATTTCCAGGGATGCAGTATTCGATTTGATGAAAATCCCAACAGGGATCCTACGTTGTCAGGTTTACTGAAATTTATTCTGTACGCACATTTGATTTCGCTCTTTAGTGTATTATGATTAGCGCGTAGCACGATTAGGTATTCGCCATTTTCATCGAGGTCATCGTTATCAACCTTTCGAGGAACAATTTCATTTTCAGCATCATCACCGCTATCAACCCCTTTGAGTAAAATTGCACGATTCAGATACGCATTTATGGCTCTCAGTTCATACGATCCTTCAGGGATTATAATTTCCTTGTCATCATTGTCAAAGTAAAATTTGTTGTTTGATGAATTCACATTTTGTATTGTGTGATAAATTTCGAAATCCGTCAAACCGAGCTCATAACAACCATCATTGAAATCTATAGCGGGAAAGTAATTTGCGGTTAGAAGGCTACTCTTGCCGGTCAACGTAAGCGTCAGTGACATGTTTCCCTCGAATACTGAGTTGATTGACACATTGTCACGGCTTAAATACATATTGATCATCGACGTTTTGGAGAAATTGCAAGCACAATTGCCCGCAAATACTCTGATTATAATTCTGATAAGATGTTCGATTGTATTGTATTTTTGTGGTATTTGGTCCAAGATATCGCACCAACTCCTTGGGCGGTCGAAGATTTCCAAAACTATCAAAATATATTATATGACTCCCCCTCTTGGCATAGGCTACCCAATGCGTACCCGGGCCATTGGCATCATCCAAATTTACTATACCGCTCTCATCTAGTTGCACGCCACCATAAACTGGTAAATTATTGCGCATGAAGACCCCTCTGAAGAATGGTATGCGCATGCGCCTGGCTAAGCATTCCAATTGTACATTAGTTGTTACACCCATGGGCATTTTCACCGAGTTTTGGCGTTTTTTTTTCTTAGTTGAACATCCTTGTCCACGCTTGTAGGGCGCGAGATAGAGCCCATAGCCTTCTATAGCTCGATTATGACGTTGTATTTTTTCAAGTTGACGTTGCGCCGCTTTACTATCATTCACAGCCTTTGCTATCCCAGCTGCCCCACCAGGCAGTGAACCAAGAACTCCCAGTAATGGTAACATTGGCAAAATTCCGCCACGCTTTGCTATCGGCAGTATTCTCTTCTTAACGGGTTTTTTCTTCTTTGTCGATGAGTTCTTTGTCTTCATTCCCATGCCGAATTTCGTTTTTGCTTTCATAGCTGCCCAAACAGCGGTCGCTGCTGTTTTCTCGCCAAAAGTCGAATCTCTCGCAGTAATACGTTTTCGTGCCGTTGTTGCAAGTATATTATCCGCAACGTGTCTTTCGCCTAAATGATTGCTTCGAGAATAGGCTATATCGTGGTCGCGACAAGCTGCATCCAATGGATTTATACCACGATCACCCCGTGCCAATCTCTGCTCTAACTGAGTGCCTGGTCCACAAAATTGGTATCCGGGAATATGTAACTCGATTGGAAGTGCATTTATTGCACGATTTAACAAACCGTTGCCTTTTCTCTTTGACATTCGGCACAATTATTTATAAACGGTGCTGGACCGTCAATGTGTATTAGTTGTCCCGGTAAATTCCAATGGCGCGTGCATCGGCGATATTGCTGTACTTCCGAATCAGCCTTTATGTGTTC
Source organism: Ophion obscuratus (assembly GCA_964007375.1). Lineage (NCBI taxonomy): Eukaryota > Metazoa > Arthropoda > Insecta > Hymenoptera > Ichneumonidae > Ophion > Ophion obscuratus. The sequence goes on along the minus strand of OZ023318.1, from coordinate 13,676,823 downwards.
GGGAAGCCTCTCCCACAAAATGTCAACGAAGTGATGAAAATTTTGTAACAAAACAATTTTTGGAATAAACTGTAATTGATGAGCCGTTAAGCGGAGAATACTGCAGTCGTCCGATAGGTACAAAAACATTCTCACTACTGAGCGGATTTGGCTCGGTGCACTCCTATAAATACTCCTCATACGACGCATTTTGGGCGAATGAGTGTTTGGATTCGAGAGAGAAAACATGCGTTTCGTGCAACAAGCGACGGTGAATCAAGTGACCAATTTCGACGATAGAGTAATGGAGGGCCAACAAGTACGCAAGCATGGAGACATGCTGCCACTTACGATACGCAGCATTATTTGCGGTCCTTCAAATTGTGGGAAAACCAATGTTTTGTTAAGTTTAATAGAAAGTCCAAATGGTGTACGTTTTGAAAACCTATATGTATACTCGAAATCGCTTCAACAGCCAAAATATCAATATTTGGAAAATCTGCTGACATCGATTAACGGAATTGGCTATTTTAAATTCTCAAATAATAGTGATGTTATCCCACCGCACGAAGCGCCTCCGAACTCCATTTTTATTTTCGATGACGTAGCATGTGACAAGCAAAATACAGTAAGAGAGTACTTTGCGATGGGCAGACACTCGAGCGTTGATTTTTTCTACCTTTGCCAAAAATATGCCAAGGTTCCCACGCATCTTATACGCGACAATGTGAATCTGCTTATTTTATTTAAACAAGATCGTACAAACTTGAAACATGTTTACAATGAACATGTAAATACGGACATGTCGTATGAAGATTTTCTGGTGTTATGTCAAAAATGTTGGCAACACAAATATGGCTTCATGGTTATTGACAAAGATAGCTCATTGTCCGGTGGTCGATATAGAAATGGATTTAACGAGTTTGCAATACCGTAATGTAGTCAGTCGGCATTGAGACATCAGCTGTGCAACGACCGACAAATAATTTCGTGTGGGCATGATGACAACAATTGATACTGATGAAGAGATTGCCAGGGAAATTGCGAAAACAAGCGACTCAATACGCAAAAAATATCAAGCTTTGAAGACTGGAAAAATGGAAGAAGATCTTGCATTGGAGAGACACTTCAGGCCAATCACCGAACCTCTCAAGCAGATTGTTGAGCAATCAGCTGCTGTTGAATCTCTTGGGCCGGTAATTGAATCGTTGAGTATGTCGGAAGCAAAGGACCTAGAGAAGGATGTGAAACAAGGAACAAAGCGCACACGTTCGTTATTTCAAGATTCGCTGGTTACTTCTACACCGAATCAGTTGAAACGCAAGCGACGAAAGGAATCTCTGGATGATACGTCGATGGCTGCTGTACCCTTGCAACCAGCCACCATTGTTGAAGAAGACGTTTTTGAGACTACGCCCGAGTCATTCGTGTCTACAGTTCAACGTCAATTACAAACGGCTGAAGGTCAAAATACATTGCGCGAACATTTCGGTCCACTCGGTCAACAATATATTTCATCTATTCTTTCACAAGACAAAAATTCCAGCATGGATTACGTGTATGGCGTCAAATTTACCAATGAAGGAATGATGTTAGGCGATAAGCGTTTCGATGTGGATAATGATGATAATATATTCATCGATGGCATAAAATACTTGGGAACCCCTGGACTCTATGAGTTAATTTTCAAGAGAATTCCCGACGATGCAATATACACCGAGGAAGACAAAAACAAATATAAAAGTATATTGTTGGCACCAAATGCACATCGACGTGGTAGCAGTATACTCAATCCTGTATTGGGTAACAAAGGCTTCAAGTATAAATATATAATTGGACCATTAACTTTCGACCGAAAAACTGGAAGAGGTATAGAAATACCGCTCGCCATGACGTTAAATAACAACAAAGTCGATTACTTGCATTGGAATGATCCCAATGAGTTGGTCGATCGTTTGCGCTTGTTGGAAGCTTCACGACACGCCGGTAACAACGTTCACGACAATGAGATAATGTCGATTATTGAGGAACTTCGCGAAGCGGGTCTCATTATAAATTAACCTATGCATCGATGATAATGATCATTCCTTCATCGCTATTGATACCGAGATGTCGATCAATAAATTCGGATCATCGCTTGGAGCGCAGGATAATTCATACTATCAGTGGACTGGGCTAATAAGAAATTATACACGTGATAATGCTCTCTGTCTAACCTCTAGTGGCTTCGATGCAAGATCACGTAAAATACGAGGCGTAGCCCTACCTGAAGGGGATTACGATGCTGCTAATAAACGTTACGTGGAAATGAAAATCAAGCTGTTAACAGAACGTGTGGATGAATTTGAGAAGAAATTCATCGCACTAGAGGATACGCTTCGAATAACTATGAACGATACGTCTAAAACGATTCAGTATGCAATCGACGCTGTAGCTGACACAACGCAGGAAGATTTGTAAAAATCGTCTGGTCAAACTGGCAACGAAATGGGTACAACGATCGCGAAAATCATACACGATCATGGCAGATATCCGAAAAATCTTCAGACCGACAAAGGAAGAGAATTTTACAATGTAAACGTGCAACTACTCATGGAGAAATACAACATCAATCATTATTCGACGTACTCTATTATGAAGGCCTCGGTCGTCGAACGATTCAATCGCACTCTCAAAAATAATATGTGGAAAATGTTTACACTCAATGGTAATTACAAGTGGATCGATGCGTTACCGTAACTCGTTATGAAGTACAATGCTCAAAAGCATCGTACGATTGGTATGAGGCCCATCGACGTTACTCCTGCGATCGCGGAGAAACTCTTAACCACCGTATACAGCAATGTAAAAATTGCGGCTCCTGCAAGATTCAAAGTCAATGATTTTGTGCGCGTAAGCAAATTCAAGACAATATTTGAAAAAGGTTTCACACCAAATTGGACCACCGAAGTGTTTAAAATCGTCAAGGTGCAGCAAACTTATCCTGTAACGTACCTAGTCGAGGACTCAAGTGGAAATCCAATAGCCGGAGGATTCTACGAATACGAACTGCAACGTGTTGCCAATCCAAACATATATCTCGTGGAGACGATAATACGCAAAAAGGGCAATGATGTTTATGTTGAATGGTTGGGAATGGATAAATCTCAAAACTCGTGGATACACAAAAATAACATATTGTAATAACTTTTATAAAGTATATGAAAAATTCAATAAAGTTTATTTACAATAGGCATACCATTTTATTTATGTATACATTCACCATTCCTTATAAAAATAAATTATTATATCCTGTAAACATTAACATACTCGCATTATATATAACATGCATATTTTCGAATATATATCAAATTTACATTACTACATTCATTATATCTATCCATTTTTATTTTATAACAATTTATACAATGTAGCCTAACAAACACATTTACAATGCTATTTTATAATGACCCCAGGGTAGAGTGTCCGTACTTTTCGGCATGATATACCGCTTGTCATCGTGTGGACTTAGAGCAATTTTTGACTCTGAAATAGTGTAAACTTCGTGCAGCTTCGATCTTATGCAAGACTGCTGACGAGTCATCTCAATTTCTTCCCGTAAACAGCGAGTGTAGTCATTGAAATTTATTGTTCGCGCGACGACATTTCTTTTCACACCTTTCACCTTTTTCGTGTCTTTTTTACCATCGACTCGCAAAGCGTACATTTTTGCTCTCAATCCCACAAATTCCGTCATTACCATACCATTATTTTCATCTTTCATGAGACCGGGCACTTTCTTGTTGACTAATGGTAAACCGTACATGTTTTCCATCGGGTAATCGCTCGTATCAAATTTGTCAATGTTACGCTTCATATCGTCGTAAACGTCGTCAGACTTGATGTGGTATATGAGACTATCGGTGTCGGTATACATGACTTTACAGTTTTGCTGATACAGCGGAATCATGAATTCGTGGTGAAACTCATATAAACATGTTTTCGAAATGTCGAGTATACACATACCCACATAAATCGGCTTGTTAAATTTTACCTCCAGATTTCGCAATTCGACGGCAATAAGATTTTCCGAAAAGACACTTCGACTGTGAAAATTTGGTTTAGCGATCATTGCCTCTGCCCCATACCGTCCCTCCCACTTTGTTACAAGTTTCACGTCTACACGGTTTCGCACGTTTTCCATCGTTTTACCAAATACTGCATTGTTCATTAATTTATACAAATTTTTCTCGAAATCATTTGTAGCACGTGTTCGAAACTGTGTGTTTAATTCGATGTATGAACGCAACCAGGGGGATTGAGTGAATTTCAAAATTCTGTGTATGTTCGCTACTTTAAGTCCATGACGCATACACTGCTGCAAATTACGATAGTGTATCACGTAACGCTTCTTATCACATACGGTTGCGAGCAATTTCTCCTGGCGCTTGCCAGGTGATTTGTCGCGTGTAGGACAAAACGGAAGGTCACTGTGCGAATCATGCAAATGTTGTGGATATTCGAGATCGACTTCGAGAACGTAGCCTACAGGCGAATCTAGCGCTATGGATAATACGTCAAAATCCGATGTGTTGTCGATCCATTGAAAATCAGCATAAGGCAAAGGTTGACACATTGCCCAACCGTACAAGTTGTTCACATCGAAGTACATGAGGTATAATGATGATTTCAACGGATCGTACGATTGCATGTACTTGTTATTAGCATGTGCATATCTGTTTGAACATTGGCTTAAACCCCCGCGTATACCTCGCTCGATGAATAAAATCATGTCGATATCGGTCAATATTTCAAACGTAATGTGCGTATATTTCAACATGGCGTCCCAAGTATATCCCGGAAGGGTGTAATAATACGCCGGATCAAGCCCATAACTTGCAATACACGTATCACGGAAAATTTCGAAAATATCTGCTAATAACAAGACATCCGTTTTCAAATACAAATCGCTATATTCACCAAGCGTTTGAATGGAAAACCGCTCCCAGACATTCTCAGCGTGAATGTACTCGCTCGCGCTGATCGTTTCCCCGGTCAAGGAACTGTAAAATGAGTCGCGCGGCGGCAAACACGTGTCTTCCAATCTGCTGACATGGTCAATGTATTCGTACGGGAAAACACCTTTTCGTGTTAATAATGTAAAATCATGCATCGGTAGGCTATCAAATTGTGAGCGTAAAATTTTCAGTTTGTCCGTCGTTAAAAATGATGCCAATTTCTCAAGACTTGTGGTTAGAAATTTATATGAATCGATGAAGCGTTATTTAATTTGTTTTTTTGTTTCTTCGGTAGTAGTTTGAACAGTTTTCGTGAACGAAATATATTTTTCTTTTGTTATTGGAAGCACGTAAGTTTTCCCTTCGAACGCGGTGGCCACTTCCTTGATTATAAAATGTGCATCATAGCCAGACAAATTGTGAAAAACTACCGGGATGAAAAATGATTGTTTGAAATTTAGATTGCAACTCGAATGGGCGGGGCCTCTGTAACGCCCAGTTAAATGACAATGATCGCGAACTCGTGTATCGGTTTGTGCAAAATCTTCTTCACATATATGACACTTAATCGCGCTTCGAAATTCAAGCTCCTCGTCGGATGTTAACTGTACCATGGGGATATTTGAAGATAAAATATCTTTTACATGCAAAGCTGCATTTTTTAGTTCTTCGACGAACCATGCAATGCAATCGCTACTACGGTGCGATTCATATCTGCATAACGATTGATCGTATGAACAATGTACGTAGTATGCGATACTAGAAACCTCGTGGTGTTGGTACATGTTTTGTTCATTCGTTTTCGCAAGAACGCACTCAAGATCGGCGTATATTACGAATGGAAGTCGCTCCTTATGATTGAAGTTTTTAAAAGTGAGCCACTTGTTCGCATCGTTCGGTAGACGGACGGCACAGTCGTTGATCTGGCCACAGTCCACAGTGTGCACTTGCAGTTTTTGCTCCGAATGAAAGTAGTGTAGACATCTGCGAAAATAAACAAAAAAAATCAGGTCCGAACTAATTATTTTCATACATTGAATTATATCAAATCTGCTTACCTATCACAGATATATTTCTGTCCATCGTGTTTAGTCAACTGTGAGCTGACGAGCCTTGATAAATTCTTGATCCACGCGAAATGTCCAACGATGTTTTGCTGTGGATCTTCCACGTAGAGCAAATTGACATGCTTTTCTCTCTTTCGCTCACTCACGCGAATTGGAAGAGTGCTGTCGTTCTCAATGGTGTATACATTGATTGAAATGTCATTACGAATTTCAAATTTTTTAATTTGATTCAGAGTCATTGGAAACTCAATGTCTTGAACATTTAGCACTGTCGAGTAGTGTGGGTATGAAGATTCACGCACACTGTTACGTTTGGCTGGATGAAGAGCCGCAACTACGGACCATGCGAAACATGCTTGATCACTCGATTTCACATTAACAACTGCTCTTTTCAGAATTATCGACCGCGATAACATTATGTGGCATCCCGCACGCATTGGATTATATTTATTTATATTCATAGTCAAGTTATATATTCGTGACAATGCCCACCCGCTGTCGCCTTCCTGAAACTCTTCGAGTGATGTCGAAATGGGCTCAATAACTCTTTGATCGTATCACTCGCGTAAATCAGACGTATTGAAAGTTCATAGTTTTTAGTATTAATGTTTTTATTTGCACGCTTGTCACCCGCCACAAATTCGCCATTAAAAACGGTATTAATTTTCACACTACCATGATTGTTGATAATGGTTTGAATGCGTGAAAGCACGACATCACTAGCGTCTTTGAGAAATTGTTGAGGTTCGATGTGGTTGTGATTTATGACTACACCAGTCAAAATACGACCCTCGAACGCCGTATCAATTTCTCGCCATATGAATCCATGATTGTCATGTCCAGCACCCGTGTGTATGAAACGCTGACGCACCGAATTCTTGAAGCCTTCAAGTCGCGCAATTTGGGCTACCAACGATTGACGATTTCCAATCGATAATCGCGGTCGTTTAATTCGACTTTGTTCTTCTAACGACTCGATATACTCGTCACATCGTTGTTCCCACACAATGTACTCTTCGACCGAACTAATTTGAGCCCCTTGCTCGCAAAGATGAACTTCTTCGACGGGATTCACGAAGCGCTCGCAGAATCAATCGCATAATTTTATTCTTTCGTGAATATCTCAGGCATTTTGACCTTGAGATACCACGTGATGCTGAATCGACATTTTAACAGTGCTTTTTTTCCTATGTACGCTGAAAGTGTGTACCTCTCAATCACGATTTATATTCCATTTCTATAACAGCTGCATCCTTGGTGCCGTGTGCATTTGTTCATTATATATTTTTCTACAGACTTTTAGATTTTTGCTGACATCAACTTTTTTTCGACGAGATCCGCGAAGCGCTTGCAATATCATTCGCATAATTTTATTCTTTTGCGAATGTCCCAGGCATTTTGGCCTTGAGATGCAATAGATGTTCGAAGACGTGCGCGGCGGTTTTTTTTTGGGATTTAACCCAAACAAACCCAATTGCTTTAATCGTTGAATGTCTAAAGTGTATATGTCTATATACATGCAGATGAGTCGCTCTATCTCACATGCATGCGATGCGGTCGCTCCATCCCTCATTCTCGCTCTCTCTCATGCATACGTGTAATCCGATCGCTTCTCTCAGCGACACGGGTCAACCAACTTGGCTCTCTGGCGACAGTCGCTACATGATAAAATCGATAAAGTAAACAATATAAGACAAAATAAATCAACAATAAATTTTAAATAAAGATCAATAATCGATGATCAATAATCGATGATCAATAATCGATGATCAATTAATCGATAATCGATATATACCCCCCTCCCCCGCTCCAACGATTTCCCCCTCCCCGCGTGACGTCAGCCTCTCCGCCGAGTCTCCCTCCCCGCGTGACGTCATACCTCGCCCCGCGTGACGTCATACCCCTCCCCGCGTGACGTCATACCCCTCCCCGCGTGAACCCCCCGCCCCGCACCCCCCTCAGAGGCCCTGAGTTAGAACTGTCACAGCTATACTACTTCACTAGATTGCGCCAACGAGAAATACGTATGTATCGTGAACAGCAAGCTGTGATTGGTCGCTATAAGCCGCAGCGGGAAAAGGAATTTCTAACCAAAAATTCACCCATTATTTTGTAGCTAATTTCATTGTGATAAGACTTAATCGATAGAAAAACATCTAATAGCGTTAGATCTATTCAGAACGTTAGGTAGTCGATCGCTAAATTATGCCAACGCAAAATACGTGTGAATCCTCAGTGGCCGGGTCCTATTGGTTGCCAGAAGCCGTAGTCCTAGAACGGCTAATTAACGCATATTCACCCGTTTTTTTACCAATTTCTTTCCAACTATTCTTGATCAAAATAAAAATATGCGGCGACGTTTGATATTCTATTCAGGCCGTTTGGTAGTTTAACATGAAATTAGGCTAATGAAAAATACATGCGGATCATGAATGGGAAGCTATGATTGGTGACTAGAAGTCGCGGTGGAAAAATAACCTAATTTCGCAAATTCCCAGTTTATTTTCGGTTAATCCTTTTCTAATGAGACTTGATCGATAGAAAAGCATATTATAGTGTTTGGTATTCTATCCGGGGCGTTGGGTAGTCGTTCATGAATTTATTCCAATGCGTAATACTGAATGGAGGGCCGTGATCGGTTGCTGAACGACTATTAAGGCCCAGTTGCACAACTCTCGGTTAACGGAGTTAACCGAAGTTTAAGAGCGACTGGACCAATCCGAACCACGCTGAGCTGGCTAAATTCCGGTTAACTCGGTTAACCGAGGGTTGTGGAACCGGGCCTAAACGATTCGAAAATGGCCGCTTAGACATAATGGGAGTGATTCCAAGTTATGGACCGATTTTTTGAAAAACGGGAAACTACCAAACGATGATTTCAATGGGGTAATAAACTTTACCAAACAACTACCAAAATATTCGTTAAAAAATTGCAGATTTGTCGATGTTCGGGGTGGTGGGGGAATTATGGTCCGATACTAATCAGTCCTCTGCCCCCCCTCCCCTCACTTCAACTAATCGGCCTTTTTTTTACGAATCGTTTGATGGTCGTATGGTAGCGCATTGGAATCGTCTGGTAGTTGTCCGTTTTTTTTAATTGAGTTTTTAAATTCGGTCCACAATTTGGCACTCTCACTTTGACTAATCAAGCTTTTATCCACGAATCGCTTAGTTGTCGTGCGTAAATAGATTCATTGTCCGCCGCGACTTGTGGCAACCAATCACAGCTCACCGTTCACTGGGTCATGGTGAGCCGCTGTTGGTCGCCAAAAGCCGCAGCGGAAAAGGGAATTACTAACAAAAATTCACCCATTATTTTGTGGCTTATTCATTGTGATGAGACTTAATCGATAGATAAATAAATCATAGCGTTTGGTATTCTATTCCGGTTATTTGGTAGTCGATCAATCAACAACGCCAATGCAAAATACAGCGAATCGGGAATGGAGCGCTGGGATTGGTCGTCAGAATTCGCACTAGCAGAATTATTTATTAGCGTAGATTTACTCGTTATTTCTTGTCCGATTACGTTATAATGGACCGCGATCGATAGAAAAACATCCGGTAGTGTTTGGTATTCTATTCGGGACGTTTGGTAGCCAATCATTTAAATACGATAATACAAAATACGTGCGTATCAGGAATAGAGCGCTGTGATTGGTCTCCAGAAGCCGCAGGGGTAGAACGATTTGACATTTTCATAGTTAGATTTGTTAATAAACCCCGACCGAACCGAAAGAAATGACGCGTATCCGAAACGGAAGGCTCTGATTGGTCGCGATAGTATACGACGTTTTTGCTATAGATGGCGTTGGTTATCGAGTGCACGATAGCGATACAGTGCACATATTTCTGGTGTATTCCTTTGCCCTGATTGGCTGCTGATGCCATAAATATGTACACTATGTCGCATTGTGCCGTAGTTGAAAGGCTTCAACAGCCTACTTCTCATAATTCATTTGGTCCGTTTCTCTCACACGCAGCTCAGTTCTCGAGGTCTTACAAGGAAACGTTGCGAGGTCGATGTCTCCGATTTCGATGAAATTTGGCATGCTTGTAGATGTTTAAGGGTTGAAAAGCACCCTCGAAAATTGGGTTGTTTTTCGTTTTTCGTCGATAATGTTTTAACGGTACGAGATATGAAAAATACTTCAAATTGCAACAATGTTTATTTTTTGGTGTACTATAAATTGGAGATGAGAACGATGCAGATAGTGGAGAAGAAAACTGGTTGTGTGTAAGAGATTTTAATTCAACAATATTTTCTCTCAAATGCAGATTGACGTCGTAATTGTATAATATTACTGCGTCATAAAAGTGTTTGACGAAGTTTTTCCATACACGGAAGCCATAAAAATAAAGGTGCTGTATCATTCCAGTCGTACCTGCAGCAATCACTAATTATCATATGGACTAATTGTCTACAGAACTAATGAAACCGGTGCAATATATTTACATGCTGGAATGGTCAAAACTTTAATATATTTCCCTTGCATATCCATTTGTTTAAATGTAGTTGGACGTTGACCGCTCCAAGAATCCAGAAGTATTACCGATTTTGGACCCGTATTGGGAATATATACTTCTTGGAACCATCGCTTGAAATGATTAGACGTCAATTTTCCAGATTTCGAAGCTAATAGAAATATATTTTAGGCTCTGAACATAGTTTGTTCCACTCAAGGACCAAATTTGCCAGTAGCTTCGTTTAAAACAATCAACATAGGTGCCCAAAGCTTCCCACTCGCAGAAACCAAAGGCTGTATAGTATAACTGTGTGTTGTTAATGTTTTCGATTGCACGACTGTCTCAACGGATTTCTGCCCTTCTTTCGCCAATGTGCGGCCTGTATGTAACTCTAAATTGAATTCACTCTGATCAGAATTAAATGTGTTTTCAGCCCCAACGTTGGCTATGTTGACTTTCATCATTTCTATAAATTCGATAGCCTTGTTTTGAAGTGTATCAGCGTTTAATAATTGTTGTTTTGTTACATATTTAGTAATCTTCGCCTCCATGGTGAACGATACCAATGTAGAGGACGAACTAAAAACAGACACCAAATTTTGGCCCAGCAAACCCCTGGACCGAACGAATTCGCGCGAGATTAGGAAAGCAATATCTAAATTTAAAAACGGCAAAGCCCCAGGGCCTGACGGCATCTCAGCTACACCCTTAAAAAATGTATATTGCAGCATGATAAAAACACTAGAAAATATCTATAACTTCTGCCTCGAGACAAACTATTTTCCCCCCGAATGGAAGAAAGGAATATGTATATTCCTGCATAAGCATGGGAAACCCCCGGAAAACCCTTCCTCCTATAGGCCAATAATCCTAATTAACCTACTAGGAAAAAGCCTCGAACGCATTATTTTAAACAGCACAGCCACGCAACTCTCGAGAACAATAAAGCATTCGACACTATAGACCACCTTGCTCTCAACACTAAACTAATAAAGAAAGAAATAGACTCAGGACTCATAAAAATAATACAAAGCTACCTGCAAGGAAGATCAATACAGGGCAAATACTTGAACGAGCTGAGCGATCCAAGGACACAAACATGCGGAGTGCCTCAAGGTTCAATACTAGGACCAGTAATTTTTAACGCATATATATCTGATATCCCCGAACCATGTAGCATGCTGTCACAATACGCCGATGACGCATGCATAATATCCACCTCAACGAACGCGAAACGCGCCAAACTAGCGGCCGAAAAGGCGACAGAAATCGTCATGGCATGCTATAAAAAATGGGGCGTCCAGCGTAATCCCGGCCAAAGAGAGGCCCTGATAGTAGGCGAAAAACGCGGACAAAAAACAATCAAAATAAGCAACGAGAACATCCCAATACAAGACAGGATTCGATACCTAGGCATAGATCTCCGCTGCACATTGAATATGGCATGGAACACCAAAACAATAATTAATAAAACGCGAGAAATAGCATATATGCTATCCGGAATTATCGGCTGGCACAGCAAAATTGACACGCGCGTAAAATACAAACTCATTATAGCATGCATATTACCAATCTTAGACTACGAAATGAGCTGCCTATATCCACTGTACAGCGACAATAATCTGAATAAACTAGAAATAGCGCACCAAAAATGTTAAAAATAGTGGGGAACTTGCCACGAAGCTTTCCCACCCATGACCTCTACGAGATGCTTGGCGAAACAAGCTTTAGAGAAAGAGCTACAACTAACTTCACTACATACTTCCAAAAATTAACTGACCTTGACAATAACCTAACCGGAATTAATAACGAGATCCCAAGATTTTAGTTTTAAGGCTTTCACGGCTCTTTATGTAATGAGAAGAGTTTGTGGCTTCCGGATGGAGGCCGTGTTGAGGATCAGCGTTTTGCCGACGTTTCGCAAACGTTACAGTCTGCATCATCAGGGCTGAGAGCTCCGATACTGAAGCTCTCGTGTCTCAGGTATTCCTTATATAGTTGCAGTCATCGTTCCGGATCGCTGCACCAGCCAATCAGATGTTTTAATTGATCAGCTGGTCAATTAAAAAACCGGGAGGACAGTGTGCCAAATAGGATTGACGTGATATCCTCCATCTCTGTTTAGATTGTCCGGATGTTTTCGGATTTCCAAGCCTTCTCGGTGTTTCCTGGAAAAATAGCTGTTTGATGGGGCCAGACTTTGGGCTTTGTCGAACTGGATGGCATGACCAGTCTCCATCCAATGTTCGGCCAGCGCTGATTGTGTAATATGGCCATATTTGATACACCGTTGATGTTCTTTGATCCGTGTACTGATCTTCCTCCCGGTTTCTCCTATGTACACTTTACCGCATGAGCAGGGTATCTTGTATACTCCTGGTGCACTTAATGGTGGTCTTTGGTCTTTTGCACTCGGAATCACTTGTGCTAGTTTCTTCTGAGGTTTAAAGATGACTCGCACGTTATGTTTTCCAATGACCCTCCCTATGCGATCGGTTATGCCCTGAAGGTATGGAAGGGAAGTTGTTGCGGTTATTTGTCCTTCATTCTCCCTATCAGGTGCTGTAACCGTTTTCGGATCAGCTATTTTTCTTTTTAGATTTTTGATCGTTCTTTCGATGTTGCCTGGCTTGTAGCCATTGTCTCCTTAAGCTTTTCGTAGGTGTTCTAGTTCAACCTCCAAGGAGTCTGGTTCGGAGATCGCTAGAGCTCTGTAGACCAGAGAGCTTATGACCGACTGTTTTTGGGAAGGATGGTGATGGGACGTAGCATGGAGGTATCTATCCGTATGCGTTGGCTTCCGGTAAACTTTATGGCCCAAAGTGCCATCGCTTTTCCGTTGAACCAGTACATCCAGAAAAGGGATTTGATTTTCCTGTTCTATCTCCATGGTGAATTGAATATTGGGGTGCTGGGAGTTGAGGAAGGTTAAGAAATGATTGAGGTTTTCTTTGCCGTGACTCCAAATGACGAAGGTGTCATCGACATATCGGAACCAGGTGGAGGGTTTGAGGGAAGCTTCTTGCAGAATTCTGTTCTCGAAGTTCTCCATAAAGATGTTGGCGATGATAGGAGAAATAGGGGAACCCATGGCTGCGCCTGAAGTTTGTTCATAAAATTGGGATTGAAATTGGAAATATGTAGAGTTTAGGCAATGTTCTATGAGGGGCAGTAGGTTAGGGGCAACTTTTTTGGAATTTTTAACTATGCAACTGTCATCATGGATAAAACGGACTACTGCAGTAAAATTTTGAACCTGCTCGAGGACACCAACACGTACAAGAAATTATCACGTGACCCCACATCGAGTGTAGAAAAGAAAACAACAACACTTCTAAAGAAGGCTGGTCTATCAGAAAACCTAACCAAAGCCCTAACACCCAAGGAATCCCTACCACCCAGGCTTTACGGTCTGCCAAAAATACACAAAAACAACATCCCACTAAGGCCCATTGTTAGCAACATAGGCAGTCCTACATATCATTTGGCACGTTTTCTCTGCAAACCTTTGCAGGAACTCGTAGGCCTCAACAACTCCCATATCCAAAACTCCCGGGATTTTGTGAACAAGATCCAGACTATCAAGGTACAACCAGAAGACATTTTAGTGAGTTTCGATGTTGTATCCCTGTTTACAAACGTCCCAACCAATGAAACCCTTAGCATAGTTAAAAATTCCAAAAAAGTTGCCCCTAACCTACTGCCCCTCATAGAACATTGCCTAAACTCTACATATTTCCAATTTCAATCCCAATTTTATGAACAAACTTCAGGCGCAGCCATGGGTTCCCCTATTTCTCCTATCATCGCCAACATCTTTATGGAGAACTTCGAGAACAGAATTCTGCAAGAAGCTTCCCTCAAACCCTCCACCTGGTTCCGATATGTCGATGACACCTTCGTCATTTGGAGTCACGGCAAAGAAAACCTCAATCATTTCTTAACCTTCCTCAACTCCCAGCACCCCAATATTCAATTCACCATGGAGATAGAACAGGAAAATCAAATCCCTTTTCTGGATGTACTGGTTCAACGGAAAAGCGATGGCACTTTGGGCCATAAAGTTTACCGGAAGCCAACGCATACGGATAGATACCTCCATGCTACGTCCCATCACCATCCTTCCCAAAAACAGTCGGTCATAAGCTCTCTGGTCTACAGAGCTCTAGCGATCTCCGAACCAGACTCCTTGGAGGTTGAACTAGAACACCTACGAAAAGCTTTAGGAGACAATGGCTACAAGCCAGGCAACATCGAAAGAATGATCAAAAATCTAAAAAGAAAAATAGCTGATCCGAAAACGGTTACAGCACCTGATAGGGAGAATGAAGGACAAATAACCGCAACAACTTCCCTTCCATACCTTCAGGGCATAACCGATCGCATAGGGAGGGTCCTTGGAAAACATAACGTGCGAGTCATCTTCAAACCTCAGAAGAAACTAGCACAAGTGATTCCGAGTGCAAAAGACCAAAGACCACCATTAAGTGCACCAGGAGTATACAAGATACCCTGCTCATGCGGTAAAGTGTACATAGGAGAAACCGGGAGGAAGATCAGTACACGGATCAAAGAACATCAACGGTGTATCAAATATGGCCATATTACACAATCAGCGCTGGCCGAACATTGGATGGAGACTGGTCATGCCATCCAGTTCGACAAAGCCCAAAGTCTGGCCCCATCAAACAGCTATTTTTCCAGGAAACACCGAGAAGGCTTGGAAATCCGAAAACATCCGGACAATCTAAACAGAGATGGAGGATATCACGTCAATCCTATTTGGCACACTGTCCTCTCGGTTTTTTAATTGACCAGCTGATCAATTAAAACATCTGATTGGCTGGTGCAGCGATCCGGAACGATGACTGCAACTATATAAGGAATACCTGAGACACGAGAGCTTCAGTATCGGAGCTCTCAGCCCTGATGATGCAGACTGTAACGTTTGCGAAACGTCGGCAAAACGCTGATCCTCAACACGGCCTCCATCCGGAGATCCCAAGATCTCAAAACTCGGTCTTAGAGCAGAGATGTTAGAGAGCTCAATCATACTATCACTCATTTCCCGAGTGGAAAACGTAACTTATCACCGCCTAGCCACTAGCTAGTAAAGTAATGTTTCGAATCGCTATTAGCTAGCCGTGTTAGCGATTGACTACCCAGTCTTGTAACGCTTTGGCCCTCTAGTGACTGAATACAAAAAATTAGATGGTGACTAGATAGAAAGAAATATCCCACGGCTGTATTATATTTCTGACTTAGCCATGAACTAGTTTTTTCCGCTACCCACTGGGAACAAGAAATTAGGTGGTGATTAGATAAAAAATATTTGCGGCTATATATTTATATTTTCGTGATTTTTTTGCACATTATTTACACCATTGGACCTTTTTACGATATTCTTCGTTGTTCATTAATTGGGGTTATGATATTTGCGCTGTAAATATATTAATGGTTCAATTTTAAATTATCTCTGACAAACGCTTGTGCCGTAACGTGGTTTTGAACCCGGGACCTCTGGGTGATGAGTTGTGACGTTTTCCACTGAACCAAGTATACTTGTTTAATTTCTGAATTTTCTTATCGTCTAAATATGTTACACTACACAATATCAGATTATTGCAAAATGGGTGGATTAACAAATGTATATAACATTATCGGATCAATGACTCAATTGCGTTCGCATTGAGAGCGATAATCGCATAGAATTACATAACGTTAAATTGTATTTATCCGATTGTTGGAATAAATAATTTAGTCAGGATTGAATTTGATACGAAGAACTTTTATTCAGCGCATGTTGGGAGTACTCGCTTCTCGGACGACGATCTCTGATCTACTCTCTATTTCGCTCGCTTTCTTCTCTCTCCTCCCCACTCACACGTCACTCATTCTCCTTCCATTCGCACTCATTTCCGTCGTCCTCTCCGCGCGAAATTTTCAAATAAGAATATGCCCACAATTCGGCCGTCCTGCAAATTCGTCGTCCTCGACAGTAGTCCCGAAAAACAATTCGCCTAGGTGCAAATAGACATACTCCTTTTTTTTCTTTACACTAATTTTATAGTCCTTACATTTTTCATAAGTCGTCAAGGGAAAATCGCGTTTTCCATTACTAAATTACATGCCGCAGGTAACCAAAGTCTCGTCATCTTTGGTTTCCTTTAGGGTTCGGGATCTTGTAGTGGGTCCTTTACAGTATTGGGCAGCACTAATTACTTTGAGTAATTAATTACATTGAAATTACTAATTACACCTATAATTTGTAATTAAAAAGATAAAACATTACTAATTACATTGTAACTTGAAATAATACAAATTTTAATTACAAATTACAAATGTAATTAGAATTTTTTTCTTTCTAATTACAAATTACAAATGTAATTAGAATATGTTTTTTTTGTAATTACAAATTATAAATGTAATTAGAATATTTTTTTTTCTAATTACAAATTACAAATGTAATTAGAATATGTTTTTTTTGTAATTACAAATTACAAATGTAATTAGAATCGATTTTCTTTTAAATTACAAATTGCAAATGTAATTAGAATTTTTTTCTTTCTAATTACAAATTACAAATGTAATCAGAATCGATTTTCTTTTAAATTACAAATTGCATATGTAATTAGAATATGTTTTTTTTTCTAATTACAAATTAGAAATGTAATTAGAATATGTTTTTTTTTAATTACAAATTACAAATGTAATTAGAATCGATTTTCTTTTAAATTACAAATTGCAAATTTAATTAGAATTTTTTTCTTTCTAATTACAAATTACAAATGTAATTAGAATATGTTTTTTTTTCTAATTACAAATTATAAATGTAATTAGAATATGTTTTTTTCTAATTACAAATTACAAATGTAATTAGAATATGTTTTTTTGTAATTACAAATTACAAACGTAATTAGAATCGATTTTCTTTTAAATTACAAATTCCAAGTGTAATTCGAATCGATTTTTCTGCTAACTACAATTTACAAATATTAATAATATAGATTTTTCTTACGATTACAAATTACGGATGTCATTAAAATGAGACTTCGATCTGGCTTAAACAAAAATTTGAAACGAAACCAAGTCGACTGATTGTGAGTCTCGAAAAAAATTCGAGTCCAATCTATGGTCTCGGTCGCTTCCCGGTCTAGAATAGTCTTATCAGTTTTGTTGGTGTTGGCTGAATTTGAGGATTTTTATTATCCAGGCGCGTCTTTCTTCTTGACCCCTTCAGCGGCAAGAGGATTTCACTATTTGTGTATGTGTCATATGCTCGACAAAAAATTCAATTTAAATGAAACCTGGCGCTTATGAGGTTTTTTGGTCGCTAATTACGAATTCAAGGTCAAAATTTAGAAATTCAAAATAGGGGCAAATATAGAGGATCGAAAATGAAAGTTCATTTAATTTTATTAAAAATCTGCTCTCGGGGGTTATCAAAGTCATTGATTACGCATCTGTCTTTCAAATTCAGAAAAAAAAACGGCGGATCTAATGTGGCAGATCTCAATACAACAATTTACATGATTCGCAAAATAATTGGTATTAAGGGGTTTTCAAGGTCGCTTATTACGCATCTGCCCTACAAATTAAGAAATTCAAGATGGTGGATCCGATATGGCGTCACGAAATGCAAAAATTGAATACAATCGGATAAAACTCAGTACTAAGGGGTTTTTGAGGCCGCTGATTACTAGTCCAAACTCACGATACATACATTCAAAACAGTGTCTCCAATATCGCAGACCATGATATAATAATGTATTCGATTCCCATGGGAATTGGTATTACAGGGTTTTGGAGATCACTGGATACGAATCTGCCTTCAAAATACTCAAATAAAATAGTGGGTCTAGCATTGCGCATGAATTACCAGTATTTACTTGGTTCGAATGATAACTAGTAGTAAGGGATTTTTGAGGTCGATAATTATGAATCTGCCTGTAGAATTCGAAAATTCAAAATGGCGGATCCAGAGTACCAAGTTTCCACGGATTCCACTCAATGTTTGCATTTTGATACGCGATGGTAGATCTGCTATTTTTTAATTCTGTATTTCGAGAGCACATTCATAACCAGTGACCTCGAAAACCCCTTGACACCAAATATCGAGCGAATCGCGTAAATTACGGTATTTTAGTCCGCCATATTGAATCTACCATTTCGAATTTCTGAATTTGAAGAGCAGATTTGTAGTTAGCAACTTTGAAATCCTCTTCATAGCAACTATCATGCAAATAGAGTAAATGATTGTACTTTGGTCCATCATATTGGATCCACTATTTTGAATGTATATAGTTTGAGTTGGGACTCATAATTAGCGACCTCAAAAACGCTCGAGTACCGACCGTCGTGCGAATCTATTAAATTATTGTAATTCAGTTCTCCATATTGGATCCGCCATTTTGAATTTGGAAAATCCAAGGCTAGATTCGCACTCAGCTACCCCAAGAACCCCTAGGTACAGAGTTTTAGGAAAATTGATATGTTTTTTAGAATTTAACGTCCACCCCGTTGGATTCGCTATTTTGAATTCCTGAATTTTGAGGAATGTGAATTTTGTTAATTATGAAAAACATCTAATTCAAATTACATTTTTCATTTGTAATAATAAGAAAAATCGATGCTGATTAGATTTGTAATTAGAAGAAAAATTAATTATAATTACGCTTGTCATTTGTGATTAGGAAAAAAATCGACTCTAATTACACTTGTGATTTGTAATTAGAAAAAAATATATTCTAAATACATTTTTTATTTGTAATTAGAAAGAAAAAATATTTTAATTACATTTATTATTTGTAATTAGAAAGAAAAAATATTCTAATTACATTTATTATTTGTAATTAGGAAGAAAAAAATATTCTAATTACATTTGTAATTTGTAATTAGAAAAAAAACCGTTCCCAATTACATTTGTAATTTGTAATTTAAAAAAAAACCGTTCCCAATTACATTTGTAATTTGTAATTAGAAAAAAAACCGTTCCTAATTACATTTGTAATTTGTAATTAGAAAAAAACCGTTCCCAATTACATTTGTAATTTGTAATTAGAAAAAAAAACGTTCCCAATTACATTTGTAATTTGTAATTAGAAAAAAAACAGTAGTGAAGCTATGATGGTTCCCCCCCATGTAGGAATCTACTTTACGGTCGGTAAGGTAGAGGTAAGGAACCTACCTTACGGTCGGTAAGGTAGATTCCAGCAAGTCCCCAGAAATTTACCGACGGCAGATTCTGACCCAAACATGGTACCTGTGGGAATCTACCTTACCGACGGTAAATTCTGACCCAAACATGTTTCCTGTGGGAATCTACCTTACTGACATACCGACAGGAAATCGGCGGGAAATTCAAAAGACCTTTTGGCGCGAAATTCAAAAGACCGGGGGGGAATATCTTTTGGCGGGAAATTCAAAGGCGAAGACCTTTCGGCGGTAAATTCAAAGCGGATACTTTTCAGCGGGAAGTTCGAGAAAAAAACCCTCTTGGGGGGGGCGGGGGAATTGAAAAGACCGCGCGGAGAACTTTTGGCGGGAAATTCAAAAGGGGTGAGACCTTTTTCGGCGGGAAATTCAAAAAGCGGAGACCTTTCGGCGGTAAATTCAAAGCGCGGAAACTTTTCAGCGGGAAGTTCGAAAAAAAGAAACCTCTTGGCGGGAAATTCAAAAGAGGGGGCCTTTTTCGGCGGGAAATTCAAAAGCGGAGACCTTTCGGCGGGAAATTCAAAGGCGGAGACCTTTCGACGGTTGATTCACAGCGCGCGGATACTTTTCAGCGGGAAGTTCGAGAAAAAACCGCTTGGCGGGAAATTGAAAGACCGCGCGCGAAAATTTCAAAAGCGGAGACCTTTCGGCGGGAAATTCAAACGGGGAGACCTAACGGCGGGAAATTCAAACGGGGAGACCTTTCGGCGGGAAATCCAAACGCGCGCGGTCCGTGACACCGGCGATCAGGATACCGCCGATCAGGATACTTGACAATCGGGATTGCTGTGACACTCACGCTTGAGATGTTTTTTTATTAAGAGTTCAAGATACATTGTTTACATTCTCTTTTGAGTGGTAAAATTTTGTCCGCGTGTTCGTGGCATCGTTGACACTCGCCAACTTCGGGGTCATTTTTGAGGAATTCGGGTAATTTGTCCCAGGCGAGATCGACGTTGTGTGCCGCGAAGGTGACGATGAATTCCTTGGGTAGCTGGGCGATGTCGATGGGTTCCATGGCAGATAGGGATCCGACTCGATGGAACAGTTTGAGCGATCGTCCAACGGACGGGAGGCTCTCTCGAAGAAACTTCCTCAACAGCAGGACATTTCGAAGTGCGCAATTGGGTGAATCGTGGTAAGGGCAGAATGCCGCCACTTTGTTGGCTCTCCTCAGCGAGCGACACGCCACGACGTCTCGTGCATCGAATCCGAAACGTTCGAGCCACTGCTGCTTCTGCTGTCCCTTCACGTAGATGGCGCTGGCGTTGTGCAGAACTGATCGGAGCACGTTCTCTACCTCGCAGTAGGGTACTTCTCCCGTGCTCCAGTCGAGATGATGGTAGTTGCGTTCGAGCCAGGAATTGATGCTTTTGTACCTGGCCGGGAGATCGTACCATGGGATCGGTGGTTTGAAGAGGAAAATCAGCGGCTGCACGTCTGCATTGAGCGGAGTCACTGCCAGTTCTTTGAGTACAAACTCGTCCCTCTGGAAGCCCTGTGTATCCACCACGTACTCCATTGCGATTAATGATGACGATGAACGCTTAACTCGAGCGTCATTTATAGGCGGATTCTTCATCCCCTCCACTCTAGAGGCGTTTCCTCACATCCCCACTTATGGGATTGTAGTCGACGATGCGATCGTGCAAGATCAGGCAGTAGGCTGTAGTTCCCGCGGGAAAATTGGATTGAGCTCTAGTTCGATATGAACGTCAACAGGTGCCTGCTTTAGGGCGTCGTTCTGTCTCGAGCAGTCAATCACAATGAGTGGAGCATGCGCGATGAAGTCTGTCTTTGTCAGCATGGGTTCCGCCTCCTTGGCGTAGTACGCAGTCTGGAAGCTGGCGTACATCTCGTACAACTGAGCGTACTGGTTGCGCGACACGTCGAGATTGAGGTTACCGTAAGGGTAGCACTGCGAATTGAGGAACAGTTTTACATTGGTTATTGCGCAGTGATCGAAGCGGCTAGCGTTTGCCGTTCGAACGCCTCGTCGATTCGTTTGCAGCGCGAGAATGACGAAGCGCGGTTTCTCCAGCTGATTCGACGTCTTGACCGTCCAAACGTGTTTCGTCGTGATTGGAAGCATGGGGTATTCGTACAACTCCCACATGCGAAACGACATAGTGATGTCCTTCTCAATGTGACTGAGCAGACGTATCTTGTGCTTAGTTGACAGCATCACGTAAGGCATCGGCCACTCTATTTTAGCGATCTCAATCTTGAATTCCTCGGTGGCGCCATTCTCGAGGGCTGTTTGAATAACTGCATTCGTGTCGTTCCTCGATCGTGTGAGAATCAGCTCGTGCTTCGTGTTGATGACGATCTTGCGATAGTCCTCAGCGAAGCCGAGAATCATGGCGAGCGGTATGCACACGTCGAAGTATCCCCTGTCGTCCGTCAGTTGCTTCGGCTCTTCGAACCAGCCAGAGTTTTCAACGCTGAACATATGACCGGGGCTCAGTGATGCGTAGCCCTTCATGAGACTCGTCAGACCAACGTTCTTGCTTCTGTCCATCTCTATGGCATTGATCTCGTAGCGAATTTTCTCAAACAGATGCAAGATGGCGTTGTTAACGAACTGTGTCGCCGTGACGGCATTTCTGTTCGTTTTGCTGAGTCTACCGCAGACGTGTAGGGAGCTTCGCGCCGGTAGAACGCACAGGTCCCGATGCTGAATGGATATGCGAATCTCATCGCTGTTGGCGACACTCGATGAAGTATAGGGTTGATGCGCGTGAATCTCGTAATGCGTTACGGACTCGTCGAAAACGACGGGCGAGTGCACGTTCAAGGCCTCTTCCATTCCAGCAGCAAAATATTACGCAGGTTACTCTCTTCCACCACCACCAATGACAACTTTGAGTCCGAGGCTTCTCAGGAACTGAATGTTCCGACGTGTTAGCGTTTTCGACACTCGTCGACGACTGATGCTTGGGCGACATGGTAACGCGCTTTTATAGCCGACCTTGTTGTTGTTGTAGACGATACCCATGTCTACTTGGCTTCCTTGATGTGCAGTCTGATAGTGATGATTTCGCCGCGAAAATTCACCAGTTCTCCGTAGTAGATATACAACACGGGTTCTGGACCAAAAGTGGGCGAGGGGGGTGCGGTGCAGCGGAAGAGCGGTCGGCATAGGGGGAGGGGGTTCGCGCTGGAGCGGCTGGGCGTTGGGATGAGGGAGGGATGAGGTCGGGTAACAGGAGATAATGCGGATGACGTCATCCTACGAACTATGCAGTTGACATGCATACATACATACATACATACATACATATATATATATATATATATATATATATATATATATATATATATATATGTGCCCCCTCCCCGCATGGAATGTAGGGGGAGGAGGGCATTTTCAAGGACTGATTTCCGGGGCTTGTTTATCCCGTTGAATATATATATATATATATATATATATATATATATATATATATATATATATATATATATATATATGTATAGATATAATAAAGTACGCAGTCGATTTATTGATGATAATAATAATTCGCCGATGCGATGGCTCATGGAATGTAGGGAGTGGGGGGCATTTTTCAAACACAGATTTCCGGGGCTTCTTTATGCTGTTGAATATATATATATATATATAATAATAAACTACGTAGTTGGCTTAATAATAATCGTGTGTATCCCGTTGTAGGGAGTTACACGATGTTCTAGAATATTCCATGGCGACTTCGAAGAGTGGGGGGTTAGGCATATATATGTTCCCTCTTCGCATGGAATGTAGGGGGTGGGGGGCATTTTCAAGGACAGATTTCCGGGGCTTCTTTATGCTGTTGAATATATATATATATATATATATATATATATATATATATATAATAATAATAAACTACGTAGTTGGCTTAATAATAATCGTGTGTATCCCGTTGTAGGGAGTTACACGATGTTCTAGAATATTCCATGGCGACTTCGAAGAGTGGGGGGTTAGGCATATATATAAATATGTCCTCTCCCCGCATGGAATGTACGGGGAGGTGGGCATTTTCAAGGACAGATTTCCGGGGCTTGTTTATCCCGTTGAATATATATCTATAATAAAGTACGCAGTCGATTTATTGATGATAATAATAATGTATCGATGCGATGGCTCATGGAATGTAGGGGGTGGGGGGCATTTTCAAGGACAGATTTCCAGGGCTTCTTTATGCTGTTGAATAATATATAATAAACTACGCAGTTGACTTAATAATAATTGTGTGTATCCCGTTGTAAGGAGTTACACGATGTTCTAGAATATTCCATGGTGACTTTGAATATTCTAGAGAGTGGGGGGTTAGGCATATATATATATATATATATATATATATGTCCCCTCCCCGCATGGAATGTAGGGGGTGGCGGGCTTTTTCAAGGACAGATTTCCGAGGCTTCTTTATGCTGTTGAATATAATAATAAACTACGCAGTTGACTTAATAATAATAATAATAATTGTGTGTAGCCCGTTGTGAGGAGTCACACGATGTTCTATAATATTCCATGGCGACTTTGAATATTCTAGAGAGTGGGGGGTTAGGCATATAAAGGGGGACTTTTGCGATGCTCCATCAGTTGTCTTGGAGTAATAGCTGAATGCACAATTACAAACGGAAAATATTGAAGGCGAGAGTTGAATTATTTCTGGAAGACATTAACGAAATAAAAAAACTCATTCAATCGAAAAGTGCCATCGATATTCTGTCCAAAAGGCTCTCCCAACTGAACATTCGACAACAGCAGCAGCAGCAGCAATAGGAGCATCGATTCGTTGGAGATTACAAACGGAAAATATTGAAAGCGTGAGTTGAGTTATTTCTGGAAGACATTAACGAAATGAAAAAACTCATTCAATCGAAAAGTGACATCGATATTGTGTTCAGAAGGCTCTCTCAACTGAACATCCGACAGCAGCAGCAGCAGCAGTAAGAGCATCGATTCGTTGGAGTCGTCATGAACGAGTTAACTCCGGACGAGATGCAGCAGTTGTGCTGTCTTCCACCATACATCTACGATTACGAGGATGCTGTGGTTAAGCATTTTGGAGATGTTGCGCCAGAGGCTGTCTACGACTTGATCAACGATATACTGGATTTTCACGAGAACGTGAAAAAAGTGAGACGAGAGGGCAATCAAGAGATGTGTGCAGAGTGTAAATTTTTGCACGAATCAATTAGCATTATTGATAAACATGTGCAGAGTCTACATCATGACATCTATGAACTGAACACAAAATTGTTCCAAGTAAAACGCAAAATACAGAGCAATACGCTTTCAGAGGAGGAGGACGAAGCGGTTAATGATGTGATAGATCATACTCGAAATGTGCACAGTATTGTGGAGAATGTGAAAGAGTTTATGGAGATAATACGCGATGTAAAGAAATAAATAAGAAAACATTAAATATCCTGTTTCACCAGATTTTTTATTCACATAAAACCTTACACCTAGAAAAAAAAACCTATTACATAATTTTTGTTTTACATCAATTTCTTAACATTACCACTGATCGGATTATATTCAACGATCCGATCATGTAAAATCACGCAATATGCGGATGTTTGGGGTGGGAAAGGATTTTCCGATTCAAATTCCAAACGTATATCCACTGGTCCTGACTTGAGGAACTCGTTTTGTTTCGAACAATCGATAACAGTGAGGGAAGCGTATCTTATAAAATCGACTTTGCTCAACAATGGTTCGGACTCTTTGCCATAATACAACGCTTGAAAATTTGCATACATATCGTACAACAGAGCATATTGATTGTGATTAATGTCGAGATTCAAATTACCATAAGGATAACATTGAGAGTTCAAAAACAGCTTAACGTCGCGAATTTTACAATGATCAAAATGACTCGCATTTCTAATTACATTATTCTTTCTCGCGGTCTGAAATCCTAGAATGACGTAGTGAGGTTTTTCAAGTTGCGTCGATGTTTTCACGACCCAGACGTGTTTCGAGGTGGCCGGCAGTAATGGATACTCGTACAGTTCCCATGTTCGAAAACTTATGGCGATGGATGGATCTTTGGCAATGTAATTCAGCAACTGAACTTTTCGTTGATCTGATACTCTGATATAGAGTATCATCCATTCAATTTTGAGCAATGAAAGCTTGAATTGTTCAGCAGCAGCCCCATCTGCGATCTGCACAATGGCATTCACGTCGGTGTTCGATCTCGTAAGAATCAGCTCGTGTTTAGCATTGATGACAATTCGATTGTAATCCTCGGCGAATCCGAGAATTAGATTGAGCGGTATCAAAAGGTCAAAATATCCGCTGTTATCCGTCAATGTTGTAGTAGTAGTATCTGTGTCAAGCCAGCCAGCATTTTCCATCAGAGTCTTTTGCCCAGGACTCTGCGATACGTAATTTTTCATGAGTGTCGCGAGCCCAGGGTTTTTGGTACGATCGATCTCGATAGCGTTTAGCTCGTAACGTATTTCTTCAAACAAATGACAGATGGCATTATTAACGAGTCGTGTGTTCGACCGGAGTTCCATCTATTTTCGTTAATTTTCCCAGTACGTGCAATGAGCTTTTACTCGGCAGCAAGCACAAGTCTTGATGTTGAACGGAAATGCGAATTTCATCGTTGTTATTGAAAGTTGCCGACGCGAACGGTTGATGCGCATGAGTCTCGTAGTGGGCGATAGACTCATCGAAGATAATTGGTTTTTGTATAGTCAGGATTTCTTCCATGGTGCAAAGCAAGCAATTACAATACAGCAGCAGCAGATACGAATTTTCCCCGCATTTTCAAGCACAAATTCTTCAAAAACAGAATGTTTTGGTGTGTCAGCTTCTTCGGGGCTGCTGCTCGACGACGACGATTGACTGCTTTCACCTTGAGAGGTGCTCGACGACTGATCGTGTTCGGACATATCGACTCGCTCTTATAGCTTCGTCCAACTTTCGCATGAAACACAATTCCCATCACGCCGATCTAATGTGTAATCTTATCGTTATAATTTCTCCGCGAAAATTCACCGAGTGACCGTCTTGATCGACAAGTTTGAGCTGAAGATGATCTATTGACTGTGCGGCAATCGGAAGGTAAATGATGTGAGAAGGTACTTCAATGATCTTATATCCGGGTGGAACAACGGGGAAAAATTCATGGATGGTGTGTACTCGTTGTTCATTGATATAAGCCCCCGTGGTAATGTTGCACTCGACTCGCAGAGAATTGATTTTGAGAATGGCCACGGGTAATTCGGACTTGTGCGTGATATTGGCTTCCAGTTTGCGTGCTGTGAATCCCCACAGTCGACAGATGGAATCCTCAGACATAAAATTGATCTGCTGATTGCACTCGATCTCGCTGCACAGAGTATTGTTGTTTGGTCTCAGGTTGATGGAGATATTTTTGCTAGACAGTGCAGTCTGTAAATAACGCTCGATATCGTCAATTTCGTAGCTCCCGGTCGGTATGGTGACGATTTCCTGTCCCACGTAGAATTTATTGTTGCCCACATCGATGTTCGGTATGGAGTTGAATGTGAGCAATTCGACGAGGCCGAGGGTGTAATGTTTCGATGGTGATAGTTCGATCGGCGGGAAGTAATGAGCTTCCAGAGTAGAGCTCGACCCCGAAAGTGTCAACGTAAAAGAGTCACTCATGGTAGTTAACGTTCAACTGATGCTTCACGATACATGGGAATCGTTTTATAGATATCCATGTAGAAATTTTAAACACAAGTGACCACATATGACAGTACCATAGTCCTGATATTTTTCATGATTGTATTTGATAATGCTACCAGCACCGAAATATTCCATGAGTCTGAAGTTTGCATCGTTGGACTCCAACGAAAAGCTTTGAATTTTTTTTTAATTTTAATTAATTTTTTTCGGGTACATTATGACTCCACAATATCCGAACAGGCTATACAAAACGTTTAAAAAAATTTGGGGGCCCAGAATCCACCCTTTTTGAGGGGTTGAAAGTGAAAAGAAATTATATCTCGGGTGATAATGACATTCCCAGTTTTTTAATTTGCGGCACTAATTTTGGGCGTCTGCAAAAGGCCACAAAAAAATTAGCAACGATTTCCAACTTCCGGAACCCACCCTTAGGGGGGAGTGAAAGTCGAATGAAAATCATACTTCCGCTGGTAAAGAATTTATCAGTTTTTTATTTGCGCCGATTGTTCCTAGTACCTAAAGAGACCCACAAAAAAATTGGGAACGATTTTCAACTAACGCAACCCGCCCTTATCGGGGGTGGGAGAGGGGGTGAAATTTGAAAAAAAATTGTGTTTCCGGCGATAAAGGGATTCCCATTTTTTTTATTTGCGCCGATCGGTCCTAGTACCTAACGAAAGCCACAAAAAAATTGGCAACGATTTCCAACTTCCGGAACCCACCCTTATGGGGGAGTGAAAGTCGAATGAAAAGCGTATTTCCGCTGGTAAAGGATTTCTCAGTTTTCTATTTGCGCTGATTGTTCTTAGTATCTAAAGAAACCCACAAAAAAATTGGGAACGACTTTCAACTTTCAGAACCTGCCCTTATCGGGGGTGGGAGAGGGGGTGAAATTCGAATAAAAATTGTATTTCCGGCGATAAAGGGACTCCCAGTTTTTTTATTTGCGCCGATCGTTCCTAGTACCTAACGAAAGCCACAAAAAAATTGATAACGATTTCTAACTTCCGGAACCCGCCCTTATGGGGGAGTGAAAGTCGAATGAAAATCGTATTTCCGCCGGTGAAGGATTTCCCAGTTTTTTTATTTGCGCTGATTGTTCCTAATACCTAAAGAGACCCACAAAAAAATTGGAAACGCTTTTCAACTTTCGGAAGCCGCCCTTATCGGGGGTGGGAGAGGGGGTGAAATTCGAATAAAAATTGTATTTCCGGCGATAAAGGGATTCCCAGTTTTCTTCTTTGCGCCGATCGTTCCTAGTACCTAACGAAAGCCACAAAAAAATTGGTAACGATTTCCAACTTCCGGAACTCGCCCTTATCGGAGGTGGGAGAGGGGCTGAAATTCGAATAAAAATTGTATTTCCGGCGATAAAGGGATTCCCAGTTTTTTATTTGCGCCGATCGTTCCTAGCACCTAACGAAAGCCACAAAAAAATTGGCAACGATTTCCAACTTCCGGAACCCACCCTTATGGGGGAGTGAAAGTCGAATGAAAATCGTATTTTCGCCGGTGAAGGATTTCCCAGTTTTTTATTTGCGCTGATTATTCCTAATACCTAAAGAGACCCACAAAAAAATTGGGCACGATTTTCAACTTTCGGAAGCCGCCTTTATCGGGGGTGGGAGAGGGGGTGAAATTCGAATAAAAATTGTATTTCCGGCGATAAAAGGATTCCCAGTTTTTTATTTGCGCCGATCGTTCCTAGTACCTAACGAAGGCCACAAAAAAATTGGCAACGATTTCCAACTTCCGGAACCCGCCCTTATCGGAGGTGGGAGAGGGGGTGAAATTCGAATAAAAATTGTATTTCCGGCGATAAAGGGATTCCCAGTTTTTTTATTTGCGCCGATCGTTCCTAGTACCCAACGAAAGCCACAAAAAAATTGGCAACGATTTCCAACTTCCGGAAACCGCCCTTATCGGGCGTGGGAGCAGGGGTGAAATTCGATTAAAAAATGTATTTCCGGCCATAAAGGGATTCCCAGTTTTTTTATTTGCGCCGATCGTTCCTAGTACCTAACAAAAGCCACAAAAAAATTGGCAACGATTTCAAACTTCCGGAACCCGCCCTTATCGGGGGTGGAAGAGGCAGTGAAATTCGAATAATAATTGTATTTCCGGCGATAAAGGGATTCCCAGTTTTTTTATTTGCGCCGATCGTTCCTAGTACCTAACAAAAGCCACAAAAAAATTGGCAACGATTTCAAACTTCCGGAACCCGCCCTTATCGGGGGTGGAAGAGGCAGTGAAATTCGAATAATAATTATATTTCCGGCGATAACAGGATTCCCAGTTTTTTTATTTGCGCCGATCGTTCCTAGTACCTATCGAAAGCCACAAAAAAATTGGCAACGATTTCGAACTTCCGGAACCCGCCCTTATCGGGGGTGGGAGAGGGCGTGAAATTCGAATAAAAATTGTATTTCCGGCGATAAAGCGATTCCCAGTTTTTTTATTTGCGCCGATCGTTCCTAGCACCTAACGAACGCCACAAAAAAATTGGCAACGATTTCCAACTTCCGGAACCCGCCCTTATCGGGGGTGGGACAGGGGGTCAAATTCGAATAAAAAATGTATTTCCGGCGATAAAGGGATTCCCAGTTTTTTTATTTGCGCCGATCGTTCCTAGTACCTAACGAAAGCCACCAAAAAATTGGTAACGATTTCCAACTTCCGGAACCCGCCCTTATCGGAGGTGGGAGAGGGGGTCAAATTCGAATAAAAATTGTATTTCCGGCGATAAAGGGATTCACAGTTTTTTTATTTGCGCCGATCGTTCCTAGCACCTAACGAACGCCACATAAAAATTGGCAACGATTTCTAGTTTCCGGAACTCACCCTTATGGGGGAGTGAAAGTCGAATGAAAATCATACTTCCGCTGGTAAAGAATTTATCAGTTTTTTTATTTGCGCCGATTGTTCCTAGTACCTAAAGAGACCCACAAAAAAATTGGGAACGATTTTCAACTAACGCGAACCCGCCCTTATCGGGGGTGGGAGAGGGGGTGAAATTAAAAAAAAATTGTGTTTCCGGCGATAAAGGGATTCCCATTTTTTTTATTTGCGCCGATCGTTCCTAGTACCTAACGAAAGCCACAAAAAATTGGCAACGATTTCCAACTTCCGGAACCCACCCTTATGGGGGAGTGAATGTCGAATGAAAAGCTTATTTCCGCTGGTAAAGGATTTCTCAGTTTTCTATTTGCGCTGATTGTTCTTAGTATCCAAAGAAACCCACAAAAAAATTGGGAACGATTTTCAACTTTCAGAACCTGCCCTTATCGGCGGTGGGAGAGGGGGTGAAATTCGAAAAAAAATTGTATTTCCGGCGATAAAGGGACTCTCAGTGTTTTTATTTGCGCCGATCGTTCCTAGTACCTAACGAAAGCCACAAAAAAATTGGCAACGATTTCTAACTTCCGGAACCCACCCTTATGGGGGAGTGAAAGTCGAATGAAAATCGTATTTCCGCCGGTGAAGGATTTCCCAGTTTTTTTATTTGCGCTGATGGTTCCTAATACCTAAAGAGACCCACAAAAAAATTGGGAACGATTTTCAACTTTCGGAAGCCGCCTTTATCGGGGGTGGGAGAGGGGGTGAAATTCGAATAAAAATTGTATTTCCGGCGATAAAAGGATTCCCAGTTTTTTATTTGCGCCGATCGTTCCTAGTACCTAAGGAAGGCCACAAAAAAATTGGCAACGATTTCCAACTTCCGGAACCCGCCCTTATCGGAGGTGGGAGTGGGGGTGAAATTCGAATAAAAATTGTATTTCCGGCGATAAAAGGATTCCCAGTTTTTTTATTTGCGCCGATCGTTCCTAGTACCCAACGAAAGCCACAAAAAAATTGGCAACGATTTCCAACTTCCGGAAACCGCCCTTATCGGGCGTGGGAGAAGGGGTGAAATTCGATTAAAAAATGTATTTCCGGCCATAACGGGATTCCCAGTTTTTTATTTGCGCCGATCGTTCCTAGTACCTAACAAAAGCCACAAAAAAATTGGCAACGATTTCAAACTTCCGGAACCCGCCCTTATCGGGGGTGGAAGAGGCAGTGAAATTCGAATAATAATTGTATTTTCGGCGATAAAGGGATTCCCAGTTTTTTTATTTGCGCCGATCGTTCCTAGTACCTAACAAAAGCCACAAAAAAATTGGCAACGAATTCAAACTTCCGGAACCCGCCCTTATCGGGGGTGGAAGAGGCAGTGAAATTCGAATAATAATTATATTTCCGGCGATAACAGGATTCCCAGTTTTTTTATTTGCGCCGATCGTTCCTAGTACCTATCGGAAGCCACAAAAAAATTGGCAACGATTTCGAACTTCCGGAACCCGCCCTTATCGGGGGTGGGAGAGGGGGGCAAATTCGAATAAAAATTGCATTTCCGGCGATAAAGGGATTCCCAGTTTTTTTATTTGCGCCGATCGTTCCTAGTACCTAACGAAAGCCACAAAAAAATTGGTAACGATTTCCAACTTCCGGAACCCGCCCTTATCGAAGGTGGGAGAGGGGGTGAAATTCGAATAAAAATTGTATTTCCGGCGATAAAGGGATTCCCAGTTTTTTTATTTGCGCCGATCGTTCCTAGCACCTAACGAACGCCACAAAAAAATTGGCAACGATTTCCAATTTCCGGAACCCGCCCTTATCGGGGGCGGGAGAGGGAGTGAAATTCGAATAAAAATTGTATTTCCGGCGATAAAGGGATTCCCAGTTTTTTTATTTGCGCCGATCGTTCCTAGCACTTAACGAAAGCCACAAAAAAATTGGCAACGATTTCTAACTTCCGGAACCCACCCTTATGGGGGAGTGAAAGTCGAATGATAATCGTATTTTCGCCGGTGAAGGATTTCCCAGTTTTTTTTATTTGCGCCGATCCTTCCTAGTACTTATCGAAAGCCACAAAAAATTGGCAACCATTTTCAACTTCCGGAGTCCGCCCTTTATGGGGGGGGGGGGGGGGGGGGGAGGGCGTACAATTCGAATAAAAATTATATTTCCGGCGATAACAGGATTCCCAGTTTTTTTATTTGCGCCGATCGTTCCTAGTACCTAACGAAAACCTCAAAACAATTGGCAACCATTTTCAACTTCCGGAGCCCACCCTTTATGGGGGTGGGAGAGGGCGTAAAATTCGAATAAAAATTATATTTCCGGCGATAACAGGATTCCTAGGTTTTTATTTACGCCGATCGTTTCTAGTACCTAACGAAAGCCACAAAAAAATTGGCAACGATTTCCAACTTCCGGAACCCGCCTTTTATGGGGGGTGGGAGAGGAAGTGAAATTCGAATAAAAATTGTATTTCCGACGATAAAGGGATTCCCAGTTTTTTTTATTTGCGCCAATTGTTTCTAGAACCTAAATAAAATCACCAAAATATTGGCAACGATTTCCCACTTCCGGAAGCCACCCTACTGGGGGAGTGAAAGTTGAATGAAAATCGTATTTCCGGCGGTAAAGGGATTTCCAATTTTTTTGTACCGTTTGTTTGTAGTACTTAAGGAAAGCCACAAAAAAATTGAGAACGATTTTCAACTTCCGGAACCCACGCTTGTGAGGGAGTGAAAGTCGAATGAAAATCGTATTTCCGGCGGTAAAGGGATTCCCAGTTTTTTAAATTTTCGCCGATTGTTACTAGTACCTAAGGAAAGCCACAAAAAAATTGTCAACGATGTCCAACTTCCGGAACCCACCCCTATGGGCGCATTATGCCGAATCGATAACCTTGCGTGGCTTTATCACTATCGGGCTACCCACTTAAGAAAATTGCTCGGCTTTTTTCACAGTGAAATTCGCAAATAATTGTCAACGAAGAAACTTGCAGTTTTTCAGAACCCCACCTTATTGGAGTAAACAACATGAGGCGACTTCCGTCTTTTCCCACGTCTTTTTCTAAGAAGATTCAAACTATCATGGTTAAAGTGCGATGCGAATTAGTTTTTGGATATGCTCAACGTTTTCCTGGAAAACTTTGCCTAAAAAATCGTTTACTTATTTTTCAAGATGCTCATTTAATGATCTATCATTCAAAAATTCAAAAAAATTTGATGAGTGAAAATAAGTCCGAAAAATATAAACATTCTTCACGTTCGAGCAATCCAAACAAACTCCAACACCATATTTTCTTTACGCGGGTCAATGGATAGTAAAAAATCTCGACAAAAATGAACAATAATCGACGATTAGACGCGGACCAAGTCCCCGTTAACGAGACGCGGCCTGAAAAAGAGTAGTGGGGGTAGCTTCGGCTAGACAGGCTGGTTTGTAGTAGTGAAACACGCATAGCGTCACATTATCGCGCTCGCTGTATCGCACGCTATGTACGCACGAGAGTGAGTAAAGGTGGTGTTCCGTTTTTTTGTCGGTCCCACTAGAGCTGTTGAAGGTACCCGAACCTAACCGACGGCACTCCAGCAATAACCGAACGAGCAGACGATCAGACGAAAGGAGAAGGGATGGCCTCACCAAGCATAGCAATACGCGCGGGGGCGAGTGCAAACTCAACATCGTCCGTAGCAGGGGGGAAGGCCCAATCGAGAAAGCACCATAATCCCAAATATAGTAGGACGCGCTTCGTATGTTTATGCTATTTAATAAGCACGGCGCAAGGGTTTACTGCAAGTAGTTCAGTCGAAATAGGATTTCACCTGGAATTAATTCGGGGGTTCGATTTTTTTTATACTTAGCGGCGCAGGGGGTGGGGGGGGGGGGGTGATTGGTAGTGTAAATCTTGATTTTCGGGAAAATATTATTGACAATGACAATGACAAATTTATATTTTGCCACGATTGTGACACTGTGGGACAATTTGACCCGGGTAGTATTTTATCCACCTGCCATAAACAATCCTACAGTCGGTGTTTATTTTAAAAAATCAGGGATATGCTTTCAACATTTCTTAAGGGGTAAGGCCACTGTAATGGCCCAAAAAAAAGGTTTTTTCACTAATTTTTTGCTCCCGAAATTGAAGGTATTTGAAAAAAAACTTTTAATGGTGTTATCGGGCATACATTAAACTTTATTATAAAATTTTTTTACAGTAAAAAAAAAACAAAATGGCGGTTCCACAGCTATCTTCCCGGGACATGTTTTGCTTCCAGGGCTCCGCGGCACGCAGCACCACTGGTGCACTTTTGAATCTAGAACAAAAAAAAAAACCATTAATCTAGAAGGCTATAGCTAGAGAATGTCGATCGGATTTTAAAAAGTATCAATTTTTGTGGATTTGGCGTGCGTTTGAAAAAAAAAATTGATTTTTGACGAAAAAAGCGGCAAGTTTTTTGTTAATAAAAAATCAATAAATAAAGTTCTTGAAAATTCCGATCGACATTCTCAAGATAATGTAAATGTTCACATCTGGTTAAAATTTCAAGTAAAAAAAATGAAAATTGTTCGAGTTATGCTGCGTGCCATTTTGAAAAACCATGTTTCGAGAAAAACGCGTTTAAAGTTTTGCGAATAGTTTTTTATTGGAAAAAATTAAAAAAAGAAGTTAAAAAAAAATTTTACCGTTAGTCTGCAATCCCAGCACCATACATTTGTCCTTCGATAGCCAAATTTTCGTCTTCTTCGTCTTTCCTGGTTGATTTTTGGAGCGCGCGCGCACTTTTGGCCGCGTCGCTCAGAGATGTCTCCGCGTGCGTGATGCGTTTGGCGTCGGCTTCGATGCAGAAATTATATAACTGTACACCAATTTCCACCTCCAACATCTTGAATATTTGCAAGACGTTGGTAAGGCCGCCATTGAATATGCAAACAGCGATATCCGTCGCAATATCTAGTACAGTTTTTCCGCTTGAGGATGATTTGGGGGCCAAACTCCAAACGGTAGCGTTGAAACTTTCGTTATTGTTTTGAGTATAGGCCCCCAAGCAACGCTCCAGCAACTCGTCCCGGCTCAATTCCATGTAGATGGGTTTGATGGCTTGATAAACCTCCTCACTCATTGGCTGATTGTGATGATACGCATCCAAGGCATTTTCTGCTTTCGCTTTCTTCCAACTGCACCAATTCTCCGAACATTTTTCGTGCTGAGGCTTTTCATCCGTTGACATTTTGTGAAAAAGGGTTGCCCAGATCTCATTTTTCATATTTTTGATGGAATCGGAATTTCGACGGATTGCTAAGCCGTAATAAATGCTTAGTTCGTCAATCAATTTGGCAGTGAGTTTTCCTTTTCCCCCGAGACCTTTTGTTCCTTTTTTTAAGTTTCTCAATCGAGTGCCCATTCTTTTTTGCACGTGATCTATGCACTCTTTTTTTTTTAACATCAACATTTTCATAAGGCTTCGAATCCACGATGCCTTTGAAAGTTTTGGAATCGCCATCTCCGATATAATTGCAGTATTTTATTCCGTATAAATCTTCTGAGCGTTGGAACATTTCGACGACAGCATCGACTTCCATTTTTCCCGATGATCCTTCGTGATTGGCTTGGCATTCATCGGCGTGACTTATTTGCCATTCCTCGAATTCCGTTGTTCCGTTTTTGGACTTCCAGTGCTCGCATGATTTGCAATACTTTGATTTCACTTCGACGTCGATTATTTTTCCAGACGACCAGCCGATCAATGACGTGACTCCAAAAAGCGATGAAAATCCGCGTTTTCGCCATGAGCCATCGCCGGAAACCGTTACTCCGTCAGTTTGTCCATTTTTCTGGCTTTCCTCCTTCTCTTCTTGCGCTGCTTTCTTCATGCTTGCATCTCTCACTGCTTTCGTTGCGATTGCTATCGTTTTGACCAATTTATCATAAAATGAATGAAAAATTGGGCGTGGCAAATCCATGAACGCGCAAAATTTTTTGATTCCATGTAATCCTATTCCAATCAGTCGCATTGCAAGCACGATTCTACGATTTATTTCATATGCATTGCGAATGAATTTGGAACTCGGAATATCCACATCGGGACATTTTGGGCAAACGATTACAATTTTGAATCCTAAACCACGAGGACTTCTTTCTCGAAACGCAATGTCAGATCCGCACGTTTTGCACTTCACGTGCTGGGCAATAACGGCAAAAACGGCGCAGAAATTGGTGATTCTATAGCCGAATTGACTATTAACATCGAATTCCTCGTTGCAGTCCTTCAGTTTTTTCACCGAAGCACTGACGCCCGGCTCATCACTCTCACGTTCGTATTGATTCAAGGGTCGTTTCTTCCCGCCTGACCGACGCCGCGTTGGATACGAGGTTTTCGTACCTTTTTTTCCAAGATACACTCGAGCACTCATTTCAACTACACGTTCGTAAATTTTACAGTGAAATTGTAAAGAAACCACGAAAAACACGCAAAAATCGTCGCTTATGAAGAATCAATCGCTCTTTACTGTGCGCTTGCTGTCTCTAAACTAATGGAATTTTTCTTGATAATGCTCAAAAGGATCGAAAGGACACGTGGAACGTTAATACCGGCGGTTAGGAGCAATGGGGGGGGGGGGGACCTATTGTGTCGTCCCTTTTCGTCATTATGTTTGCCGCAGGTAGTCGTTTCGGAGCAAGTTTTGACACGCTTGGCGGCGACCTTCATTTCCTAAGGACAACAAATTTTTTTTCGCACAGGACCTTTTTTTTCTTATTCTAGAGGGTTTAAACTATTTTTTAAGCCAATAAAAAAAAATCGATTTTTCAAAAAGTTTACAGTGGCCTTGCCCCTTAATATGCCTGCATACCTGAAATTTGGAAAGTATGAAATTGAAATATTGTAAAAAATTATTTAAAACTTCCAATTTGGGTAACAACCCAAACCTCTTTCTATAATACCAAAAAGAAAAGAAACAAAAAATGAAGTAAAAAATCGTTTCATTCCAACGATGGAAACTTCAATGTTATGAAAAATGTCCTTTCCTAAAGAATATCCTTTACCAACGTTATCGAATAATTTTAACATATAAAAAATGTGGAATAATTAACGCATAAAAAAGTGATCAATATGAGGCTCTTTCCTGTAAAGAAGTCATTTTCTTCATTTTGAGAAAATTAGCCGGCGCGTATTATATTCCCAACTTAGATGAAAGATTTGCTGGATAAAAGTGGTGAGGTTACCCGACGTAATGCGCCGGCTAGTAATAGTGGGATACCCATAGTCGAACATGAAGGAACTCGGTGAATCGCATGCATATACTTTCGCACGGTCGCAATTGTCGAAGGAAGCCGAAGACACCCGAAGGCACTCCAGCACTGCTTTGAAACAGAAACGAATGAATAGAAAATGTAAACATACGCGCACGCGAGAGGAGAATAGTCGCTGTGCAAAACGTAGCGCAGCGCGCGGGTGCGAGTGAGAACGCACCATCGGTCGTACATGGGAGAGACCCGAGCAGTGCAGCCAGATCGCGCGTAAAAGTTACCCCCTCTCTAGTCTCTTACGCGCCCATCTTGCAATCATAGTAGCGCGTGTCTGTGAGCGAGCGACGCTCAGGCATTTTCGGCAAGAGTTGAGCGCGGTCGAATTTTCCCGACCGCGCCTTCGGCCGCTACACCAATACATGGACGCTGAGCACGTTCATGTGCGGCCAAGCCGAAACGAAGGCTTCGAGGGAAAAAGCAATCTGAGCACGGGTCGCGCGTGCCGTCGGGTGACGTCGGGTGACGGGAGGCTTTTAGATGATTTCAATGCTTATTTAGCTCTTGATTCTCTGCGTTCTTAATGTATACAAAAAAATGTATCGCGCACTCTGATCGCTTATTTTTTTTTGTTTATACGTTAATTTAAATATAATAATAAATCAAAATTACAACTTATTTATCTTCTATAAAAATTGTTTACGCTTTACTCACACCCGTCCTTATGCCAAATAAATTATAATTCATAAACGTAAGAGGAAATATATTTATATTCGTATTATTATATTAATTCTGATACTTTCATCAAGCTATAAAGCATTATCCCCAAAAACAAGCCAATCATCCATCCAGCCGCGAATCGTAAGTACCAGAAAGTGCATATATTCTACAAACGATGAGATTGTCCCGTTGGTAGCGTTCCTGGCTTCGGTCCGCAGGGGCGCGGGATCGTTCCCTG
Source organism: Ophion obscuratus (assembly GCA_964007375.1). Lineage (NCBI taxonomy): Eukaryota > Metazoa > Arthropoda > Insecta > Hymenoptera > Ichneumonidae > Ophion > Ophion obscuratus. The sequence goes on along the minus strand of OZ023318.1, from coordinate 13,638,395 downwards.
CGCTGTGCTTTTTTTATTTGTTAATTATTATTACTATTAATTCTTATTTGATTAGTTATTTTTATTAGTTATCGTTATTATTCTAATTAGTTATCTTTTAGTGTCGAAAAATTTATCGCGCACTCTGACCGATTATTTTATTAGTTTGTACGTTAATTGGAATATAATGATAAATCGTAATTACAACTTATTTATCTTCTAGAAAATTGTTTACGCCTTACTCACACCCGTCCCTATGCCAAACAAAAAGGCATTCATAAAAGTAAGCGGAAATATATTTATATTCGTATTATTATATTCATTCTCATACTTTCATCAAGCGATAAAGCACTGTCCCCAAAAACAAGTCAATTATCTATCCGGCCGCGAATCGTAAGTACCGGTGTGAGTAAAACGTAATAAATTTTTTGGAAGATAAATAAGTTGTAATTTAGATTTATTATTATATTCAAATTAACGTACAAACTAATAAAATAAGTAATCACAGTGCGCGATAAATTATTTGACATTTAAAGATAACTAATTAAAATAATAATGATAACTAATCAAATAAGAATTAATAGTAATAATATAATAATAATAAAAAGCATTGAGCGCGGGGAACGATCCCGCGCCCCTGCGGACCGAAACCAGGAACGCTACCAACGGAACCGTCTCATCGCTTGTAGTATATGTGCACTTTTTGGTACTTACGATTTGCGGCCGGATGGATGATTGGATTGTTTTTGGGGATAATGCTTTATCGCTTGATGAAACTATGAGAATTAAAATAATAATACGAATATAAATATATTTCCGCTTACTTTTATGAATTATAATTTGAATGAATTATAATTTATTTGGAATAAGGACGGGTGTGAGTAAAGCGTAAACAATTTTTTAGAAGATAAATAAGTTGTAATTTAGATTTATTATTATATTTAAATTAACGTATAAACTAAAAAAATAAGCGATCAGAGTGCGCGATACAGTTTTTTGTATACATTAATAACGCAGAGAATCAAGAGTTTCAAGCAGAGAATCAAGAGAAGTCACATGCTCTTCTCATTACATAAAGAGCCGTGAAAGCCTTAAAACTAAAATCAAGAGCTCATTTATAAGCATTGAAATCATCTAAAAGCCTCGCGCGTGCCGTCGAGTGACGTCACGCCCGAGTCGTGCTCAGATTGCTTTATCCCTCGGAGCCTTCGTTTCGGCTTGGCCGCAAATGAACGTGCTCAGCGTTTATGTATTCGTGTAGCTGCCGAAGGCGCGGTCAGGAAACTTCAACCGCGCTCGGCTCTTTCCGAAGACGTCCGAACGTCGCTCGCTCACGGACGCGCGGTACTATGATTGTGTGATGAGCGCGTAACAGACTAGAGAGGGGGTAACTTTTACGCGCGATCTGGCTGCACTGGACCCGAGCATTACAGTAGACCCGAGTATAGTAATACACGCTTCCTATACTATGCGATTTGAAGCGAAGTGTCGAACCGACCAAGAGACAATGTGTGGGACAAACAGCCGATTTGTACATATTCAATCTTCTCCGAGTCGGTCGATATTTCGGTGACGCCTCGAAAGGCTTTTAAGGGGATTCTTCGGGAGAGACTTCAATTGAAGTTCGCAATGCTATTAGATTCACGAAACCCACCGTTGTTCAGAACCGGGAATTACGGAAAAAATAATTGTAAAGCTAAGTCCATCTGACTCCTGTTAATAATGTGTTTGGCTAAACATACGAAAAACGGAAACCGAATTTCGTTTTGAAAATTGGCATACACTTTCCTTTCAATATTTAAAGAGATCCTTTAAAAGGATTTTTGGCGACGCGCCAAAGTTTTCGAGATATCAATTTTTGCAAGTTGTTTTTTTACCGCGCTCCTACTATGTCTATATTACTATCTGAAGGGTAAAAACCGTTTTTCCATCGCTACAGCGCCCGGCTACCAAGCATTATAATGATGTACCACGTAAAATATAATTTAAAAAAATTGAAAACTACAAAATCCAAAAAATGTTAAAAGCCATGCAAAATCCCAAAAATTAGAAACAGGCAAAAAAAACAAAGAAAAATCAGCCACTAGACAAGCAAAAACATATATAAAATCCCAAAACGATTTAAAGTTAATAAATGAACCTCAAAAATCTATTACACCTGCAAAAAATAACCTGGGGGATAACAAACAAAAAATGAATTTACGACGCTCTGTGTCTATCTCAGTATTGCACGTAGATCCGCGGTGATCCGCGCCTACACTAGTGTTTCACGCACCCTACTATTCCACACGCACATCCGAGGTGCTCTGCGCCCATACCAGTGTTCCACGGACCCTACACCATTCGCACAAAACGGAGCGCGCGAAAACATGTATAGGTATACACAGAGCTTAGCCTGCCAGTTAGATATAGTAGGAGCGCGTTAAAAAAAATGACGTTCAAAAATCGACATCTCGACAACTATGGCGCCTCGCCTCCAATCCTTTTAGGGGATCTCTTAAAGTATTAAAACGAAGGTGTATGCCAAATTTCAGATCGTAATTCGGATTCCGCTTTTCGGAAGTTTATCCCGGAAATTATTCATTGGGCGGGACTTATGTCTGTTGGCTGAGAGCGGTGGGGGAAGGCTTCGCACGCAGCGCTAACTCGATGAAGCGAGGCATATTTGCTCGCACACGAAGTAATACGGTCCCCCAGTGCGTAGACGCACTGCCCGTGCCGCCTGGGATGCCAAAAAAATCAAGCGTGGCACTGTAGCTAGATGAGAGCGGATTTGAAGTGTAGGCAGACGCTCATGCGGGAGTGAGAAAACAGTACAACCTCAAGAATAGTGTGAAAAAACGCCTAAATGACCCGTGTATAGAAAGGATGGTGTTGGAGTTTGTTTGGATTGTTCGAACGTAAAGAATGATTTAGTTTAAATTTGTATTGCCTTATTTTTACTATGATCAATGTTTTGCATTTTCGAATTGTAGATCTCTAAATGAGCATCTAGAAAAATAAGTAACCGATTCTCGTAGGAAATTTTGTCCAGAAAAACCATCAGCCAACCAAAAAATTAATTCGCATCGCACTCTAACGATGGAAGTATCAATCTTCTTAGGAAAAGACGTGGGCGAGCGGGGAATCGCCCCATGTTTTTATACTCCAATAAGCCGCGGTTCTGAAAAAGTGCATGATTCTTCATGGCTTCCGGAAGGTGGAAATCGTTACCAATTTTTTTGTCGCTTTCGTTTGGTACTAGGAACGATCGGCGCAAATAAAAAACTGGGAATCCCTTTATCGCCGGAAATACAATTTTTATCTGAATTTGACCCCCTCTCCCACCCCCGATAAAGGGCGGGTTCCGGAAGTTGGAAATCGTTGCCAATTTTTTTGCGGCTTTCCATAGGTATTAGGAACGATCGGCGCAAATAAAAAAACTGGGAATCCCCTTAGCGCCGGAAATACAATTTTTATTCGAATTTCACCCCGTCTCCCACCCCCGACAAGGACGGCTTCCGAACGTTGAAAATCGTTCCCAATTGTTTTGTGGGTCTCTTTAGGTATTAGGAACAATCAGCGCAAATAAAAAAAACTGGGAAATCCTTCACCGGCGAAAATACGATTTTCATTCGACTTTCACTCCCCCATAAGGGTGGGTTCCGGAAGTTAGAAATCGTTGCCAATTTTTTGTGGCTTTCGTTAGGTACTAGGAACGATCGGCGCAAATAAAAAAACTGGGAATCCCTTTATCGCCGGAAATACAATTTTTATTCGAATTTCACTGCCTCTTCCACCCCCGATAAGGGCGGGTTCCGGAAGTTGGAAATCATTGCCAATTTTTTTGTGGCTTTTGTTAGGTACTAGAAACGATCGGCGCAAATAAAAAAACTGGGAATCCCTTTATGGCCGGAAATACATTTTTTAATCGAATTTCACCCCCTCTCCCACGCCCGATAAGGGCGGGTTCCGGAAGTTCGAAATCGTTGCCAATTTTTTTGTGGCTTTCGTTGGGTACTAGGAACGATCGGCGCCAATAAAAAAACTGGGAATCCCTTTATCGCCGGAAATACAATTTTTATTCGAATGTGACCCCCTCTCCCACCCCCGATAAGGGCGGGTTCCGGAAGTTGGAAATCGTTGCCAATTTTTTTGTGGCTTTCGAAAGGTACTAGGATCGATCGGCGCAAATAAAAAAACTGGGAATCCCTTTATCGCCGGAAATACAATTTTTATTCGAATTTCACCCCCTCTCCCACCTCCGATAAGGGCGGGTTCTGGAAGTTGGAAATCGTTGCCAATTTTTTTGTGGCTTTCGTTAGGTACTAGGAACGATCGGCGCAAATAAAAAAACTGGGAATCCCTTTATCGCCGGAAATACAATTTTTATTCGAATTTGACCCCCTCTCCCACCTCCGATAAGGGCGGGTTCCGGAAGTTGGAAATCGTTGTCAATTTTTTTGTGGCTTTCGATAGGTACTAGGAATGATTGGCGCAAATAAAAAACTGGGAATCCCTTTATCGCCGGAAATACAATTTTTATTCGAATTTCACCCCCTCTCCCACCCCCGATAAGGGCGCCTTCCGAAAGTTGAAAATCGTTCCCAATTTTTTTGTGGGTCTCTTTAGGTATTAGAAACAATCAGCGCAAATAAAAAACTGGGAAATCCTTCACCGGCGAAAATACGATTTTCATTCGACTTTCACTCCCCCTTAAGGGTGGGTTCCGGAAATTAGAAATCGTTGCCAATTTTTTTGTGGCGTTCGTTAGGTGCTAGGAACGATCGGCGCAAATAAAAAAACTGGGAATCCCTTTATGGCCGGAAACACATTTTTTAATCGAATTTCACCGCCTCTCCCACGCCCGATAAGGGCGGGTTCCGGAAGTTGGAAATCGTTGCCAATTTTTTTGTGGCTTTCGTTGGGTACTAGGAACGATCGGCGCAAATAAAAAAACTGGGAATCCCTTTATCGCCGGAAATACAATTTTTATTCGAATTTGACCCCCTCTCCCACCCCCGATAAGGGCGGGTTCCGGAAGTTGGAAATCGTTGCCAATTTTTTTTTGGCTTTCGATAGGTACTAGAAACGATCGGCGCAAATAAAAAAACTGGGAATCCTTTTATGGCCGGAAATACATTTTTTAATCGAATTTCACCCCCTCTCCCACGCCCGATAAGGGCGGGTTCCGGAAGTTGGAAATCATTGCCAATTTTTTTGTGGCTTTCGTTGGGTACTAGGAACGATCGGCGTAAATAAAAAATCTGGGAATCCCTTTATCGCCGGAAATACAATTTTATTCGAATTTCACCCCCTCTCCCACCTCCGATAAGGGCGGGTTCCGGAAGTTGGAAATCGTTGCCAATTTTTTTGTGGCCTTCGTTAGGTGCTAGGAACGATCGGCGCAAATAAAAAAACTGGGAATCCCTTTATCGCCGGAAATACAATTTTTATTCGAATTTCACCCCCTCTCCCACCCCCGATAAAGGAGGCTTCCGAAAGTTGAAAATCGTTCCCAATTTTTTTGTGGGTCTCTTTAGGTATTAGGAACAATCAGCGCAAATAAAAAACTGGGAAATCCTTCACCGGCGAAAATACGATTTTTATTCGACTTTCACTCCCCCATAAGGGTGGGTTCCGGAAATTAGAAATCGTTGCCAATTTTTTTGTGGCTTTCGTTAGGTACTAGGAACGATCGGCGCAAATAAAAAAACTGGGAATCCCTTTATCGCCGGAAATACAATTTTTTTCGAATTTCACCCCCTCTCCCACCCCCGATAAGGGCAGGTTCTGAAAGTTGAAAATCGTTCCCAATTTTTTTGTGGGTTTCTTTAGGTACTAAGAATAATCATCGCAAATGAAAAACTGAGAAATTCTTTACCAGCGGAAATACGCTTTTCATTCGACTTTCACTCCCCCATAAGGGTGGGTTCCGGTAGTTGGAAATCGTTGCCAATTTTTTTGTGGCTTTCGTTAGGTACTAGGAACGATCGGCGCAGATAAAAAAACTGGGGATCCCTTTATCGCCGGAAATACAATTTTTTTTCGAATTTCACCCCCTCTCCCACCCCCGATAAGGGCGGGTTGCGTTAGTTGAAAATCGTTCCCAATTTTTTTGTGAGTCTCTTTAGGTACTAGGAACAATCGGCGCAAATAAAAAACTGATAAATTCTTTACCAGCGAAGTATGATTTTCATTCGACTTTCACTCCCCCCTAAGGGTGGGTTCCGGAAGTTGGAAATCGATGCTAATTTTTTTGTGGCTTTTTGCAGACGCCCAAAATTGGTGCCGCAAATAAAAAAACTGGGAATGTCATTATCACCCGAGATATAATTTTTTTCACTTTCAACCCCTCAAAAGGGGTGGATTCTGGGCCCCCAAATTTTTATAAACGTTTTGTATAGCCTGTTCGGATATTGTGGAGTCATAATGTACCCGAAAAAAATTAATTAAAAATAAAAAAAAATTAAAAGATTTTCGTTGGAGTCCAACGATGCAAACTTCAGACTCATAATATTCCAGCAAATCTTGAGGTGGATGAAGATTACCAAAGCTGTCAAAGTACATGACTTCATCGTTGATTTTTTGTATGCAACCCAATGTGTGCCTGGACCATCCTTATCGTCGAGATTCACAATAGCCGATTCACGATTTCGCGGTCCACTCTTGGGCAATTCGTTTCTCATGAAAACTCTACGAAAATGCGGAATTTTCATGGCTTTTGCATACTTCATTAGATCGAAATCAGTGAGTGCTCGGTGTGGTAGCTTTATATGTTTTTTTGAAGTGAATACTTCTAATGCGACTGTATTAGGCCCCGCCCCCAGCCGCGTTGTAGCACCGGACAAGAGAATGAAGGAATAGAAGAAGAGAGAGAGAGAGAGAATGATGCATGAGCCGTGTGAGTGCGAGTGAGAGCGAGCGAGTCAATGCAGAGAGGGGGTAGGATCGCGTGCACGCATGCGCGCCGTTCTATTCGTAGCGGTTGCCCGTGTACGTGTGAGCCCACAGCTGGCCCAGCTCTGTGTGTGTGTGCGAGTTCGTACTGTGTCGTCGTGCCTCACGGTCTTACATACAGGTCTTGCAACGAAGGTGGTGGGGGTGGTACGCTTAATGTCGGCAATAAGCTTTGGCTTATAGCCACAAGAGCGGCGCTGCGAACTTGTCATAGCGGCTAGACAAGTAAATAGACAAATAAAAAAAGATAAAATCAACTTACCTCTGCGATAACTCGACCGTTTAAGTCATGTTTCACCCACTTTCTTAGAATGTATCGTTGGAGAAAATGTTTCTCACACACGAATTGCGAAGGCATGAGCTGAGAAATTCCTGGAATTGCAGTGATCCATTTTTGACGACGTTCGATATTCGACGGAACCCGAAACACCGAACGTTTTTCCTTTACTAACTGACGTCCAGTATCACACGTTGGAACCGCACACGAATTAGTCGTCATTATTATGTAAAAATCCGCACGATATCACCGTCATAAAAAACACGTAATTTTTTTAATAACGGTTATGTAAAACTTTATAGTAGCCGATTAAGTGAGGTTGTGTTGCCACATGCGTCTTCCGCTGTTTCGACTATGATTTGATTGAAGCGATGCGAGCGGCGGTCAAGGAAATTAACGAGCCGGCAGTAAGACGACCACCCCCACCACCAATATTTGATTCAGTTGCAAGACCTGTATGTAAGACCGTGTCGTGCCTCGTGGCAAATTTTGTGCTATCCGTTAAACAGTGCAAATTTTTAAAGTGAATTATATTATTGTTATTTGTTGGTGCTGTTTTTGATAGTTCTTTGCGGTAGTGTATTATTTTAATGCGGGAATAAATGACAATTCCAAAAAATGGATCCCGCAGTGGATAAATCGTCGACAAACCCCCCAGCTAACGAAGGTATGTATTCTTGATATATATTTGAACGTTTTAAATAACGTTTTAAGAAACAAAAATATTCGAGCCATTCGAAGCGAGGTTATGTACGAGTAGCATGGTTCGTACATAACCTCGCATGATACACGTGCCCCGGAATGCCTCTCTATATACATTCAGTTTCAGCCTCTCTGTTGTGTCTCCAGACACACACAGATATATAAAATTTCGCAAATTAATAATCAAAAATGAATAAAAATTGAATAAAAATTGAAAAAATAATATACATAAAGTAATAAAATATTTAAACAATATTCAAGGGGTTTGAGGCGAGGTTACGTACGAGTCAGCATGGCTCGTAAATAACTTGCACAATACAAAAACTTTTATATAATCCCCGCTGCCCCTTTACAAGTTTCTATTGCTGACTCCACTGACTCTCTATTCCTTCTTCGCTGCGTTCACTGACTCTATATTGCTGACTCCGCTGATTCCACTGACTCTCTATTCCTTCTCCGCTGAGTTCGCTGACTCTATATTGCTGACTCCGATGACTCCACTGACTCTCTATTCCTTCTCCGCTGAGTTCACTGACTCTATATTGCTGACTCCGCTGACTCTACTGACTCTCTATTCCTTCTCTGCTGAGTTCGCTGACTCTATATTGCTGACTCCGCTGACTCCACTGACTCTCTATTCCTTCTCTGCTGAGTTCACTGACTCTAGATTGCTGACTCCGCTGACTCTCTATTGCTTTTCCGCTAACTCTCTGCTGGCTCTCTGCAAGCCTTTCCTCAGCCTCTCCGTTGTGTCTCCAGAGGCACACACAGAGATGGCAAAAATTTAAAATAAAAAATAATTTTTTTTTTCAGTTCCATCTCAATCGGGGTCAACACACCGAAGACAACACCAAGGATGAAGGATGACAACACCATTGCCGAAATATTTCATTTCATACACATTTCATTTCATATTGATAAATAAAATTAAAAAAAGTCAAATATAAACATTCAGGCTACTTTTGATTTCCTTGCCAATTCATAATTCGATCACTTACTTTTCCTCACCTCTCCTCTCCACCCCTTCTCTCTCTCTCTCTCTCTCTCTCTCTGCATACGTATTCACTTCTTTTGCGTGTCGAACCCACACGCACCCTTTTTTTTTTTTTTTTGGCGAGTAGGGGCGTAGATGCAAACCCATGCCGTTCTTGTAGGGTTTCAGGTAAAGTCCCTTGCCCAACGCAATAGCCTCGATTGTCTCATTGTGTCGTTTAGTCTCGTCCAATTGACGTTTGGCGGCGCTTGCATCGTTCACGGCTTTCGCTATGCCCGCCGCACCACCGGCGACCGCTCCGGTGGCACTCAGCCTGGCGAGAATAGGCACGAGAAATGGCAGAAAACCGCCAATTTTCGCTGGCATCGCTAGGACGCGAGGTGACTTAATTTTGCCTTTTCCACCGGCCTTTTTCACTGCGTCACGTGCACCCTTGAGGGCCGATTTGATAGGATTCACGCCACCAATTGATGCTTTGGCTACATTGATAACCTGTCTCAGCGTCATCTTTGTCTTTCCACGCTTCCGTTCCATACCGAGCTTTCTCTTCACACCCATACCGAGCTTTGTTTTGGCTTTCATTGCATTCGCTATACCCCAAGCAGCTGCTTTTTCCCCAATATCAGCGTCTTTTGCAATAACTCTTTGCCAGGCTTTTTCCGCAAGCACTTGGTCCGCCTCGTGTCGTGCTGGGAGATTTTCACGATTCCTCGAGTACGCTATATCGTGTTCCTTGCAAGCAGCGTCCAACGGATTAATATCACGATCACCTCGTGCGAGTCTCTTTGCCAATTTCGTGCCAGGGCTACAGTACTGATAGCCCGGTATATGTAGCTCAAAAGGGAGATTATTGATCAAATCGTTGACGAATCCTCTGCCACGTTTCTTCATGCGAACGATCATGATCCTCGTCAAGTTTTGACTGAGGAGATTCCATTCACGCGGAGCCTATTTATACTTTTTTTTCGTCGTATCGCCAACAGCACCGTATTTGCCAGAATGAACGTTCCCCGAAAATGCCTCACTCCCCCTAATTTTGTCAACCTTCTCGTCAGCGTTCTTGGATCCGCGAAAATATTGTTCTTGAGCGAATTTCTTCAAACTCTGAGTTATGGGATTTCTCGTATCGTCTCGATTGCTCATTCTTGGTATGTGTGTATCGAAAGATAGCTCGTTGACAACTGAGAGAGATGCCTTTATAAGCATCCTACTTATACCGATCCTCATCAGTCGTGATCAAGATGAGGTTCAAGGCACAACCTGATAAATTGTCGGTCATGAATTTCGATGAGCTTGGACAGCGAGAGGAGAGGAAACGACGCCATGGACCTTTGTTACCAAACAGTGTGCGTGCAGTGATTTGTGGCTCTTCGAATTGTGGTAAAACCAATGCTCTTCTTACCCTCATAACCCACCCTAATGGTTTGAGGTTCGAAAATGTTTATCTGTACTCGAAATCGTTGAATCAGCGAAAGTACAGACTCCTCAAGCGTTTGCTCGAATCTGTAAAAGGTATAGGCTATTTCCCTTTCGAAGATCACGAGCAAGTAATCAAACCTGAAGACGCTCGACCAAATTCCGTGATGATTTTCGATGATGTCACCTGTGAGAAGCAGGACAACATGAGAGCTTTTTTTTGCATGAGTCGACATCGGGATGTTGACTCGTTCTGTCTCTGTCAGACATACGCTCGTATCCCCAAACACCTCGTTCGTGATAATACCAATTTCATAGTACTTTTCCGCCAAGATGAAATGAATTTGCGACATATCTATGACGATCATGTGAACACCGATATGTCATACGTGCAATTCAAAGATTTGTGTTCGGCATGCTGGAACGAGGGTAACTATTCTTTCGCAGTGATCGGCAAGGACAGAGACTTGAATGCTGGTCGATATCGAAGAGGGTTCGATTGCTTTATAAATATCCAAGCATCAGGAAGATGAGAACAGTCAGTGTGTGGCAGCTTAACGGTATCAACATGCAGAGCGCAAAATTCAACGAGGAAAAAAACGTTTTGCGAAAAATCGCAAACGCCAGTGATGCGATTCGACGAAAGCATAAACTGATCAAATTAGGCAGAGAGACCACGGAACGGGTCATGGATGAAGTTTTCAGACCCGTCGTGACTCCTCTCCGTAAAATTGCCAATCAATCGGTAACGCTGGAAAATATTAAGAAGGAAAAATTGAAGAAAGAGCAGCCAGCCATGAAGGAAGAAAGGGATTTCGATAGCACATTTAGAACTGCGTATGATGGTGATGAGCATGTATCAGATTCATTATCGAGGGAGGATTCATCTGTCGTACATGAAACAACCGACGAAGAAGTCCATCGACACGTACCACAAACATCATCATCATCATCATTCGAGAAGGATTCATCTGTTGCGCAATCCGATTCTCTCGGCGAATCACTTGTCCAGCAGTATCTGCAAATGTTTGGAACGACTGAATGAAAAGAACTGGATACCTTATACGGTGTTCGAAAATTGGCGGGTGGTGTTTTGAAGATCGGCGATTCACCGGTGACTTTTGACGACAAGCTCATCTCAGTGCAGAACAATACTTACGAACTCTCCCCTGGTTTGCTCGAATTGATATTTAAAAAGTCGCCGAATAGACAGATCATAACTGCAGCAGATATGGATAATTATGGTGCAATTCTCGTAAACACGAATGCGCATCGAAAGTTCTATAAACCCAACAAACCCATCCGCACAGATACCACCAAGTACAAAGAAATTATCATGAATATTCTTTCATCGCGAAAAACTGGTAAAGCTCTACCACGCTACATGATTACCCCGAAGAAACATATAGATTACATTTATTGGGACGATCCTAATGAGTTGGTCGATAGATTGCGCCTTCTTCTCGCCTCCCAGGCCGCCGGTAACACAAGTCACACCAATGAAATAATTTCCATTATTGAGGAATTGCGTGAAGCTCGAATTATTTATTAGGCCAGTGCGCGCACTACTTTCGTTCATTTACACCATGAGCGTTGACGTATTTGGACGACAATTATCGAGTAAAGGTGGAAGCAGTCCTCGGGGGAGCCGTGGTCCTCCTGGTGATGGATTTAAAATTACATTCGATGGCCACTATGACATAGACAATAAGAGATTGTGCAATCTTGCTGATCCCATACACGAGAATGATGCTGTTACTGTACGGTTAATGCAAAACATTGTTAAACAAGAAGTGCGTCTCGTAAATACAGTTACATCGTCTATGCGAAACCAATTGGATGATCATGAAATAATGATCCGGGCTCTCGAGTCTGATTATCGTAAACATTTGAACAATCAACGGGCTAATTATGAGACACTAGAAGAACTGACGCTTCGCAATTCCGAGCTCATTGCACATTTGGAAGGGCGACTGAGAGCATTGGAAAAAACGGCCAGTGAAAATAGCAGCAACTCGTTGATGATACAAAGCCTTCAGACGAGGATCGACGAACAGCTGAAACGAATCGACACGGACCGCGTAGCCGGACACGAATTGGCATTGCGCAATTCCCAAGTGTTGTCCCTCTTGGATGAACGTTTGCGAGCACTCGAGGACAAAACATGAACGAGAAGAAGAAGACGGTGGTGGTGGAGGAGCTTCATAGACCCGCTAGACGAAATTATCCTCGCCGTCATGTGAATATTCGCGGATTGGATGAAACGTGGCAGGCGGATCTTGTGGACATGTCTGCGTACGCATCGTTCAACAATGGATACAAATTCTTGCTAACGATTATCGATATATTTTCCAAATTTGCCTGGGCTGTACCGGTAAAAAGTAAAAATGGCAAAGATGTATCGGGCGCCATGAAATCCGTACTCGCGAAGGGTCGTGTACCGCAAAAATTACACGTCGATCGTGGCAAAGAATTTTATAACAGCGACTTCAGAGCTCTCTTGCGACAGTATCGTATTGAATTATATTCGACATTTAGTAAAATGAAAGCGTCGATATGTGAACGTTTTAATCGCACTTTGAAGACCCGCATGTGGAAACAATTTAGTCTGCGAGGCTCGTACAAATGGATCGACATTTTACCGAAATTGATGTCAAGCTATAACAGCAGCAAACATCGTACGATAAAAATGAAACCGAAGGATGTCACCGCTAAGAATGAGAAAAAGATTCTTCGCCATATTTATGGAAATTATCGTGTCAATCGTACGCGAAAAATCAAGTTCAAAATTGGCGATAAAGTTCGAATCAGCAAGTACAAGCATGTTTTCGAGAAAGGCTATACACCAAATTGGACGACTGAAATTTTTACCATAAACGACATACGAAATACCGATCCTGTAACGTACACGCTTAAGGATTATCAGGGTCAGGCGATCGAAGGTGGTTTCTATGAGGAAGAACTCACTCCAGTCAGAAATCCGGACATTTACCTCGTGGAAAAAATTGTGCGAAAACGTGGGCATCAACTGCTAGTGAAATGGCTCGGTTTCGACAATTCACACAACAGTTGGATAAATGAGGAGGATCTGTAGAGGTTTTTCAAATAAAGGACAATCAAATATATGTACATGTGATTTTTTTTTATTTCTTGTATCCCCATGGTATAGTATCCGTAGTATCGGGTAAAATAATACGCTTATCGTCTAGCCAACTTAATGCTAATTTTGTTTGCTTAATAGTATGGACTTGGTGCTTTTCGCTTCGAATCAAATACTGATCTTTCACTACATTCTCCTGATCGAATAAACATTTTTTATAATCTTCAAATGCGATTGTTCTTAATGTGGATTGTTTTATACCCTTGGCTCGTTTTTTATCTTTTTCTTCACCGAAAACTTTGAACGCGTACAATTTTGCTCGTAAGCCTACAAATTCCTTCATTATTTTGCCATTCATTTCGTCCTTCATTAGACCGAGAACTTTCTTATTTACCAAGGGAGTAGTATAGCTGTGACAGTTCTATCTCAGGTCCTCTGAGGGGGGTGCGGGGCGGGGGGTTCACGCGGGGAGGGGTATGACGTCACGAGAGGAGGGGTATGACGTCACGCGGGGAGGGGGACTCGCCGGAGTGGCTGACGTCACGCGGGAAGGGGGAAATCGTTGGAGCGGAGGAGGGGGGTATATATCGATTATCGATTAATTGATCATCGATTATTGATCTTTATTTAAAATTTATTGTTGATTTATTTTGTCTTATATTGTTTACTTTATCGATTTTATCATGTAGCGACTGTCGCCAGAGAGCCAAGTTGGTTGACCCGTGTCGCTGAGACAAGCGATCGGATTACACGTATGCATGAGAGAGAGCGAGAATGAGAGATGGAGCGACCGCATCGCATGCATGTGAGATAGAGCGAGATATACATTTAACTTCAGACCTTCACCGACTAAAGCAGTTGGATTTGTTTGGGTGAAATCCCAAACAAACCCAAACAAACCCACGAACGTCTTCGAACATCTATTGAACGCTTTCGAACGTCTCCGAACGTCTCTTGAACGTCTCTCGAACGTCTCCGAACGGCTCATGAACGTCTCACGAACGTCTCCGAACGTCTCACGAACGTCTCATGAACGTCTCCGAACGTCTCACGAACGTCTCACGAACGTCTCCGAACGTCTCATGAACGTCTCTCGAACGTCTCCGAACGTCTCTTGAACGTCTCTCGAACGTCTCCGATCGTCTCATGAACGTCTCATGAACGTCTTACGAACGTCTCACGAATGTCTCCGACCGTCTCACGACGAACGTCTCCGAACGTCTCTTGAACGTCTCACGAACGTCTCCGAACGACTCATGAACGTCTCACGAACGTCTACGAACGTCTGACGAACGTCTCCGAACGTCTCATGAACGTCTCATGAACGTCTCTTGAACGTCTCTCGAACGTCTCCGAACGTCTCATGAACGTCTCCGAACGTCTCCGAACGTCTCATGAACGTCTCACGAAAGTCTCCGAACGTCTCTTGAACGTCTCTCGAACGTCTCCGATCGTCTCATGAACGTCTCATGAACGTCTTACGAACGTCTCACGAATGTCTCCGACCGTCTCACGACGAACGTCTCCGAACGTCTCTTGAACGTCTCTCGAACGTCTCCGAACGTCTCATGAACGTCTTACGAACGTCTCACGAACGTCTCCGACCGTCTCACAAACGTCTCACCAACGTCTCCGAACGTCTCTTGAACGTCTCTCGAACGTCTCATGAACGTCTCACGAACGTCTCACGTACGTCTCTCAAATGTTTGAGAGCAATATTTTATACAACTGTGTAATCTCATAACAGATAATGTAAGAAAGAAAGGGGTGAGGAGAATTACAAAATCACATAATGTCACATTTCGTTTATTTGCATGAATCTTTATGCTTCAACCACCAATTAAAAAATTTTACATACATTTTGTAATGCACAATTTTTTTCATGCTTTTCGCATCGTAGAGTATAGCTTACGCCTAATTTACTTAAGGTATCCATATCGCCAAAGTCTACGTCCAACGTTTCAATAACTAGATCATTTTTCATAGTTATTATATCAGCTAGCCATTCTCGTTTTTCATGACCGCCAACATATACAATGGGATACATATCGACTTCCGTTGGACCCACAACTGCAGTCGTTATTAAACCTTGAGCCATGCTATATGGAACGTTTCCATAGGCCCACTTTAGACCATGATGATTCCGAATCAGCCATGAGGCGTCGTATCTCTCAGATTTTGTGAGAAGTCTCCATGGTATGATACTCGCGAAAATGTAATGAGAGAGCATACATTCCGCTCTTAGAATCGCTACTTCCTTCACGACAAAGTTTCTCCCAACAATAAATCCTTGTAGATCGACAAATGTAGGTACAGACATAACGAAGATGGCTCGATCAAGTCGATAGCAAGATCAATTGATGACTGACGTCAATATTTAAGAAACTCGTCTGTAAATAATTTATTTATCGAGCGGGGGGTTACTTGCTGATCTATACAATTTTACGAACCATGTTTGTCAATGGACAATATTCAACAACTCGATCGTGCAAGATCAGACAATAGGCAGTAGTATTTGGTGGCAAATCTTCCTTACATTCAAACTCTATTCGCACATCCACGGTAGCATTTTTCACAGACTCGTTCTGACGCGAGCAATCGATAACCGTGAGAGGGCCGTTATATTGAAACTTTGCAATAGTGAGCAAAGAGTTATCACTATTACAGCCGTAATAAGATTTACGAAATTGAGAGTACATATTGAACAAAATGGCGAATCTGTTTTTGTCGTATTGTAAATAAACTTTATTGAATTTTTCATATACTTTATAAAAGTTTTTACAATATGTTATTTTTGTGTATCCACGAGTTTTGAAATTTATCCATTCTCAACCATTTAACATAAACATCATTGCCCTTTTTGCGTATTATCTTCTCCACGAGATATATGTTCGGATTGGCAACACGTTGCAGTTCGTATTCGTAGAATCCTCCGGCTATTGGATTTCCACTTGAGTCCTCGACTAGGTACGTTACAGGATAAGTTTGCTGCACCTTGACGATTTTAAACACTTCGGTGGTCCAATTTGGTGTGAAACCTTTTTCAAATATTGTCTTGAATTTGCTTACGCGCACAAAATCATTGACTTTGAATCTTGCAGGAGCCGCAATTTTTACATTGCTGTATACGGTGGTTAAGAGTTTCTCTGCGATCGCAGGAGTAACGTCGATGGGCCTCATGCCAATCGTACGATGCTTTCGAGCATTGTACTTCATAACGAGTTGCGGTAACGCATCGATCCACTTGTAATTACCATTGAGTGTAAACATTTTCCACATATTATTTTTGAGAGTGCGATTGAATCGTTGGACGACCAAGGCCTTCATAATAGAGTACGTCGAATAATGATTAATGTTGTATTTCTTCATTAGTCGTTGCACGTTTACATTGTAAAATTCTCTTCCTTTGTCGGTCTGAAGATTTTTCGGATATCTGCCATGATCGTGTATGATTTTCGCGATCGTTGTACCCATTTCGTTGCCAGTTTTACTTTTCAAGGGTACGGCCCATGCATACTTGCTCAACACATCGATGACGGTGAGGATGTAATTGTAGCCTTTGTTGAAACGCGAATGCGGCCGCATTTCGACTACGTCAGCCTGCCACAAATCATCATACCCACGTACGATGACACGTCTTCGCAGAAAGTTTTTTCTTGCTGGTGCATGTAATTCCTCCACGAGCTGCTTTTCTTCGGACGTTTTTTCTTCTCCGAGCATATCGTGTGTTTGACCAGACGATTTTTACAAATCTTCCTGCGTTGTGTCAGCTACAGCGTCGGTTACATACTGAATCGTTTTAGACGTATCATTCATAGTTATTCGAAGCGTATCCTCTAGTGCGATGAATTTCTTCTCAAATTCATCCACACGTTCTGTTAACAGCTTGATTTTTATTTCCACGTAACGTTTATTAGCAGCATCGTAATCCCCTTCAGGTAGGGCTACGCCTCGTATTTTACGTGATCTTGCATCGAAGCCACTAGAGGTTAGACAGAGAGCATTATCACGTGTATAATTTCTTATTAGCCCAGTCCACTGATAGTATGAATTATCCTCCGCTCCAAGCGATGTTCCGAATTTATTGATCGACATCTCGGTATCAATAGCGATGAAGGAATGATCATTATCATCGATGCATAGGTTAATTTATAATGAGGCCCGCTTCGCGAAGTTCCTCAATAATCGACATTATCTCATTGTCGTGAGCGTTGTTACCCGCGTGTCGTGAAGCTTCCAACAAGCGCAAACGATCGACCAACTCGTTGGGATCATTCCAATGCACGTAATCGATTTTGTTGTTATTTAACGTCATGGCGAGCGGTATTTCTATACTTCTTCCAGTTTTTCGGTCGAAAGTTAAGGGTCCAATTATATATTTATACTTGAAGCCTTTGTTACCCAATACAGGATTGAGTATATTGCTACCACGTCGATGTGCATTTGTTGCCAACAATATACTTTTATATTTGTTTTTGTCTTCCTCGGTGTATATTGCATGGTCGGGAATTCTCTTGAAAATTAGCTCATACAGTCCAGGGGTTCCCAAGTATTTCATGCCATTGATGAATATATTATCATCATTATCCACATCGAAACCCTTATTGCCTAACATCATTCCTTCATTGGTAAATTTGACGCCATACACGTAATCCATGCTGGAATTTTTGTCTTGTGAAAGAATAGATGAAATATATTGTTGACCGAGTGGACCGAAATGTTCGCGCAATGTATTTTGACCTTCAGCCGTTTGTAATTGACGTTGAACTGTAGACACGAATGATTCGGGCGTGGTCTCAAAAACGTCTTCTTCAACAATGGTGGCTGGTTGCAAGGGTACTGCAGCCATCGACGTATCATCCAGAGATTCCTTTCGTCGCTTACGTTTCACCTGATTCGGTGTAGAAGTTACCAGCGAATCTTGAAATAACGAACGTGTGCGCTTTGTTCCTTGTTTCACATCCTTCTCTAGGTCCTTTGCTTCCGACATACTCAACGATTCAATTTCCGGCTCAACAGCGGCTGATTGCTCAACAATCTGCTTGAGAGGTTCGGTGATTGGCCTGAAGTGTCTCTCCAATGCAAGATCTTCTTCCATTTTTCCAGTCTTCAAAGCTTGATATTTTTTGCGTATTGAGTCGCTTGTTTTCGCAATTTCCCTGGCAATCTCTTCATCAGTATCAATTGTCGTCATCATGCCCACACGAAATTATTTGTCGGTCGTTGCACAGCTGATGTCTCAATGCCGACTGACTACATTACGGTATTGCAAACTCGTTAAATCCATTTCTATATCGACCACCGGACAATGAGCTATCTTTGTCAATCACCATGAAGCCATATTTTTGTTGCCAACATTCTTGACATAACACCAGAAAATCTTCATACGACATGTCCGTATTTACATGTTCATTGTAAACATGTTGCAAGTTTGTACGATCTTGTTTAAATAAAATAAGCAGATTCACATTGTCGCGTATAAGATGCTTGGGAACCTTGGCATATGTTTGGCAAAGGTAGAAACAATCAACGCTCGAGTGTCTGCCCATCGCAAAGTACTCTCGTACTGTATTTTGCTTGTCACATGCTACGTCATCGAAAATAAAAATGGAGTTCGGAAGCGCTTCGTGCGGTGGGATAACATCACTATTATTCGAGAATTTAAAATAGCCGATTATGTTAATCGATGTCAGCAGATTTTCCAAATATTGATATTTTGGCTGTTGAAGCGATTTCGAGTATACATATAGGTTTTCAAAAAGTACACCATTTGGACTTTCTATTAAACTTAACAAAACATTGGTTTTCCCACAATTTGAAGGACCGCAAATAATGCTGCGTATCGTAAGTGGCAGCATGTCTCCATGTTTGCGTACTTGTTGACCCTCCATTACTCTAGCGTCGAAATTGGTCACTTGAATCACCGTCGCTTGTTGCACGAAACGCATGTTTTCTCTCTCGAATCCAAACACACATTCGCCCAAAATGCGTCGTGTGAGGAGTATTTATAGGAATGCACCGAGCCAAATCCGCTCAGTAGTGAGAATGTTTTTGTACCTATCGGACGACTGCAGTATTCTCCGCTTAACGGCTCATCAATTACAGTTTATTCCAAAAATTGTTTTGTTACAAAATTTTCATCACTTCGTTGACATTTTGTGGGAGAGGCTTCCCGAACACATAAAGGCTGATTCGGAAGTACAGCAATATCGCCGATGCACGCGCCATTGGAATTTACCGGGACAGCTAATACACATTGACGGTCCAGCACCGTTTATAAATAATTGTGCCGAATGTCAAAGAGAAAAGGCAACGGTTTGTTAAATCGTGCAATAAATGCACTTCCGATCGAGTTACATATTCCCGGATACCAATTTTGTGGACCAGGCACTCAATTAGAGCAGAGATTGGCACGGGGTGATCGTGGTATAAATCCATTGGATGCAGCTTGTCGCGACCACGATATAGCCTATTCTTGAAGCAATCATTTAGGCGAAAGACACGTTGCGGATAATATACTTGCAACAACGGCACGAAAACGTATTACTGCGAGAGATTCGACTTTTGGCGAGAAAACAGCAGCGACCGCTGTTTGGGCAGCTATGAAAGCAAAAACGAAATTCGGCATGGGAATGAAGACAAAGAACTCATCGACAAAGAAGAAACAACCCGTTAAGAAGAGAATACTGCTGATAGCAAAGCGTGGCGGAATTTTGCCAATGTTACCATTGCTGGGAGTTCTTGGTTCACTGGCTGGTGGGGCAGCTGGGATAGCAAAGGCTGTGAATGATAGCAAAGCGGCGCAACGTCAACTTGAAGAAATACAACGTCATAATCGAGCTATAGAAGGCTATGGGCTCTATCTCGCGCCCTACAAGCGTGGACAAGGATGTTCAACTGAGAAAAAAAAACGCCAAAACTCGGTGAAAATGCCCATGGGTGTAACAACTAATGTACAATTGGAATGCTTAGCCAGGCGCATGCGCATACCATTCTTCAGAGGGGTCTTCATGCGCAATAATTTACCAGTTTATGGTGGCGTGCAACTAGATGAGAGCGGTATAGTAAATTTAGACGATGCCGATGGCCCCGGTACGCATTGGGTAGCCTATGCCAAGAGGGGGAGTCATATAATATATTTTGATAGTTTTGGAAATCTTCGACCGCCCAAGGAGTTGGTGCGATATCTTGGACCAAATACCACAAAAATACAATACAATCGAACATCGTATCAGAATTATAATCAGAGTATTTGCGGGCAATTGTGCTTGCAATTTCTCCAAAACGTCGATGATCAATATGTATTTAAGCCGTGACATTGTGTCAATCAACTCAGTATTCGAGGGAAACATGTCACTGACGCTTACATTGACCGGCAAGAGTAGCCTTCTAACCGCAAATTATTTTCCCGCTATAGATTTCAATGATGGCTGTTATGAGCTCGGTTTGACGGATTTCGAAACTTATCACATAATACCAAATGTGAATTCATCAAACAACAAATTTTACTTTGACAATGATGACAAGGAAATTATAATCCCTGAAGGATCGTATGAACTGAGAGCCATAAATGCGTATCTGAACCGTGCAATTTTACTCAAAGGGGTTGATAGCGGTGATGATGCTGAAAATGAAATTGTTCCTCGAAAGGTTGATAACGGTGACCTCGATGAAAATGGCGAATACCCAGTCGTGCTACGCGCTAATCATAATACACTAAAGAGCGAAATCAAATGTGCGTACAGAATAATTTTCAGTAAACCTGACAACGTAGGATCCCTGTTGGGATTATCATCAAATCGAATACTGCATCCCTGGAAATGGCAGGAATCTGATGTACCGATAAACATAATGAATGTTAACATTATCCGCATAGAATGTAGTGTCACCACTGGTGCGTACAGCAATGGCGAGCGTGTACACACGATACATGAATCTTCACCGAGCGTACCACCAGGATATAAGATATCGGAAACGCCTGCGCAAATCATTTATCTTCCGATCGTTGTGCGGAGCATTACGGATCTAACGATACGTATCGTGGATCAAAAGGGAAAACTACTCGATTTTCGAGGAGAAGAAATTACGGTGAGATTGCACATACGAAAGCGACGCTTGTGATGCTCGTTCTGTACGACACGGAATACGCCAGAGACAATATATCTACGCGAGATAATACGATCCCACACGATAATACTCTTACAAGAAGACAAGCGGCATTGAGTGTTAAATTACCCGCAAAGAAGAAACTCAGTGCAGCGAATCGTGAATTTTTAGAATCTCTGGGATTTATTGTACGACATACTTGAGGCAAAAGACTGACTGACGTTTTGAATATCAGTGGGGAGCCAATCTTTGACGATCGTATCATCAAAATTGAGACTCATACGTACAATCCGTATGCCAACTCAACGTTTGGACACAGCGATGAAATACGAATTCCTATACAACACCAAGACTTGTACACCCTACCATCTGAAAGTTTTCTCTACGTTGAGGGAAAGTTCACGGTGCTTAAAAAACCAGATGATCAAGCAATAGTAGTATTGGGAAACAATTGCGTTGCATTCATGTTTGAGGAGGTTCGTTATGAGCTCGATGGTGTGGAGATTGATCGCAATCGAAACGTCGGAATAACAACCACGATTAAAAACTACATCTCTCTAAGCCCTGAGAGGAGTCATACTTTGAAAAATGCTGCGTGGGATGTAACACATAATAATTGGGGAAAATATTTCAATTTTTGTGTACCTCTCAACATATTGCTAGGATTCTGTGAAGATTACAAGCGCGTTGTTATCAATGCTCGTCATGAGCTAATTCTGATACGTTCGCGCAATGATAACAATTGCGTATTCCGTCAGCATCCATTAGTAGAGGCAGAAGTTGAATTGCTCAAGATACAATGGCGTATGCCTCACGTAATATTAAATGAGATAACTAAATTGTCATTACTTCGAACATTGGAGAGTGAGCGATACTTGAATATGAGCTTTCGCTCTTGGGATCTATACGAGTATCCACTGCTTCAAAGCACAACGAAACACTCATGGACTGTGAAAGCTGCCTCCCAGCTAGAGAAACCAAGATATGTAATATTTGCGCTGCAGACTGGCAAAAAAAAATCTATGGCAAAGGACATTACACTATTCGACAACTGCAAGCTCGCCAATGTTAAACTTTATCTCAACTCGGAATCCTATCCTTACGATGACTTGAATTTGGACTTTGACAAAAACAGATTCGCCATTTTGTTCAATATGTACTCTCAATTTCGTAAATCTTATTACGGCTGTAATAGTGATAACTCTTTGCTCACTATTGCAAAGTTTCAATATAACGGCCCTCTCACGGTTATCGATTGCTCGCGTCAGAACGAGTCTGTGAAAAATGCTACCGTGGATGTGCGAATAGAGTGTGAATGTAAGGAAGATTTGCCACCAAATACTACTGCCTATTGTCTGATCTTGCACGATCGAGTTGTTGAATATTGTCCATTGACAAACATGGTTCGTAAAATTGTATAGATCAGCAAGTAACCCCCCGCTCGATAAATAAATTATTTAAAGACGAGTTTCTTAAATATTGACGTCAGTCATCAATTGATCTTGCTATCGACTTGATCGAGCCGTCTTCGTTATGTCTGTACCTACATTTGTCGATCTACAAGGATTCATTGTTGGGAGAAACTTTGTCGTGAAGGAAGTAGCGATTCTAAGAGCGGAATGTGTGCTCTCTCATTACATTTTCGCGAGTATCATACCATGGAGACTTCTCACAAAATCTGAGAGATACGACGCCTCATGGCTGATTCGGAATCATCATGGTCTAAAGTGGGCCTATGGAAACGTTCGTGGTAATACTTGAAAGCTCACACAATGAATTACTCTGGACGATGCCGTTGTAAGAATGATCGCGCACTGCTGCAGCGGCTGCATTTATAGTGCAAATCACTGCGCAATAAGCCACCTCCTTGTCGGCAATGTTTATAAAATACTACGTTGCGTCTTTCTTCGGTGTAACCTAGTATGGGGCGAATTCATCGTCGGACTCGACATAAACAATTCCTAGAATTATGATGCAGTCATACACATTTGGTATACTTGTCATCATGGGGTATGGCATCTTTGTCACGCACACATGCGATGCCATCGAAGAGACTTATCGTCCTTGAGCATTATGAAAAGTAGGGTGGGGGGTATAGTCAAATTGGTATAAAATCATTGAAATTATGATATTTAGCTCAGTCTCGCTCGAGATGGAGTACATAGTTGACCTCCAGGGTTTTAAAAAACCTTCCAACGAGTTTGTGTTGAAAGAATTTTCGATGGTTTCCCTGTGTGATTGTGATGTGGCCCCGATCACATTTGTCTTCGGACCGCCTTGTGCATGGAACGATTTACCCGTAAAATATAGATGTACGAATGCATGGCTGACACGCAATTTCCATGGCATACCGTGGTGCTTCGGTGCGATCCCATATGAAGCAACATCGGAAATAATTCGCGGCGTTTTACAAAACGCTCGAACGATCTATGTGAAGGGGTCGGAAAAAAAAGACTGGATGACGACAATCTTAATGGAGGAGGAGGAACGTGGACGCATTGTTAATCTAGAACTTCTCGATTGCCCTTCGATTCAAAAGTTCCACAAGCCGGTACCCGCTGGATGTCCCTATCACGCAAACTCTACAAAGTTTAATTGTGCTATGAAAAATGTACAAGCGCTGAAAAATTGGATACTCGAACCTTATGATTGAATTTTTTTCTTCTTCTGAATAAATCAATCCTAAAGATCATACACGTTTTATGTTTTTCTTTTTAAAACCCTCCTCTATCATCCCTTGATCAAGCAGCATTATAACCTTAGCAAATCATTAAAGGGAACGATATACGAATAATCTCAAGAATTTCTTTATGTGTATCCAGAGAGACAGTGGCTTGTGGACGATGAACAGCTGTATTACGCCAAGGTTCACCGTGTGATCGTCTCTTTATCGGAAGTAACCGAATACACGGTGAAGAGAGAAAAAATATAGGTCGCATATTTGTCGCGTCATTGCCGCCGACACGTATTCTTTCGTTGCACTCCCCAATCATTCGAACGTTCTTTTTCGGGACTCTTTAGAAGAACATCGCAATACGATTAAAGTATCTCTCTCTCTCTGTTACACACATAAATATAGCGCGAAGCTAATAAGATTGTATTAAGAGCGTGGACGATGCACAGCTGTAGCACGCTGAGGTTCGCCGTGAATCTCTTATCGGAAGTAACCGAACATCGCGAAGAGAGAGAAAAAATATGGGTCGCATATTTGTCGCCGCGTATTCTTTCGTTGCACTCCCCACTAACTCGAACGTCTTCCGCGCAACTCTATAGAAGAACATCGCAATACTTCCGGACTATTAACATATCTCTCTCTCTCTCTCTCTCTCTCTCTCTCTCTCTATCTCTCTCTGTCACACGTTAATGTAACGCGAAGCTAACGCTAGAGGAATATATTTTATGAGACACACAAGATTTTTCTTCCTCAAACGAATTTATTTCAAGTGAAAAAATTTATATATATATATATGTTTACATTATTGAAATTTTTTTTCACTCGTAAATAAATTCACATTGATTATATTTGCCACCAAGACGACGAATGGACAGATGATTTCCTTTAGCCGCGCAGACCAACTGTTGACGATGTTCTGCACTTTCTCGCAAGAACTTTGTGATCGTCGTTGGCAAATATACGGAGTACTCGTTATTCAGGTCTATGATAACTTGTTCCCCGAAACTGGTGGTAATCATCTTCACGTTAGTGACCTTCAAAATGTTTCCAGGCTCCAGCTCGATGAACTTTTTTGTCGGTAGGAAATTGTTCATATGACTAATTTTGTTGATTTTCGTCAAGTCCATGATGGTGTTGCTGCTGCTGCTGCTGTTGGCGGGGTGTTCAGTTGAGAGAGCCTTTCGAACAGAATATCGATGTCACTTTTCGATTGAATGATTTTTTTATTTCGTTAATGTCTTCCAGAAATAATTGAACTCTCACCTTCAATATTGTCCGTTTTCAAATGTTTTCCGTTGGACTCAACTCTCGTCTTCAATATTTTCCGTTTGTAATTGTGATCGTGCATTCAGCTATCACTCCAAGACAACTGATGGAGCATCGTAGAAGTCCCCCCTTTATATGCTGTAACGGGTTTTCTCGTCCGAACACTTCCGGGCCCGTACCGCTCCCGAAGCCTACCGGGTGTCCGAGAACCCGCCGGGTGGACGTGGGCGCCAGGTACCGGAGTACCGCCGACCGAAGGTCGACTTGTGATTTTGTCCACCCGAGCGCGGTCCCTTGATGTTGGGACACCCGGTGTGGAACGGTACGACCCAGGCGGTCCGACTAGCTCGGCTCGTCGGCGAAGATGGTAGAGGGGCAGGAGGGGGAGAGGGCCGAGGGGGTCCCCTTAGGGAACCACGGGACAGGGTTTCGCAAAATAACATACAAGCTGCATCGTGTTGTAATTGACAAGGTTTTATTCAGGTTGGGCCACTTGGCTCTTACATTCCGTTTGCCGCAAACGCGGGGTTGCCTCGTGCAACCCACGGTCGGTACGGCGGCCGACATCCCGGACCGCCGCCTAAGCATGTCTTGCTTAATCGACTGACGATGTCGATAACGATAAATACCGCTGGTAATCCGAGGGGGTCTGATAATCCAGGAGGTAGCCTAACCCGAAAGAAAATACCAGAGGAAACCCGAATTATGACGATAATCGAGTAGGTAACCTAAGGAACGGGGATAAATACCGCAGGTATTTCGAGATGTTCGGATAATCAGGGAGGTAGCCTAACCCGAGAGAAAATACCAGAGGAAACCCAAATTATGACGATAATCGGGTAGGTAACTTAAATAACGGGGATAAATACCGCAGGTATTTTGAGGTGTTCGGATAATCAAGGAGGTAGCCTAACCCGAGAGAAAATACCGGAGGAAACCCAAATTATGACGATAATCGGGTAGGTAACCTAAATATCCTGTAGATACCTCAGTTGACTTCCGCCACTGGGTAGGCAACCTAAAGATCCCGTAAATACCTCAGCTGACTTTCGTCACTGGGTAGGTAGCCTAAATACCCCGGGAATACCTCAGCTGACTTTCGTCACTGGGTAGGCAACCTAAAGATCCCGTAAATACCTCAGCTGACTTTCGTCACTGGGTAGGTAGCCTAAATATCCCGTAAATACCTCAGCTGACTTTCGTCACTGGGTAGGTGGCCTAAAGGTCCCGTAAATACCTCAATACATTAGATAAATATCGTCGATAACTTGGGGAATGTCGATCAGCAAATAGGCAACCTAATTAACACACACAAATACCGCAGGTACGTGGCAGGTATCGGATGGCGAATCGGTAACCTCAATACATTAGGTAAATACCGTCTATAACTCGAGCGAGGTCGAGCGGCAAATAGGCAACCTGATTAACGCCCACAAATACCGCAGGTACTTGGTGGAGGTCCGATGGCGAATAGGTAACCGCAATACATTAGGTAAATACCGTCTATAACTCGAGCGATGTCGAGTGGCAAATAGGCAACCTAATTAACGCACCCAAATACCGCAGGTACTTGGTAGGTGTCGGATGGCAAATAGGTAACCTCAATACATGACATAAATATCCTCGATAACTCGGGGGACGCCGATCAACAATTAGGCAACCTAATTAACGCAGCGCAATCTGGCAGGTAACTCGAGCTATTGCGCTACTCTCAAGATACTTGTAGACTTTCGCCACATTTCTTCGAGTGGGTAATTTTGTGGCGAGCACGTATGTCGAGCGGCTTCTATTTCGAAAGAATCTCGCTAACGCTTGACGAACAACAAATGACAACAAAACTCGAGAACGTAAACATTCGCGAGAGAACAAAGGAAACAAAGACAGAAGCTCAAAGGTAAACAAACGCGAGATCAAGCGCTCGATGGCCCTGAGCGCGCGGAGAGACTGGACGAGAGATATACGCACGAACTATGTCGTGTTACATCTTCCGACTCAAAATAAAATATTACTCAAAATTACATAATCTCGCGGAAATTCGTACTTTTCTTTGGGCCAATTTTCGCGGGACATCAGCAAACATTTTTAATTTAACGCCCTAGGCTTAACGAACGATCACGTTAATTAATGATCGGTAACAAACAAAACAATTCCCGAATTGACGCGATACGCAATAAAATTGACCGGAACTTGACGGAACGACCGAGGCTAAGGTACGAGCTCCCTTACAAAAATTATGACTAAACCAGAACTTCCCCAGAGGCGGAAACCCGGGAACAAACGCGACTTTATCGCCGAAACACTCCCACCGGGTGCTGGCCCTCTGAGGACACGAAATTTCCCTCCATGGGACAACCCGTCGCCACTTGGCGTAATTATTAATCAAAGAAATAAAAGGAACCCTAATTTAGAGCTCGTACCTTAAGAACGTAGAGAGACGAGAGAGATCGGGCTCACCGCTGAAGAGTCGCAGCACGGAGACGCTCGCTGCCGGAATCGGGAGGATCCTGCCTCGCAGTCGATGGACAATGATCTTCTTCCTGAGTGACGTGGCTGGGCTTATGGACTCCAAAATCGTGACTACTCAAATAGCCGCGCTCTCGCGGTGCTCCCGGCTCTCGCATGCCCCACTCACGCGCCCCTCCTCTCTTTTCACGCGCTCCCCTGTTATCGCGTTAGTCTCCGTCTAGGAGATTTTCCCCTATTTACCTCAGATGCCATGGCCACGGCCCCGCTCTACCGCGCTACCCCGCGCGTACGCGACTGTCCTCGCAGCGAATAATTGACTGCCCCCCCCCCGAACCTCTTCCCCTAGGAACCGCGGCGGGACCTCGAACGCGGGGGGGAGGCCTCCCTCGCATTTCCCCACCGTCCTGGGAATAGCAGTGGGCCCACGCGATATATTACCAGGTGAACTACACCCCCGGTCGCCGATCCACCGCCCCGACCCCCTTCTACGGGGCGCCGGTCTTACGCGGTCCATGAGGCCCGAGGGGACAGTAGGGATGGTGCAACTCCGGGTTGCTGAGTCGAGAGGGACGGGCGACACGGTAAACTTGGCCTTATTCCGGCGTCTCCTCCGGCATCCAATCCGCGAGCACTGTTGTCCGACGCTCGCCTGCCTCTGAGTGGAGGCGCGTGTGTGTCTTCGTGGACCAACCCGCGCGAGGTTTTGCGGAGCGCGAAACCGGAAGCCGGGACATCTCGGGTAGCAATAACGCGCTGCTTCAGGGTAATATGGACGCGCAAGCGATCGTTCCCCGATACATCGTTCCGTCCTCCATACTAACTGTCCTAAAAACTGTCCCAAATATTTTATTTATGGGATTTTAACTTCGTCCATTTATCCGCGGCTCACGAGCCGGTAGGTAAACACACAGGTAAGACGTGGCGGTTTCCGGAATAAAATTACAAAAAAAAGGTATAATATTCCGCCACGTTGTGAGTCGACGATCTCGGAGCCACCCAGAATCGACCCAGGACGCCTCAGGGTCGTAAACCCAACCCACTGGTCGACACCGCTCGAGAATGGACGTGACCCCCTAATTTGTCACGTCACAATGCCTAACCCCCCACTCTCTAGAATATTCAAAGTCGCCATGGAATATTCTAGAACATCTTGTAACTCCTCACAACGGGCTACACACAATTATTATTATTAAGTCAACTGCGTAACTTATATATATATTCAACAGCATAAAGAAGCCCCGGTAATCTGTCCTTGAAAAAGCCCCCCTCCCCTTACATTACATGCGGGGAGGGAACATATATATATATATATATGCCTAACTCCCCACTCTCTAGAATATTCAAAGTCACCATGGAATATTCTAGAACATCGTGTAACTCCTTACAACGGGATACACACAATTATTATTAAGTCAACTACGTAGTTTATTATATATATTCAATAGCATAAAGAAGCCCTGGAAATCTGTCCTTGAAAAATGCCCCCCCACCCCCTACATTCCATGAGCCATCGCATTGATACATTATTATTATCATCAATAAATCGACTGCGTACTTTATTATATATATATTCAACGGGATAAACAAGCCCCAAAAATCAGTCCTTGAAAATGCCCACCTCCCCCTACATTCCATGCGGGGAGGGGACATATATATATATGCCTAACCCCCTACTCTTCGAAGTCGCCATGGAATATTCTAGAACATCGTGTAACTCCCTACAACGGGATACACACGATTATTATTAAGCCAACTACGTCGTTTATTATATATATATATATACAACAGCATAAAGAAGCCCCGGAAATCTGTCCTTGAAAATGCCCCCCACCCCCTACATTCCATGCGGGGAGGGGATATATATTGTAACGGGTTTTTCTCGTCCGCACACTTCTGGGCCCGTACCGCTCCCGAAGCCTACCGGGTGTCCGAGAACCCGCCGGGTGGACGTGGGCGCCACGTACCGGAGTACCGCCGACCGAAGGTCGACTTGTGATTTTGTCCACCCGAGCGCGGTCCCTTGATGTTGGGACACCCGGTGTGGAACGGTACGACCCAGGCGGTCCGACTAGCTCGGCTCGTCGGCGAAGATGGTAGAGGGGCAGGGTCGGAACTGGAGTGCCAGGAGGTTCCCTTTGGGAACCACGGAACAGGGTTTCGCGAAATAATGTACAAACGGGGTCGAGTGGTAATTGACAATGTTTTATTCAGGTTGGGCCACTTGGCTCTTACATTTCGTTTGCCGCAAACGCGGGGTTGCCTCGTGCAACCCACGGTCGGTACGGCGGTCGACATCTCGGACCGCCGCCGAAACAGCCTTACTTAATCGACTAACGATGGGGGTGACAATAAACATCGCTGGTGAGCCGAGGGTTTCTCATAATCCAGTAGGTAGCCTAACCCGAACGAAAATCCCAGAGGAAACCCGAATTATGACGATAATCGGGTAGGTGACCTAAATAACGTGGATAAATACCGCAGGTATTTCGGGATGTTCCGATAACCAAGGAGGTAGCCTAACCCGAGAGAAAATACCGGAGGAAACCCGAATTATGACGATAAGCGGGTAGGTAACCTAAATAACTGGAATAAATACCGCAGGTATTTTGCGAGGTTCGAATAATCCAGGAGATAACCGTACCCTGGAGAAAATACCGGAGGGAACCCGACTTATGACGATAATCGGGTAGGTAACCTAAATAACGTGGATAAATACCGCAGGTATTTCGAGATGTTCGGATAACCAAGGAGGTAGCCTAACCCGAGAGAAAATACCGGAAGAAACCCGAATTATGACGATAATCGGGTAGGTAACCTAAATAACGGAGATAAATACCGCAGGTATTTCGAGATGTCCGGGTAATCAAGGAGGTAGCGTAAATATCCCGCAAATGCCTCAGCTGACTTCCGTCACGGGGTAGGTAGCCTACAAATCCCGTAAATACCTCAGCTGACTTTCGCCACTGGGTAGGTAACCTAAAAGTCCCGTAAATACCTCCGCTGACTTTCGTCACTGGGTAGGTAACCTAAAAGTCCCGTAAATACCTCAGCTGACTTTCGTCACTGGGTAGGTAACCTAAAATTCCCGTAAATACCTCAGCTGACTTTCGTCACTGGGTAGGTAACCTAAAAATCCCGTAAATACCTCAGCTGACTTTCGTCACTGGGTAGGTAACCTAAAAATCCCGTAAATACCTCCGCTGACTTTCGTCACTGGGTAGGTAACCTAAAAATCCCGTAAATACCTCAGCTGACTTTCGTCACTGGGTAGGTAACCTAAAAATCCCGTAAATACCTCAGCTGACTTTCGTCACCGGGTAGGTAACCTAAAATTCCCGTGAATACCTCAATCCATTAGATAAATATCGTCGATACTGGGGGAATGTCGATCAGCAAGTAGGCAACCTAACTAACACACATAAATACCGCAGGTACGCGGTAGGTATCGGATGGCGAATCGATAACCTTGATACATTAGGTAAATACCGTCTATAACTCGAGCGATGTCGAGTGACAAATAGGCAACCTAATTAACGCACCCAAATACCGCAGGTACTTGGTAGGTGTCGGATGGCGAAGAGGTAACCTCAATACATTACATAAATATCCTCGATAACTCGGGGAACGTCGATCAACAAATAGGCAACCTAATTAACGCAGCGCAATCTGGCGGGTAACTCGAACTATTGCGCTACTCCCAAGATACTTGTAGACTTTCGCCACATTTCTTCGAGGGGGTAATTTTGTGGCGAGCACGTATGTCGAGCGGCTTCTATTTCGAAAGAATCTCGCTAACGCTCGACGAACAATAAATGACAACAAAATTCGAGAACGTAAACATTCGCGAGAGAACAAAGGAAACAAAGACAGAAGCTCAAAGGTAAACAAACGCGAGATCAAGCGCTCGATGGCCCTGAGCGCGCGGAGAGACTGGACGAGAGATATACGCACGAACTATGTCGTATTACATTTTCCGACTCGAAATAAAATATTACTCAAAATTACATAATCTCGCGGAAATTCGTACTTTTCTTTGGGCCAGTTTTCGCGGGACATCAGCAAACATTTTTAATTTAATGCCCTAGGCTTAACGAACGATCACATTAATTACTGATAGATAACAAACAGAACAATTCGCGAATTGACGCGATACGCAATAAAATTGACCGGAACTTGACGGAACGACCGAGGCTAAGGTACGAGCTCCCTTACAAAATTTATAACTCAAACGGTACTTCCCCAGAGGCGGAAACCCGGGAACACACGCGACTTCATCGCCGAAAAACTCCCGCCGGGTTCCGGCCCTCTGGGGACAGAAAATTTCCCTTCATGAGGCAACCCGTCGCCACTTGGTACAATTAATAAAAATAAAATGAAAGGAAAAGAACCCTAATTTCGAGCTCGTACCTTAAGAACGTAGAGAGACGAGAGAGATCGGGCTCACCGCTGGAGGATCGCCGCACGGAGAAGCTCGCTGCGTGAAACGGGAGGATCCTGCCTCGCGATCGATCGGCCTATCCTTTTTCGGAGTGACGCGGCTGGGCTCGTTGACTCCGAAATCGTGACTCCCCAAAATAGCCGCGCTCTCGCGGTGCTCCCGGCTCTCACGTGCCCCACTCACGCGCCCCTCCCCTCTTTTCACGCGCTCCCCTGTTATCGCGTTATTCTCCGTCTAGATTTTCCCCTATTTCCCTCAGATGCCCCGAACACGGCCCCGCTCTACCGCGCCACCTCGCGCGTACGCGACTGTCCTCGCAGCGAAAAATGGACTGCCCCTCGAACCTCTTCCCCTAGGGACCGAGGCGGGACCTCGAACACGGGGGGGAGGCCTCCCTCGCATTTCCCCAACGTCCTGGGAATAGCGGTGGGCCCACGCGATATACCACCAGGTGAACTACACCCCCGGTCGCCGATCCACCGCCCCGACCCCCTTCGATGGGGCGCCGGTCTTACGCGGTCCATGAGGCCCGAGGGGACAGTAGGGATGGTGCAACTCCGGGTTGCTGAGTCGTGAGGGACGGGCGGCACGGTAAACTTGGCCTTATTCTGGCTTCTCCTCCGGCATCCAATCCGCGAGCACGGTTGTCCGACGCTCGCCTGCCTCTGAGTGGAGGCGCGTGTGTGTCCTTGTGGACCAACCCGCGCGAGGTTTTGCGGAGCGCGAAACCGGAAGCCGGGACATCTCGGGTAGCGATAATGCGTTGCTTCGGGGTAATATGGACGCGCAAGCGATCGTTCCCCGATACATCGTTCCATCCTCCATACTAACTGTCCTAAAAACTGTCCCAAACATTTTATCTATGGGTTTTTAACTTCGTCCATTTATCCGCGGCTCACGAGCCGGTAGGTAAACACACAGGTAAGACGTGGCGGTTTCCGGAATAAAATTACAAAAAAAAGGTATAATATTCGGCCACGTCGTGAGTCGACGATCTCGGAGCCACCCAGAATCGACCCAGGACGCCTCAGGGTCGTAAACCCGACCCACTGGTCGACACCGCTCGAGAATGGACGTGACCCCCTAATTTGTCACGTCACAATATATATATATATATATATATATATGCCTAACCCCCACTCTCTAGAATATTCAAAGTCGCCATGGAATATTTTAGAATATCATCTAACTCCTTTCAACGGGATACACACAATTATTATTATATATATTCAACAGCCTACAGAAGCCCCGGAAATCTGTCCTTGAAAATGCCCCCCACCCCCTACATTCCATGAGCCATCGCATCGATAAATTATTATTATTATTATCATCAATAAATCGACTGCGTACTTTATATATATATATTCAACGGGATAAACAAGCCCCGGAATTCAGTCCTTGAAAATGCCCACCTCCCCCTACATTCCATGCGGGGAGGGGACATATATATATATATATATATATATATATATATATATATATATATATATATATATATATATATATATATATATATATGTCAACTGCACAGTTCGTAGGATGACGTCATCCACATTATTTCCTTTTACCCGACGGCACCCCCCCGCGCCCACTTTTGGTCCAGAACCTGTGTTGTACATCTACTCTCCGTCCTGATCGACTATGCGCAATTGCACGTGGTCAATGACTTTGACGGTGATCGGCAGGTAAATGACTTGCGAGGGAACTTCGATGATCTTATATCCTGGCGGTACTGCCGGGAAGAATTCGTGGATCGTGTGCGCTCTGTGCTCGTTGATGTACGCCCCGGACGTGATGTTGCACTCGACTCGCAGCGCGTTGACTCTGAGAATAGCTACCGGCAAGTCCGGCTCTTGAACACGGACTGGAGCTCAATCGCGTCCATCGAGTCTTGAAGTTCAAGCAGAGTGTATGGTTGAAACCCTACATCGAGCTCAACAGCGAATTGCGCAAGAGGGCGCGAAACGACTTCGAGAAAAATCTCTTCAAGCTCATGAACAACGCAGTGTTCGGCAAGACTATGGAGAATGTGCGCAAACACGTTGATGTCAAGCTCGTGAAGAACTGGGGCGGACGTTACGGAGCCGAAGCACTCATCGCCAAGCCCAACTTTTACAGCTGCTCCATCTTCGAGGAGAACGTCGTCGCCATGCAGCTCACTAAGACCGAGGTCTACCTCAACAAATCCATCTACGTCGGCCTGAGCGTATTGGACTTGTCGACGATCCACGTATACGCCTTTCACTATGATTACATGAAGCGAGAATTTGGCGATCGGTGCAAGCTCCTCTACACCGACACCGACAGCCTGCTGTACGAGATTCGCTGCGACGACATCTACGAGATCATGAGGCGTGACATCGAGAGGTTCGATACTTCGGACTACCCATAGCACAACCAGTTTGACATGCCACGAGCCAACAAGAAGGTGGTCGGTCTCATGAAGGACGAGTGCAACGGCAGCATCATGACGGAATTCGTTGGCTTGCGCAGCAAAATGTACAGCGTCCGAGTCGAGGGCCGTGATCGTGTGAAGCGGGTGAAGGGCGTGAAGAGGGCGGTGGTCGAGGCGAGCATCACCTTCGATGACTTTGTGCACTGCCTGCGGGAGAAATTGACGCAGCGCAGGCAGCAGTGCGTGATCAGATCATGCTTGCACAAAGTGTTTACCGAGAGGCAAGTGAAGGTGGCGCTCAGCGCTCACGACGACAAACGTATCCTCCTCCCCGACACCACGGATACGTTGCCGTGGGGGCACTTCAGAGCCCCACCGCGCGCAGTGGAGGGGATAGCGGGGATATGAGCGTCGCGCTTGCGGCCGATTGCCTCATCAGCACGATGGACGGCATCGAGAAGCTCAACAAAATCGCTCTGTTCGAGGATTTCTTGCCCACGAAGAAACTGGCAGCGCTGAGTATAAACAGCGTCTACCGTGTCACCGACCTGAGACAAGTCACAACGAAATACGGCCTGAGAACCGTAGCCACCCTCGACGACGAGTGCCAAGTCTTTCTGCCTAAACGCATCGCGGACGCGTTCGTGAAGGATCCGAAGATGTACGAGCACATGGTGCAAACAGCCACGGACGGGCAATTGCTCCTGAAGTACGTGGGCGGCAGCGAGGCCAAGATGAATCAAATATAATTCAGCATCGATCATAAATAACGTGAAATGTTTTTTATTGCAATAAATGTTCAAACCCATTTACAACTCGGTCTTGTTTATCCAGCTATTGTGCGAACTATCGAATCCCAGCCACTTGACGTAGACTCTGTCGCCACGTTTCCTCAACACTTTTTCCACGAGATACATGTCGGGGTACTTGACTCTCAGAAGCTCCTCCTCGTAGAAACCACCGGCAATGGGCTTGTCTCGGTAGTCCTTCAGCCTGTATGTCACCGGAACGGTCGACTCCATCACTCGACTCACCGTGAACATTTCCGTCGTCCAGGTGGGCGTGTAGCCTTTCTCGAAAACGTGCTTATTCTTGCTGACTCGCACCTTGTCGCCGATTCGGAACTTGGGCGCTTTGCGCTTTTGACAATCACGCGGCTGCAGCAACACAGTTTCGACGTCGGCCACCTCGTTCGGCTTCATTCCGATAGTGCGATGTTTGCTGCTGTTGTATGTAGCTACGAGATCGGGCAAAATGTCGAGCCACTTGTAGGAACCGCGCAGACTGAACTGCAGCCACATCTTGTTCTTGAGTGTGCGATTGAACCGCTCGACGATGGATGCCTTGAGGTTGCTGTACGTCGAGTAGTGATTGATGAGATATCGACTCATGAGGCTCCTGAAGGACGCGTTGTAGAATTCTCTGCCTCGGTCAGTTTGCAGATTCCTCGGTACTCGACCCTGTCGTAGCACGAGTTCCATGGCCGCAGTGACGTCGTTGCCGGTCTTCCGCTTCACGGGAACGGCCCAGGCAAACTTGGACAGCACGTCGATGATTGTGAGCAGATACCTGACACCCCGGTTTTCCCGAGCGTACGGTTGCATCTCCACGAGGTCGGCCTGCCACGTCTCATCCAGTTCTCGCACGTCAAACTTGCGTCGTGGATAATTGCGTCGTGCGGGTTTATGCAGCTCTTCCACCAATCTCCGATGCTCCATGCCGCGTGTCCAACGTTTAATGGCCTCGGAGTTGCGCGTGGCCAACTCCAGAGTCGTTTCAACGTTTACCTCGATAATTCTCAGCCTGTCGTTCACTTGATTCTGCAGAATCTGTATGTTCAGTTGCAGATCGTCAAAATCCTCTCTCAGCCGCGTTTTGATGTGAAACAATTCGCTCAGAGTGCTTTGAACAAGACGTCTCGCGAGACTCAGGTTGACCCCGTCGCGAGGTTCACTCGCGTCGGCCACGTTGCACAATCTTTTGCCCTCTACGTCGTACTGTCCGTCGGTGGTGAGCTTGAATCCGAATCCGGGAGGACCTCGCGTACCGCCCTCAGTTCGTCCTAGCTGATGTCCGAACACGTCGATGCTCATTGTTCAAGTGTGGTTGCAGCGCCCCTTGTGCCCCGCTTATATGACAATACCGGCCTCACGCAGCTCCTCGATGATCGAGATGATCTCGTTGACGTGACTCGAATTGCCGGCCGATCGCTCAGCCATCAGCAGACGCAGTCGATCAACGAGGTCATTCGGGTCATCCCACTACACGTAGTCCATTCGCGTGTTCCTTCGCGCAATCTTGAACCGAGGCAATATACCACTACCGGTGGATGTACCGGCGACCAAGGGCGCCACCCAGTCCCTGTACTTGCTGTTTCTTTGCCTGTGGATGACCTCGTCCGACCTGTAGTGTTTCTTGTGTGCGTTCGTCGTTTGCAGGATTTTCCCATAGACATTCTTGTCTTCCGCGCTCACGAGATGCGCACTGGGTTCCTTCCTGAAGAGCAGTTCGAGCAAGCCGACGCTCGATCGATACTTCCTGTCACCCACAATCACGTCGTCGTTCACGAAACGTATGGGTGAGTCGCCGATCATCATGCTACCGTCTGGCAACTTTCGAACCCCATAAGTCACATCGAGATACTTTTTCCGATTCGTGTTGAGCATGTGAAGATATTTGTCGAGCGCAGGCACTTCCGGCATGTCATAATATTCGTCGGGACTCGTTTTCTGCACGTATTCGTCGGGGCTCGTTTTTTGCTGCTACTGCACGCATTCGTCGGGTGTCATTTTCGGCCATGCTTCCTCCGCGTCGTACGCAGTTTTGAAGGAGCTTTCCATCTTATCATCATCACCACGAGACACCTCCTCCTTCTTAGGCAACGTGTGCCTGGCGTTCACGAGGCGTTCGAGAGGTTTGACGATTGGTTTGAAAGTTTCGTCCAGAGCTTTCTCCATCTTTTGCTTGCCCGCCTTGAGAAGCATGTACTTGCGCTTAATCGCATCCCTCATTTTCTCCATCTGGCTGAGCGTCTGTTTCTCGCGACGGAACTCAGCCGTCACACTGTCGCTTCGACCATCCATAATGCACTACGGGGATCACGTCGCGCACGATATATTTATGGCAAAGCGGTCGAAGCCCTTTCTGTACCTGCCACAGTCGAGTCCACTGCCACGGTTGATTACGAGAAATCCGTGACTGGAGTCGTTCCAGCAGGTCGAGCACAAGTCTCTGAACTGCACGTACGGCATGTCCGTGTTCACGTGATCGTCATAGATGTGTCGGAGATTCATCTCGTCCTGTCGAAAGACGACCAACAGATTGACGTTGTCACGCACCAGGTGCTTGGGGATTTGAGCGTACGATTGACACAGGTAGACGCAATCGATGTTCTTGTGTCGACCCATGCAGTAGAAGGCTCTGACGTTATCCTGTTTCTCGCAGGCTATATCGTCGAATACGATGATTGAATTGGGACGAGCGTCCGCGGGTGATACGACCTGATCGTGTTCGCTGAATGCAAAGTATCCGATACCCTCGAGCGGTGCGAGCACTTTCTCGAGCAGTTTGTACTTTGGCTGATTCAGTGAATTGGAGTACACGTAGACGTTTTCGAATCGCAAACCATTGGGATGTGTGATGAGGGCTAGCAACGCGTTGGTCTTGCCGCAGTTTGACGGACCGCAGAAGACTGCGCGAATACTGGCAGGCAGCAGATCGCCGTGTCGCGTGCCCTGCTTTCGTCCCTCAACGAGCGCATCGAAATTCATCACCGGTAGCTTGTGCACTTGCTCTCGGAAATCCATGACTGAGCCGTCAAGGTATAAATAGCCCGCTTATATACCCCTCGACTTCATTCGCTGGCTGATCGCGTAGTCAGCCAGCTTGTTCAGGACACCTCGACCTGTGTGCATCAGCACACAGGTCGAGGTGTCCTGAACAAGCTCATCAACAGGCTTCCAATCGAGTTGCACATACCGGGCTATCAGTACTGCGGGCCAGGCACGAAGCTAGCGGAACGCGTCACTCGCGGTGATCCCGGTGTAAATCCTCTGGACGCAGCCTGCAAGGAGCACGATATCGCGTACTCGCAAAATCGTGAGAACGTCGCGGCGCGCAATTCGGCCGACCGAGTTTTAGACAGCAGATAGGGCCTGGCAGCGGGTGTTTGCAAGAGACGCCGCTATTGACGAGAAACTTGCCGCTTACTTCGTGGCAAACACCATGAAAGCCAAGTCGAAACTCGGTATGGGGCTGAAGAACAAGAGGCTCCTCATCGCGCTTGCCAAAATAGTGAGAGCCGCCTCGCGATCGACCGGAAGTAATTCTCGCGAAGTCATTCGATCGGCGCTCACGAAGGCTTGCGAAGCTGTGAAGCAAGCTGGCGGAGTGAAGAAGGTGTTGGTGCCACGCGTACTGCCCATCCCGGAGAAAGTGGGCGGAGTTTTGCCGTTCCTCATTCCCTTGTTTGCCGGCTTGAGTGCTACGGGAGCGCTGGTAGGTGGCGCTGCGGGTGTGGCAAAAGCTGTGAATACCGCTAAAGCCGCCGAGCGTCAATTGCAAGAGAATCGCCGACACAACGAGACGATGGAACCTGTCGCTCTCGGTAAGGGGCTCTACCTCAAGCCTCACAAAAAGGGATTTGGTATACACGTGGAGGCGAAAAAAAAAGTTCAACTATCCCAAGCGTCCTCTAACGGACGCCGACCTGCTGAAATACGCGCAGGACGTTCCGCACTTTCACGGTGTGTTCATGAGAAACGATTTGCCGAGGAATGGACCGCATTATCGCGAATCGGCTATCGTAAATCTCGACGACAAGGAAGGACCGGGCACGCACTGGGTGGCCTATCGAAAGCACGACAACAACGTCGTCTACTTTGATAGTTTCGGCGATCTACCACTACCTCGAGAACTCCTAAAGTACCTCGGAGTCGCCGAGGTCAAGTACAATCACACGAGATATCAGGATTTCGACACGTACGAGTGCGGCCATCTTTGTCTGAAATTCTTATATAAGCAGTTGTGAGAGTTCACGCGGAGTCAGTCACGCATCAGCATGGAAGAGTCATTGACTCTCAGCCTGTCGGGACGCTCGTCTCTACTGGAGGCGCAGTACTTTCCGCCGATCGAACTCTCACCCAGCAAGAACTACGTTCTCGGGCTAGTGGAATTCCTCTCGTTCAACTCCGTACCCAACATTGATACTGGTAAAAACAAGTTTTACGCGGGTGGTGAGGTGATTGCGTTGCCGACGGGAAGTTACGAGATCGAAGATATCGAGAAGTACTTGCAAGATGTGCTTGGGCGAAAAGGCATCTCCCTCAACCTCAAGCCCAACAACAACACGCTGCGTAGCTTGCTCAAGTGCAACCGAAGCGTGGATTTTCGACCGGCAGACTCCATCGCTAACCTGTTGGGTTTTGCTGCGCGCGAGCTGTCACCAGATACAACTCACAGCTCGGACTTGCCGGTAGCTATTCTCAGAGTCAACGCGCTGCGAGTCGAGTGCAACATCACGTCCGGGGCGTACATCAACGAGCACAGAGCGCACACGATCCACGAATTCTTCCCGGCAGTACCGCCAGGACATAAGATCATCGAAGTTCCCTCGCAAGTCATTTACCTGCCGATCACCGTCAAAGTCATTGACCACGTGCAATTGCGCATAGTCGATCAGGACGGAGAACTGGTGAATTTTCGCGGTGAAATCATCACTATCAGACTGCACATCAAGGAAGCCAAGTAGACATGGGTATCGTCTACAACAACAAGGTCGGCTATAAAAGCGCGTTACCATGTCGCCCAAGCATCAGTCGTCGACGAGTGTCGAAAACGCTAACACGTCGGAAAATTCAGTTCCTGAGGAGCCTTGGACTCAAAGTTGTCGTTGGTGGTGGTGGAAGAGAGTAACCTGCGTGA
This sequence comes from Ophion obscuratus, assembly GCA_964007375.1. Taxonomy (NCBI): domain Eukaryota; kingdom Metazoa; phylum Arthropoda; class Insecta; order Hymenoptera; family Ichneumonidae; genus Ophion; species Ophion obscuratus. The sequence goes on along the minus strand of OZ023318.1, from coordinate 13,597,721 downwards.
TATTTTGCTGCTGGAATGGAAGAGGCCTTGAACGTGCACTCGCCCGTCGTTTTCGACGAGTCCGTAACGCATTACGAGATTCACGCGCATCAACCCTATACTTCATCGAGTTTCGCCGACAGCGATGAGATTCGCATATCCATTCAGCATCCGGACCTGTGCGTTCTACCGGCGCGAAGCTCCCTACACGTCTGCGGTAGACTCAGCAAAATGAACGGAAATGCCGTCACGGCGACACAGTTCGTTAACAACGCCATCTTGCATCTGTTTGAGGAAATTCGCTACGAGATCAATGCCATAGAGGTGGACAGAAGCAAGAACGTTGGTCTGACGAGTCTCATGAAGGGCTACGCATCACTGAGCCCCGGTCAGATGTTCAGCGTTGAAAACTCTGGCTGGTTCGAAGAGCCGAAGCAACTGACGGACGACAGGGGATACTTCGACGTGTGCATACCGCTCGCCATGATTCTCGGCTTCACCGAGGACTACCGCAAGATCGTCATCAACACGAAGCACGAGCTGATTCTCACGCGATCGAGGAACGACACGAATGCAGTTATTCAAACAGCCCTCGAGAATGGCGCCACCGAGGAATTCAAGATTGAGATCGCTAAAATAGAGTGGCTGATGCCTTACGTGATGCTGTCAACTAAGCACAAGATACGTCTGCTCAGTCACATTGAGAAGGCCATCACTATGTCGTTTCGCATGTGGGAGTTGTACGAATACCCCATGCTCCCAATCACGACGAAACACGTTTGGACGGTCTAGACGTCGAATCAGCTGGAGAAACCGCGCTTCGTCATTCTCGCGCTGCAAACGAATCGACGAGGCGTTCGAACGGCAAACGCTAGCCGCTTCGATCACTGCGCAATAACCAATGTGAAACTGTTCCTCAATTCGTAGTGCTACCCTTACGGTAACCTCAATCTTGACGTGTCGCGCAACCAGTACGCTCAGTTGTACGAGATGTACGCCAGCTTCCAGACTGCGTACTACGCCAAGGAGGCAGAACCCATGCTGACAAAGACAGGCTTCATCGCGCATGCTCCACTCATTGTGATTGACTGCTCGAGAGAGAACGACGCCCTCAAGCAGGCACCGGTTGACGTTCGTATCGAACTAGAGGCTCAATCCAATTTTCCCGCGGGAACTACAGCCTACTGTCTGATCTTGCACGATCGCATCGTAGACTACAATCCCATAAGTGGGGATGTGAGGAAACGCCTCTAGAGTGGAGGGGATGAAGAATCCGCCTATAAATGCGGCTCGTGTCAAGCGTTCATCGTCATTAATCGCAATGGAGTACGTGGTGGATACACAGGGCTTCCAGCGGGACGAGTTTGTACTCAAAGAACTGGCAGTGACTCCGCTCAATGCAGACGTGCAGCCGCTGATTTTCCTCTTCAAACCACCGATCCCATGGTACGATCTCCCGGCCAGGTACAAAAGCATCAATTCCTGGCTCGAACGCAACTACCATCATCTCGACTGGAGCACGGGAGAAGTACCCTACTGCGAGGTGGAAAACGTGCTCCGATCGGTTCTGCACAACGCCAGCGCCATCTACGTGAAGGGACAGCAGAAGCAGCAGTGGCTCGAACGTTTCGGATTCGATGCACGAGACGTCGTGGCGTGTCCCTCGCTGAGGAGAGCCAACAAAGTGGCGGCATTCTGCCCTTACCACGATTCACCCAATTGCGCACTTCGAAATGTCCTGCTGTTGAGGAAGTTTCTCCGAGAGAGCCTCCCGTCCGTTGGACGATCACTCAAACTGTTTCATCAAGTTGGATCCCTCTCTGCCATGGAACCCATCGACATCGCCCAGCTACCCAAGGAATTCATCGTCACCTTCGCTGCACACAGCGTCGATCTCGCCTGCGACAAATTACCCGAATTCCTCAAAAATGACCCCGAAGTCGGCGAGTGTCAACAATGCCGCGAACACGCGGACAAAATTTTGCCACTCAAAAGACAATGTAAACAATGTATCTTGAACTCTTAATAAAAAAACATCTCAAGCGTGAGTGTCACAGCAATCCCGATTGTCAAGTATCCTGATCGCCGGTATCAATTCAAAGGTCTCCGCCTTTGAATTTCCCGCCGAAAAAGGCCCCCTCTTTTGAATTTCCCGCCAAGAGGTTTCTTTTTTTCGAACTGCCCGCTGAAAAGTATCCGCGCTTTGAATTTACCGCCGAAAGGTCTCCGCTTTTTGAATTTCCCGCTTAAAAAGGTCTCACCCCTTTTGAATTTCCCGCCAAAAGGTCTCCGCGCGGTCTTTTCAATTCCCCCCCCCCCCCAAGAGGGTTTTTTTTCTCGAACTTCCCGCTGAAAAGTATCCGCTTTGAATTTACCGCCGAAAGGTCTTCGCCTTTGAATTTCCCGCCAAAAGATATCCCCCCCCCGGTCTTTTGAATTTCCCGCCAAAAGGTCTTTTGAATTTCCCGCCGATTTCCTGTCGGTATGTCGGTAAGGTAGATTCCCACAGGAAACATGTTTGGGTCAGAATTTACCGTCGGTAAGGTAGATTCCCACAGGTACCATGTTTGGGTCAGAATCTTCCGTCGGTAAATTCCTGGGGATTTGCTGGAATCTACCTTACCGACCGTCGGTAAAGTAGATTCCTAAATGGGGGGGGGGGAACCAGCATAGCTTCACTACTAAAAACCATTCCCAATTACATTTGTAATTTGTAATTAGAAAAAAAACCGTTCCCAATTACATTTGTAATTTGTAATTAGAAAAAAAAACCGTTCCCAATTACATTTGTAATTTGTAATTAGAAAAAAAACCGTTCCCAATTACATTTGTAATTTGTAATTAGAAAAAAAACCGTTCCCAATTACATTTGTAATTTGTATTTCACAGTTTTTACAATTATGAATTATAATAGTAATTCGTAACTAAATTATTTCTAATTACAAAATGCCATTGTAATTAGCCTTTTTTTTACTAATTAGAAAATACCGTTGTAATTAGCAATTTTTTTTTACTTATTACAAATTACAGTTGTAATTTGTAATTAGAGTATCATCAATTAAAAAAACGCCCAACACTGGTCCTTTATAATCCTTTTCGGTGGGTACGTACTTTAAACGATCAGCCGCAACGATACCCTGATAAGGCTTCTGACTTCGACGCTCACCTTCGATATCTTCCAAATAATAATGATCATTTCCAATAACCTTTTTGATTTCGTACGGTCCCCGGAATTTAGGAGATAATTTACGACTTTCGCCCGTAGACGGGGCTTCGCAACGAATTAAAACGATATCTCCAGGTTCATATTGTCTCGCCGGTTTTCGAGTCTTATTGAATTGACTACTAAGTTTTTCTCGATTATCTTCGAGGAGCTGCGCTACTTTGTCACAACTATCTTCATCCACGCTTATTGCATCATTCATATTTTGAATTTCCTTTGTTAGAGGATTTTCGCTCGATCCGCATCCTCTATATCGAAACACCAGCTCAAACGGCGTTTTTTTCGTAACCGTATGTACACTGTCATTGATCGCCCACTGAACGTCGTATAGTCGCAAATCCTAATCGTCACAATCCTCATTCGCTATTGTTGACAAACAGCTCAATATTACACTATTGATTTTCTCGACCTGACCGTTCGCTCGCGCCGCGGCTGCCGCAATTTTAACGTGCTGTATGTTGTGTTCGGAGCAGAATTTCTCGAAAACATCCGACGTATACGCGGTTCCTCTATCGCTAATGATTCGCTTAGGTCTCCCGTAGTGAGACAAGAATTCCCTAACGAAGACTAACGTCTCTTCCGACGTTGTGCCGTGCACCGCTTTTAAAACGACGTATTTGCTGAATCCGCAAACAATTGCGATTACATACCTCGCATCGGTCTCAGTCCTTTCAAATGGGCCTAAGTGGTCTATATGCACACTTTAGAACGGCGCGTTACCCTTCCCAAGCGGATGTAAAAATCCTGGGCGTCTCCTTAGCACGGATTTAAAATACCAACAGTTTATACAGCGATTTATATACCGTGTCACAAACTCACGCATTCTTGGAAAATAATAATTCTCCTTTACCTTCGCAAGGGTCTTATCGATTCCTAAGTGAGCCAAGGACCGATGTGCGTCAGACGCTACGTCGTATCGCATATCTTCCGGGACATACAGCCTCCACTTTCCCTCTTTGACGCGATACACCCTTGCATTTCTCATCGTGAATTTAGCGTGCGTTTCTTTGTCTCCCTGTTCCAATCTGTCTCGAACACTGATAATTTCAGCACTACTTCTTTGTAACACAGCTACCCAATCAGTCGCTATTTGAATCCCCAATACTGGCAAACCAGCCACTTCCGTTTCGGCCGCTGGCTCTACGGCGTTTCTGCTTAGCGCGTCAGCGACTGGATTGTTAATGCCCTTGTGATACTCGATTTTATAATTAAACTCGGACAATCGGACGAACCACCGACCAACGCGTGGACTGAGATCGCGTTTCCCTTCGAGTAGTTTCAAACTATTACAATCGGTACGAATTATAAAAGAGATCCTCAATAAGTAAACTCGAAATCGCTCCAAAGCACACACGATTGCCATGGCTACGGTAAATCGCAAACTCCCTAAAACCACGTTCATCATTCTCTGAAATACCGAAGGAGCATTACAAAGGCCAAATGGCATACGCTTGAATTGGTAATGTCCGTCTGGCGTTACAAATGCAGTTTTCTCGCGTGACTTTTTCTCTACCGGCACCTGGTAATAACCGCTAAACAAATTAAGACTGGTAAAATATTTTTGGCCGTGCAATCTATCGATTTGATCGTCTATTAAGGGTAATGGATAACTATTTCGGACGGTAACCTTATTAATCGCACGATAATCGACGCAGATATGGACCTCACCATTTTTCTTGCGAACGAGAAGAATCGGACTCGCAAACGGCGATACACTGTCCTCGACTATATCCGCTGCCTTTAGCTCATCTACCATATCTCGTACCTGTTGTCGCTCATGATACGACAATCGATATGGCCTGTAGTAAATTGGCTTCTCGTCCAGAAGATCGATGCGTAGTTCGGCTCTGTCGGTATATCCGACCTGGTGTACATTTTTCGCCACCAAATCTTTGTACTCGTTCACGAGACCAAGCAGGCGCTCTTGATCGAAATCCTTCAAATCAGTATCGACCTCCTCTGGTTGTATTTCTTATTCGTTCGCGTGTCGCGGACAATCACGACCTTCACAAGCTTCACGTCGAGTGAGCTTCTCGCCTTGACTAATTCTAAGCATTTGACCGGTAATATTTAATACAAGTATTATCGCTTGGCCAGTGTTGTCGGTGGTGATGACGCATCTCGGAATAATGGGACCTACCTATCGTATCCCACCTTCAACGCATAACTCCTTGTTTGCCAATGTACCTCGAACAACAATATGGCCCAAAAAGTTGTTTGGCACCACGCGCGCCTCGTTGGCCCAAAGCATCGTCTTCTCAGAGGTCCTCGGATGTAAATCGATGAGTTCATGTAACGTCGATGCGATGCGAAGTTCTTCGGAAGTGCTCAAGATGATGACGCTCGGATGCTCGGTAAATGGGTGTCCAACTAGAAGGGGTATTTCTTGACATTTGTCTGGTACAACCTGTACCTCTGCTTCAATTTCCACTCCGTCGATAGCAATTCTCGCAGTCAAAACGCGCAATGGCCGAACGAAGTCCCCTCCATAACCGGCTAGCGGCTCAAGCTGCTTCTCTTCGTATGTTTGACCAGTGGTACCGATGGCGTCGCTGCGCATTGTGATCGCGCCACTGCCTAGATCAATGTAGCTCTTGATGGGTTGACCGTTAACAAAAGCGTCTTTGAAATACTTGCGGTGCGTATTACCGTCGACGTGCATCGTAACTGTCTCTTTTTTTATAGATTTTTCGTGGTTCCCTGCCACGTCACTGTTCGTACAATCGCGCGAATAATGTCCGGGCCTATTACATTTGAAGCACCTCGCACTTTTCTGTTTCTTAGGGCAACTTTTCGCAGTGTATCCCTCGTCCTTACAATAAAAACACATGATGATATTACCATCCCTTCCGGTCGACGAGCTTGCCGAGTTTGTCCCTGTTGACTTGTGCGTGTCTATTCCTGTTGACACCGATCGAATACCGATTGAATACTGTTGACACCGATCGAAAACTGGCGCCTCCTAAGGCGCCAGTTTTCAGATCCGGTAAGAGTTCGCTTGGGCTATGATAACGGCTCAATGGCCCCAAATAATCGCGGAATCGTAAATTTCCCAGTCCGTCTACGATCCACTCTATCGTTTCAGACTCGTCCATCTTGGCTGTATTGCATAGCGCCAATTTTTCATAGTAGTACTCCACCACGTGTTGATTAGGCTTTTTCCGATAATGTTGGGCATCTAAACGCGCAGATCTTGACGATTTTTCACACGGAAAAATTTTCTTTTAACAAGTCTTTCCAATCGTTCCACGCAGGCTCTTGTCGCGGCAAACTGTCGCGCCATTTTCGCGCGACTCCAGCGAGTTTCGAGAGCGCGTAGTGTCTGATGGCTATATCGTCCCAGTCATATAGATCCCCGTACGCTTCAATCTTGTCGATCCACTGCATGATATCGAGTTTATTATCGATCGGCTCGAACTCAGGCAAAACATTTGCCACGATGGGAAAATGGCGGTAGTCCTGCGTCCTCGGTGGATCTTGCGGGTCGTCAGTCATCTTGAGTATTCGGCTTCTTGCGCTCACACACAAAGAAAAATCTCCCCACTGGTACTTTGCGTAATGACTAGCCCTCAAAATGCGCTTTACGACACCAAAAGTATCCACAACGCACCGCTTGCCCTTTTTATTGTTCACACGTTTCTACGCCTCGAGCCAATTGCCGCGCACGTGTATTACTACGCCGTTATTCATCGGGCCTTACCCTTTTTTTAAGGTCAAAAGGATCCCTCATGATTATCGCGACACAGTGCCATTGCACGCAGGTGATTTCACTTCTGAATTTGTTGGAATAAATAATTTAGTCAGGATTGAATTTGATACGAAGAACTTTTATTCAGCGCATGTTGGGAGTACTCGCTTATCGGACGACGATCTCTGATCTACTCTCTATTTCGCTCGCTTTCTTCTCTCTCCTCCTCACTCACACGTCACTCATTCTCCTTCCATTCGCACTCATTTCCGTCGTCCTCTCCGTGCGAAATTTTCAAATAACAATATGCCCACACGATCATTTATTCCGGCTAGTGCGGCCGCAGTTGGGAAGTGTTGGCTAGGTCATCGCAATATACCGACTTGAGGATTTTAATCATTTGCAACGTCATCTGTAACTCAAATTGCTTAACCAACCATAAGCCAGTCGCTCGATGGAACTACATGTATTCACATAACCACACTTTTTCATCTGTGACCAAGATCGGCTGGGCAGTGACTAGCCAAGGCGTGCACAGCCGCATAGCTGGCTAGGTCATGGCGAGATATACCTACTTGCAAGTAGGTATCTCGCCATGAGAATGCTTGCATTCGCAACGCCATCTGTAACTCATGTTGCTCAGCCAGCCACGAGCCAATGGCTCGATAGAACTACACGTAGACACATAACCACACTTTATCATTCGTGACCAAGCTCGGCTGGGCCAAGGGGCGCATAGCCACAGTTAACTAGTGTTGGCTAGGTCATGGCGTCATGCCTACTTGAGAATTTTTTTCTTTTGTAAAGCCATCTAAAACTCAAGTTAGCTAGTCAGCTATGAGCCATTCGCTCGATGGAACTATACGTAGTCACATAACCTCACTTTGTCATTTGTGACCAAGATCAGCTGGGCAGTGACTAGACAAGGGCTGGATAACAAAACATTCACAATATTACTAGCTCATAGCGAGCCAACCATTGGTCAGTTCATATGAGCTCAATTGGGCGAGCCAGTTATTAGGTCGTAACTCAGGCAGGCTAGAACAATTTCTACGCGGGTTGTAAATAACCCCCATCACATCCAGTGCTGGGCAAAATTGTAATAAAAAATTAACAATTACAAATTACTAAAGGTAATTTATAATTAAATAGAATTCCATTAAAATTACTTTTAGTAATAATAATTGAATCGGAGTCCATTAAAATTACTTTCGATAATTGTGATTGAATTAGAGTCCATTGAAATTAGTTCCAGTAATTGTAATTGAATTAGAGTCCATTGAAACTATTTCCAGTAATTGTAATTGAATTGGAGTTAATTAAAATTACATTGAGTCATTTTAATTAAATCGAAGTTCATTAAAATTACTTTCAGTGATCGTAATTGAATGAGAAGTCATTACAATTATTTTCAGTGATTGTAATTAAATCAGAATTTATTAAAATTACTTTCAGTAATGGTAAACCACGGAATGTGGTTTCATTAGATTTTTTTTGCTTGAGAGAATTCTAAGCATAGAAATGACTATCTCGTTTTTTTTCGTAAAAACGAAGCCTCAAGGATTGAATTAAGGTATTCCTTTCGCGGAGGGCCGTATTTTGTGGGGGCATAAGCAGGGCCTTCTGAATCGTCGGTAAATTACAATTGCGCTTAATAGGAAAAATAAGTTACAATGGATTATTATACACAACGATAACCTAGAATAAAACATTTCGCGCAAATTTAGTAGATTGAGACATTTTTACATTTATTCGAAACGTCACGGCTACAAAAATTCGTCTGCTAGTCACATTTTTCCAAGTTTTAACATTAATATTTTCTTTAAACGTACGGTGACCCTCTGTTTTTATTGTGGTTACGGAATCTTTAGACTTTTTTACACCTGTGAGCAGTTTATATTAGGGATCTAGAGTTATTTAGTGTATAAATTATTAGATAGAAATGTGGTCAGCGTGATATGTCCATAAAGCGCTGTATAAATGAGACGATTTTTAGGGCCGTAATTTTTCGTTAAAGGTTCGGTAACTTAGCTTGAAATTTTACCAGTATACTGGGATGTATTTTTACTTCATTATAGACGAAAATCAGTTAAGTGTAAAATATTTGGATTCGTGAAAAGAATACCTTAAGAAAGGGAAAAAAATTGAGTCATGTTTAATATAATAATAGATATGTATTATATTAATATTCGAAACACACAAAGAACATATGGTAATATATGGTAAGATAATCGAAGATTGTTTTCTCAATATGGCTAGAATAATTTTGCGTTTGCCACCGACAGTACTCGTCGTTCGAAATTAATATCAGAGAGTCGGTTATATTTAGGCAGATCCATAATTGTCGCGAAACTGAATAAACGTTCGACTGGAGCAGACGATGGCAGCGGAGTGTTGTAACGAATAAACAGTTTCTTGACCAACGGATAGCTATCCAATAATATCAGATCTGTAGAACGCTCCTTAGTAAACTGAATAATTTGGACCTGTGGATCTTCGTTACGAAATACCGCGCTGGATCTCCCGAACGTAACACACGTTGGCCCAAAGTCAATATCGTAAAATAATTTTTGTTGGAAAATTAATTTTTTTAAACAAATTGTTTGAACGTGACTACGTGAATTGCACATAGTTTCCTATGTTTTTTTGAGACGCTTGTCGAGAATTTGAGATTATTTTTACAAAATAAATTTGTTTAAACAATTTTTTTGATTACAAAACTTATTTTACAAAATTTACTTACTGGTATAATTATGATACAAGTATTATTTGTAGTCGATTTCGTTTAAAAAAATGTCAACTGTTTTTCATAATTTGTTCAAAAAAATTGTTTAAACAACTTAGTTTTGGAAAAGTAATGTCAAATTCCCAACAAGCGACCCAGAAAACATCGGAAAACAAATGCAGCTTACATAGTCACATTGACTGGTCAAGCAAATTGTGGAAACGAATTAATTTTTCATAAATAATGTCGTATTCTTGATTAGCTACCCGAAAAACTTTGGTAACCATATGCAATTTACATATTGACTGTAAAAGACTCGTTCCGATCACAACATTTGAATACTCCAAAAACGGAGAACATCTGTTAGTCTATTTTTTGTTATTTTGCAGATATAACGTCGAAGAAAAAAAATGTATGCATATTCCGAAAGTACAACTATCGACGAACCTTTAGAGCACTTTATTGTGCGAAAATAATCCGATAAGACTTCCGAAATTCAAAATGAAAAAAATGTCACTCAAAAGTTCGTGATTTTTCAACTTATTTTGCAAAAAATATTTTAAAAATAAAATAAAAAATTATTTTAGCGAAATTTTCAGTTGCGCCATTCGAAAGAGGGGCCTTGAAACTAGTCGACAAGGTACTTTAGGAATTTTTTCCCCGACATTTTCATGGTAAATAATCACGTCGAAAAGAAGACTTGTGAAAAGTGTCTTAGTGGCGTTAAAGGGTTAATCGTAAGAAAATTGTAATTGATATAAAAAAGTAACAATTTTCCCAAGTAATTGTAATGAATAATACACAAAATACTATTCTTCCAGTAATTGTAATTGATAACGGAAAAATTACAATTCTTCCGAGTAATTGTAATGAGCAGCAAAAAATTACAACTTTTCCAGCAATTTTATTTGGCAACAAAAAAAATTACAATTACTTCGAGTAATTGTAGTTGATAATCACAAAATTACAATTGTTCATAGTAACTGTAATTAATAAATAAAAATTTATAATTGTTTCCCGTAATTGTAATTAGTGATTAAATATTGCAGTTATTTACAGTAATTGTAATTTACGGGTAATGAAATTATAAAAGCAATGTCTGCTACCCAATTCTTATCACATCACATCATCCTTATCACCTTAAATAATCGCGTAACCGAAGACACAAATATTAAAAAAAAAATTTAACAACACCAAATAGTCGTAAGACAAAAAATTGTTAATTACCGAGGATCTCAGCACACATGTTTGATCAAAAAAGCCAAAGGCAAGCTGTAACCAAATGTAAACAAAAGAACACTGAATAAAAATAATTCCTACTACTACTTAGTAATCTTCCGTGACACAATTCCATGTTGGATTTTGAATGTCCTTAGCCAAGAAGCGGATGCTTGGAAATTTACGGCTGGTATTTCTACAATTTCTCGGGCACGTAAGGCCCATCGTCGAAGATCTATATCATGGAGAGGCCGCCTTTTGCCCGAAGCATCATTAAAAGTGTTTAACGTGTAGTGAGCTATCTTTGTTAACTTTTCTTTGTAGGTGCCACCCTTATTTATACTATGGGCCCACCTGCGCAACTGCGGCTCAGATTTCACCTTTATGAATTTCGTTTGAACAGATGATAATTTTCTATTCCCATTTGCCCCGGATCTCCAGTAATCTACAGCTCTTGTCTTGTATTCGTAACTCAATTCTTCTATATCTTGGGAATATACATTTTCATCAATTTTCGGATCTAGGTATCGTTGTCCGTGCCAATCTGTCATCTTCTATTGCGGCTGCTTCATGAATATCATTTGGTGACAGAATATCCAAACCAGTTTCGACTTCCATTTTCATAGGTTTATCCATCGCTTCAATGATCATGTTTTCTAGATCCTTACTGATCTGTTTTTCCTGTTCGGCGATTGGAGTGCGAGGCAAATTCATAGCACTTATCGCTATGGATAGAAGTTGAATAACATTCACCGGATTAACGTACATTTTTATTTGTATTTCGAACTCAAAATGTATGGATGGCATCTCCGTCGTAACTGCAGCAATAATGATCGTTGGTGAATTTATATGACTTGGAACCCAGTTGATAAGTACACAAAAAAATAACGACGACACATCTATTACCAGAACTGCTATTAATCTTTAATAAGGCGATTTCAAGGTTCTCATGGGGTAGCCGCTCTTTGCACCATAGTCGCTCTTTGCGAAGATTGATTTCTTTCGTTCATTGGTTCTGCTGTTTGTGAAATTAAAATTACAGATAACGATTATATTATGCTGCGTTATAAGCTGATAAGAATGTTTGCATCATTCTGTTCAAGAGTTGCAGCGGAAACCCAAAAACGCTGTAATCTCTGCAAATAATGCCTTCGATAAGGTGAGGGGAATGGAATTTCTTCGTAAATATACAATTGTAATCCAGTTGCTTTCCGAAGCACGAAGTCAGTCCGTGATTGCGAGCCTTGCCTCTGCCCATATGAGTGGGAAACTGATGAGGGATTTTTCACAAGTAATTTACAAATTATTGCAATAAACAACACGCCATTCGTTGCTGTACTCATTATTATCATCATGAACGTCTAGTAGTCGAAGAGTACAACATTTTTTCTCTTCGAACTTTATTTTTATTTCGAAAACGAGAAAATGTGTTTCGATTATTTTTACTGATGGTGCTTTCTTTGTAACCCATTTTTATTTCTACAAATTTTCGTCCATGCTGCACGATGAGAACTTTGAACGTTTGCCTTTCGAGAGCGGGACCGTTGGGGGGGGGGGGGGGGCGCTGGAATGTTACAAATATGCAATAGCGTTATAACACGAACATATATTGACGTGAATTTAGACCGAAATGCCAAAAGGCTAGCTGATTATACGATGCTCTCGGCAAAAAAATCGACGGGCAGGTTCAACCCCTTAATTGTAAGATATCGAAAAAAGAAAAATCCGTATCCGCACTTTACCATTCTCTAAATGTATGCAAATTTACGTCCCAATTGATTAAAAATTCTCGGAGATACGGTTGAAAAAAATTGCATTTTTGCAATAAACAATATGAAATTTGTTGCTATCTGCATCGATCTCATCTCCAATGTATAGTACACCAAAAATAAACATTGTTGCAATTTAAAGTTTGTTCATATCTCGTACTGTTAAAACTTCATCGACGAAAAACGAAAAACACCCCGATTTTCAAGGGTACTTTTCAACCCTGAAAAATCGGGTTCCGCCGATATAAAAAAACACGTGTCGCCTATTTTTACCCATTCTACAAGCATGCCAAATTTCATCGAAATCGGAGACATCGACCTCGCAACGTTTCCTTGTCAGCCGGAAAAACGCTGAATCGCAATCGAACGATTTGAACGTTCTCGAAAGATTGGTTGCGAAAATCCGAGTTAACAGTTAGCTGAAAGATTCAATCGAAAGGCAGTCTTCGGCCAGAAGCCGAGGAGGTCGGTCTCAAGGCATAAAAAGAAATGTAATATTGTTGCCTAATTTTAAATAAAATATAAGATGTTCAAGTTGCAATATCTCGAGTCGGAGATTAACTCGAAAAAGGGAAAAGCCCCCACATATCCTCGCCCTCGAGCATCCGACAACCCACGGTGTCAATTTATGCAAGAGCGAAATTCCGTGCTCTCCGCGGAATTTCTTCATCGCCGTCGGAATTCCTCCATCATCAGAAGCCGGGGCACAGCACTAATTAATTTAAGTAAAAAAATATCAAACAAATAATAATCAATTATAATAAAGAAAAAAATTGCTTGAAATAAATTGTATGTCAGTTTCCGGTGCGTCTCGCTCTCGCAGCACTAATAACATTCAGGTGTTATACAAAAATTAAAAACAAAGAGAAAGCAACAATAAAAAATAAACATGTCAAGAAATGATAGAGCAACTTATTTGAACAACTGTTTATCATTTTCATTCTGGACAAATAGAATGTCGAATATAAAACTGGCTGCGAAAGGACTGCGAAGTGTGGCTACGTCATAAAATAAATATGATTGAAAGTGGTTAGGATAATTCGTTACATATAAAAAAGTAAATAAGAAAAAAAATGAAATAATTAATAATCCATACTGATAAAGAAAATATTTTCTTTTTAAATAAATGATACCCATCAGTCTTTTTAGATAACCTTACTGATGCTATGCCGATTGTGCTGAGGCATTATATAAAAATAATTTACTATAATTATTACTACTTACCTTGTCATGAACCGCAATAGGCATAGAATTTACAATGAGGGTAAGGTACAAGGAATTACCTCGGTTTTTGTTACTTTCAAATCCTTTAAACGTATGACATACAAGCCACGATTTTCGCACCGTTTGACACTGTTGAGCTGCATCGCGCATGCGCTGATTTTCTATCCCTAGATCACAGCGCTACTCTGGTTGTCACAAGATGAGATAGTTTACCGCCCGTGAAATGAGCCATCCCCACGATCAAGAAGACACTAGAGGTAAGGAGTACGAACGCAGTGTTGAAGAAAGCTCAATAAACTTAGCCGGTGATTATGGAAATATCGAATTCTTTTCCATGCCAATCGATTGTTAGTCGTTTCTTAGTTTTTCTTAGACAAAATCCAGCGTTTGCTAGACTTTATTTATTTAATAATACGAAAAACAAATTTCATGTCAAAGTTAGCCGCAGAAAAATGCTTTTCTAATGATTTCGAACTTTTCTTCGTAACCAATCGTTTGTTAGTCGTTTATTAGTGATTGTTAGTCGATTTTTATCGTTTGTTAGAGCTTAATTTTGAATTTATCGTTAAAAAACGTTCCATTCCGATAACACGCTGCAAGCCACGTGAAGTTGGCAGTATTGCCCCGACCGCTGAGATGGGCTTTGCACATGTAACTCCTCAATTTCAGCGAAATGCTGATTATTCCAATTCTAGTCGATTGTTAGTCGTTTGTTAGCGTTTGTTAGACAAAATCCAGTGTTTGTTAGACTTTATTTATTTAATAATACGAAAAACAATTTTCATATAAAAGTTAGTTGCAGGAAAATGCTTTTCTAATGACTTCGAACTTTTCTTCGTAACCAATCGTTTGTTAGTCGTTTGTTAGTGAATGTTAGACGATTTTTATCGTTAAAAAACTTTTCATTCTCATCGCACGGTGCAAGCCACGTGAAGTTGGCAGCATTGTCACGACGGCAGAGCACGGCTTTGCGCATGTGACTCCTCAATTTCAGCAAAATGCTGATTATTTCAATCCTACTCGATTGTTAGTCGTTTGTTAGTATTTGTTAGACAAAATCCAGCGTTTGTTAGATTTTATTTAGTTAATAATCCGAAAAACAAATTTCATGTCAAACTTAGCCGCGGGAAAATGGTTTTGTAATGATTTCGAACTTTTCTTCGTAACCAATTGATTGTTAGTCGTTTGTTAGTAATTGTTGGTCAATTTTTATGGTTTGTTAGAGTTGAAATTTCATTTTATCGTTAAAAAACCTTTCATTCCCATAGCACTCTGCAAGCCACGTGAAGTTGGCAGCATTGCCACGACGGCTGAGAACGTCTTTACCCATGTAACTCCTCAATTTCAGCAAAATGCTGATTCCTCTTATCCTACTCGATGAGTCCATTGTTAGTGATGGATAGTCCATTTTGATCGTTTGTTAGCGCTTAATTTTTATTTAATCGTTGATAAACTTTTCGGCCTTAGGGTGCCCCACAGGCCACGTGAAGTCGGTAGTTTTGCCACGACAGCTGAGAACGGCCCCTCTGTGGAAACGGCCCACCGAAATCAACATCCAAGCTTTTTATCGTGACAAATCGTTTGTTGGTCGTTTGTTGATCATTGTTGGATGAATTGCAATCTTTGTTGGATCTTTTTTGAAGCACAGGTTAAAAAATAAAATGTAACGCGAAATTGACCGATTTCTTAACATTTCAACCGTTTTGAGGTGCTATCGAAGCACAAACGTTTGTTGGTTATGAATATCATAATTAGAAGCTTCGTTGGTTCTCCGTATTATTTAAATCAATAGATGAAATGTACATCCCCGTGTTACATGATGTCATAAAATCATAGGGCCGCGTTCGCAATGTCTGCATCGACAGAATGTCTAACCAATCGGATATGCGTACGGGAATTAACCAATCAGCGAGCAGCTCCAGCAGTTGAGAAAACATGCCACATGTTGTGCAATGGAAACGCAAACATTTGTTGGTTATGA
Organism: Ophion obscuratus; assembly: GCA_964007375.1. Classification (NCBI taxonomy): domain Eukaryota; kingdom Metazoa; phylum Arthropoda; class Insecta; order Hymenoptera; family Ichneumonidae; genus Ophion; species Ophion obscuratus. Next base: position 13,581,914 of record OZ023318.1, on the reverse strand, counting down.
ATATTATAATTAGAAGCTTTGTTCGTTTTCCGTATAATTTAAATCAATATGTTTATCATATGTTTATTATATGTTTATCATTCAATGTTTTTCCACTGCTGGAGCTGCTCGCTGATTGGTTAATTCCCGAACGCCTATCCGATTGGTTAGACATTCTGTCGACGCAGACAGTGCGAACGCGGCCGTATTATTTTATAACGCCATGTAACACGGGGATGTACATTTCATCTATTGAGTTAAATAATACGGAGAACCAACGAAGCTTCTAATTATGATATTCATAACTAACAAACGTTTGCGCTGCTATTAGACCTTAAAACAGTTGAAATGTTAAGAAATCGGTCAATTTCAGGTTTGATTTTATTTTTTGTCCTGTGTTTTAAAAAAGGCCCGACAAAGATTGCAATTGATCGAATAATGACCAACAAGCGACCAACAAACGATTTGACATGAGAAAAAGCTTGGATGTTGATTTCGATGGGCCATTTTCACAGAGGGGCCATTCTCAGCTGTCGTGGCAAAACTACCGACTTCACGTGGCTTGTGGGGTACCCTAAGGCCGAAAACTTTATCAACGATTAAATAAAAATTAAGCGCTAACAAACGATCAAAATGGACTAACGATCACTAACAATGGACTCATCGAGTACGATGCTATGCAGAGTGCTATGGGAATGAAAGGTGTTTTAACGATAAAATGGAAATTCAACTCTAACAAACCATAAAAATTGACTAACAATTACTAACAAACGACTAACAACCGATTGGTTACGAAGAAAAGTTCGAAATCATTACAAAACCATTTTCCCGCGGCTAAGTTTGACATGAAATTTGTTTTTCGGATTATTAAATAAATAAAGTTTAACAAACGCTGGATTTTATCTAACAAATACTAACAAACGACTAACAATCGAGGAGGATTGAAATAATGAGCACTTTGCTGAAATTGAGGAGTTACATGGGCAAAGCCGTGCTCGGCCGTCGTGGCAATGCTGCCAACTTCACATGGCCCGCAGCGTGCTATAGGGATGAAAAGTTTTTTAACGATAAAGTTAAAATTAAGCTCTAATAAACGATAAAAATCGACTAACAATTACTAACAAACGACTAACAAACGATTGGTTACGAAGAAAAGTTCGAAATCAGTAGGAAGCATTTTCCTGCGGCTAACTTGGATGGCAAACGCTGGATGTTGTCTAACAAACATTAACAAACGACTATCAATCAATTGGCATGAAAAAGAATTCGATATTCTTGTAGTCGCCAGGTAAGTTTATTGAGCTGGAACCTAACCTAGCTGTACAATTGGCTGACGTAGGCAAATTATGATATTCAGTGTCAAAAATGCATGATGGACCTAAATACAATTAAAAGTAACTTTATCGTAAACCTGAAAAAAAAACAAGAGACTATAGTTATCCAAGTGGGTACAATGAATATGAATGTTTTTTATATTGATGTCAATGTGAGCTCGTGTTGGTCGAGGGGTTCGGTGCAAGCTTCGTAATGCTGCTTTCAGGGGTTCGATCCCTGTGCGGTCGGTTTTTTTAAAACATGTTTTCGCTTTTATAAAAAAAATAGGCTTTACGCGTTGTTTTAATTGACCGGAAAATAAGTGGCAACTATTCCAGACCGAAACACTTGCAGGATGTATTTCTTGAAAATGAAACAAATACTTAAGAAACAGTGCTTCTTTTGCAATTTTTTATTTCCTCTTCGAAAGTTTTTAATACATGTCCCAAGAAACATTTTCAATAATCTCTACTTTGCAGTTTCCGAAACGGTTTGCGTTGGTAAATTAAAAAAAAACACCTCTTTTCCGACGTTTAAGCGAAGGACTCTCGAGTAGGATAAATGAAAGTAATTCACTAACTTTGTTTTATGTTTTCCAGCCTGGAAAGTATTTATTGTAATGATCTCAATAATTTTTCATTTTTTTCAGGTTCCCGGCTTTAACGCCTGTTTCGCCCATTCTTGATGAATATATTTCGGTTCAAAATGATTTTCGCACATGTGTCTCGGCTCTAATTTCCCAACTGCCGGTATGGCGGCCTCCCATTTTTTTAACTGCGCCAAGTCTCTCGGCACCCGAAACCTTGGGTGTTTCGATTTTTCACTCCGAGAGCCTGTTTTACACGTCGGCACAATACACCACTTAGTCATTTTTCAATATTATCGTTTTTACAAGCTTACAAGTAGAGCACGTCGCGTGTGGTCGCGTGAATCAGCAGTTATGTTTGGGTTTTGTTTACTTTTGAAATATATTGCCGTCTCTCTCACACAGCAGCCTTCATCAATCTATAGCAGCGATCCTCGTGGTCACGAGTTGAATCAGTCGGTGCTTCAATAAGACACCATCCCCCACCACTGAAATTTTGAGCCAGTTTCAAGACCCAGAGGCGGTTTATACACTAGGCTCGCTAGGCCCAGGCCTAGGGCGCCGCGGCAAAGGGGGCGCCGCGCGTCGACGGAATCCGCAAGTACGCGCGCCCCATCTTATCTCGCCTCCTTATGATCACCGAGCGGCAGGGCCGGCGGAGTGGGGGAGGGGGGCGCTAACTTTCTCAGGCCTAGGGCGCTAATTTTCGTAAACCGGCCCTGTCAATACCTGTATGTAAGACCATGGTCACGGTCTTATATGCAGGACTGGAAACTCCGTCAGTTTAGGAGGGTAATGGTGAAGATACTTAGTACCTGTGGTCGCGGCCAGAGTCGCTACTATCGCGCGGGATGGACGGGTTCATCGGACAAGTATAATCGACCACGATATTGCGCTTCTGTCTGTTTTGTCACGACGGCTTCTATACGTTAGGGAGGGTACGCAAATTATGTAACGCAATTGTGGGGGGGGGGGGGGGGGGGTGGCCAGGCGTTACGGTCTACGTACGCGGGTAGAGGGGTCAAGGTTTGAGTTACGTCACGATTTTAGAACTGCCAGAAATATAAAAATTGTGCATGCTCAAGTTTTGAATTCAAAACTCACTCGCAATTTTAGCGCGGAAAGTTAACAGTTTTCCATTCGAAATGTCAGTTAAGAGGGGAAGTCACTGTGCAACAACTTATACAGTAGTTTTCCCCGTTGCCGAATTTCCGAAAGTAATATTTAAAAAAAAATTATTGTAATTTTTGTAAGTACATATATTCAAAAATATGTTGGCAACATTTTTAGTCATAAGTCCGAAAATTGACGGAGGTACAGTCACTGTAGTGGGAACAGGTAGCGCGACCGGTTAGTGCCCTCAGTCGCTACAGGTGTGGCATCGTTCACAATAGATGAAGTGCAGGCTCGTATTATTTTGTGAAATATAATGAAGATAAACCTAATGAAGAAATATAATGAAGATAATAATAGAAGAACCGTCATATCACCCGCGACCAGATACTTTAATGTAATTATCAATATTCTAGAAAAAACATAACTTAATATCAAGAAAAAACGGAACGGAAACTTTGAACGCGTTTTTCTCGAAACTACTCTTTTCGACCTTGTCCTTGCGAATACTCAAAAACTTATGAACCGATTTTCAATTTTTTGTTTGACTTTTTTGTAAACGCATTGATCGGTTCTCTGTAGCCGATTTTTTAAATTTTGATATTTACTATTTTTAAAGATTGCTTGAATACAAAAAAGAGCCTTGAAAACAGAAATAAATGCTCAAACTGTCGGCATTTTGTAAACAAAAAAAACCAAATCAAAGGACGACTACGCATAACGATAGCTACATTTGTGTAGATATCAATAAATTATCGAGATTTTATTTACAGATAACCTTTTATAAAGATATCGATGGGACAATGAACAGAATTTTTTTCTTCGTCATCAAATCGTGGCATACATCTCGGTTCGCTTTGAAGATTTTTTCATAAAAATTGGTATGAAACTAGATGGGTATATACATCATAAGATGAGTATAAACGCCATTCTTCTATAATTAGTAATGTCTATGAAAAAAATTGCAATTATTGACGATAAAGCACCCGTTACGTAACGGAATAGATAGGGGTGGGGCGGTCAAATATTGGGTAATTTAGCGTTATGTAATTTGTGTACGACCCCTTAATAATTTCAAATATCAAAGTTATTTTTTAATGTTTTTTCTCCAATGAATTTATTGAATAAATAATACAAAATTTAATAATTCAGCAGTAAAAGTTTTGAAAATATGTATGTAAAATGAGTATGATAATAATGCTTTCTTCATTTTTGTAAGGATTATATTATTGCTATCGACACTCTTCCGTAGTATTTTTCAAATCCTTTTTCTTTACAGCTTCCGTTTGTACAGGGTCCTTCCCCTTAATACATTTTCCATCATACTGCACTTTATATCCCCACCAGGTCTCTGACGAAGAGCAGTTTCAGTAGAACATGACATGTCGCTCGCCGCTAGAGGCGCTGGGAGTCATGTGCCCAGCTCGCTCTCAGCAAACGTAGGCATTGCGTTATTTAATAGCAATAATAGTTATAATAGCACACCTAATACACTAAATAACTGATTGTTACGAGCGATCGCCTGAAATTAGCTAGTGGTGTGGTCGCCATGACAATAGGACAATAATTCAAAATGGGCCACCGATTGAAGACGCCATCGAGCCTAGAGTGGGAGGAGTCTGAGCTGTGCATTTCAAAGTGGCTACAAAAATGTGTGCAAACAGGGATAGCGCTACTCCCTCTAAGACCTTGAGAAGTAAGCTGAATATCGATGTCGTGTAAGTGATGGAAGCGGATCAGCCCCCTGACACTGGCCCACTATTCCGATACGATAAACTAAAACGCGTTTTGTCCCGGTTTTTTAGTTCTTGAAAGCGCCACTACCTAGCGTTGGCTGTTATGTGACAGCCTTCGGCTCTAAATACTTCGATCAGCTGAACGATTCGATAGTTTCGTTCCGTGCTGTTATCGTTATTGCGATAACAGCACGTACTGTTACAGCGATAATAGGATCCATCATACACGCGAATAATGGTTTTCGTAAAGTTATCTACACTAGACTTTTATTCATGTAAAATATTCGAAACACCGCTGCAACTATATGCATGCCTGTCACACGACTACTAGCGGCACAGTGCGGAAAGGACATTTTTCGAACAGCATTTATCTACCAGTGTCAGCCCCCTGAAGCGGATCAAATACGCATCCTAGCCACGGTCTTACATACAGGTCTTGCAACGAAGCCAAATTTTCGTGGTGGGGCTAGGCACGCTTATCGGCTCCACTTTTCGATTCACTGGGCGCCGCTACACGTCGCCACTAGCGAGGGGAAGTGCATTCCCCCATAACTCTTACCCGTGAATAGGGCCAAGGTGTTTACGTCTGTTTTTGTGGCGCGGTTGTCGAAATAACCTTTATTTGCGACCATATACCACGAGGTTCTACGTGATTTACCGTGATACATTTTTTTATCGCGTTTCTACGCATAAATGTGAATTTTTTTGTTAGTGTTTTCGAAAAAAATGCGAAATGGTTACGGGTTGCGCGGTTTGGAATTGTAAAACGGGGTACACAAGTTTTAAGCAAAAATGCTCCGTGTTCCGAGTGCACAGAAATGTCGAACGATACAAAAAATGGCTCTATGCTATACCGGGACTGAAAGAGTCCCAGTACGTGTGTGAAAAACATTTCGAAGAACGATGTATTGTGAGTCATTGGAGAAAAAGGATGTAAATGGTCGTATTATCGCTTTTTATTGGTTTTGTATATTATGCAGTTTACACGACAGTACGGTACAATAAGTTAGGGCAAACGGCGACAGAAGAGCTATTTCTCTCTTCGTCGCGTCACTACTTTCTCTTGCCGTCACGCACCAAGCGGCAGAAATCGGAATAAAAAACAGAACCGCTAAGAGTGCCTACCCCCACTACCACCGTTGACAGACCTGTACGTAAGACCGTGGGTATGATAAAGTCCATATCATACTCTCTGCCCCGTGGGCAGAATTGGCAGACGTGTTGTAAGCGAAACCGCCACCAGACGACGCTTATGTAGCCCAAAAACCGCGGGACTTTGCGAAGACCAAATAGCGCGGTAAAAGCTCGCATATAGCCCAAATTCGTGGTTTTGGTAGGTCATGAAGGAAAAGCACCGATATAAGTTAGAAATTGAATTATTTCTTTAATTATTTTAAAATCAAACATAATCAAATATCTGTATTTCGAGCAGGCTAAAACAATCACACGAATAAACAAATACTTATTCCTTGAGACTACAGTAGTACAAAAATCACCCGGTTTCAATTACAGTCTCATATATGATATATGAATAAGAATATTAAAGTGAATATCTTTACGTTCTCTAGAAATCTAAATCAAGTATGTCCATCAGAGAAACATAAAATTCGTTTAGCAGGTCCTCTGCATTCGAAATTTGAATCTCTGTTACATCAATATTCTTTGGCACATTATCTTGGGCAGGGACAGGGCCAAAGTTCGGATCATCCGGATTCAAGTTGAACTCAGCTTCCCTGGTCGGCTGAGAAGAGGCCGCGGGGGTATATGAGTATATCGGGTTGAAGGAAAATGCTTTTCTATGGTGGTCGTTCGTTATGTAGTTTTATTTCATGATACGTAATTAATAAAAAGTTTTTCTTTTTTACATTTAATGTTTACTTTTCTTCCAATTCATAATCATAAATTTAAAATTCGTGTTGTTTGTGACCATGGATTCAAGCGGGACAATAATAGGCTTTTTGTGTCCATGACGCAATTTCATACAAACTTTAAATCACACTATGTGAATCACATAACAATGACTCGATGGCTGTGTAATTGTATATTTTTATTTAAGATTTGAATAAATATGAATTCACTACGTTCAATTATTTACAGGTATAAAATATATTACTCTAAAACCCATAATGAACGTTACCTCTATACAATAGTTGTTAACGATTGCGTTATCGACTTGGGTGCTCCTCTATTCTTCTATTTTGTCGCACACATACGTATAGTGTGTAAAAAGAACACGATTTTTGTATAAACGTTTTGTTAGCGTGCTGTATTATGTTATGTGATGATATGTTTCTTATGTGCGTGAGTAAATACGTGATGATAATTTATGACCGTAGTAAATTGTGTGTATGTGTGTATTTCCTCACTCCTTGTAAAAATGTACGGATGGTTTTGTTTGAAGCGAAGTATGCAAGGCGCGTCCCGTAGTTACATGGTCTAAGAGCGCAAAGAAAGCCATTTTATTTTCGCATATAGCCCAAATGGCGCTTTAGCGCGTTTCAAAAATTTGGGCCGCGAAATGGTCTCCCAACCCTAGCGGGTTGTGCGATTTTACAAAGTGGTAAGGTCGAAAACATTGAGCCAAATTTTGATTGGTGCGACACTTTTCATGTAAAGTCGCGCGATTTAAAAAAATAGATTGGTCAACCCCACTTACCAGTTATAATTTGGATGGTTGTTCGGTTCTCGCTGCTCCGCTGGTTACTCGCTAGCAGTTATATTGTGGATGGTTATTCGGTTCTCGCGGCCCCGCTCGATTCTCGCTACCAGTATTATTTGGGATGGTTATTCGGTTCTCGCGGCCCCGCTCGATTGTCGCTACCAGTAATATTTGGCATGGTTATTCGGTTCTCGCGGCACCGCTTGATTCTCGCTACCAGTATTATTTTGGATGGTCATTCGGTTCTCGCAGCTCCGCTCGATTCTCGCTACCAGTATTATTTGGGATGGTTATTCGGTTCTCGCGGCCCCGCTCGATTCTCGCTACCAGTATTATTTGGAATGGTTATTCGGTTCTCGCGGCCCCGCTCGATTCTCGCTACCAGTTTTATTTCGGATGGTTATTCGGTTCCCGCGGCCCCGCTCGATTCTCGCTACCAGTAATATTTGGCATGGTTATTCGGTTCTCGCGGCACCGCTCTATTCTCGCTACCAGTATTATTTTGGATAGTTATTCGGTTCTCGCGGCCCCGCTCTATTCTCACTACCAGTTTTATTTTGGATGGTTATTCGGTTCTGGCGGCCCCACTCGTTGGTCGTTACCGCCGAGTTTCTTGGGTTGTGATTATATTTTATTTACTGTCATTACTTTTTTAAATGATGGGATAAATAAAAAAGTGGGATGAAACACAACAGACGGGAAGGGGTTTCGGGATATTGGGAGTAGTAGCATTATAAGCATCAATATTAATTTTTTCTTACACATTTCTTTTGTACATATGTATCAAACGCTATTTCTAATGATTCTTCGGTGCTCTCCTCCTCTAAGCGCGCATTTTTAACCTTCGGCTGCATTCTTGTGCAACGATACGGCTCTTTTAATTCCCTGACAATGTTGTTTTTCTCTTGTGGACAGTTGAAGACGGTTGTTAGCCCGCTCGTGTTACCGTTTTCTTCCGCCCTTACTGAGGTTTTCGTGTTTCGCTGAAGATCCGAGGAATTTTTGAACACTTTTAAAAACTTCTACTTTACGGGCATACAATTAAGATGTAGGAAAAAATATTTTCATCATAAACACACCCGCTCTCCTGGCATTGATGAATAATCATTTCGGTCTTCAGGGACCGACGATAACCGTATCGGGTTAATTAAATATACGTTTATTGATGAACTTACGAATAATAAATAATGTTTGTCCAACTTGGAAATGTGTTATAATTTCTCGCTACTAGTAATCGTGCGTAAACCGGTAAGTCCACTGCTTTGACTCATTACTTTGAAAGAATATTATAAAAGTTTTATTTCATTGGTATAAAATGAAAGAGGTTTGAAAAAAAAATCTTCACACACGTGTTATCGCATTTGTTTCACGTGATTCTTGGTACTTCGATTCAAATTCTGTGAGGAGGGTGTATTAAAATAAATATTACCGATTTCTTTTTTTTACAAAAACGTGGTTTCGCACGGTTTGCAACGGTTCTATTTTTCTTTGCGGAGCATTATCAACTATAAAAGTTTCGGTGTGGACACTCATTATTCACTATTACGGAGGACGCCTCAATGAAAGTACACATTGTACATATATATACAGTTACGTATCGTTATGATTGTTTTTTTAAATAGGTTATTTTCATTCTGCACATGTTACCGGTACGCTCATACTTTAAGGTAGTACGTGCGCGAACCTCCTCAGTAGAAAAAAAGTTGATTTTTTTTTATGCTGTAGTAGAAACATAAAAAATGACATCCGCGAAAACTCTGCAGGCCTTACCGGCTAAATACAATAGAAATTAATTCACGAAATCAACGCATTTAACCCGCACCATATAGGGAATCCGTGCGGATCGAACTTTGGAACCGAAATAATAATATTTGCCGGTCAGATCAGAGCTATGCGAAAAGCGACGAATAACACGAAAATTGTCGCGGTCACGTATGCTCCATAATAAATATAGGTTACGGGACATTTCGAGCAGATATCATCGATTCAATCGACTCATTTTTGCGTTCGCTTACCGCATTACACATACACTACAACACACGATTACACATACGGTAAACAAACACATGCTTGACATGTATCGAAAGCACCTGAATACAGCGTTGCCACGGATATTGCCAGAATTATGAAATGGCGGCCTGTGACAACTCAAGTCAAATCTGATTGCGATTTTACTTCACTTACCAAACTATAATACATACAGTTATTACATGCACTTCTCAAATAATTATTTTCTGTATCATGTTTATTACTATACCCAAATACATTATATTTTGCTTTTTTCAGATTCAATAATTTATAGATTTTCTGTCGACTAGTCAATCCGCTATTACTACCTTAACAACTTTTTTATCGCGGGCATATCAGTTATTGTTGCTGTCGTTCCCGGTGTCTTCTTCTTCTTCGTCGTTATCGTTGTCGTCGTCGTTCCTTTCCTCTGCGCTGTCCTCATACACCTCTTCAGTCATCTTTCTCGTTTGTTTCGTTATCGTCGTCGCTGGTGCCGGCATCATAATCGCGATCACTTTCATTTTCTTACAACGCTGCTTCATGTACATGAGTCTGTTTGTTTCATCTGTGCATCTGATAGCGTATTACGTTGTACCGATTATACGCTAATTTTTTCCCTATTGCTTGCATCGTATCTTCCACAGTTTCAACTTCGTTCAACGGTAATTTTCGATATTTTTGGAGGTTGTAGCATACTGCTGTTAATTAAAAATTCGAAAAGGACTTAATAAATTCATATTGTAACGGAATGGAATTTCATGATTTCTTTAACTTTATCCTTACGATATATGTGTGTCGCACGTACACGCTTCAATGACACTGTAACACTCACTCCTTATTAATTTTGCTTCCTCAATTGACACTCGCTCCTTTCCGGCCGCCCCTTTGCCATCTTTCTTCGTTGTTAATTCCTTCCTCGTTTCCTCGTCCCACAAGCTTCGTATGAGGATGCCCATTCGATTACTCATGGAGTTACTCAGTCCCGCTTTCGCAACAGTTTCGCGGGGTAACTTCCAGTTTGGAGCTACTTCGATTTCATCCTCGTTTTCGTCCTCTGGGTCAACTATTTCGAACTCTGACCCGTCACTGCTTTCTACTTCGCACAATTTTGCAAACCTTTTGACAAATCTGTTCATTTGCTTGACCAATATGTTAAATTCTGTAGCCTGTGAATAAGGAATCATTCTTGAAGAAAATTATTATTCTACCGTTACATGCTCCTATTATCATCGTCGTTTCTTTGCTGTTATTACCATTTCCCGTAACGCTTCCTTGCGCCTTTCAGAAGACGCGATACCGGTTGCAGTTTCTTCCTTATCTTTATCATTTTTACTGCCATTAGCGCTTTGGACAACGGTTCGCCTATATATATTGTGCGTTTTTTCTCTTCTCGCCTATGAATAAATTCAAATTCCATTGTTCATGCAATTCAACTTGCAATTCAGAGTTCATGACAGAATAAAACACGCTCCCTAGCACTTCAATTATTTTTAATTTCTTTATTATAGGTTAAAAATACTTACTGTTACCTGTTCTTTTCCTCCGTCTGATTTTTTCTTGTTTCGTTGAGAAAAGCTTCTTTCTTTCACGTTTTCTTGTACCGGTAACGACTGTGTTTTCTGCTTCTTCGTACATTTGCGTACATCTTCCTCACTCTCGTTGAACTCGAAAGGATCCTCTCTCTTCCTCTTATGTCCCTTCGCAGTTGCCATCCCCTTCCCGATTGCCTGCAATCAATGCCATTTTTCCAGGCTATAGTGCGAATTCATGAACGTCGCAACATATATCGTCATGAAATAAAGTGTTCATGCAACCTGCATGGATGATGTTCCCGGTTTACTGAACGGCGGCGTTACTTTCTTCGTCACTTTCTTCATTCTTTTGCTGATAACCTGCAGTAAATATCAATTAATGATATCGTTCGCGTTTGTAATAAATCGTCACATTACTTGTTAATGCATTATTCGTACCGGTAACGTTGATTTGAACGCATCATTCGTAGCAACATCGCACGCTCTTTTCGGTTGTTTCACGTTGCTCTTTCCCGTTACGACAATTTTCTCTTTTTTTTCCATCGCTCGACGACTTTTTTTCTTTTTATTATCTTCGTTTAGAACGGTTTCCGTGCTTTCATTGCCCGAGCACTTGTCGTAACACCGGTTCCCTTTCTTTTCCAACCTCTTTCCTTTTCCTACTCCGTCAATAATGTTGGTTTTCGAATCGGTCATTTTCAAATATCTGCTAACGCGTGGCTTGCCCTTTCGCAGCGGAGTCTCTTGCGACTGTAAAACGAATACGTCAAAAATAATAATGAACATTTATCGCCTTCAATGCGTCTTTCGCCAAGCCATTCCTTTTCTGGACGAAGCACGTCGGTCCGGGATGAGGTTGATACCGTTTCAAGTATTCAATAAAGCCAGCTTACCACTGCAGTGTTCTCACTGTCGCGTTGTTGCGCGATATGTGCTATTCTGATTGCATCAATCTTTCCGCTCATCCCGGCGTATGCTCCATTTTCTTTACCACAATTTTCTTATTCGCTTTTGGGATGTTCTTGGGGTTCTGGAAATTTTTCTGAAATTAACATAAACATTATTATTTTCTTACAGCTTACAGTACCCATAAATTTGTTATAACAATATTAAAACTTACACGCCCGCCGTCACGGGTGTCGTTAACAAAACTTAACACGCCCCTCTTGGATTTTCCAATGTCTGCAGAGGTACGTACGCCGACCAATTTGTCCGATGAAGTTTTGAGTGTCATCGGATTTTTCAATTTCTCATTATCTCTTTCTTCATCAAGGTTATGCTCCTTTCGTGATAAGGCCTCATTACCGGTAATTTTATATTTCTTTGATGATAGCGTGTCCCTGTTCGGCGTTTTCATTCCCCAACTTTCCGGGGTGTCGGCTGTAACTGTACCATTATCGCTGTACGTATCACTGCAAGCATCCTCACAGTTCCCTCCTCCGTTCTCTTCATCGTCCGCCGCCAGTACGTGGGTCAAAATGAAGTTCTTCTCCGGACGTTCGCCCTCCATTTCAAGAGCAACTACTGTTTTTTGCTAAGGTTTCACATCATTGAGTAAGAAGAAGAAGAATAAACAATTTGTATGCCATCGCACTTGGTACTTTTGTTACTCAATCATTTCCCTCGACGTTTCACGCCTACTCTGCACAATGAAAATACTGACAATATTTTTCTTAACCCCTTCTTACAGTTCCTTGTTTCCTTTTCGTGTGATCTTTTTCCAATTGTTTGTCATCTGTAGTATTCTCATGAACGGAACTTCGGTCGTCATCGTGCGTCCGCTCCACAACAACCAACCAACTCTTCTTCGCGGAGCGAGTAGCATCTCTATTACTTTCCTACATTTGGAACAAAAATTATTATTTCATTTACACGGCTTGGAATACTCGCAAAGTTAACCGCGACAATTGCGATGACTTACGTCACAAGCGTCTTCAATGTACCCCAAGTCATCGTTTTCTTCCGTGTGCGAACCATCCGAGTTACCCGCGGCGACGTCGCTTTCTTCCTGTGAATCATTTTCAATTTTGTCGCGACCTTCAGAATGACAGTTCTTCGTTCCATTCGTCTTCAATTCCGTTGGCGTCAACACCTCTTTACCGGTACCTATTCCCTCACATCCTGCCACGGTACTGTCGTCGTGTTCTGCGCACTTCATTTCTTCCACCTGCTTCAATACATTTGGGATAACTTCATAATCAATGTTGGACCAACAACTCTTACACTGGCTGCAATTTTTTCCATACCTCCTTGACATTTTCATCGTTGCTGCTTTCTCTACGCGACTCCCCGTTGCATGCTTCCGACCTTTCGTCGCTCCCCGGTTCACCACGCCATTCACTCTTTGACGACTGGAGTTCTTCGTTTTCTTCATCATTATCCTTGGATCCCTTAAATTATAGTCATAGCATGTACATGTCATGTTTTTACAACATTTGAATTAATAAAATTAATTTTTTGTGTACATGGCAATATCGTCAGATTTTAATAAGGGGTCGTCCATTAATTACGCAACGCACTTGGGGAGCGGGTTCAGGCCAGGCGTTACGGTCCTGTTACTGGGGGGGTTGAAGGTTTGCGTTACGTCACGTTTTTAGAACTATCAGAAATACAAAATTTCTTGCATGTACAAGTTTTGAATTTAAATCTCGAGCAAAATTTTAGCGCGGATAGTTTCCATACAAAATACCAGTTAAGGTGAAAAGTCACTGTGCAAAAATTTGCACGGTGGCTTTCCCCCGTTCTCCATTTTACAAACCTAAATTTGAAGAAAAGAATTCTTTTTTTTTTTATAATTCTCGAAAGGACATATATTCAAAAATATGTTGGCAAAATTTGAAAACTAAAGTCCGAAAATTGACGGAGTTTCAGTCACTTTAGTGAGAACAGGTAGCGCGACCGGTTACGACCCTCAGTCCCTACAAGTATAGCATCGTTCACTCAATAGATGAAGTGCTGGGTCTTATTTTGTGAAATATCATGAAAATGAAGAGACGTCACAGCGCCCGGGACTAGATACTTTAATGTAAGTATTAATATTCTAGAAAAAAACATAACTTAATATCAAGAAAAACGGAACGAAAACTTTAAATGCGTTGTTCTCGAAAATACTTTTTTTGACATTGTCCCAGCGAATACTCAAAAACTTATCAAACGATTTTTTTTTTTCAAATTGTAATCGCAGTGACCAAGGTTATACGTAGCCGGTTAAAAAATGTTTCACAATTACTATTTTTGAAGACTGCTTGAGTACAAAAAAGAGCCATGAAAATAGAAAAAAAATGCTCAAACCGTCGCTATTTTGTAAAAAAAAAACCAAGATAAAAAACCGTTACGCATGAGGATAGCTACATTTGTATAGATATCGATAAATGTTGCAGTTTTATTTACATATAATATTTCATCAAGGGGCCAATGAAAAGAACATTTTTTTGGATTGCCTTTACTATTCAGTTTTGCTAAAAACGTTCAGTAAAGGCGAATAATTATCCGTAAAAAATATTTTCCCCTACAATAAGAAGATATATGGCAACACTGTAGAACAGTATTGTTCAACATTTTTTCAGACAAAGAAATTATCGTGTTCCTAAAGTTGAAAACCTTCATCATAAAAAAAATGTTTGCGTTCTAAATATTAATATTTTATATTGTTTATATTATCTTCATTAACAAGTAAAAGTCTTGCTTAATTCATAACTAATTAAAAACTTTGCTCGATAAAAAATTACTTACAAATAGAAATTTGTGTTGCAGTATTATTTTTAATATGCCTCGCAAACTTACGTCATTGAATACGTGAAACGATGCGGTGTTGCCATATGCCTTTCTATTATAGGGGATAAATCAAAAGAAGCGGCAGCCTCTTGACGCCCAGTAATAAAAAAAAAAAAATGCGACGCCACTGATCGATGCCACCAATCTCGACGCCACTGACCGAGCGACGAACACGTCGCGACTCTCTTTACAGTAAGATGGGGTTTAGCAGACGACGTTTTCACTTTGATTTGATATTACGCGAAAACGCGGCGACGAATCGAAAATTTAATGACATTTGATCAATGAAATATGATTTTTTTCGATCAATTTTGTTTGGGTCACTTTTCGATCCGTCTACTCAATCTTGAGATCTCATAATATTCGCCCGAATTTTCGAACGATTTTTTGGCCACGAAAATTATTCCGCAGTCGTCGATAAAAGTCGTTGATTTCGCGATTTGTTGAATCGAAAACAGTCCCTCGGTTGTATCGTAACATACACTACATACGTCCTTTTATGTATCACTTAACACTTTTTTCCATAGATATAGATAGAGACGCTCGCGCAGCCTCGAGTCGTACCGCTGAGAGTCTGGGCACAAGTGGATTCCTACGCGCCCAGAATATTCCAACGCGCTTAGAAAATACCCCGTGCGTAAAAGTCCTGTTTGATATGACGCGAAAACGCGGCGACGATCGAAAATTTAGTGACATTTGACCAATGAAATATGATTTTGTTCTATCGATTTTGTTTGGGTTATTTTTCGATCCGTCTACTCAATCATGAGATCTCATAATATTTGACCGAATTTCCGAAGGATTATTCCACAGTCGTCGATTTCAAAACGGCCTTTATTTCCCGTCTAAAAAAAGGATGTGCATTCCACAACAGCAAGGCTCACTCAAAACCAACTCTGACACATAAAGTTTCCATTAGGCGAGTTATTACGCGGCGTCAGGGAGAGCTACTGTGCCAATTTGCCCCTGACATGGTGGAGTGGGTGGCCGAAGACGATGCAGAAGTAGGAGAGACAGAAACTGTGACTGCCGCCGAAGCCGAAATCGAAACTGATTTGCCCCTGATTGAGTGTGTGCAGAAATGGAATGAAAATCCGTTCGTAGAAGACAATGTACTAGGATTTCGAGAATAATTCTATGTCGGCGTACGAATAGATTTTTGTTTAGCGAAAGTGTACCATATCAAAATACCCTATCTTAATGTTGAAATGTACCATGTGAAAATACAATTTCTTGATGTTTAATAAAAATTAAATTTGTTTATTAAACAATGAATTATCAGGAATAAAAAATCTCTGTTTCCTGAATATAAGCCCAAATTTTTTTTACTACGAATCCATTACGTAACGGAATAGGGGGGGGGGGGGGTCAAAATTTGGGAAATTTTGCGTTACGTAATTAATGGATGACCCCTAAGGGGGTTTCATACCGGTAGTATTTCAGTGCTTTTCAACTCGTTTCTTCAAAGCGTCTTCCCCAGCGGTCCCCTTTGCGTTATCAAGGTCTCTCTATAACACGAAACCTCGTTACGGACTTTCTACATGTTTATCCTACAGATTTCACTACTCTGACAATGCAAGTTATTCTTATCGTTTACGTTGGCAACATCTCATAAATGTATCTCTTCTATTAATGTTGCAACGATTTGCAAATTGTCCATACAAATTTCAACGCTTCGTTACACAATAATTACACGTTCTCATCGTTCAAACGCGGTTTCTTGCGTTCAACGCTTCATACCGAAGTACCACTTTTGTTTCCATCCTACAATCATTTCATACCGTCGTATCGAACGTTCACTATTACATTTCGCCTCGTATCGTTCCTTACTCATTACGATTGCGCGGATTTTTTTATTTCTTCCACCGTTCAGTGCAACGAGCTCGTTCTTCAACAATCAAATTCATCCGGACATCCATCCACTTTCTAAACAGATATAACGAGTCTCAGGTATCAGTGTCTCATTATTATTTCTACATAATCATTGCGCATTCACACATTTCATACAAAAGGACGCGTTCCATTCTTTAACGTTTCCACGAATGTGCGGTCTCAACGTTCACCATTCATTGAAACAATGTTTCGTTCATCGTTCATCGGACATAGGTGTTGCAAACTTATTTGCGACACATTCAACAAAATTGGCAAAATACATAACCCGCATAGCAGTTTTGCTGGCGTGGAAACGTTCTTCAAAATGGCGACGCCGCTGGGTCCACAGCCTACGAAACTATCGGCGCGCAGCTGCATTCCCGTACGCGTCCTTTTCAAATGAGTGAGTTATTTCATTTTGCGTGGAATCATAATTTTTCTTCCCTTACAATTATCGCTTCCTTCACCTTGCGCAAATTGTTATTCCCAAATTAATTTATAAAAAGGAAGGGCCCAATCTGTCTCGTAAATTTGAATAATTTATCACATTTCAAAATCACTTGTCTTTTCACCGGAAAATTGTTAACGTCAAAACATTATGTCATGCGACAATGAGAAACATTCCGTTTCGATCAATTTCAAATTTAAATGTTCACTCGCGATAAAGTGCAATACCTGCTCATATTCTATTCCCACGTATTAATTGAACGGAGATTTGTGCACGCAAACAATTACCAAGCGCGGAAGGAGCAAGATTTTGCGACGATCGCGGTACGCGTGATGCGTGAACCTAAATTACCCATACGATACAGATACGAATGTATCGACATTCGCAATTTTTTTGCCTCCTTCCATAACATTCCGAGTTCTCAAGTTGCGTTAAAATGTCTTAAGCTCAACTTATACAGTTGTCTTGCCATTCTCCGATTACTTTTAAAATCTTTTTCCAATTGCCCGCTTCGTTGCATGAATTGAAAATCAAGTCGCAAATTTTACAAGCACCGGAGACAGGAATCCGAGAAACGTTTCATGACGTCCTTTCAATCGCGTTACGTGATACGCGGTGAGTCGCATCACACTTGTTTCCCGAAAGAACAATTTTTTACGTCAACGAATTCAAAATTGTTACGACGAGCGAAATGTCGTTACGACCGGAGTACGAGTGTCTCGTAAACTAGACTTACCGGTACCGAATACACGCCAACGGATCGATACAGACAATCTTTTATCGCTCCCCCAAGTCACGTCCTATTTCTTATTTACGAAAAGTTTGGTCCACATTCGAGCACGCTTGGCTTTGTCGGATCCTCAAATAATGTTTTAAAAACTTCTCCCAATTGCTCCTTCGGTTGCACTAATTACTTAAGGCCATGTGCCATACGCCAGAAAATTGCGACGCGGCCTCTCGTTACGTCGGTAGCGCAGATCTCGCAGTTTTTAGCTACGACTGACTACCGACGGATGGCGCAACGCTTGCGAATTTGGCCCCAATACTTTGCACTGGGACAAAGAGTCGAGGCCGCGTAGTCAACAATCGCTAAGCACGCGCGCATGTGTGTGTGTGTGTATGTCGATACGCCGGCTACGTGCAGAGAGCAACGGCAAGGATCACTAAGCGCGCGTGTGTGTATGTATGTATGCACACAACTACGCTTAGCGATCATGGTACGCTTGGAAGTACGCGCTCGCTCGGCGGAGGGCCTCAAACCGCCTCGGATCGATTTTTTTTTTTGAGGACGGTCATCGGTGGAAATTTTATTCGATTGAACTTTCTGGAAAACGGGGTCCGCTAGAGACTCGTCTTGTTGAAGGATACTGGCATTTACCCATGCTTTTTAATTTAAACAAATAAGGTCGAGCACTATTTATAATTTCGATGCCGCTTATCGTCAACGAATTCGATCTTTGCCAAAATGTCGAGTGAACGAGATTGCCTGAAACTCACTCTACAAGAGAGTGAGAAAATTTTACAATGCTCAATGTTTAAATAATGCGTTCGGCATTTTTATCACTGCCAGGGTTCATATTCGGCAGGTTCTCAAAGGGTCTACTTTTCGAGCACTAAATATCGCTAGGCTCGCTCTACGGAAGAGCGGTGAAATTTTTCGATTGCCAATTGTTTAAACAAATGGCCTTAAATCAATTTATTTTGTCAACGACGGTCATCGGTGTTAATTCCATTATGGTTGAACTTTCTAGCAAACGGGGTGTTTGCTAGAGGGTGGGTGCTACGGGAGGGTGCTGACATTCTCCCATCCTTTTTGAATTAATTTAAACAAATAAGCTCGAGGACTATTTTGAATCTCGAAGCTGCTTATCGTCGACAAGTTCGACCTCTGCCAAAATCTCGAGCGAGCGAGATCGCTCAAGACTTACTCTACAAAAGAGTTGTAAAATTTTACAATGCTCATTGTTTAAACAAATGCATTCGGAATTTTTCTCTCTGCCATGACTTTTTTTCGGCAGGTTGTCTGCGGCCGACCAAATTCGCGAGCGAACGAGATCGACCGAGTCTCACTTTGCGAAAGAGTGGTGAAATTTGATAATTATTGCTAAAATAAATACGTTTAGAATTTTTTCTCTCTGCCGGGATTTATCTTCGGCAGATTTATTTTTGGGATTTATCTCAGCAACCAATGATTGCACGGGGAGCTTTGAAAACTTAAATAAATTTCCTACACGACCCTTCCGTTGATTTTTTAGAAAAAAAAATTGTTTCGCCATTAATATTAATTTGAAAAAGGACAAAAAATGACCCTTTACGGGTTTTCAGTAAATGTACTACTACTTTATATATTATAGTAAATGTCCAATAGTTTAAATATTGATGGAAAGACTAATGTTGCCCGGTTGTTTTTCTGCTTAATGTACCCTCAATAGCCCTGTAAATTTTCAATTAGATCCATCGAACCGTTTTTCCGGACCGATTCAGCAAAGTTTTACAAAACAAAGGAAGAAGTGTATTGTTCCTAAACATTATGTAATCATCATCAGAATGAAAAAAAAAAACAATTTTCTTCGACTTTTTCATTACGTTGCACTAGTTGCTTGCTAAAGTCAAGAAAAAAAAATCGAAAAATTTCAATTGTTTGTTTCCTTTAAATTTGTCAAACATTTCAGGAAACAATACTGACTCATTTTTTACACGATTCGACCTTTGCGCACCATAATTTCACTCATCTTTAATTGCATTAATCAAAAGTTGATACCCCCAAGCTGTAGTCACTAGTCGATCTGAGAACTTGCATGAGATTAATATTCGAAATTTTCTGCGACGATTATTAGGGTTACAAAAAAACTTTCTTTCAAAAGTGATCTTTTTTTTAAGAAAAAACCAATTAAATTTTTTTTTAAACTAATCTTTTTTTGTTAATTGTTTTCTACGTTTTAGTAAAAAAAATTAATCTAAAGTTTTTGTACACTTTAACTTTTTTAAATTTTTAGTCATGCCTACTTTAAAAAAAAAAAACTGTTTTCTGGAACCCCAATAACCTCCGTAGGAAAATATCAAGAGTTAATCGTAAAAATCTTCTCAGATCGAATATTGAATACAGCTTGGGGTTATAAACTTTTAATTAATGTACTCAAACATGAGTGCAATTATAGTGCGCGAAGGCCAAATAGGGTAAAAAATGAGTCAGTATTGTTTCCTGAAATTTTTCACAAAATTAAAAGAAATATTTTTTAAAATTTGCAATTTTTAGAATTTGTTTTCTTAAATGCTTATCCAAGTGATATTATTTGACAAGTTTCAAATCCGAATGTTTTCTAAATATCACGCAGTTGACGTTAATAAATTTTCCGCTGCGATAAGCAGTTACATTTTCTTACGTTCACGGTATAATTGCCTTGTCACCTCCAATTACCGGTAACAGTAACATGCGAATAGATTAATATACCGTTCATGTTTTCTCCCTGTCGCATTACACCTCCGATCATCGGTCAACTGTACATTCATTTGAAATACAAATGTACAGTCATCATAAAGTGCACAATTTCCGCTACGCCATTTCTATTTTCCCTTTGAGCGCAAATTCTTTGATGCAACAAAATTGTAAAGGGCGATAACATCTTGGTAAGTGGATTCACTGGTAGGGAACATGTATCGGTACATCGATACAGAAAAATCCTTTCTGCATGTTACGCGTAATTCTTCATGAAGAAAAAGTTTGATTCTCGTCGTCTAACGACTCATCTGAAAATACAAAAAAATTCTCACGCTTACCTTCTTCCTCAGCAGCTGCTTTCCCATTACCTTAACGCTGTTGTCTCTGCTACCTATAGGCGCCGCTTGATCTGTTTCGTAATTCCTTTTCACGAGTGTGTCCGGCGTGTCCATGTGGATTTTTTTTCATATTTCTTTTCCCACGCCCCAGCGCCTCGTTCACCTTAATCTCCGCCTCATCTCTTGATTCTTCATAACCTGCGAATCACAAGTATACCTATGAAAATGTTTCCTTTCCTCGCGTCGTCCACTTCATCCTCGCAAATGTTCATTTCCCTTTTTCGTCCATTGTATTCTCCCACAAAACGTTTTAATATTATTATACTTCTTCGCCATCACAAAAATATACTTGTAACGCATTAATGCGAATAATTAACTTACCTCCGTAGCCAACGATGCGAACTCTCCTGAAAGAATCCTCAACATTTTCCCTGTCGTCATCATTACCGGTAACTCGATAACGAAACGTTGTCAGCGCATTCGGGTTCGTCACGTAATCTTCCAAAAAAATTTCCGTACACTCGACAATTTGATCCTTCGTGTCTCGATAGATCAATTCCTGTGGGCGGACCACTTTTTTCACGGTGCGGCCACCCTTTTCTTGCCACATTATCTCGTATTTTTTTTCCATTGTTCGATCGTCTTCACGCGAGCACACACAAAATGTTTCCTTAATCACGCCTAATATTTTTCTTCGTTCAACTATTTATCGACACGAATGAAACGATTCACTAATCGTAATTGAATATAACAACCTCGCTATTTTTTCAAAACAATTATTCACCTTTAAGAACGTTTAATATCGAAGACTACACCGACACGTGCCGTGACGCCTTCGCCATTATTCTACCGTTCGCTTTGTCTTTCGCACGTGCCCTTTTTTTTCTGAGTTACGATGTGATCGAAACGCCGCCTGACAACGACGCTACGCCGGTACTTTAGTACAACGCGTTTTCTTAATTATAATTAAATCTTTCTTCAACAAACTTTGTTAGTGAAGAAAACATGTATCGACATTTCTTACGACCACCAAACGATCGAACGTCCATTCGGTATTCCTTTCAATCGTCATGAAATAAATTCGGTATTCCTTTCAATTTAATTCTATAAAATTATTTCACTTTCCAAATTTGAACAAAACTTTCACACAAATTGTTAAACAAAATCATTTTTCTCAAAATTCTAAAACAAAATTATTCTAAAAATTAAAACCCCCAAATATTAATCTTATAAAATTATTTTACATTTAAACATTTAAACAGATGTAAACTTAATATGTTGAAAGTGATCGCCGTTGCGTTAACAAACATTATGGCTCATTCCAGGTTAATGCGAGAGACACAACCCTGCCAGCTGTTATTTCCCCACAAGGGAAATAACAGCTGGTCATCCAGAACTTCAAAACAACGAAATACCGGTAAGTCTAAAACAAAATTATTCCAAAAAATGAAACCCCCCAATTTAATTCTATAAAATTATTTGACTTTCCAAATCTGAACAAAAATTTTCACACAAATTGTTAAACAAAATTATTTTTCTCAAAATTCTGAAACAAAATTATTCTAAAAATTAAATCCCCCAAATTTTAATATTATAAAATTATTTTACTTTCAAAATTTTAACATTTCAACATTTAAACAGATGTAAACTTAATATGTTGAAATTGATCGCCGTTGCGTTAATCAAGATTATGGCTCATTCCATGTTAATGCGAGAGACACAACCCTGCCATGGGCTCCCCCCACGAGGGAAATAACAGCTGGTCATCCAGAACTTCAAAACAACGAAATACCGGTAAGTCTAAAACAAAATTATTCCAAAAAATTAAACCCCCCAATTTAATTCTATAAAATTATTTGACTTTCCAAATTTGAACAAAACTTGCACACAAATTGTTAAAGAAAATTATTTTTCTCAAAATTCTAAAGCAAAATTATTCTAAAAATTAAATCCCCCAAATTTAATCTTATAAAATTATTTTACTTTAAAAATTTAAACATTTAAACAATTTAAACAGATGTAAACTTAATATGTTGAAAGTGATCGCCATTGCGTTAACCAACATTATGGTTCATTCCAGGTTAATGCGAGAGACACAACCCTGCCATGGGCTCCCCCACGAGGGAAATAACAGCTGGTCATCCAGAACTTCAAAACAACGAAATACCGGTAAGTCTAAAACAAAAGTGCTGACAGAAAATGAAACGGTAAAAAAAAAGTTCGAAATTGTGTACCGCGTGAAAAATATTCAAGGTTCATTTATGTATTATATTTAAAAAACCGGTCATTTTATTAAAATGTACATTAAATGTTGATATTTTGAATTTCAAAATTATTCAAGGGAAATAAATATATTTTTCCTCATATTTATATGTATCGATTTATTTCTTGAAATTTTCATGCTTGTTGAGAAACCGACACGCACGCATACACTTACTTCTCGGTCTGTAACTGCAAAAAAAATACATTTCGAGTTACATCATTTTAAACGATTGAAATAATATTATAATAATGATTATAATAAACATTTTCTCCATTGTTTGGTGGGTTCGGCTGGTTCACAGGTTATATGTCACACATATAGTTATCGAACAGGTGATTACTAACGCCACACGTGGCAGCGATTGAAAATAAAAACGACGGACGTTACGCGAGCCATGTATGACTGATGGCGATAGGGGGCTGATCTCCCTACTAATCTCTGGTTGCGTCACTTTTATTTTTTCAAAGTTTCCAACGCGGACGTAAAGGAGGAAGCAAACGCTAATTCCCCGGGAAGACTGAGCTCCTTTCTCCCTTACGAGAGAACGTAGCGTATTCTCTCGTCCACCACACCGGTAGCCATCTTGCGCGCCTCGTGCCTTGCCTCGAACCTTAGCAGATTGGGTGCCTATCAAATTACTATAAAAATGCCTAAGGCATTTTGGTAGGCATATTAGGTCAAAAAGTGCCGGTGAATGCCGATGGATGACCAACGTTAAATTTCATGGGCGCACTGAAAATGCCTTTCAAATGCCTGCTAGAATGCCTATCGCAATATTGATGCGAATGCCTGTCGAATGCCTATCGAAATGCCGGTGCCAATGCCTTTTGGAATGCCGGTCAGAATTCCTATCGAAATACTGACAAGAATGTCGATGTGTGACGATGTGCATGCCGCTGAAAATTCCGAGGAAGAATCGTTGTAGAGAGGTGATGAAATATGGGGAAAAAAATCCCAAATGCAATCGATGCGAAAGTTCGCTCTCGTTTGCGCTGGGGAACGGGTGAAACGGGGAACGGCGGTACACGGTACCGCAAATTTATTTGTATTTATTCATTATTCTTTCGGTTCTTTTACAATACGTAGAACTCGAAAAATGTATGACACTGACAATTTTGTGTTCTTATTCATTGTTCGGTGTGCGTGTGAAGAGACAATTATGTGGAATGATTAATTTCATCCAATCATAAGTTGAAATGCTTATCATTAAATAAAATGTGGAAAATATGAACGACTTAAGGGTGGGAAGACCATTTTGAAGGTAAAAATTAGCGGTTTTTCGTGATTTTTTTTCATGGAAAGACGACGCATGGGAATCTGTAACTTTGTGTGCTTTTTATTTGGTATGTGAAGTGTGGAAATAAATATATATATTTTTTAAGGCAAATTGCCAGTCACGTCTATTGATGTTTAGAGGAAGTCGCTCAAAAAGTTCCCAAATTGCTTGCACTCTCCGTTACGCTGCAATTGTCTGAAACAAAAAAAAAACAAAATGATTCGTAAAGGTGACATCCATACTCTGCTGGTGAACCAAAATATGGAAATATATGCTAAATTCACCAAATGGCAGCTTAATAAAGTGAATTTTGTGATTTAACAATGTCACAAAAATCACAAAATTTACTCCATTAAGGCGGTCCTCTAGTTTCTCGGGTCGAAAAAATCTATTTTTTTTCATAAATCACATCTACAACATGTGTAGAAAATGTGTGCCAAAGGATTTTTCGATATTCGAAGTGGTTCACAAGTTACGGCCCTGGAACGGAGCAGGTATACGGACCGCGTCTTTCAAACGCGAACTTTCAAACGCGTTTTTCTCGAAACACCATTTTTCGAAACGGTGACAACGATATTTCAGAAACTACTGCACCGATCTTGTTTAAATTTATACAGCATCTTTAATATGTTATGAGCCAGCGATTGAACTAGGATTATCATGATTGCTTCAATAGTTTTTTTGGTACGAGCGAAAAACTTAAGAAAAAATGAGTAAAAAATAGAATGTAATTTTCAAAAGTGTATGAAAAAGTCAATTTTTGTAATTTAGAATTCACTCTAGTTCAATCGCTAGTCTTAAATATGAAGATTAAAATGCCGGTTGGTTTTTTGATTTCAGATAAGCAGAACAGCCGCAATCTTGATCACCGTCAAGCACCTCTTTTACTTGATGTCTTCCTGTCGGCCACTATAACTGTTATTCTATTATATACTTTGAATGCAAAAAATTTGTAAAGCTTATTTAAATGTTAATAAAGATTATGCAAAAACAATGAGATTGATTATTTCGATGCTTTGCCCGTAAAAAATTATTGAAAAAGCCGTAAAAAAACAGCCGAGATACTAGAGGACCCCGTTAAGCTGACATTTCGTGTCATTGACCTTTCGTTCGTTCTCCATTCCGATTTAATCGAATAGAGTTAAAAGGTCAAGAAGCTCTTGTTCGGTTGTAATCGTCGGGGCTGATGGCTTAATACCTTTTATACGGCTAATAGCTTTTGGCTGGTTTGTATCGGTACTTTTGGTCTTTTTCGATCGACTATGTCACTTTCTCGTCCAACGTAGAGCGTTTGCGGTTCCTTTGCTTGCCCTGTATCGTGCTTCGTCTTCTCCTTCTTCTTGTTCATCTCCATAGCCAGAGGATTACGAAACGACGTTATCTTTTCGTGATAATTTCGATTTACGCCACCGTTCTGCTTTCAACTTCTCCATTATCCACTGCCGCATTCGCTTGTGAGTAAATACAGCATCGAGCGGTAGTTTGTGAAGCCCTTGAAGAGCTAGGCAGCTATCTGTTTGTTGATCTAGGGAGATGTGCCGAACATGAACTGCGTATTAGAATGCGACTTTGTTGATCTTACCTATTAAAGTTTGATTTCCGAAGCCGTTATAAGCCGAGCAGTGGGCTTATCCTTGTTCCGCCTCAGCACTATAGATGCGCGCTCTTCTTCCGACCACAACGCATTCATCAAATTATTTGCACGGAGTTTCATGCTGGTTGCATTCACAGCTGGTACGCAAAACTCGACATTGACTCTCATACTTCCAGGAACGAGAGCAACCTTTACGGGAGAGACGGTAATATTGTAAAATTCTATTAAGTACACAATGCTTGGTGCTTGCTTTGCAAATCATTATGTCTGCGGAACCTATCATTACCTTTCCATCCTCGTTCGGTACTGGTAATTCACTCAAAACTGGAATCCGAGCAGCAGAAATCTCACCCGAACCATCGCTTGTTGTCGTTGCAATGCTATTTTCTACAGCTTTCTTCACTGATTTTTCAACCGTTTTTTTAATGCACGTCAAAATGTCACGAAATGTTGGACTCCCGCCGTCTTTAGTCTTGTTGATTTTGTTGTCCGTCTGCAGAAACACGTGATAGTATGAGGTACAATCTCGATCAGGCATCTTGTGTGTATACAAGTTGTAGTTTTGGTACCTTTCGCCGCTTTGGACTACCTTGGATCGTTTCCATCGACCTTTTAAACTGTTTCGAGCGTACTGGTACTGGGACGTTTACAGTTGAATGAGACAGCACGGAGATCGAATCATCTTCTTCGCCGTTGCTCGTTGTGTCGCTTCTTTGGTTATTCTGAGCCGAATATACCAACAATTCCATTAATTTCAATTTATATCGGAAGCATTGTTATTTCCGTCCAGATCACAAGTTCTCACCGAATATCCGGATGACTCGCAGTCACTCAGTGTATCGTAAACCTGGGTCTTCTGGATACTAGACTCGCTAACACTCGGAGATTCGTACACATCGACTACGTGAGGCTGATGTTTGATCTCTCGTTTCGGCGTTATGTTGCTCTATATACAGTTGACCGATACATGTTGAACAGGATTCATTAATAATGTGACTGCCTTTAGAAGGCAATAGAACTTACTTCAGTATTTCGTCCCGAATAAGCCGAATGACAGCGATGGTTCAGAGTGAGCGGCGGTATGATGATGCTAACTTCGTGTACTGTCGGTAATTGACGTTCCTTCATTCGACATTGCTGTTCCGGTTTTTCCTGTACATTCTGTACGTGCATAATAACAAATACCAGCATTTACCGTCTCGAATGAAGTCGTATTTTAGTGTTAATTCATCGTTGCTTGCAGGTTATGTATCTAATTTATGCGGAATTTTTCAATTGATGGGTTCCGCAACATGCCAAATTCGAACTTTTTAAAACTGTTTTCAGACCCTATAGGGGTTGAACTATAGGCTCAAAAACTATTGGATACGCAGATAAATATTTCAGACATGACAGTTGCAGTTTCGAAGGGAATTTAGAAATAAAATCGTGCTAAATTATTATTGGGAGTACAAATAAGTCTCGACCATTTGACAAAAAATGGCCCCACCAGGAGGTTATGGTTGAAATTGTCAGATGCAAACCGTCATATCGTAAGGTTGGGCATCTGGCAAGACCATACCCTGAAATATTTGCTTTTTTTAAATCAGTATCACATAGTTTTTTTCGTACGATAATGTCGAGTTTTGAGCCGAATAAGCGTCTTTTGCGGGAAGTCTTGCGTTTGGCACGAATCTCCCTCCAACAATGCTTCCAATTCCGCGTCTTTGTACACTTCGTTCCCGCAAATGATGGTTATACGGCAGAAAATTCCAAATTTTCGCACGAAAAAATTATGTGATGCTGATTCAAAATCGTTAATATTCAAAGGATATGGTCTTGCCAGATGTCCAACCTTACGATATGACGTTTTATATCTGACTATTTCAACTACAACCTCCTGATGGCGCCATCTTTTGTCAAACAGTGGAGACTTATTTGTACTCCAAATAAAAGTTTTAAAAGGTCTATTCGTACAAAAAAACACACCTCACTTTTATTTTACACCTGATACGTCACTTTCGATTTTTCTTCACAACTCACAGAAAATGTAATGCGTGTATAAGTGGCAACCTACTTTTTGGAGACAATTGAGAGCTCGTTTGGAGTGTGTGCTTCATTTTATTTCAACGTTTGAACAAACTCGTGGTCCTAAAAATCGTAACGTTGTCACGATTCATCATTATGTCAACTCAAAAATTGCGGAAGAAATTAAATACATTCCTTCTGGATAATGATGAATTGTAACGAAATTACAATTTTTACGATTACGAATTTGTTCAAACGTTGAGGTACAATGAAATGCAGCTTCCAAATAGACTATTGGTCATTCGTAAATAAATACATGCTTCACACATAACACTATATTCTGTGCATTTTTAATAAAAATCGAAATGGACGTATTGGCTACAAAAAAAATATTTGTGTGCACTTTTTATACAAACGGAGCTTCCTCCGATGGCAAAAAATGTAGCAATATTTTTTTCTGAAAGTTCATTCCAGACCGCAACGGTTATGTCTGAAATGTGTAGCAGTGTAGTTTCTGAGCAATACAGGTTGGAAAAAAGATGCATAAAGTTCGAAATTGGTACACCTTAAAAACCATTGATTCGAAAATTTTGAAAAATGTTGCGTTGGTGTCATACTTATATCCTTGAGGGTTTCAATTGTTGGCTGTTCTTCGACTCGTTCGACACCATGATCATCCATTTTTAACGGTTCCGTCGCGTTTGCTGTACTGCCGTCGTCATCTACATTCTGCTCCTGCATCACAAGAAAAAAAGTATCATATATCAGTCGCGCTTACTACAAGAATATAGAATTTTCTACGTTTCGGAAACCAAACGTCGGCGCTTTAAACATGTTTAACTTACATTATCTGTTTCGATTGCATATGCGAGAATTTGATTGCATATGCTATTTTTTTCCACCGCACACCATTATTTTTCCTCCACCGATCAAATACCATATAGCTCTGGTGCCAAAAAATTACTACTCTACAATACAATACTAGTTGCAATGGTGTCATACTTACGTCGTTGTAGGTTTCAATTATTGGCTGTTCTTCGACCCGTTCGACACGATGGTCATCCATTTTTAACGGTTCCGTCGCGTTTGCTGTACTGCCGTCGTCATTTACATTCTGCTCCTGCATCACAAGAAAAAAAGTATCATATATCAGTCGCGCTTACTACACGAATATAGAATTTTCTACGTTTCGGAAACCAAACGTCGACGCTTTAAACATTTTTAACTTACATTATCTGTTTCGATTGCATATGCGAGAATTTGATTGCATATGCTATTTTTTTCCACCGCACACCATTATTTTTCCTCCACCGATCAAATACCATATAGCTCTGGTGACAAAAAATTACTACTCTACAATGAAATACTAGTTGCGATGGTGTCATACTTACGTCGTTGTAGATTTCAATTATTGACTTTTCTTCGACCCGTTCGACACCATGGTCATCCATTTTAAACGGTTTCCTCGCATTTGCTGTGCTGACGTCGTCACCTACATTTTGCTTCTGCATCACGAGAAAGCAAGTATCATATTTCAGTTGCGTTTACTACACGAAGATAGAATTTCCCAGGTTTGCGAAACTAAACGACAATGCTCTAAACATTTTTAACTTACATTATCTGTTTCGATTGCATACGCGAGAATTTTGTTGCGTACGGTTTTTCTCCCAAGCATGCGTAATTTTTTCCCCTCGGCCTGAAAATATACCATTTATGCGGATTTTACAATATATTATGGAGTGATAAAAACGAACTTTACATCGATCCAAAAATCCGGCATTGCTTACCTCGGCATCATGAAATAATTCTTCGTTGGTAGTCCTCGTCGTCTTCTGCTGGCAGCATAGTCTCTGAACTGTCTGTAGTAGAGGAAGTACCGGGAGTTGTAATAGTACACGGCGTATCCTTCGCCGTTGGCTTCTTTATTCGGCCACCACGACCAATGCCCTTGTCGTCTTCGAAACTTGCTTTCGCCTCTTCCTCTGTTTCTAATTGGGCAAATAAATCACTTTCTTAATGTTTTTTGCTTCCTTATTAAGGAAGGTTTGTAACAGTGAAAAAATGTTTTTAATATAATTAATTGTAATAATTTTTTCAATTTTCGAAAAGTTAGGGACTTTTATAATACGCAGAGCGTATGTTAAAAACAATCTTGTTATCGAATTCGGATATCGGTTGATAGGTTCAGATTTTATCAACTTTTTAATTTGACGAAATTACTTTTAAAAAACAAGCTGCAAATTGAAATTTGCAAATTGCTTACTCGGAACTCCAAACGATGCTTAAAGCTTCCTCTATGAAGAAGCCAAAATTAAAAAAATACAGATCCTTATAAAGAGGACTTTGAGCATCGCGCGGAGTTTTGATGGAGCAATTTGCAAGTTTCAATGTACAGCTTATTTAAAATCTTTTAGACCTATGAATGGTCTGCGCAGGTAAAAAGCATCCACAGACCCTTCGTAGCCTCACAGGCCGCCGCCAAAAGGCGGCCTTACGAGACCCTGCACAGGCGTGCCGAGACCCTGCAAAGGCCTTATCGGAAAAAAATTGCCTCATAATTATCATTAATATCACAAACAGAACAAAAGAAAAAGAAGTAAACAGAAAAATTAAAAAATGAGTAATAACAACGGGAAAAGAAGTCTCTGTCAATCTCGCAATATTCAAATAATAAAAAATTAACATAATTTAAAAAACAATGATAAAATCTATTTTAATACATTTTTGTGATACATGTTATTTTATTTCTCGAAGCCCTCGAAAAATTCTAGCGAGTCGAGAACGAGAAACATTTCTTTATCATTATCATCATTATTGTTGGTATTATCATTTTTCTTACCCCGTTGTACATTTACCCACGGGCACCCAAAGAGCCTATTGTAAAAAGTGCAACGACCCTAAGGCATTTTTTTTTTTTCAATAAATAAATCGTCATCAATTGCGCCGAGGTAACAAAAAACACGAGGTTTGATTTTATTTCAACTTACTTGTTACTTTCAGGATACGGATATGAAGATAATTATTTTTTCCGTCCACCTTCTTGCGAATCCTTAAAGTTTCTGGCCGGTGAGCGTGATTTTTAACAATGTCTATCAACATCTTACCGGTACAGGAAATGTCGTAACGACCCGTGTTTTTGTTGTGTACTTTCACCTTTTGACACTTGCACACCAATCTCTCTTTTTTTGGGCCGACAACCTCGACCAGGCAGTATTGAAGATCCATTTTAAGTTTTTCACTGATTTCGTACGTGTTAGAATAGCTGCACAAAGATTACTGCTGCACAGTACGCACAAATAACGTAATAATGCCGGTAGCCGGAAACACTGCGGGTGACGGAGAAACGACGCTTTCTGCCGTGATCCGAGACCGTATGCTATCTATATGTATAGTTTCCACCAATGAGCCTATTCTGTAATGGTCTCTGCACACTGCGCGCGGTTTGCGATGAGCGATATCCAATGGGAGCTTAGGCATTCCAAAAACCCCCTGGGAAAGTGAATCTCCCATTGGATATCGCCCGTCGCAAATCGTGCGCAGTGTGCAGAGGCCATAACTCGTAACGACAACTTTCGTTATCATTAGCTAGCGGCAGCCAATAAGAGACTCCCTTTCTTCTATGTCCAGCAATATGGCTGCCCATTCAAATTGACCAAGAAAAATTATTATAACCGGAAAAATGTTTGCAGCATTCATATCGCTTAAAGAAAAAGTGTCTTGTGAATTCCTTCTTTTATATCCTACTTTCGAATAAAATAATAATTAAAAACATGCAAGTTCCCATTGGGATCACGGCTTTCTTTATTTTATGAAGCACGCTCGCGCATGCGCGCATCAACGGCTATAGATGCCGTGGTCACGCCGTTGCCGCACTTGCCGCTAGCAGCGGGTAAATGGGCAAAAGGGATCGAACTATATACAAAGCGTCCCGCATAAAAAAAAAGATATCTCCATGCTGCGTGTCGTCAAAAACTATGCCAAGTGAGTAGTTACAATTAATTGTTATCATGTGTTGAGGCTGCATATGCTAACTATGCCAAGTATCGATTAGTCCTTGTAACTCACCGAGTAATTTGGAGGTTATGTTCTTATGCATATCAGATTATGCCATGTACATTTGTTTGTAAATTTTTTTTAATTCAAGCATTTTCGGGCGCCGATATGGAAACTTTTATGTCGTATATTTTAGAGTGGGCCGCATGGCCTAAAGGTTTATATTTAACTGAATTTTTTTTCTATCGACACAATTTAATAAAATAGAACCAAATTACCGAAGGCGCAGTCACATTTTTATACTTATATGCCGTCGTGTTGTCATCCACAGTTTTATCACTTATCTGCGTTCAGTATGATTATTGTTCTAGTCATAGTTTTTAATTTGCTTGTAGGTGCTGTATCAAGTACACAGTTTTTCTTTATCTTTCACTGATTGTTTATTGGTACTTTCAGCTTTGGGTATATTGCCACTGTCAGAATCAATTGTGTAAGCTATGGCCTTGGTACTGACTCATGAGTCGTGGAGTCATTGCTCTCAGCAAGCAATGCCTATTCCTCGAATCATGTCAAGAAGCACCCTTAGACGGAGGAGGGTTGCGTTATGGAGATTACACAGCAAAAATAGTTCTGCGTCCTTGGCGCGATTGCAATTACCTCAACATATCAGCCACGTAAGTTGAATAATATGTAAAACAATTGGAAACTAACTTTTTTTGTAAAACAATTCAATAGAACCCTATATACATAGTTTGCGGGGCGGAAAAACCTTCTTTCGCACACCTTCTTGTCGTTGAGGCCAGAGTTGAGCATAATTCTATTTATAAATACGAATACAAATTCATTCATACTTCACTTATTTGTATTCACATGCATGCATACAAATACAATTGTATTCACAAATATTCTGAACATACAAATAAATTCACAGAAAAAATTGTGAATATTCACAAAAAATGTGAATGTTTGCATAAAAATCCTGTGAATAAAAAAAAAAATCACATCTCAATCTGTAAATGCAAATGTATTCACAAAAAATTGTAAATACAAAAAAATTCACAAACTAAGTTGTGAATTTTTTCGTATTTAAGACAAATTAAAATCAAATTCACAATGATTAGATTAAAATTTACACCAAAAGTGAGTTCGTACGTATTTAGAGAGAGAAACATTGCCTGGAGGCAAAGAAATTTTTGCACAAAAACTTTTTGTGCGTAAATTTCTTTGCCTCAACACAATGTTTTCTTTCAAAATACGTAAGAACTCACTTGTGGTGTAAATTTTAATATAATTGTCGTGAATTCGATTTTTATTTTCTTCAACTTGAGGAAATTCACAACTCATTTTGTGACTTTTTTCATATTTATAATGTAATATTTGAAACTCACAACTTTTTTTGCAAACATTTCTTTGCTTCGACGCAATGTTTTCTCTCAAAATACGTAAGAACTCACGTTTGGTGTAAATTTTAATCTAATCATTGTGAATTTGATTTTAATTTGTCTTAAATACGAAAAAAATTCACAACTTATTTTATGAATTTTTTTGTATTTACCATTTCTTGTGAATACATTTGCATTCACAGATTTTGATGTGATTTTTTTTTAATTTACAGGATTTCTTGTAAATATTCTCATTTTTTGTGAATATTCACAATTTTTTCTGTGTATTTATTTGTATGTTCAGAATATTTGTGAATACAATTGTATTTCTATGCGTGCATGTGAATACAAATAAGTTCGTATTTACACTTGCGAATACGAATTTATTTGTATTCGTATTTACAATAAGTGAATTATGAATAAGTTTATATTTATATTCACAAGAAAATCACGACGTGAATAAATTCGTATTCGTATTTATAAATAGAATCACGCCCAACTCTGGTTGAGGCAAAAGAGTTTTTTTCGTTATGCTGGGTATTATTTCATGAATTATAGAACGTGTTTTTGTAAAGTTTGACATCACAGAATGCAAAGCTTCGGCGCATGTATATTCACATTCACAAACCGGAGCGTTTTTCATAGGTTTGTTTGCACAGCAGTGTCGGCGTTGCTTTGTAAGTCGTAGATCCGCAATGTATAACTGTACAACTGAGCTACACCCAAGCTCAGTATAAATGTATAACTGAGCTACACCCAAGCTCAGTAATGAAGATTATTTTATAATATTATTAGTGCGAAAATTATTAATTAAAAAATGTATTATAAAAAACATTTGACAGATATTAAGTCATCCA
This sequence comes from Ophion obscuratus, assembly GCA_964007375.1. Classification (NCBI taxonomy): domain Eukaryota; kingdom Metazoa; phylum Arthropoda; class Insecta; order Hymenoptera; family Ichneumonidae; genus Ophion; species Ophion obscuratus. The sequence goes on along the minus strand of OZ023318.1, from coordinate 13,547,742 downwards.
AGCTGAGCTTGCACAAAAAATTGCAAGTCGACCAGTATCGACGCAAAAAAGACAATGTGAAAAAAGAATTGTTGCAGTTTCAATAGGTAGAGCTATTCGAAGTCTGCTGTATTGGACTAATGATACATATTCAATGAATAACTTTTTTTTGGTAAACTTCCATAGATTTTTCTTAGAAAAATGTATATAAAGTTTCGTTGATAATAACTGAAGTATATGTACTTGGCAACAGGCTCTGTGAGTGCGATAGAATATTATCGCATGACGAACAATGCATATCTTATAAGTTCCTAAGTGGCACTATTTTCTTTGGAAGGGCGAGGAAACATTTATTCACAATGGAGTTCAGATAAACACAGAAAATACAGTAAGGTCATTTTGTTCTTGGTGTCTGACATACATAATGTATTGGGAGTGCAAATAAGTCTCTGCCGTTTGAGAAAAGATGGCCGCACCATGAGGTTATGGTTGAAATTGTCAATAGTAAAACATCATATCGTAAGGTTGGACATCTGGCAAGACGATATCCTTCGAATATTAACGATTTTGAATCAGCATCACATAATTTTTTCGTGCGAAAATGTCGAGTTTCGAACCGAAGAGTTCCCGCAAATGACGCTTATTCCGCTCAAACTCGACATTTTAACGCAAAGTTATGTGATGCTGATCTAAAATTGTTAATATTTCAAGGTTATGGTCTTGCCAGATGTCCAACCTTACGATATGACGTTTTACATCTGACAATTTGGCAGGACAACAACTCTGCTCTTTACTTCTCTATTCTCAAACATCTCTCTTCTTAAATATTTCTATTCTAGAGCAGGTTTAATCAGAAACATCTGTATTCCAAAATATCTCACTTCTTAAACATTTCTCTGCTGAAACATCTCTATTCATACAGTATACTATTCCACAATAATTCACTTCCGAAATATCACTACTCTTAAATATCTTCATTCCACAATATTTCGTATCCGAACATATAACGTCTGTATCGTATAACATCTGTATTCCGACCATTTTACCTCACAATACCTCTTCCGAAACATCTCTATCCTTAAATATCTCTATTCTTCAAAATCTCATGTGACTTCCATAACATCTGTATTCCGAAAATTTCATCTCACAATATCTCTCTTCCGAAACATCTCTATTTCACGAGCCTCTGCGTTCCGATTGTTTTATTCATGGCCAAATAATTAAATGCAATATATTACGAATGGGTCATTCAAATAAATTTGATATGAAGTTAGCAAATGACGAATTTCCCATACAAAGTACTTTTCATTTTTCAATTATAATCTCGAAATTACAATGCTAGCGTGTTAATGTTCCTATTTTGCCTAACTCACCGACATTTGTAGGGCATTGCGAGGAGCAAAGTAAGTATTGAAGATCTATACCACGAGCAAGAAGATTTTATAGGTTAATCGTATTATATTATGTAACTTTGGAATTATGATGCACAATCGATCATCTACTATGGCCGACGGCAGACTACAAGGTTTTTTACTTCTTTTATTCTCATTGCCGACCATTTTACTATAAAACGAGTTGCTAAGCTCGGAAAAAAAACTGAAAACACGACGAATAATTTTGAATCAAGCGATTTCATTTCTTTTGGGACGCTACTTTAGTAGTAGTAGTATTTGTTCCGTGTATACCCTTGAAGGGTGTTTACATGCTTGCCCTTTCTTATCCCCACATAAAATAACTTTACATATATTATGTGATATAATTTGAATGCTTAAATCTATCCCCCCCCCCATTTGGAGCTGCCGTAATTAATGGACGTCCCCAAACATCATTTGAAAAGAATATATGTAATAGCGTCACATAATAAACCAAATACATGACATCGCCTATTTTAAAGATATTCGTCGTGTTTTGAGTTAATTTTTTTCCGCGCTTAGCTCGTTTGTAGTAGATGGTCGGCAATGAGAATGAAGGAAGTAAGAAACATTATGGTCTGCCCTCAGCCATAGTGGATGCTACCATCGATTGTGCATCATAATTGCAAAGATACATAATATAAATACGATTAACCTATAAAATCTTCATGCTCGTGGTATAGATCTTCAATACTCACTTTGCTGCTCGCAATGCCCTACTGATGCCGGTAAGTTAGGAAAACTAAGAACAATAACACGATAGCATTGTAATTTATTTGAATAACCCATTCGCAATATATTGCATTTACTTATTTGACCATGAATGAAACAACTCCAACGCAGAGGCTCGTGGAGTAGAGATGTTTCGGAAGAGAGATATTGTGAGATGACATTTTCGGAATATAGATGTTATGGATGTCACATGAGGTTTTGAAGAATAGAGATGTTTTGGATACGAAATATTGTAGAATGGAGATATTTAACTCAGTCATATTCCGGAAGTTAATTATTGTGGAATAGTGATCTTTACGAATAGAGATGTTTCGGCAGAGAAATGTTTAAGAAGTGCGATATTTTGGAATACAGATGTTTTCGATTAAACCTGCTCCAGAATAGAGATATTTAAGAGGAGAGATGTTTGAGAATAGGGAAATAAAGAATAGAGTTGTTGTCCTGCCGAAAAGTTCAATCATAACCTGCTGGCGGGGTCGTCTTTTGTCAAACGGCGGAGATTTAATTGTACTTCCAATATCAATACACAATTTACAATGGAGGTGTACATTGCACCCGAATGAACGTGCCGTTATTAAATCAATTGTTTTCCGAAACAGGTGTACAACGAACATACTGCACCGAGGATGACGGTATGTGAAAGGAAACGAAGATGTGGACTAAAAACCAACGCCGGTGGCGCTTCGACGAGTTCTCCGCTACAGAACATACAGAATTTACGTATAGAGATGCAACGGAATGAGTGCCCGAATAACGACAAAGAAATCAAAAAATGTGTTGATCAGAGCTCGGATATATATACCGGTAATGAAGAAACGGACAGCATCGGTGATGTAGTCATGCTGGATTCTAATTTTGTTCCACGGGATGAAAAGAGTGGTATTGCTTCGATTGGGGAGCGTAACGAAAACAGTGACCTCGATGAGACCGACGATGACTTTTCTGAAGATAATGATGATTCATCGAACTCCGAAAAATCGCAAAATAGTCAAGATTTTCCTGACAACACGCCAGGAATGTTCGGGATGAAAAGAAACGGAATGGCCAATTTGTCACGCATTGCAACAATGAGACCGAATGTTACGGAAGCTGATATATTCTCTCAGATCATTGCCATATCAATGCGTCACCGTTTCCCGTATGAAGCAACTATGGATTTATTTCGATTGATGATTTCAATAACTAACGGTAGTGATTTACCTTCCACGAAGTCAAGTATGTGGGCAACGTTATCGAGGAACGACGAAGTCATAATGGTGCGTCATTTATATTGTCGTTACTGCCATGACTGCCTCGGGGAGGGAACAGTACCCGACCGAGAGTGCCATTGCAAAATGTCCGGCCCTAAAAAGCCCGAAACATCTTTGTCGTACTTCATTCAGCTCAGTTTAGAACAACAACTGAAAAATCTGTTCTCGATTCCGGGAATAACAGATTCTTTACAGTACCGTCACACACGACAGAAAGAGAACATTGATGGCATCGAGGATATATATGACGGCAAAGAGTATCGAAAGGAATGCGGCATTGGTGGTTTTTTAAGCTTGGAAAACAATTATTCATTAACATTGAACACGGATGGTGCTGTGGTAGCCAATTCGTCAAAGTGCAGTGCTTGGCCAGTATTGTTTACAGTGAACGAACTGCCGCCTCATGCGCGAAAACGAAACATGTTGCTGGGAGGCGTATGGGTTGACAGCGCTCACCCCGATCTGAACGCGCTTTTGTTTCCGATCGTCAAAGAGTTACGTTCTTTATACCAAACGGGTATAACTTACAAACGTATCGGTAATAACGGTACTACGAATGAAATCACGAGCAAATTTATAAGACTTATTGCTACTGTTGACTCCGTCGCGAGACCGTCACTTCTCAACATGACTCAATTCAACGGAAAATACGGATGCACCTTTTGTTATACCGAAGGTGAAATACATAATCGTACTCAGGTATATCCAGTTGATGATGACGCCACTTGTCGCACCGACAATGAAATTCGAGAGGACATGAAAAAAGCCGACGAGACGGACGAAAAAGTACGTGGTGTAAAAGGAACATCAATAGTCACGCTAATACCAAAGCTTGATCTAGCCCGAGGCGTGGTCGTCGAAAGTATGCATAGCGTATTTTTAGGGGTAGCTAAGCAACACACCATGCTTCTTCTATTTGGAAAGGCAACCGATCCTTGGTACCGGGGTAAACCAAAATTATTGGCAAAAATTAATTCCCGGCTTGTGCACATACGATCGCCTAGCAGAGTATCGAGGAAACCAAGAAAAATACAAACTTGTCCAAATTGGAAGGCTTCCGAGTGGCGAAATTGGCTCCTTTATTACGGTACGTTATGTATGAACGAAATAATTCGCGAAGAAGATCATCAACACTTCACATTACTGTCCGGCGCGACATATATATTGAGTAAGAACTCGATAAGTACCGCAGAGCTGCAAGAAGCGCGATTATTACTTAAAAAGTACGTGGAGAATTTCGAAAATATATTCGACACGCCTAATATGACATTTAATGTCCATCTCCTCACTCACTTAACCGATACAGTGGAGAATTGGGGGCCGTTGTGGGCCCATAGTGCGTTTCCATTTGAATCGTTTAATAAACAAATAATCGACTCCGTCACGAGCGCAACAGCACGACCGTTGCAAATTGTAACGCGATTTTTAATGAATCGATTTACCGATAGTCTCGTGCATGATAAAACGATTCCGGAAATGACAAGAAATCGAGTGCGTTCCATATTAAACTCTGGAAAAAAGAACAGACAAATGAAGATATTGAATGTACAAAGATTTGGTACCGCGTTCCAAAGCATTGGAAGTTCTTTCGATTGTCCACCAAACGCTTGGCAATCAAGATTACTGCACGGTTCCGGTTTTGGGTCTGATTCGATCTCAATAATCAAGCGAGCAACGATTAAAGGTGTTGATTTCAGCTGTCGAGACGCAGAGAATAACAATAATAAATCTTCAAACAGCTTCTCTTTTGTAAAAAACGTTGGCTTCGTCGAAATTTTGAACATCGTACGATTTCATAACAACGGAGGAGACACTGTGTGTGGCCTTTTCGTCAAGTGCTTCAAAGATGTAGGTAACAGTTTTCAAGCACAGCACATTAGACGTATCGTACCAACACCGCACAAAGCATTCATCGATATTCGCGATGTGCAAGGACCGGTAATAATAATCACCTTGAAACCCAATAGTTATCACGGAATACGATTAGCAAATGTGTGGGAGACAGATTAGAATACATGAAATGTATTAGTCAACACCTGATTGTGCAATTCCGAACTATTTGAAATTCTGACTATTTACATTAATGAAGTGATCAATTAATTTCAGTTAAAGAAGTTCTTGGGTGACAATCGGAACGAAAACTGCGCGTATCAGAAGAAGATAGAAAATCCTATTGACGGCTCAAAAACTTTTGGCTTAGACTGTTATTGCAGCTCATTTGTTTTTCTCATTTATGGTCAAGCGAAATTCGTATTATATTTTGGATATGAGGTAAATTATCGTGAAATAGTTCGCGCCCTGAGATCACGCTACAAGTCCACAACGCTTTGAGGGCCACAAATAGAAGCGAGAAATCAGAGAGAGTGACAACATATCGGAACTCAGTCCGTCTATAATTTCAGTGCAGTATCGCTCAGGTTTGGTTACTCGAAACCTTCGAACAATTATGTTCGCAATTTTTTATCGTCAAAACGAAATGGTCAATTGTTGAACTCTGTCGACGTGTTGCGTTATACGTCTTTCTTTCACGTGAAAAAATTTGAGAAGAATGGTAAGAAGGTTTTCGCAATCAAAAGTGTACGCTGAATATTGCTTCTCATAGGTGATGCGTTATATAAGGATATTTTCTTTAAATTGAATATCTCGAGTTCTAAGTGGTCAATAATTTTGAAATTTTATCGATAAATTGGAAAAGCAGTGAATAGCGGCAAAGATTGAATTGTTTTTCCAAGAAAATAACGACCACCCAAAAACTACCTTAAGTATACAAATCAATAGATTGAATAAAAGGTAATAACGCTGCACACTTAGTATTAACTATAATATTATTTAAATGTATTTTATATGTATCATGGACGGTTTGTTATGTATATATATTTAAAAATTAAAGTAATCCTGTCCCCATTCTCATCAGAGAATGATCTTCCTTCGCTCTCTCTCAAAGCTGTAATTTATTTCCTACCTTCGTATGAAATGTCGAAACCACGGTAAAGCTAAAAATGCCGGAAAATAATAAAATACCTAAAAAAATGGAATGCCGGTGAATGCCTTATAAATGCCTAGAAAAGTAGAATGCCGGTGAATACCCAATAAATGGCTAGAAAAGTAGAATCCGGTTAATGCCTAATAAATGCCTAGAAAAGTAGAATGCCGGTGAATGCCCAATAAATGCCTAGAAAAGTAGAATGCCGGTGAATGCCTAATAAATGCCTAGAAAAGTAGAATGCCGGTGAATGCCGGAAAAAATGCCGGCACTTCGGGTCAAAATTCTGGTTCAGTCTCTCTCCGGCACATACCGGCACTATTTGACCCAGAATGCCTACCCAAATAACTATAAATGCCTAAAATAGTCACGGCATTTAGTTGGTCACTTCAATAGGCATATTGAAAGGCTTCAATGAGCGTTTGCTCTGGCACCCAATCTGCTAGGGAAGTCTTCCGTTTCTCCGCCGCGCTTCTTGCCTAAATTAAATATTGTAGTGTGTGTTAAATAAATCATGTATTGTCTGCGAAGAGGAGTTCCTCTCTTCCTCCATTGCATCCGCTACATCTCCCTTCTTTCCAATGTACGAGGAGACAAAATTGTAATTGCGGATTTCTTTGCAATTTTCCAAAAAATACAAGTTTCCGAGTGACTTCCGAATCGTGTGTCGTCGGACCAGCCCCTGCCGTTCTATTTACCGGTGAAAACAGTGACGCACAGGTTAGTTACAATATTTCAAATGTTATTAAAAAATACGAAAGAGATTTTGAATATGAAATGTTACATCGTCCCACATTTCGTCCCATTCCATTAAATAATAATCTCTTACGTAAATGATGAGACATATTTCACGAAAGAGGAAAAAGGAATTTTTTCATGTCGTTGGTTAGTGGATTGAAAGAATTTCCGTAACAATGGTACAAGTACATTGAAGATACGACAATACTTTCGTTCCCTTTTCTTCCTCTTATTGTTTCTCTTTTGAACGAGAAAGAACATGTTCCAAGTGTATTAAAGTAAAACATGTAATGTCACGGTTTTTACATGATTTTTTTTCGAATATTACTTCATCGAGGATTGTAGAAAATATTGTTATTAAGAAGGGCATCCTAACACGTTGAATTTGTCTATATTCTTTTCTACCAATATTTGTGTAACCATCCATTGTCGTTGCGCTGATCACAACGAATTGTTGTTCGGGATTTCATACCCCTTGTGCAGTGTAAGAACAGCCAGCATTGTAATTTCTGATTTCTTTTTCGTAATCAGTTGAGAATTTTGAGTTGCCAGGAAGCCTCTGCATCGGCGAACGGCATTGCAGCTCCTTACCGCGGTCGTGCGTACACAAAGTTTGGCGAATCGGTGAGTATACATTTTGTAAGGAAAGAAAAAAGCGGCAAACGGAATTTTCGAAGTCAACGTTCAATTGTGACGCAATCAGCATTCTTCTCCTCGATAATTTTTTTCGTACGTCCACGTTTCAAAAGTTGAGGAAGGAACGGTAACGGTTTTCGGTACTTCTTCGGTTTGTAGAAAAAATAATTTGTCACGACTAGTGAATGAATATATTGACCGGACTAAAGTATAAGGAAAGGAAAGGAAAAGGAAAATTTACTATGCTTCTCGCTTTAACGAGATCGGGAGACTCGCAAAATGGATTCCAGTCGGAAACGCACGTTCATAGATGTTTCATAAATATTATAAGAACAATGTTTAAAAGATTGGAGGAAGTATTTTAAGAAAGGGATCACCATCACAGCTTTCGCAGGTTGCTTCTCTTTTCTACCGGTATTTGTCTAACCATGTATTATCCTTACGCCGATCGCAACAAAATGTTGTTCGAGACCCCTTCTGCTGTGTACGACAAGCCAGCATTGTGATTGCTGATTTTTCTTTCGTAATTAGGAGGGACTTTGGAGTTGCCAAGAAGCCCGTGCATCGGCGAACGATGTTGCAGTTCCTATTATGAGCGGTCGTATGTATCCACCGTTCGAGAAATCGGTGAGTATTAATTTTGTAAGGAAAGAAAAAAGCGGCAAACGGAATTTTCGAAGTCAACGTTCAATTGTGGGGCAATCAGCATTCTTCTCGATAATTTTTCTCGTACGTCCACGTTTCAAAAGTTGACGAATAAACAGTAACGATTTTCGTTACTTCCTGGGTTTGTAGAAAAATTTATGTCACAAGGAGTGAATGAATATATTGAACGGACGACGGTACATGTAGAAAAAAGAAATTATTCTATCCTTCTCGCTTTAAGTACATTCGAGTAGAAACGCACGTTCACAGACGTTTCATAAATATTATTCAGACTATGTTTAAAACATTGCAGGAAGTATTTTGAGAAAGGGGTTATGCGATTGTGGCACAATGCATTGAACGACAAAATGTATTGTTTCTTTCAGAGTAGTAAAAATTGAAGTGATAGAACACGGAGTGAAGGGAAAGTAGTACGATTTGAAGGATAAAACCACGATCGGAAGGAAGTAAGGAAAAGCATTCATTGTCTACAGCAACGTTCACTGAGGTAAGTGATGACATGTGCAACGGTGGAACTGTTCATGAGGAGAAATATAAGAACTTTTGGCATTTAGGGAAGAAACATTTGTTGCAGAAAGTAAAATTACCGGCATTGTATTGTCTGGCGATAAGATAGAAGACTGCCCATTAGTTTCAAGGAAGGCAACATTGTAAAGATGAATGAAGGAACACGAAAAAAAAGTACAAAGACAAGAAATATTTGCGATGGAAAAGAAGAAAATTTACACTGGAATTTCTTAAGGTGTCAAAGCGTCCTCCCGGGCCGAAAGATTTCCCTTTTTTATTAAAGGAACAAGAGGTAAGTGAAGAAGTATATTCATGCAAATTACGATAAATACCAAACGATGGGTTCTGTTATCTTATGAAATGCGCCCTTAATGAAATTGCCGGGGCAAAAATGTCGAAGTGGAAAGTGAAAATTGAATTTTTTTACAGCATTGCAGACTTTCTTTTGAAAAGAACAATGTAGCGTGTCTGATAACATCCTATAAGTATAAAATTCATGTCGTGTTATTTAATCGTATCGTGAAAAAGGACTTGTCGCATGAATTCATCTTTGTAAGAACAAGTAGATGAAAAGACGTTTTCTAGTACCGGAACTGGGGGAAAATAATAATTTGAAAATGCGCAGAGACGATTGAGCCTGGGTCCGTTACCAACTGAAATGTTAACATGATGTACACCATGTATTGTAAGGGCGCACATCGTTAACGTTGCAGAACATGTTACTTTGTTTGCAGTCACATGGAGATTCCACGGAGAGTACTTGCAGTGCTGAAACGTCCGAATTACCGGTATCAAATGCGAAAGAAGCTTGCTCCGCATGGAATGAAGTAAAAAGGGTGCGTGTGGGTTCGACACGCAAAAGAAGTGAATACGTATGCAGAGAGAGAGAGAGAGAGAGAGAGAGAGAGAGAGAGAGAGAGAGAGAGAGAGAGAGAGAGAGAGAGAGAGAGAGAGAGAGAGAGAGGGGAGGAGAGGAGAGGTGAGGAAAAGTAAGTGATCGAATTATGAATTGGCAAGGAAATCAAAAGTAGCCTGAATGTTTATATTTGACTTTTTTTTATTTTATTTATCAATATGAAATGAAATATGTATGAAATGAAATATTTCGGCAATGGTGTCGTCATCCTTTAGTCTTCGGTGTGTTGACTCCGATTGAGATGGAACTGAAAAAAAATAATTTTTTATTTTCAATTTTTGCCATCTCTGTGTGTGCCTCTGGAGACACAACGGAGAGGCTGAGGAAAGGCTTGCAGAGAGCCAGAAGAGGGTTAGCGGAAAAGCAATAGAGAGTCAGCGGAGTCAGCAATCTAGAGTCAGTGAACTCAGCGGAGAAGGAATAGAGAGTCAGTGGAGTCAGCGGAGTCAGCAATATAGAGTCAGCGAACTCAGCGGAGAAGGAATAGAGAGTCAGTGGAGTCAGCAGAGTCAGCAATATAGAGTCAGTGAACTCAGCAGAGAAGGAATAGAGAGTCAGTGGAGTCATCGGAGTCAGCAATATAGAGTCAGCGAACTCAGCGGAGAAGGAATAGAGAGTCAGTGGAATCAGCGGAGTCAGCAATATAGAGTCAGTGAACTCAGCGGAGAAGGAATAGAGAGTAGTGGAGTCAGCAATAGAAACTTGTAAAGGGGCAGCGGAGATTATATAAAAGTTTTTGTATTGTGCAAGTTATTTACGAGCCATGCTGACTCGTACGTAACTTCGCCTCGAACCCCTTGAATATTGTTTAAATATTTTATTATTTTATGTATATTATTTTTTCAATTTTTATTCAATTTTATTCATTTTTGAGTATTAATTTGCGAAATTTTATATATCTGTGTGTGTCTGGAGACACAACAGAGAGGCTGAAACTGAATGTATATAGAGAGGCATTCCGGGGCACGTGTATCATGCGAGGTTATGTACGAGCCATGCTACTCGTACATAACCTCGCTTCGAATGGCTCGAATATTTTTGTTTCTTAAAACGTTATTTAAAACGTTCAAATATATATCAAGAATACATACTTTCGTTCGCTGGGGGGTTTGTCGACGATTTATCCACTGCGGGATCCATTTTTTGGAATTGTCATTTATTCCCGCATTAAAATAATACACTACCGCAAAGAACTATCAAAAACAGCACCAACAAATAACAATAATATAATTCACTTTAAAAATTCGCACTGTTTAACGGATAGCACAAAATTTGCCACGAGGCACGACGACACAGTACGAACTCGCACACACACACAGAGCTGTGCCAGCTGTGGGCTCACACGTACAGGGGCAACCGCTACGAATAGAACGGCGCGCATGCGTGCACGCCGTCCTACCCCCTCTCTGCATTGACTCGCTCGCTCTCACTCGCACTCACACGGCTCATGCATCATTCTCTCTCTCTCCTCTCTTCTTCTATTCCTTCATTCTCTTGTCCGGTGCTACAACGCGGCTGAGGGCGGGGCCTAATACAGTCGCATTAGAAGTATTCACTTCAAAAACAACGAATGCCATGACATCGACGCTAAAGATGAAGAAGATGCGGAAAGTATTATCGCTTCGTCTTTTGCTGATGATGGTAATAGTGAAGACATGAATTTAGATATCGCCGATCTGAACGGTGTCCCTGCGAGCCAAATTATCAGCGAAGACGACGACGATGAGGTCAATGACGAAGACGACAACAACGGTTGCAACGATGATGACAGCGACGACGGTGGCTGGCATGATGGTGATGAAAGTAGCAACGACGACGACGATGACGATGGCGGAGGCGGGGGCGTTGGTGGTGGTGACGGCGAAAACAATGACGGCATCGACGAAGAAGATGATTAAGACATAAGTGCTTTCTCCATTGAACAAGGACCTCTGATGACCTTAAGACCGGATGTACGAGAAAACCATTTTCTCTGGATAATGATGGCAGAAGCTAGTCGATACAACTTGAGTATCGAAGCAACTTTAGGGATAATAAGGGGAATACAGAAACTTGCTAACCACAACACCCTACCGTCAACGAAAAAGACTCTGTGGAAAAGAGTTGGAAGGAAGGAAAAGACAACGCAGGAACGTCACATGTACTGCAAGATGTGTAAAGGTATAGTAGGAATAGGGAAGGTACCACAAGAGGACTGTCCGTGCGGAATTTCGGGGGCAAACAAAGAATCGTCTTTGGTATCGTTCTTTATAAAATTGGACGTGAGGAAGCAATTGCGACGGATTTTCCAGACACGAAATATAACTCAACTCCTAAATTATCGGAATAAGTGGCAAAAAATCAATCCAGAAGGAATAGAAGATGTTTTCGATGCAAGATGCTACAAACAGTTGCAGAAGGAAGGTCGTTTTTTAAACTCGAATTGGAATTTTTCATTGACTTTGAATTCGGACGGATGCCAAGTAGGGAAATCTTCAAAGCAGAACGCGTGGCCGGTATTACTAATGCTGAACGAACTTCCACACCATGCGCGAAAACACTTCATTATCATAGCGGGAATTTGGGTCGACGAGGATCAACCGAGCTTTGAGGTATACTTGGAACCGATAATTTCAGAACTGCAGGATTTGTATATTACCGGTATTTGATGGAGTCCTGATGGAAACGGAGAAGTAAATTTGTTCGCACGATTTGTACTCTCGATTCGCCTGCCAGAGCGAAGTTGCTAAGTACTACTAGCTACAATGGTAAATATGGATGTAATTTTTATTATGCGACCGGAACAAGAATGGAGAATGGTTCCAGGAAATTTGCGATGGAAGAAATAATAGATCGAACGGATCAACAAATTCGTAGGCATATGGAGGAAGCACAACGCACCAGAATAAGATAGACGGGTTTGATAGGACAATCGTCGTTGAGATACTTACCACAGTTTGATCTGCGACTCGGAGTTGTGGTCGACTCGATGCATTGCGTTGACATTGGCGTTGTTAAGAAATTGACACACATGATCGTCTTTGAGCCGCTGCCAGATATGGAACAAACGAACGCAAGAATGCAACGAATAATTGACGTAGGTTTTTCGATGATTCGAACACCGAGCAGTATTTCCAGAAAACCAAAATCTATAAAACTTTTCAAATTGTGGAAGGCCAGCGAGTGGCGCAATTGGCTGGTGTATTATTGTACGGTATGTTTGGACGGGCTGATTCCCGAGAGGTACTTGACTTTATTTACAACTCTGTCGGACGCTATGCATACGTCGAACGGTGACACATTCACAAGTGAAGAACTGGAAATCACTACCGTGTTGATAAATGACTTCGTTCCGAAGTACGAAGAATTATTTGGAATTGAACACATGACAACGAACATGCACCTCCTGCGACATCTGCCACGTTCCGTTAAATGTTGGGGACCGGTATGGACGCACAATTGTTACGCATTTGAAAGTTTCAACAGCCCATATTGAAGTCACTGAACAGCAGTACCGGTAGCCAAGTGCAAATAGTGAATAGATATTTAATGACGGATTTCGTAAGAAACGTCCGCAACGATCCGATAGCAAACGTTTTGACGAAAAGAATAGTAAAAGAAATTACAAATACCGCCAAAAAAGTGCAAAACCGCAATGACGACGATTACGAAGATTTTTATAATTTCAGAGGCTACGGGAAAAGTACAACGCGAGACTTGTTCGGGTGGAAACGAAACATATTGGCCGAGGAAGGACTGAGGTGCTGTCGGAAAATAACTGTTTTCGGAAAAGCCATTTTTAAAGGAACAATGTACACGAGCAGAGATACCGATAAAGAGTATACGCGCAGTTGCGACAAGTTCATTTTTACGAAAAAGGGCGAATTCGCTGAAATAATAAGAATTGTCACGTTTATAACAAACGAAGGAGATGAAATTAACGGATTCTTCGTATCGTGGTTTGAAAATACCGATGATGAACCTCCGAGCAGACAGATGCACAGTTTACGCATTTCAAGAAGAGGATTTCTCAAAGTTGCTAGACGTACGGCTACCGGCGATAATAATAAAAAAGAATGCGGTGGTATACGGGATAAAAATTGCTAATACTTGGGAAACCGATTAGGACGGCGTACTGAATACCAAACAAAAAGAAATAGACCGCGGACGCAACGTCGTTTTAACTTCAGTGGTTAGGGATGACTCCTTCCAAGAAACAGCTGTTGATGGAACGAAATGTGATTATTGACAAGTATACGCGACGTATCGCAGCGTCCCGTAACCGTGTACACTTCACTTGAGAATATACTTACGTTTAAGTTTATAAAGTTATTGAATTCTCTATACGTAACAATGAATAGTCTGTTGACGTAATTTCGTTTTTAATTGAGAGTGTGAAAAGGATACAGATTAAAGAATTAAGACGACACTCTTTTATTGTAGAAACGATTATTTAATTCTTTATTTCATTATCAAAGGGTGAAAAAACTCATTGCAAATGTAATCTTGCTTGATGGAATTGCCTCATAATAATATTACGAAGTATTGAATCAACAGTTACAGTAATTGTTGTAAGCCTTCGATAAAGCGTTTGGAACTTGAAAAATCTGAGTATATCGCTAAGAAATACAGTTTGCACAGCAGATATAGCGCAGCATTCGTGGAGAATCACACCGTATCTTTAACAAAGATCAAGTTATTCCCAATACTCTTTTTGACAGACCAAGTTCGAGTTTGTACACGATGGCGAGATTTGGAAAAAAGTTTAATTTATATTGAGAGATAAAGAAATACGGTTGGAAATAAAATATACACTCTTCAAGACAAAGAACACAGGAAATACGATTGACAATACTCTTTGTATGTATATGAAAAAAAAATTGTATGACGGAAAGAAAAATATAATAGCTTTTGATGCCATTTCCCTAAAGATCCCAAAATCCCTTCCTTGTGTAGAGTTTCATCCCATTTTTCATTTATGTTATGGTCTCTGAGATATTAAAAAGAAATGAAAGATAATCACCACCGGAGGAACTCGGTTGTAGCGACCACCGAGCGGGGCCGCGAGAATGAAAATACCGGTAAAAATTAAACGTAGCTATAATGAAAATACCGGTAAAAATTCGACTGGTAGCGAGAATCGAGTGGGGCCGCGAGAAGCGAATAACCATCCCAAATAATATTGGTAGCGAGAATCGAGCGGTGCCACGAGAACCGAATGACCATCCCAAATAATACTGGCAGCGAGAACCGAATAACCATCCAAAATAAAAGTCGTAGCGAGAATCGAGCGGGGCCACGAGAACCGAATTGACCATCCAAAATAATACTGGTAGCGAGAACCGAAAAACCATCCAAAATAAAAGTCGTAGCGAGAATCGAGCGGGGCCACGAGAACCGACTTAACCATGCTAAATAAAACTGGTAGCGAGAATCGAGCGGGACTGCAAGAATCTAATAACCATCCAAAATCAAACTGGTAGCGCGAATCAAGCGAGGCCGCGAGAATTTAATAACCATCTCAAATATTACTGGTAACGAGAATCGAGCGGGGCCGCGAGAACCGAATAACCATCCCAAATATTACTGGTAGCGATAAATGAGCGGAGCTGTGAAAACCATTACCATCCAAAATATGACTGGTAGAAACTTACCAGTCCAACCAAAATCGCTTCAGTCCGATGCTCGAAAAATGGATTACCAGTCAATATTTGACTCCAAGTTTTCGACCTTACCACTATTAGAGTTACCAATCAAATTTTGGCTCGCACAACCCGCTAGGGAAGATAGCCCAAATCGCGGGTTATAGCCCAATCTGGCAACTCTGTCACCGGGATGAGACATATGGGGATCGATTCGGCCAATTATATAGAATAGGCACGTAAATAGAAAAAGTCGCTACTGTCATGCGTGTTAGCAGCAGACGGCCTTTTTGAGATTTTTCATGCGAATAAGGAGGCGTGGTTCGCGAATAACAATTTTATTATTAAGTTAAAAAAATTGTCACTGGGTTAAATCATAGGTCAATCGATTCGTCTTATGATAAAAAATAAGCAGTTTAATCGAAAAAGTAGCTGCTCTCATGCAGGTTGGCAGCAGACGACCTTTTTTCAATTTAGTCGTGCGGCCAGCACGACCCTTTTCGCAGGGTTCTACTTATTTTTTTTAATCAACAAATGCCGTCACTGGGATAAAACATAGGGGGACTGATTCGGCCAATTATATAGAATAAGCACGTAAATATACAAAATTGCTACAGTCATGCGGGTTGACAGCAGACGGCTTTTTGTAAAAAATTTCGTGCGAGTATGGAGGCGCAATTCGCGAATAACAATTTATTTTTGTTAATCAACAAATGCCGTCACCGGGATGAAACATAGGGGGATCGATTCGGCCAATTATATAGAATAAGCACGTAAAGAGAAAAAGTCGCTACTGTCATACGTGTTAGCAGCAGACGGCCTTTTTGAGATTTTTCGTGCGAGTAAAGAGACGCGATTCGCGAATAACAATTTTTTAATTAATTTTATAAAGTCATCACCGTGATAAATGGTAGGTCGATCGATCCGTCTTATTATAAAGAATAAGTAGCTAAATCGAAAAAGTAGCTACTGTCATGCAGGTTGGCAGCAGACGACCTTCTGTGAATTTAATTGTGCAGACAGCACAGCCCGATTCGCGGGTAACTATTTATTTTTGTTAATAAACAAAAGTTAATAAACAAATAGGGGGATCGATTCGGCTAATTACATAGTATAAGCACGTAAATAGAAAAAGTCACCAGTGTCTTTCGTGTTGGCTGCAGACGGTCTTTCATAAGTTTAATCGTACGAACAGTGCGTCCCGTTTGACGGATAACTTTTTTTTAAATTAACAATAGCCGTCAGCGGGATGGAACGTAGGGGGATCGACTCGGCTAATTATATAAAATAAGCACGCGAATATAAAAAGACGCTATTGTCATGTGTGTTGGCAGCAGACGATCTTTTATGAGATTTCTCATGCGAATAGAGAGGCTTCCTTTGCGAATAACAATTTGTTAATTAATTAAGAGAAGTCGTCAATGCCACGAATCGTAGATCGATAAATTTGTCTATTCGTGAAGAGTAACCTTGTAAATAGTACAAGTCATTAATTCTATGCGCGATAGCAGCGGACAACCTTTTATGAGATGTTTCGTGCGAGTAGAGTGGCCCGTTATGCCGATTGATTTTTTTTTGTTAATTAATTTATGTTCATTTTCTTAACATGCGTCTGCACCTTCGGGGCCAAGGTTGAAGCTCTTCATTATTTTATTTTGAGTGAAGATCCATTAAAAAACCTAATCTCAAACGCTCATTTTCTTCGAAAGAAAATATTGCAAGTGCACTACATCATTGAGAATTTGCGCTTCGCCCAATTATTGAATTAATATAAATTAACACCAATTTACTTTATTTAAGAAGAAGTACGGTTCCCTAGAATGATACTCACTTAGCAGCGCCGAAGGTAATCCATTGATACAACAGTTTCGATAGTAGCTCACTAATGCATTTCACTTTATCACAATGTAAAACGATTACCAAAATTCATAATATTGCGAAAACTTTATGCGTGGTTAATAAAAAAACGAAAAGAAACGGCATGGTTTCAACGAAGCGTTCGAACATTGTAAACAAGGCTATTTTATATAATAACGCGCAACAGATCGCATCTATGACTGGTGCGACTATTTCTTTACCATTAACACTTCTCCCCCCTATTTCGCTACCACCACTATTGCAAATGAACATTGTCTACATTATTTTCCGGCTATGGGCGTAGACAGATGAGCAGTATATACGCACGTAAAAAAACGTAACGGAGGAGACTTTCTCGGTTTTCACGTTTTTAAACCTGGGGCATGGGCCGTACGTTCTTTACATTTATGGCCCACCGACCATAAATGTATTAATGATTAACCCTTACAGTGGAGAACGCACTCTTATATAGATGTACCTCACGGTCCAGATTATACCTCATAGGCAGATTATATTTTCAGCAAAGATCGAAGCACACACTACCTTTTTTAAGGGGTTATCCCCACTTGCGATTTTGAAAAAATCGATTTTTTATATTGCATTTTTTTGAAGTATAAGTATCTGAGAATATGTCCTGAAAATTTCAAGTCGATCCGAACAAAATTGACTGAGATATGAGCGTTGAAACAGAAGACTGGAATTTATAAAACGTATTTTCGTTGTCTGTTATGGTCTAAACTCGTCAGTGTAGCTCGAAAGTTCGACTATATAAGACGTATATTCCGCCGTTCATAATATTATAAGCGCCGTTTTTATTCATTTTACATTCAAAAATGGATCGAAAAAAAGTATCGCGACAAACAAGAAGCAGTGATAATTTACGGAAATCTCGACCAAAAAAAGGAAGGGTGTTTTTAACCCCAACCTGGCCGAAACGGAAACCGAAAGTTTCAGTACGTCTGCGAAGAAACTGAAAAATAATATTAATATGACTGTGAATCGAAGTCTTAATATTGAATATCGGATTTTGAACTTTTGGGTTGTGTTTGCTGCTATTTCAAATTTAGTGAAGTACAAAACGTGTAATGGAAATATTACATTTGAAACGGCAAGTGCAAGAGGACTAGGCTTCAAAATCGTTGTGAAATGTGACTCATATGCAGATAATTTGATACCATCTTCTCCTTTTTTTGGAACATTCGTATGAAATAAATCGTCGATTTATATTCACCATGCGAGTTCTCGGCATAGGATTGGCTGGAGCACAAAAATTTTGCGGACTTATGGACATGCCAATGTTTCTTACCGAGACTACATATTCAATAATTTTGAAAAGTATTTATGAGCCTGTGAAAACATGAGCAGATGTAATATTCAAAAAAGCCGCACGAGAAGAAATTGAAGACACACCTAATGCAGAAGGCGATGCAACTCCTCAATTAACAGTTTCCGGAGATGGATCCTGGAGGAAGTGAGGATATACGTCGTTATTCGGAGTCACATCAGTCATAGGCTACTACGGTGGAAAAGTACTTGATCTTGTGGTAAAAAGTGCTTATTATAAAATGTGTGAATCGTGGAAACATAAGCTAAATGATGCGGAATACGAAGAATGGTACGAAACACACGAAGATAACTGCAGTGCAAATCACGAAGGCTCCTCGGGAACAGTGGAGGTGGACTCCATTATCGAAATCTTCAAGCGTTCAATAGAAAAATATAATGTCCTGTACCGTTACTATATTGGAGACGGAGATTCGAAAACGTATACTGGGCTAGTAAATTCTCATCCTTATAACGACGTAGAAGTTATAAAAAAAGAATGCATCGGTCACGTCCAAAAGCGTATGGGATCCCGCCTTCGTAATTTAGTAAAAAAAAAAAGCTTGGTGGTAAAGGACAGCTGACAGGAAAATTTATTGACAAGCTCACTGTGTACTATAGACTCGCTATTCGACGCCATTCTGCTTCTGGTCACGATATGCATCAGGAAGACTAGAGGTAAGGAGTACGAACGCCTATGGTGAGCCTGATCCAAAAGCGTCCGTGAAACTGTGGATTTTAGTAGTTAGTGTTTTCACGGCGTGCGTCGCTAGTGCATGACCGCACCGAAGTGAACTAAGCGACAAGAACACAACCGACGTCATGTGTCATCGATGATTCCCGCTCGTCGTTCGTGTTGGCATAAAGCGTGTTCGGGGTAACCAATTTTGCGAATTGTGTTAGATGTAAAAAAAAAATAATTGTCTCGGTATAAAATATATTTAGTGATCTGCGGCGAAAACAATCAATCGTAGGTAAGAAAAATAGTACTTACATTCATAAAAAGAATGGTTTCGTTTTGTCGATGAGACAAAAAGTGCAATATATGGATTTTTTTCGTATATTGCACGTTTGGTCTCATGTCTCGAAAATAAACAAAATGTTTATTTTCGAAGCGTGAAAATGGGGAGTGGGTGAAATATCAATTTACCATTTTCATAGAAAGTTAAATTAAATAAAGCTTGTAATATTGTTTGAATTGTTGCTTTCAGTGCCCTAACGCGAGACAAACTTGGAGTGCAGTTAAAATTAACACTCTCCATCAAGTTCTCGACAACGTTTCGGATATGAAAAATTTAGAGTATGTGGGATGCCAAGCACACAATGAAGAGCTCACGAAGAGAGTGATAAACTATTATCTCGTCATGAGAGGACATTTTCTAGCGCGATCGGTCAACGAAAATAATCACGCAAGGAAAATTAAAGCGAAAGACAATGGGAAAAAATAAAAACTGTAAGATCGATTTACCTGTACAGCGTGTCATAATGTGCAAATATGATGTGTGATAAATTGTAAATCTTTTGTTTGCATTCAAAATTCTTATGAATTTTCTTGTGTCTATGTTTTTACTGCTTCCGCAACGAAAAAAAAACATTGTATTAATATCTGTATTTCGTTATTATTCTTTATCCGTACAGCGTATCATAATGTGTAAATATGAGATGTGATAATTTGAAAAACTTTTGTCTGGATTAAAACTTCTTATGAATTTTCTTGTGTCTATAAATAAATTTTGTTTGTTACGGTTTCCGCGAGGAAAAAAAACTGACTTTATTTCTGTTTGTCGTTATTATTCTTTATCTGTACAGCGTGTCACAATGTGTAAATATGGTGATAATCTGTACATTTTTGTCTGAATGCAAATTTCTTATGAATTTCCTTGTGTCTGTAAATAAATTTTGTTTGTTACTGGTTCCGCAACAAAAAAAACTGAATTAATTTCTGTATTTCGGTATTCTCCAAAACAATCTATATATAAGAATCCTATGTATCTATATAGAAATTGCCTTCACCAAGTGGTTGAACAACTAATTTGATGAAATGATCGCTCCATATGAAGTGGCAAAGGGTGCTTTTTGCATATCGTACGGCACTACCTTTACAATTCATTTGATCAAATTATCGCTATATGAGGGAGCGTATCGTACGGCACTGGTTTGTTGCTGACTTTACTTCGGTGCGGTACGAGAGCAGCGCCGCCCTTCTCGTCCTCACTTTTGCGGACGTTTCGACGACACGGCGTTCGTACTCCTTACCTCTAGTCTTCCTGATATGCATGAGGCAATATGAGCGACCATGGAGCCTAGATACCAGGAGGTTCAGCGAGGCCTTTCAACTCGTCCCCAAAACGAGAACAAGAAATGATGGCGCTGGGGTGCTCCGCAACCTATATGTATATAGATATACGCTAAACATGGGTGTGATCTAAGACAGATCACAGATGATGTACCTAACCCTCATTAGTGTTAAGGGATAACACCACTCTAGGATTTTGGAAAGACGTTTTCTTTCCTAAAAATACTTTGGTGTCATAAAAACAATACGGAATTGGTCCTGTAGCAATTTTTTTTATTTAAAGGTTCAACTATCGCTTTGGCCGCAGCGCCTTGGAGCGCGTGCTGAGTTGCTCGTACAACTTTAAACGCGTTTTTCTCGAAACCACTTTTTTCGATCTCGTAAGACGGATTACTCGTCCATCTTTGCATGCATCGATTTCGAGGTCGAAATTTTGACAGCAGCTTCACAATTAAATTCTTTATGGGAGTACGTATCCGTTTTTTGATTAAATGTAAACTTCTTTTTATAAACAATTTACTGTTTTTTTGGCAAAAAATCGATTTATTTCCTTCGAAGTGCACTATTTAAAAAAAAATTAAAAGCAAATTTCTAGGTAATCTCATAGCTAATAATATATAATATCATTTTTTTGGTTTTTATTTCAGGTCTTATATTTCACGATAAAACCGTTCTCCCGTGAAGCTATATGTAAAAAAAACACGTTTTTCTAGATGGACTATATTGCCGCCATTTTGAGTTTGAGTTTGAGATCTTTTCTCGCTTTTGCGTTTTTTTCCGAACCGTCATGAGGAAATTATGAATCGGCGGATATTTCGACGTTTGATGTCACGATCGGTCTGTCGTGAGGTTAGAAACTCATCCGATCACTTTCACCTCGTTGACCAATATATTACTATATATGTCGGTCGCGCTGCACCCCAGCGCCATCACTTCGGGACATTTTCGGGGACGCTTTTTTCAGCGCCTTTGCATTGCCGCTGAACCTCCTGGTATCTAGGCTCCATGTGAGCGACCTTCGATCATTACAGTTCAACCGATGCAAATCCACACCATGAGAGATGTCCAACCGGTGAAGAATCGTGGTGTTCGTATCAACGAGATCAGGCGAAAAACGAGGCTTTCCAACACGATTACAAACCACTTCCATCAAATGTATTGGATGCCATCAGACCTATATACAACGATCTGAGTAAGGAAACTTTACTCGAAAGATGCGTCGGTGGCTTCAATCAAAATAACAACGAAAGCTTCAACCAACTTATTTGGAAAATCAGCCCAAAAATCGTCTCGAGTGGAGCAATCTTTGTAAATTTAGCAGCTTATATTGCCTTTGGACTATTCAACGAAGGTTCAAAATCATTATTATTTTATTTGAACTCAATCGGAGTGAGCTGTGGACACAACGCGCACGAATACCCTGATAAAATGGACGAAGCACGGATTGCACTGGCAGAGAGACGTGCGGCCGAGAGCACTCGTGAAGGAAGAATGTTACGAAGGCAGCACCAAATTTCCGTTTTGCAAGCGGCATCGTCGGCGGAAGAACTTCTGTATGGGCCCGGAATAGATGACTCTATGTAAGTTTACAAAAAAAATATTTTCTTCGTGTAAACTGAAATAAAAACTTTTAACGCGTTTTTCTCAAAATGGCATTTCTGAAGTCGGTGACCAAGATTACTCGAACACTAATGAACCGATCTTCTTGAAATTTTGCAGGCTTATTTAATATACATAAAAATGTAGTCTTTAATCGTTCGATTTTTTTTTCGAAAAAAAATGGCCGTTTTATAGCCAAAAAACGGCCGTTTTTTTCGTTAAAATCGAACCATTAACTTTGACTGTCCGCCATTTTGTGAAAAATGAATATTTTTCAAAATCCTTCGATTAAAGACTAGTTTATACTTATATTTGACTAAATCCATCCGCATTTTTTTTTCAGATGATCTACTTCGCCGCAATGTTGGTCACCGCAAACCGTGTATATAAAAACATTATTTCATTGACGGCCATTTGCCACTAAACAATGTAATATTTTTCAATAAAGAAAGTTTCTGAAAGTTCTTCAAGATGTGTTCTTTAACATGGTATATTGATAGATTAAAAAAGTTTTGTAGGTTTCTTTAAAAAATTCATGAAAAAGGCCTTTTTTGCGCTACAAGTGGGGGTAACGCCTTAATCCAAGCCACTGAGAAACAACCGGCCGGTTGGATTTAAAAAATCCCAATCTGTATCCCGTCGTTTCTCCCAAAATATTGCGACGTTTGCTCCGAATATAATCGCCTACGAGAAAAAATTACAATTCGGTTCTTTCTCGTATAAAGACAATGTACACGACGCAGAAAATGTTCGTTTGCAGAGGTAGGGATAGAGTCATAAGAGCAATAAAGAGTTCTGTTAATAGTAACAACGTAGTTGAACCAGTCATAGCGACTTGCTGCTCGTTGTGATGGAAGGTAGTCTTGTCTTTCTTCGTCGAATGTTTCGTGAAAACATGCTACTTCTTGTCGTGCTTCCGTCAAGGATACAATAACTTATCGCATATCATACATTTTTTAACAAATATTGTTGTGCAGTGAACGTCATGAGTGAGCTACTTTCGAAACTGTTTTATTAAGGGATTACTTACAACGTTGATGAACGAGTAATATTACATTGTGAAATTGTGTATTCACAAAAAGAATATATTGATCTTAATTCATCGCGAATCGGGTCGCGTTACCGGCACGTAAGACGAATCGATTGATTTATGATTATGATCTATGATTTATCGCGAATCGCGCCTCCTTACTCGCACGAAAAATCTCAAAAAGGGTCGTCTGATGCCAACACGCATGACAGTAGCGACTTTTGCTATTTATGTGCTTATTCTATATAATTAGCCGAATCGATCCCCCTATGTTTCATCCCGGTGACGGGGTTTGTCGATTAACAAAAATAAATAGTTCTCCACGAAAAGGTTCGTGCTGGCCGGACGACTAAATTCACAAGAGGTCGTCGGTTGTCAACCTGCATGACAGCAGCTACTTTTTCAATTCAGCTGCTTATTGTTTATAATGAGACGAATCTATTGACCTATGATTTATCCCGGTGATGACTTTATAAAATTAATTAAAAAATTGTTATTCGCGAATCGCGTCTCTTTACTCGCACGAAAAATCTCAAAAAAGGCTATCTGCTGCTAACACGCATGACAGTAGCGACTTTTTCTATTTATGTGCTTGTTCTATATAATTGGCCGAATCGATCGCCCTATGTTCCATCCCAGTGACGACATTTGTTGATTAACAAAAATAAATAGTCCTCCGAGAAAAGGGTCGTGCTGGCCACACCATTAAAATCCCAAAAGGTCGTCTGTTACCAACCTGCCTGACAGCAGCTACTTTTTCAATTCAGCTGCTTATTGTTTATAATAAGATGAATCGACTGACCTATGATTTATCCCGTTGACGACTTTATTAAGTTAATTAAAAAATTGTCATTCGCGAATCGCGCCTCCTTACTCGCACAAAAAATCTCAAAAAAGGCCGTCTGTCGCTAACACGCATGACAGTAGCGACTTTTTCTATTTACGTGCTTATTCTATATACTTGGCCAAATCGATTCCTCTATGTTTCATCCCGATGACGGCATTTGTTGATTAACAAAAATAAATAGTCCTCCGCGAAAAGGGTCGTGCTGGCCGCACGACTAAATTTACAAAAGGTCGTCTGCTGCCAACTTGCATGACAGCAGCTACTTTTTCAATTCTGCTGCTTAATTTATCCCGATGACGTCTTTTTTAAATTGATTAAAAAATTGTTATTCACGAATCGCGCCTCCATACTCGCACGAAAAATTTCGCAAATGGCCGTCTGCTGCCAACCCGCATGACAGTAACGACTTTTTCTATTTACGTGCTTATTCTATGTACTTGGCCGAATTGATCCCCCTATGTTTCATCCCAGTGACGGCTTTTGTTAATTAAGAACAAAAAAAGTTATCCGCTATTTGAGTCTCCGTACTCGAACAAAATTTTTGTTTTAAGTCGTCTGCCGTCAACACGCATGAAAATTGCGACTTGATGATTTATATGCTTATCCGAGTCGAAATTTTCGAGCCGCGGTCAACCCACAAAATGAAGGCGAGCAGAAATCGGCGTGAGCGGATTATTGGGTATTTAAAGGGGGGTACAATGTTTGAAAGTACCATCCGTTAGAGCGCTCCGATGAACCTCCGGCATGGCAGAGAGTAGACTTTTTGACTCAAAGGAGGTCAGTGAGGATCACAATTGAACCTACGGAACCTCAGATGGGCCTACTTCGAGCGCTCCCGTAGAACCTACTGCCCCCCCCTTTCGGCCTACTGTACACTGCTAAACAAAAAAATTAATTTATATAGAATCTATTTAAATAAAATAGTTTTGTTTTCCTTGTCTCACAGCCTACTACGATCTTATTTATTTCAAAGATATTTATATATGTTAATAAAGATGAGATTCAAATTAATCTTTATTTGCTTACAATGTACACTGTAAAGCTATATGCATAAAATATTTCATAAATCGAAAATAAAATTAACGCCTTAATTGAGAGCTTTACCACAAGGATTTTTCATCATAATTCGTCATTCCCGGGCCTTTAGAAATGATTTTTTTTCGAAGAAAACATTTACCCTATATGCGAATTGAACCTAGTCTTACCTACCCATAGCTACGCTCCGCTGCCCCTATGCTACCGAGTGCTTATAACATTTTGGTCGCTGATATGGCATAAGAGACCAAATGAATATCTCTAACTATTTGTTGAATCACATAAGCTATATCGATTAGTTAATATGATTCTGATAATTAGAGAGTTTCGTCGAATAACATGCTATACATTTTTCAAACACACACACGCACACACAACCACACACGCACACGCACGCACGCACACGCTCGCACGCACGCACGCTCGCACGCACATATATATATATATATATATATAAATAATTCCTCTCTCTCCACCTTCTCTACCCCCCGCGCCTTTGATATGAGTGTTGCAATAAAGATGGACCATTAATTCCATCAAATGGAAAAATGGTTAACTCTACGAAAATTATATTTAAGGTAAATTAAAAAAAATAACTAGATCTATTCAGTGAACTTAACTAAATTGTTCTGTTGAACAGATGAAAATGTTGAACTGATGAAACCAAATCACAGATTTATTAGGATCAAATAAAATATGTAGTTATTGGACGATATTAAATAGATTGATTTTCTATAAATGAACGGTTTTGAAATCAATAATTTTAACAATGGAATGCAATAGGAAAAATTTAGTTCTATGAAAAATCTAGTTAATTTAAATAAAAAAGAATCAAATAGACGCGGCTAGTTAATATCATAATATTTAGCGGAAAAAAATAAAAATATGCTTCATACATACGCGTGGAAATATTTTTTAAATTTTCGGCGTACTAAAAATGAAAACAAAGAAAAATCAAACATTTTATTTGAAATCGCCTCTAATCGGCCGTCGCTATTTATCAACTTATTATTGAATAAACAAAAAAAAAAACAAAACGAACAAAAACAAAAAGAAAAAATCTAATGAGGTTGAATTCTAAACCGACAATTTCAATCCTTTAGAACATGAAATAGACTATAATGAACACCCTAATGTTCTATATAGATATCAACATTATATGTTATTTAGATCTACACTGCCAGCCAAAAGTTTTCGGACACTCCACATAATCGCAAAACTTTTGAGCGCTGGATAATTGCCAAATAATGTTAGAGTAATATAATTCATTTCATTTGTTATTTCACGAAGATACTATAAAGATCTATATAATTAAGTAATTATACAGAGCTTTATAGTATCTTCGTATAATAATAATTATTCTACCATAAGTTTGCAATGATCCAAAGTGATATTAAGTTTTGCAGTTATCTGAAGTGTCCGAATACTTTTGACTGGTTGTGTACATTCGAATATATTAACGCAATCACATATTTCGAGTATTATATACTGTAACGGGTCTTAATTCGTTACAAATAAATTTATAGGTTCGGGGACTCGAACAGTGAAGAAATTAATTGAAACTCAGGTGTTTTGGGTATTTTAACAAAAAGTATGTTTATTCAGGTTTTTATGGCTCGATATAATGCAATAATAAAGCGATGTACAAGTGTAGTGTGTTGTTTGTGTTGCTTTTGTATTCTCCGCAATGTTTTTCTCGGTCGGTCAATTACTTTTTACTCGCACGGTACATTTAGTTCGGCAGGATCAGTTATCCTGGCTCGGTATTGATTATGGCCTGTCTTCTATTTCGGTGGCTTCTATTGGCCTGAGTTTGCGGCGTGTTCTCGCTAGCGGCGCGCTGTGTATTGTTGCTTAGCCTATAGCGACGCGGGCTTTCCGTTGTATCGTTCCCTTAGGGCGAGTCGAGTCGCGGCGCTCTCTCGCTCGTGGCGCTAGGACTCGCGTTCTACGCGCGCTCTCTCGCGCCGCGGTCTATTCCCCTACCCTAGCTCTGCCCTTCGCGCCGCGGTGATCGATGCTCTTTCCCGATCAATTATCGCGCGTCGATAATTGATCGCCCGGTCCTTGATCTAGGCGTTCGATGTCGCCACCGACCGGTCTACGCTAGTCTACTCGAGAGATGTGCCGCGAGCACTCGATTTACCCTTTTTTGCATATGTTTCGGCGCTCTCGTAATTTCGGAATACCTCTTTGTCCTTTCTTTGATCCTGATCCATATAGCTCGATAATCACGGTGTGTGTGTGCGTGTGTGTGTGTGTGTGTGTGTGTGTGTGTGTGTGTGTGAGTGTGTGTGTGTGTGTGTTTCGTATGACTGTAGCGTACTCTTCCTTATCTCCTAATGTAATATTTCTTTTATTTTCAAATTTAATATCCTTCCCTTATATCTATTCGCGACGCTCGCTCGCTATGCTACCTTCTCTGATCCTATTTTCTCCTGCTCTAATTTTTCTCTCTATTTTCGATAATTGTTCGCTCCCCTTAAGTAATTACCTTTCCTTATTGCTCTTTTTATTTTTCTTTGGTTTTCCAATATTTTCTCATAAAATAACTTTATTTTAATTCTCCTTCGTTTTTTGTTCCTTAACGTTCCGTGTTCTAGACGTTTCCGATCCGTGAGGGATGTACTTGGTCCAGCAGTACTTGTTATCTTCCAAAAAATGAAGAGAGCTTTCTAATGCCGTTTGGGCGCGACTCCGTTTTTTCCTTGTTTCTCAACGTTCCGTGTTCCCAGCGTTTCCTTCCACTGGGGAGGTACTTTGCCAAGCAGTACTTGTCAATCCACGAGGAATTAAAGAAGTGATCTTTCCAACGCTTTTTAGGCGCGACTCTGTGTTTCGCTTGTTTCTCAACGTTCCGTGTTCCCAGCGTTTCCTTCCACTAGGGATGTACTTTGCCAAGCAGTACTTGTCAATTCACGAGTGACTCAAAGAGTGCCTTTTCTCCAAAATTCTCGTTCTTTTATATCCTGATTTTTAACGCTTTTTCTTCCCCTTCTTCATCTTCCCTTAATTCAATTAGTTGGTTTTATCCGGTTTCTGCCGGTTTTTCCCCTTAATTCGATTAGTCGTTGTGTCCGGTTTTCACTGGTTTTACTTTCCCATTTCTTTGGTCTACCCTTAATCCAATTAGTGGGTCTCTCGCTTACCCAAAATCGGTTACCTTTTGAATTTGTGGTGGGGGAAATAATGATGAGACGGACCTGTACGTCTCATTGTCCCCCTTGACTCTTTGTGTTTTGGATTGCTTCATTGGCAATACAAATCACGAAGAGTCAAAAAAAAATTTCTTACTTCTACTCTGCGCCTATCCCCTTTTTACTTTTCGCTCGCAAATATTATAAGAATAATAATGGTTTTAAAAAAATGTATTTATTTATCTACTCATTGATCGCTGTTTTCATCGTCTTCGTGGCCGTCGTCTCCGAGACTCGTCTCATACCAAGACGCTCTGTCTCGCTGTTGTCGTCGTCGTTGCCGTTCCCCCTTTCTTTGTCGTTTTTTAGGCCCACGTCCTGCCAGCGACGTTCTGCCTCGCCATCGTCGTCGTCGTTGCCGTCCCCCATGTCCTTGGCGCCTGCCAAGCGCATATCGTGCCGGAACCGCTCTGCTGTGCCGACGTCGTTGGCGTTGCCGTCCCCCATGTCTTTGGCGCCTGCCAAGCGCATATCGTGCCGGATCCGCTCTGCTCCGCCGACGTCGTTTGCGTTGCCGTCCCCCATGTCTTTGGCGCCTGCCAAGCGTATATCGTACCGGAACCGCTCTGCTACGCCGACGTCGTTGGCGTTGCCGTCCCCCATGTCTTTGGCGCCTGCCAAGCGCATATCGTGCCGGAACCGCTCTGCTGCGCCGACGTCGTTGGCGTTTTCGTATTCGTCCTTCTTTTCCTCCGAATATGGCCACGGCTTCGGTTTTGGTGACGGGCTGCATCGGGCGAGGCTTGAGTCCCTCGTGATGATGCTGGTAGATGTTTTCGGCTGTGCATGATATCT
Source organism: Ophion obscuratus (assembly GCA_964007375.1). NCBI lineage: Eukaryota > Metazoa > Arthropoda > Insecta > Hymenoptera > Ichneumonidae > Ophion > Ophion obscuratus. The sequence goes on along the minus strand of OZ023318.1, from coordinate 13,518,323 downwards.
CGTTGCCATTGTTGATGAGGATTCTCACTGGGATATCCTTGATGCAGATCGGTGGGGTTTGGCATTTTGTATGAACTGCGTTCTGGAGTGCCCTCAGTCCATCTTCCTCCATAGGAAATGAATTGCTTGTGAAGGCTCCCATAGCCTTGTTTAGCTTCATGATTTCTTGATTTTTGTTGGTGCTGCTCCCGCTGTCGACCAATATTTCGACGGTAATTCCTTCTAGATCGATCGGTAAGGTAGGGCATCGTGACTGGATTCCTCGTGTTATTCCCCGTTGTCCGGGTTCTTCCATGAGGAATTCTTTTGGGTGCTCGTATGTGTCGTTCGTTGCTACTTTCAGGGCCTTATTATTTTCTGATATTTGTTCTTCCTTTTGGTTCCCAGTCTTCCAGTGTCCTTTTTCGATGTGGTGATTATGAACTCTCTTGATCATCCCCATAGGTGTTGGTTGCTCAGGATTTCTATTATTTTCGGATTCCAGTTTCTTCTTTCTTCTTTCCCTCTTCTTTTTGTTTCGATGCACCCTTTCCAGAGCTTCTTCCATGGCGATCTGTGCATCCTCGTCTTCTTCCGTTACGCCTCGTGATATTTCATCCCGTGGTATCTGTACGGGCGCAACGTTTACTCGTTTCCCTGGTTCTGTGGGCTGGTTCTCGGTGTTTCGTTTTGTGCTGGGATATTGCTGGTGCTTGGACCGCCCTGTGGATGCGGAGTCCGTGGTGCAGCGGCGGGGTTAAGCGGAGGTCTGTTATTCCCGTATCCCGTCTGCCACGGTTGTTGTCTGGGATATGGCGCTGGCATCGCGTTGTTATTCCCATATCCCGTCTGCCACGGTTGTTGTCTGGGAAATGGTGCTGGCATCGAGTTGTTATTCCCGAATCCTCGATTACCCTGTTGTTGATATTGGAATGGTGGTGGTGGTCCCTGAGAACCTGGATTCCCTGGCCGCCATGGCTGGTTGAATCCCATTGGCCGTGGTCCCCCGAACGTTCCAAACTTTTGGTTTTTCCATGGGTTATTTTGTTGCCATGATGCACCGATGGGTTCTTGCCGATGGGGCAAGGATCTTTTTGCATTAAGTGGTCCCGCTCCATCCATGCTTTCTAACAATTCGAGGAATGAATCGATTGTCTTGATTCCGCTGACGCGTACTGCCATTCTGATCGATTCGTCGAAATGATTAGCGAGTTTCCTGATTATTTGTTCTTCAGCCGGGCCTTCACTCAAATCCTTGGCATTTCCGAATATCTGGGTTGCATATTCGGTTCGAGTCATCCGATGTCCGTCCCATTCGTAAGCCCCGAATTCGAGATTTCGGCGTACTTTATCCTGAATTTCTTGGCTCCAGTAACGTCCGCGAAATTTTTCCTCGAATTCGTTAATCGTTTGGACCCTCTCCTCGACAATTCTCCACCAATCTTTGGCGGTGTCTTTTAGAGATTGGCTGATCAAATAATGTAGGTCTGTGTTTCCAGTGATTCTCCAAAATTCCTTAAAATCTTGCAAAAAACGCATTGGTCGTTCTCTGCCGTCGCCATTATACGTCGGCGGTTTTTGTTTTGCCGCGTATGCTTGGCTGACGTTTAATCCCGCTCCCCAGGAGGTGTTACAAAATGTGTTTGCGTTTTGTGCCCGGATGTTTTTCTCGCACTCCGTGATACGTTTGGAGTGGTCCGTGACCACTTGTCCCACATCCTTAGAAGAATGGAGGAGCTGAGATATGGTTCGCCGAATGGCTTCCATTCGAGTGTCGAAATCCTCGATTTTGTCGTCATTTTCTTTTCGCAGTTGATTGTGGCTTTGCTCTATTAATTTTTGAGCCACCACGATTTTGCGTTCAGTGCGCTCCTCGATTTTCTGGACCTCATTTGTTATTTTTGTGTTGACTTCCTCGTGCAGCTGGCGCGACCTTACAATGCAGTTATCGTTCTGTTGATTGATTTCTGCTTTGGTCGTTATTCGTTCCCTTTGTGCTCATTTCGGATACTATTCATCGCTTTGATGAGGGCTTTAATTGTGTCACTCTCCTCCGCACCTCTCTCATCAGTCTCGCCTGACTCTTCGCTGATGTTGAATGTCTCTGCATTTGGTGTTTCTATAGGTCTGGGTCCGATCGCCGATAGTCGCCCAATATTTCGACGATCTCTTTGACGGGCCTCCTCTAACAATCCATCCGCTGTAGTTGATTCCCAATGAAGGGAGTTATCATTGTTTTGTTGCGCCATTTTATTCGATTCTATCTTTCTCTATTCTATCTAAATTGTTTGATTTTATCTATTTTTATTAATATTATTATTTATTTTATCTATTTTTATTAATATTATTCTTATTATTATTATTTAAACACCTTTTACGAGTTTTTCTTTCTTATGTTCGAGCCCTACGTTGGGCGCCAAAATGTAACGGGTCTTAATTCGTTACAAATAAATTTATAGGTTCGGGGACTCGAACAGTGAAGAAATTAATTGAAACTCAGGTGTTTTGGGTATTTTAACAAAAAGTATGTTTATTCAGGTTTTTATGGCTCGATATAATGCAATAATAAAGCGATGTACAAGTGTAGTGTGTTGTTTGTGTTGCTTTTGTATTCTCCGCAATGTTTTTCTCGGTCGGTCAATTACTTTTTACTCGCACGGTACATTTAGTTCGGCAGGATCAGTTATCCTGGCTCGGTATTGATTATGGCCTGTCTTCTATTTCGGTGGCTTCTATTGGCCTGAGTTTGCGGCGTGTTCTCGCTAGCGGCGCGCTGTGTATTGTTGCTTAGCCTATAGCGACGCGGGCTTTCCGTTGTATCGTTCCCTTAGGGCGAGTCGAGTCGCGGCGCTCTCTCGCTCGTGGCGCTAGGACTCGCGTTCTACGCGCGCTCTCTCGCGCCGCGGTCTATTCCCCTACCCTAGCTCTGCCCTTCGCGCCGCGGTGATCGATGCTCTTTCCCGATCAATTATCGCGCGTCGATAATTGATCGCCCGGTCCTTGATCTAGGCGTTCGATGTCGCCACCGACCGGTCTACGCTAGTCTACTCGAGAGATGTGCCGCGAGCACTCGATTTACCCTTTTTTGCATATGTTTCGGCGCTCTCGTAATTTCGGAATACCTCTTTGTCCTTTCTTTGATCCTGATCCATATAGCTCGATAATCACGGTGTGTGTGTGCGTGTGTGTGTGTGTGTGTGTGTGTGTGTGTGTGTGTGTGTGTGTGAGTGTGTGTGTGTGTGTGTTTCGTATGACTGTAGCGTACTCTTCCTTATCTCCTAATGTAATATTTCTTTTATTTTCAAATTTAATATCCTTCCCTTATATCTATTCGCGACGCTCGCTCGCTATGCTACCTTCTCTGATCCTATTTTCTCCTGCTCTAATTTTTCTCTCTATTTTCGATAATTGTTCGCTCCCCTTAAGTAATTACCTTTCCTTATTGCTCTTTTTATTTTTCTTTGGTTTTCCAATATTTTCTCATAAAATAACTTTATTTTAATTCTCCTTCGTTTTTTGTTCCTTAACGTTCCGTGTTCTAGACGTTTCCGATCCGTGAGGGATGTACTTGGTCCAGCAGTACTTGTTATCTTCCAAAAAATGAAGAGAGCTTTCTAATGCCGTTTGGGCGCGACTCCGTTTTTTCCTTGTTTCTCAACGTTCCGTGTTCCCAGCGTTTCCTTCCACTGGGGAGGTACTTTGCCAAGCAGTACTTGTCAATCCACGAGGAATTAAAGAAGTGATCTTTCCAACGCTTTTTAAGCGCGACTCTGTGTTTCGCTTGTTTCTCAACGTTCCGTGTTCCCAGCGTTTCCTTCCACTAGGGATGTACTTTGCCAAGCAGTACTTGTCAATTCACGAGTGACTCAAAGAGTGCCTTTTCTCCAAAATTCTCGTTCTTTTATATCCTGATTTTTAACGCTTTTTCTTCCCCTTCTTCATCTTCCCTTAATTCAATTAGTTGGTTTTATCCGGTTTCTGCCGGTTTTTCCCCTTAATTCGATTAGTCGTTGTGTCCGGTTTTCACTGGTTTTACTTTCCCATTTCTTTGGTCTACCCTTAATCCAATTAGTGGGTCTCTCGCTTACCCAAAATCGGTTACCTTTTGAATTTGTGGTGGGGGAAATAATTATGAGACGGACCTGTACGTCTCAATACATATACATATACATATGCATATATATACATATACATATACATATATATACATATACATGCATACATACATACATACATATATATATATGTATATATATGTATATATATATATATATTGTAATCCCCCGAAAAAAACTGAGGAGAACTATCCGAAAAAAATGCGGTGCGCTTCTGGGCCGGGATTCGAACCCGGGACCTTTCGATTGCCGGTCGACTGCGCTGACCAACTGAGCTGCGCCAGCCCGCTTACCTCAACCTTTCTCGGATAGTCTCTATATCGTAACGCAACGTTACAATATTTAAAAGTTTGGATAAAAGTTTGGACACAACGTCGCTTAAAAGTTTGGATACACCAGTCGATATTTCTTGCTGTACTAAACGTTACATAGCTTCGTAAAAAAAAGATAACCAATTTTACCGAACGGCGTTTTGACGGGAATAAAATCAGTTTTATATTGCTTTTCTGAAATATTTTTTTATAATTTTCTTTTCGACCCGGTACGCACTTTTATACGTGACTGATTTTCGGCTTTTTTTCGACCATCGAGAATTGGGCGGATGACTTATGCAAAAAAAATTAGTTACGTTTATCCATGACAAACTTAAACGGGGTAGCAGGAACTCCATTTGCGTTTTTTATAAAGTTTTGTACGATTTTTTTCACAATGTTATTTCATTTTTTGCTAAAAAAGACTAATTCTAGATAATGCAATGTAACTCAAGAACTAGAAGGTTTAAGGAGAAGTGTCAAGGACGAAAAACGTCGCGTAAGCTTATACTGGATAGACTGGCATTTTTAAAGAATTTTCCTGTGAGATTTTTTCTCACAGGAAAACGCCCATCAATCCGATAGAATTGGAGTAAGCCTGTATATACAAGCATTCTTTTATGAATTGTCTATCAAATAATAATAAATCGATATTGAACAAATTTGATTGTTTTCGCATATTAATATTGCACTAATAATTTGATAAGGGGACGATGTATTTTCATTAATTTCGTATTATTTTCGTCATCGAACGGGTTACCGATCAGGCCACAATGGAAGGATGATGGAGGAGATATCGAATTTGGGCCGAAAGCAGGTTAGGTGGGGTCGAGGCAACAGTTTGAGATTGAAAGCCGGTTAAGGAGGCCTGTGCTCTGCACGTTTCACTGAAACTGGGGATCGAGAAAAGGTTTGGGAGGTCTAGCAGAGGCTACCCTGGACCAAGAGGAGGTCTCTTCACGGCACTGGACTTGACAAATGAGGTTTCGTCGGTTCAACGAAGGCTGGTGGCTTATGTATTACAAAAGAAATGGGTCCTGCGAGGGTTCAGAGGAGGTTAAAAATTTTGACTCGGGTACTCTATATGAATAGACGAAACGATCGACTCATGATTCATCCCGGTGATGGTTGTTGTTAAGCAACAAAAAAACATTATTTCCGCCAGTCAGGTATATTCGGCTCATTTACGAGCGGGTAAGTGGTGGGGGTAGAGCCTTATGCTGTCTCGCTACGCTACGAACCGAGCGCGTACAGTCCGATAAAAATGTACTGGATTCGGGCGGCGTGCGTCTGCTAGGTCTGTCTGCCAGCTTCAGCGTCATTATTTAGAGCCATTTTATTTGATTTTTGATAACATTTTTACTTAGCAACATTATTTTCAAATGTCAATAAAAGTTTTATTTTAAAATCCACTTTGTTGAATATATTGAAACAAAGTTTTATTGTAAATAGTTTTTATTTGTTGTTGAAAACGAAAATTTTATTTGTTGACTGCGATGCCTAGATTTACTCTAGATTGATACGCTTCAGTTAGGCATTATGAAAATCCTGTTTGAAGGGGTGATCTAACCGTGACAGTTATGTAAAAAAACTAACTGTCAAAAATTTATTTCGATAAAAAAATTGTATATATTTTTCTTCTATTTTTCTCAACCTCATCAAAAGGAAGATTAATTTTTTTTGTTTCAACAGTTGGGAAACTCCTTACTCTATCCCTTCATCCCACCCTTCCACTCCAATACATCCTCCCCCTCCCGATGGAAGAAACCCACCATCTTCCCGTGGTTTCCATTGAATAATATTAGCTCACTCATGTTTTTATTTATTTTTGTCTGGAGATTGGCAGTTCGTGAAACTAATTTTTTCTCTCCTTCAATAATTTTCTTATATAATGAGCACACGTGAACCATAATTAACTAAGAGTGGGTTCATTGGATATGTGTATGCTTGGGTTAATTTAATGTATTAGTTCATGACAAGTTTAATTAATTTTAGCGCATGAAAATGTAAATAAGAATTAGATTTTAGGAAAGAAAAAGAAAGAAAAAGAAGAAATCGTCCAGCGCCAGTACAGCCAGATCGCACGCAAAAGTGACGCCCTCTCTAGTCTCTTACGCGCCGATCACACAATAACAGTAGCGCGTGTCCGTGAGCGAGGAGCGCTCGGACATCTTCGGAAAAAGACGAGCGCGATCGAGGTTTCCTGACCGCGCCTTCAACAGCTTCAACCAATCCATGGACGCTGAGCACGTTCATGTGCGGCCAAGCCCAAACGAAGGCTTCGAGGGAAAAAGCAATCTGAGCACGACTCGCGCGTGACGTCACCCGACGGCACGCGTGAGGCTTTTAGATTATTTCAATGCTTATTTAGCTCTTGATTCTCTGCGTTATTATTGAAGACAAAAAAATGTATCGCACACTCTGATCGCTTATTTTTTTAGTTTATACGTTAATTTAAATATAATAATAAATCTAATGTTACGTCCTAACCGGCGGATATCCATCTCGGTCAAGAAGAGCGATCTCTCCCTTTACTCATTATTCCGACAATTCACGTTATATTAGGACAAGTTGCCCTGTTTCGAGCCTAACCTTGCGGAAAATTGCTCAGAATGGGCTTGAGAGTGCGATTCACGATTATAAGTCATGACTCGTTATTAAGAGAGAAAAAATAATACAAACGTGAAATATTCAGTTAAACTGAAGAGAAATAATTCCAAGTTGAAAAAGACAGTGAATTCCATTACGAACTATTTGAAAAGCGAAATTTCTCGGGTTTCTAAACCTTATTACCAATTATATGATTATAATGGTGTCAGGGTGAAAAGAGCGAGGTTGCATAAATTCTAAGGTATTGGGCGTCTAAGTGAGGAGACGTGCGAGATCGCTGAAATGGGAGAACATCCCCCTCTCTTCCCTTACGTGTGTGAAAAATATTCATGATTACTTACTTATTTGGTGCAAATGAAATGGAATGGGTGAAATCCAATTGCTTCTGCTGCGTGAATCAGTGTAGGAATTCGTGATAGCCAGGCAGTTGAGATGTAGAAATGCAGTCTTAGGCTCTTGATCCTTTTTCTTTTATTTTCTGATCCGAAAATGCATTCCCCCAAAAAAGCTCCTTCTCCTACAACCAGACTTTCTTAATTTTCATATCACAAAGGAGCAGACACTCTGTATTCGAACTCCGAACTGAACACTCGACTTACAAGGCTAAACCTTTTCGCTCTGCGTTTCCGTGTAATCATTGTACAAGTCCGTGTAATGATTACACGGACTAGTTCCGTGTAATCATTGTACAATCAAACGTAATCTTTGTATCGAAATTATAAGTTTGTAAGAGTTAAACGTAATAAACGTGAACTACATGAATTAAGACAAAATCTACGCGTTTGACCATTTATTTCATCAACGATCAATCCATCGAGCGGATCCAACTCTCTTACCAGAATCACGCGCCTCAAATTCGGCTCAATCCAAATTGTTATGAAACTGAGTTCGGAACTCACGCGGAAGCCAAACAAAGACTCACTGCGCAATCTAATTCAATTCGAACTTTCGCGCTCTAAATCGGCAACCTCGCGAGTCTCACCTAAATCTCCCTTCGGGATGTAACATTACAGTAGGGGAATAATTTGGGATATTTCTGATTTGGGCAAGGGCTACGATCGATGCTGCATTACTAAGAATTGGGTCTATGTTCTTGATCTCGAAAATACTGGGAAGGGAGAATAGAGAGGTATTGTGCGCGGCAAAGTGCCCATGGTTCGGGCCTTGGCGATTTTACGACCGGATCGATTTGGATATTTTGTTTATCAACCGCCGGAGTTTTCGTGCTATCGTTTCGAGTCGCCATGTAGGCTCATATTTATCATTTAATATATCTCAGAGTAAGGTAAATATATGAACGCTTTTTGGTGAGAAACTATGCGTAGTCTTTCTACGTAATTAGACGATAGTCCGACTCGCAAGCGTGGTTCGCAAAATCCTGATTCATCGCACTGACTGTCGTTCACAAATTTTCGTCATATTACTTAAAAGTATTCGCACTATAACAGTATGCATAAAAATAATTTCCTTCGGAACATTTTATATAAATATAATTGAATGCGTACGTAAAAAAAGAATTGATCGTTACGATTAAATAATCACGAGTGACCTGACCCCTGCGGATATTCTCGTCTCGAATTCCTTTGCTTTCAGCGCACTTGGTAATAAGTTTTATTAAATCAGACTTCCGACAGCTACCACATCTTTCCATTTCCTTTCAATAGAAAAGGGAACCACCGACCACGAGGAAATTCTTAACGCCGTCACTTGGAGTACGTCTCCCCCTTGCACGCTCTGTCCTTTCCTTCGGCTGGCGTGTGTCATTCGATCCCGCTCTAAATTTTGTTGAGGAGCCATACTCTTGATGACAGACGCCGGTCATATTAACTCGGCCGTCTCCATACGCCAGCCAGACAGAGAATTTTCAGCAAAGGTTTCTTTTATTAGCGACAAAGATCGTATTGTCTAGCGATGATTTCATCTGCTTCGACATATCGCCTCCCCAGCGGAAATCCATTGACGACCAACGAAGTGTGATGGTCTATCCTCAAATTGGTCTCTTTTCCTTCTATTTGTCGGGAAACTCGTAAAATATTGCGTATTCGAAAGTCACCCCTTAAATGAGCACCGCTTCGAAGAACAGCGGTCAGTCTTGGTAGACATCTGCTATGGGTCAGCTCACTTTTTATTGTCGCTACAGGATTATCCTTACCAATATATATATATATATATATATATATATATATATTTATATTGTGACGTTGCGTCACAAGGAGTTTCGAGAAAAAGTCCGCGTGACCACGCTTGGGCTTAATCTCCGCCACGCACCTTCACCTGAAATTTATTTGTTAATTTTAAGCTAGTTTTAAGTGTTTTGTTATATAGAATCTGCAACAAATCCCTCCCGTTCCTCCCCTGTACCCCCTTTACGACGACCAGCAAAAGGACCACGCGGACCGTCGACCGGGGCCACGTCGGCCCGGCCGTCAACTCGACGACGAGGAATATCGGGCAGAGATTAGTAGGGAGATGTACAACGCTCCCCTTTTCGGCGTGCCTCGCAAATGGCGCTAAATCGCGGCGGCAAGTTCGGGAATATGATTTTGTGCGCATCGCCTCTGTCGAGGTTGCAGATTCCCTTGTAGCCGCGCGAGTCGTGAGCACCACTCAAGTCGATATCGCAGTCAGCGTGCACACGAATGGGTAGCTCGGTGCGGGAAAAGTCTCTGCCCCTCGCTCACTCGACAGGCGAACGGAGCGAGGTTTTCCGTCCGATCGAGCTCGACATATGTGTGGCCGTGCTGCGGATTGGAGTATGCATTAAATGAATTTCAAAGAGAAAAACATGTATCGAGAAAATTGTTTTCTCTCGGTTGGCCGTTTGTGCCGAGAATGCGGGTTAAAAAAATTAACGACGAACCGCGTTGAAAAATAAAACGCCGAAACGACCGCGGAAGGTTTAAAAAGAAATCTTGAGCCTTTGCCGCGGTCGTTACGGCGTTTTTTTTTCAACAGTAAACATTATGAATAAGCGTGTATCATAAATGTTTTTCTATCCACAATGAGCGTCGTGGCTGAGTTGGCAGCGTGACGGATTGACGATTCTTGCGGCCCGGGTTCGATCCCTGGCTAATCGACTTTTTTTAATCTATTTTTTTCTTCATTTTATATTCAAAAAATTACGAACTTATTCTCGCTTTATCTATTCTCGCCTGTCCAGGCATTATTTATGATATTTAATTCATATATGTTTAATTTTAAAAAATACATTGGCTACCGTGGATCGAACCCGCGTCGTCTGCACTCAGAGCCCGCACGCTGATATATCAACCGCAAGGCTCTTGTGACTGCAAACCTGCCTTACGTATACATACTTATTCAACCTTAAAGAAAAATCGCTGCATACCAATTGCATATTGTTTTTATGACCTCAAAGTATTTTTGAAGACAAATGAAAACGATTTTTCTAAATTTCTAAAGTGGTGTTATCCCTTAAAGAAAAGAAATTAATTTTGTGATCGTTGTAAATGTATATCTCCTCTTAAAGACTTTAATGCGTCTTGCCACCTTGGCCGATCGAAAAAAGGGTATATTAAAAAAAAAAAAACTCGAAAGTATGGGTCGGAATATTTTTATTTTTTTACACATCAGAAAGGGCTTTAAGAATAAAGTTAATAAATTTCCGTTCAAAATATTAAAAAATGGCGCCGTTATGCACATTGCCGAGGAGGCCCTCCGCACGATACGCGCGGTCGTTGTCCCAGCTGTTACCCGGTCATGTCACTTCTGCAAAAAAAAATCAGCTCATTCGTGAGTTGTGTCGCTACATTGTAGTGCAGCGTTTTTTTTCGACTATTAAAAAAATTATGGTGAGCCGAAGAAAACATTTGTATTTTTCACCGAAATTATGGCTCACTATAATTTTTTTAATGGTCGAAAAAAACCGCTACGCTACATTGTAGCGACACTACTCACGAAGGAGCTGATTTTTTTTTCCGATGTGACATGACCGGGTAACAGCTGGGACAACGACCGCGCGTATCGTGCGGAGGGCCTGCGCGGCAATGTGCATAACGGCGCCATTTTTTAATATTTTGAACGGAAATTTATTAACGTTATTCTTAAAGCCCTTTCTGACGTTATGTAAAAAAATAAAAATATTCCGGCCCATACTTTCGAGTTTATTATTTTTTTTTAATATACCCATTTTTCGATCGCCCAAGGTGGCCAGACGCCTTTAAAGAATCTCGTACGTGTTAGCGAAAACCGGCAGAAAATGATGAGGCAACTCGTCCACTTATTCGATGTTCGCTATTTTGGACCATTGCTCGTTTGCCTATCTGAGGTCTACACTTTCGAAGTTTGTATCTTCGAAATATGTCTTTTTTCTATAAATGGTATTACTAATATTAGATACTCACGCCTTTCCATTTCGGAGATATGGATGTTCTAGATTGTTTGAATCTGTATTTGTATGACACAAACTGCAGACAATCTGAATACACGTTCTCGAATAAATGAGCTCTCGAATAAATAATCCCTTGGTGTAATAGTTATTCAATTTTGTCATCGGTCAAAGGATAACATTTCGAATAATTTACAGTTCGTTATATTGAGTTTATAATTCTGTCATTTCGAAATCTTTGTCGTTCTATATTTGGCCTTTCAAAGTTTTGACCCCCATCCCAATGTGAAATGTAAAAAATGCCAAAACACACTTATCCAATGTGAAATGTGTTTTGAAAAAAATACCGATCGAGAAAGACTCGAAGTTCTCTTCGAGCCGTTCTCGATCGTTTCGGCACTTTTCTTCAACAATTTTTTAAATTAATTTTCTAAGGGGACAAGTAAAAACTCATTTACGTATTGGGGGAAAAATTAACTTTTTTGTCATATTTTTCAATACTGTTTGCACCAAAATTTGGAACGCCCGCTTGTTTTGAGCAACTTCAACATGCGTCCGGCGCGGCGGCGGGGCGACCGACGCCGGGTTCGGACGCGTCGACGATACCCGCGGCGTTCTTACTGCGGCCGCTCCCCTCGCTCGTGCCGCTGTTCTTTCGATGGCCTGCCCTTCTCGCGCCCTCGGGGCTCCCTCGGGTGTCTCTTGCCGCTGCGGCTGCTTCTGACGACCTCTTTTCTTTTTGTTGCGACGCGACGCCAAAATTACTTCTTTGTAACTGTAAAAAATAAATAATAAAATGTACAAATAAAATACACTACTCACACAAATTAAGGGATATTTAAGAAATTCGAAATTTTTGGCTGATTTTCAACAAGGGATAACTCGGAGAAAAATGGTCGTACAAAAAATGAATGAAAAAGGTAATTATAGCTTCAAGTATCTAGTTTTCAGATTTGGACTGTAAAATTTGTTAGCGTGGGCGGTTTTCTTGTAATCATCTGCAAACCAACGAAATTTTTTTTCCAAATTTTTGCTCGTCTTTAAAATGGTCAGTCGACTTCAAATCATTTTTTTTATCATACGATTATAAAAGTCTTTTAGACAATTTAATCAGCTTTAATTCGACCTTTTAAGGAGCTCCGTACGATGATTTGGCGCGGAGTAATTAATCGTCGATCAAAGCAAAAAAGTCCATTTTAACTTTGACAATCAATTACTCGAGAACTAATGATCGTACAGAAAATAAAATGTTTTATCAACAGCCCCTAATTGCATGTCATAGAGCATGTTTTGTAGTTTCCAAAACGATACTTTTATTTTCTGTACGATCATTAGGTCTCGAGTAATTGATTGTCAAAGTTAAAATGGACTTTTTTGCTTTGATCGACGATTACTCCGCTCCAAATAATCGTACGGAGCTCGTTAAAAGGTCAAATTAAAGCTGATTAAATTGTCCAAAAGACTTTTATAGTCGTATGATAAAAAAATTATTTGAAGTCGGTAGACCATTTTATAGACGAGCAAAAATTTGGAAAAAAATTTCGTTGATTTTCGGATGATTACGAGAAAACCACCCACGTTAAAAAAATTTACAGTCCAGATCTGAAAACTAGATACTTGAAGCTATAATTTCCTTTTTTTATTTTCTGTACGACCATTTTTCTCCGAGTTATCCCTTGTTGAACATCAGCCAAAAATTCGGAATTTTTCAAATATCCCTTAATTTGTGTGAGTAATGTATTTTATTTGTACATTTTATTATTTATTTTTACAGTTACAAAGAAGAAATTTTGGCGCCGCAACAAAAAGAAAAGTGGTCGTCAGCAGCAGCCGCAGCGGCAAGAGGCACCCGAGGGAGCCCAAGGGCGCGAGAAGGGCAGGGGATCGAAAGACCAGCGGCACGAGCGAGGGGAGCGGCCGTAGCAAGGATGCCGCGGGTATCATCGACGCGACCAAACACGCAGTCGTTCGCCCCTCCGGACGCATGTTGAAGTTGCTCAAAACGAGCAGGCGTTCCAAATTTTGATGCAAACAGTATTGGAAAATATGACAAAAAAATTAATGTTTCCCCCAATACGGAAATGAGTTTTTACTTTTCCCCTTAGAAAATTAATTTTAAAAATTGTTGAAGAAAAGTGTCGAAACGATCGAGGAAGGCTCGAAGAGAACTTTGAGTCTTTTTCGATCGGCATTTTTTCAAAACACATTTCACATTGGATAAGTGTGTTTCGGCATTTTTTTCAACACATTTCACATTGGGATGGGGGTCAAAGCTTTGAAAGGCCAAATATAGAACGATAAAGATTTCGAAATGACAGAATTATAAACTCAAAGTAACGAACTGTAAATTATTCAAAATTTTATCCTTCGGCCGATGACGAAATTGAATACCGATTACACCAAAGGATTATTTATTCGAGAGCTCATTTATTCGAGAACGTGTATTCAGATTGTCTGCAGTTTGAGTCATACAAATACAGATTCTAACAATCAAGAACATCTATATCTCCGAAATGGAAAGACGTGAGTATCTAATATTGGTAATACTATCTATAGCAAAAGACATATATATCATGGATTCAAACTTCGAAAATATAGATCTCAGATAGGCAAACGAGCGATGGTCCAAAATAGCGAACACTGAAATAGCGAACATCAAAGAAGTGGACGAGTTGCTTCATAATTTTCTGCCGGTTTTCGCTAACACGTACGAGATTCTTTAAAGGCGTCTGGCCACCTTGGCCGATCGAAAAATGGGCATATTAAAAAAAATAATAATAAACTCGAAAGTATGGGCCGGAATATTTTTATTTTTTTACATAACGTCAGAAAGGGCTTTAAGAATAACGTTAATAAATTTCCGTTCAAAATATTAAAAAATGGCGCCGTTATGCACATTGCCGCGCAGGCCCTCCGCACGATACGCGCGGTCGTTGTCCCAGCTGATACGCGGTCATGCCACATTTGAAAAAAATCAGCTCCTTCGTGAGTAGTGTCGCTACAATGTAGCGTAGCGGTTTTTTTCGACCATTAAAAAAATTTTGCTGAGCCATAATTTCGGTGAAAAATACAAATTTTTTTCTTCGGCTCACCATAATTTTTAATGGTCGAGAAAAAGACCGCTACGCTACATTGTAGCGACACTACTCACGGATGAGCTGATTTTTTTTTATCGTGCATCGAGCGTTATGCACATTGCCTCCGCGGCAATGTGCATAACGGCGCCATTTTTTAATATTTTGAACGGAAATTTATTAACGTTATTCTTAAAGCCCTTTCTGACGTTGTGTAAAAAAATAAAAATATTCCGGCCCATACTTTCGAGTTTATTATTTTTTTATAATATACCCATTTTCGATCGGCCAAGGTGGCCAGACGCCTTAAAGTCTTTAAGAGGGGATATACATTCGCAACAATCAAAAAATCAATTTCTATTCTTTAAGGGATAACACCACTCTAAGAATTTAGAAAAATCGTTTTCATTTGTCTTCAATAATACTTTGGGGTCATAAAAACAATATGCAATTGGTATGCAGCGATTTTTTTTTAGTGTGTATACGTAAGGCAGGTTTGCAATCACAAGAGCCTCGCGGTTGACATATCAGCGTGCGGGCTTTGAGTGCAGACGACGCGGGTTCGATCCCCGGTAGCCAATGTCTTTTTTTAAATTAAACATATATGAATTAGAATTAAATTCTATTCTAATTAAATATTCTAATTAAATATTGAGAGAATTTCTCTCGCGCGCGCGTAGTCGCGGCCAGGCGTCGCGTAGCCACGGTCGTCGGCCGATCGAGCAATTCCTATTTTGCTATCTCCTTTTTTTGGTATGCGGTATTAATTAAGTAATATAGAATAAAGAGTGTAATAGTCGTGGTCCCGAGATACCCCTTCGAACTTCTAGCGAGTCTCATGCGACCACGAGAGCTAGCTTTTGTTTACTTTTTTTTGAGTTTGACAATTTCGCGTGCGTGGTCGGCCGCGTTGCCTGAGAACGGCTGGCGCCCAACTTACCGAATTTATAAATTGAGAATATTTCAAACGGGTAACGAAATTGAGTAGGGACTTCGCGTGTCCAGATACCCGTTTAATTCGAGTCACCATTATTATTATTATTGCAGAATCTTTTATTATATCGAGTCTAAATTTATCTTTCATTGTACTTAATCGAGTAACTTCTTTTTTTTTGTATCGAGCCTAATTATATTGTGTGAACTAAATTATATTGGAATTCTATTGTTTGCTGAACCATTATTAATTTCCCCTTTCTCCGCCTACAGTAACACGCGATACCCGTCACAATATATATATATATTGAGACGTATAGGTCCGTCTCAGGCGTGAATGCCCCCACCACTTATTCGAAACAGCGATGTTGACAAGCGCGGTCACTGCCTCCAGGTGGTATTCGGGAAAAGGAAAGACCGAGAAAAGGGCCAAGTGGCGCCATCCCTCGGAACGAGGAAAAGATAGAGACAAAAAGAATAGAAAAATTGAGTAAATATTAAAGCAACATTCATTTAACAAAGGATGCTCGGGAAGGGGAAGGAAAGCGCGGGAAATAAGGGGTATATAAGGGCCACCTTGAGAGAGGAAAGGCCTACTTGTTTCAAGTCAGCTTCAAAGCGAGTACCGAAACGAGATATTAGTACAGGCTTTTTTAAGCGTGGAAAGTATCGAACTAGGGAAAGCATTGGACAAAACGAAGCAAGTGAGCACAATAAATTTGAGAATCTCTTTTATTATGAAGGCCTTAGTACCGAACGCAAGTACCCACTGATTGCAGCGGGGAAAGTGACCGTTGAGGAAAGGAGCCGAAACAATAAAAGAGAAGGTAAAAAGAGAATTTTTGGAAATCGTTTTTCAAATGATTTTCACACGAGTCTCGAGCGGAGGTGCCAAGCTTTTATGACTATGGAACGTGGACTCTGCCATTAGTAATGAAATAAGCGCATGTCCGAGCCCGAAAGGCAAGGAAGGCGACTGAACAAGGAAAGTGGCAAAGAAGAGCAAGTACAGAAAGGAGAGTATAGGCACCATCCGATTAGAAAAAGTGCGATAATCAGAGAAAAGAAGAAAATCACGAATCTCGCAGATATTCGAAGGAGAAAATTCGGTAATTTAAAGGAGAAAGCATAGAATCACGAAACTCGAAGCATCCCGCGTTAATAAACGTCAGAATATTAAAGCTAACAGCCAGCTGGAAGCCTAGATGAAAACATGTAACGAGACAGAGAGAGAAGGAACAACAGCAAAGGGGGCCGAGCAAGGCCGAACCGGCGAAATCGCGAAGACCGCGCGACACACATAAGCACACACAATTGGAGCATTTAAAATTTCAAATACATACAAGTCAAAGATGTACATACAACAAACGTACACAAACACGAAACGGCGGCCATTATAGAAAAGGAGTGACTCGTTACCCGGGCAACGGAGACTCGCGAAATTCCGAAGACGTAGTAAGCCCCGCCTCTCCGGTACGCGAGAGCCGAGACCGCCAAACCGACTGAGCGCGCGAAACCCAGATACAGGGCGATTCAAAATTTGTTTGTAACATGAGATGAAGCGAAATATGAATAAATCTTCGTTTATTTGTTGAGACATAAAAGATTTACATTAATTTACTCCCTTATCGTGCCCCGAATCCTCATAAATTTAATGTAACTAGGGGTCACCCGTTACAATATATATATATATATATATATATATATATAAACGTTTCGTTTTTCCACAAAACCTTTTATTTCGTTTGTCGAGTCGGCTATTGTGAGAGGATTCGGGAAACGCATTTTTAAGGGGCAAGTATTTGCCGTTCGATGGTGCGGGGTTCCCGAAGCCTTCCTGAAGGGCGATGTACGGATGATATGTCAAGGATGACGAGAGGGATTTTTAGGTGTTTTTGGGAGATGCCTCAGTAGTTCGAGGGTCTCAAAGACGCCTATCTCAATCCGTCATCATCGGCATTCGATATTGTGGATTGTCGTGTTTGTTAGCTCGGGTGTAATTGAAAATTGTATCTTGTTAAATTTGTGATTGTAGGTGTGTTAGGTTGTTAATTGGTACGTCAGAGGAGGCGGGAGCGGGCGGCGTGAAGCGCGGTGCCCGATGTATGGGCGAGGATCGGACGAGGTACACACACACGTGGAGCCGTAGATGATATGGCTCTCCTGCTTTCACACACTCACTGTCTCGCTTGCACTCGCACAAACCACGAGTGGCGTCGTCCCTGTGTCACGCTTCACACACTCTCCGTCTCACTCGCGCTCGAACAACTCACGAGCGACGTCGCCAATGCGTATCGCGAGTTTCTCGGTTACTTCTGGAATGAAAACGGATATTCTCGTTTCTCGGTCTATTATCGGGTTGATGTGATCGGTGTTACGGCGTTAATTCCGGTTGGCACTGGTTGCAGAGTGCAACAAAGCACACGGTTGCCAAGCCGTGTTGCTCACGCGCTAGAGATGCTAGCGTTGGATAATACGCGTGCTCGAGGCCGGGTTTTCTTGCGAACCCCGAGTGCGTATAGCGGGGCCGTCCGAGAGGGACGGCTGGCCTCCTCGGTGCCAAGCAAGGACTACCAAAGATCAGTGAAGCTAGTCAAGAATATTCCCGTCGTGCAGCGGAGCGTGATCGGCACTCCACGGACTGCACACTTCGAGTAGTTTACCGTGGGATTTCGGGGATGGCGATCAAAGGTCCTAAGGACGCTTGATCGGATGTTGACTAATTTCTCTATCTAGCAATCACCACGAAGTCTCTGCTTCCGAGGTAGGACTTCCAGCGCAATGCTGGGGCTGCCCAAGGAAACAGAGCACCTTACCACGAAGCTGGGTCTATTCTTGGATGGGACCAAGGCTAAGGCAGCAAGGCCGCCATCCGACGATCCGAGATGTCGGATGATTAGTTGACTCCACGTAGAATGATGAGTAATTTGCGAAGAGTGCCTCTCGGGCTCGTGCACGCCCTTAAATAGCCTCAGGCCCGTCAGGAGAAATTCCATTTCTCTAGCGATTCTGGGGTGCTAGGTAGGGGATTACATCGCCTGGGCGACGCTCCGTTGGTGGGGTGACCGTCCTGGTGACTTTGGAGACATTCGCATACTGTAGATGATTTAAGGGGAATGTCTTCCAGATTGTTTCTCGCCTCGATATCAGGCACACAGTAAGTATGAAGAGGCGTCGTGTTGAATTTTGGGCGCACTCTTATCTCATGGTCGTGATCGTAGGGCGAGACTCGCGAAATGTTAGACAGGGGGCCGTTACTGCCACGGGTCAGCGGTTGTTCTGTCCCTCGCGATGGGCGGAGCTATTTACGAGGTGTCGCGGGCGCGCCCCGTATGCTAGGTGCGAGCGTCCTGCCCTGCCGTTGGGATGGCCGGTTTGTCCGACCACTGGCCATCTCACGTAATTATATCGGGATCGGTGTCATAATTCCGTCATATATATGACGGATGCTTGCCTGGGCAAGCGAACCGTTATAATATATATATATATGTATATATATATATATATATATATATATATATATATATATATATATATATATATATATATATATTGTAACGATGAAATTTGACACCTTCCAGAATAAGTCACCTTATGACGCGATACATTTTTTCCCCACCAGACCACCAATGTATAACGCGTATCCCTAATAAGTATATAAAAGCATCCTACAGATCGAGAAGCGCGTTCATTCAGATCAATACCAGAGAGTCATACACTATCATTGTTACACGAGCTTAGTAGCCGAGCTAAGTGCGATTTGCCCAGCGTAATCCTGCTCCCGAAAATATTCATCCGTCATCATAAAGAACATTCTACAAACTCTGATTACGCACTTTGATCGACGTCTACAATCTAGCCGTTATCGTCGAAGAAGAGTCTCGAGGCGGCGCATCATATTACAATCGACGGACATCCAGAAGAAGCAAACAAGGCCAGCGGTTCGTCATACCATTGTAATCAATAGAATACAGAAGAACTCTTCGATAGGCGACAACGACGTCTTTTTTTTAAAACATATATGTTCACCCAACGGTGTAACATATAAATTGGTGGCAGCGGTGGGATGCCTAAATAAGAAGGGCATCCGAAGAAACTGGTGCTCAAACTACAAAGAGCACTTCCAACTCAACGGTGGATGTCAACAAAGAAGTTCAACGTAAATTGGTGAAAGTCAAGGATCCCGAAGAAGAAAACACGTGCTGTGAAATCTCAACGGGATACCCAAATCATCACTAAAAGTTGACTTCAAGACATCTTTACACCACATCCGATTCAACCTGTGGTCGTCAACGGAACACCTGAGGGACATCCAACGACGACTCATCGAATCGAAGGTCACGTGTGAAATCGACGAGGATCCGTGAGGATCATCCTGAGGGAACATCTCAAAGGCATCATTACGTGACGGTCATCAAAGAAGGGCATCGGCTACTAATCAAGAAAAGAGGGGGTCAACACGGAAGATTGATAGCCCATCATCATCATCGTTATCATTAAAGTAAGCTCGTTATTTTAAAGTGACCGATATTGCGCCAAAGTAAGAAAAATGGAGAAAATAGAGCAACTTCTCCAAGATCTTTTTAGAAGAATGGAAAATATAGAGTCAAAAGTTGAAGTAAAAACAAACGATTATGGATCTGAAATAACTGAAGATGAAACTGAGAATAGCCAAACAACACCGCTAAAAGAATTATTAATAACAATATCTGAATTTGAGGAGAAAACATGCCGGTCGAAACATTTATTTATCAAGTTGGAAGCGCTAAAAAGAACACAGATCGAAACAAACAAAGCCTTTTACTTGCAATGATTTTGGGATCAAAATTAAAAGGAAGAGCAAAGGTAGAAGTTAGAGCGGATAACATTGACAGTTTTACTGAATTAAAAAATATTCTACGAATAAACTATGGTAGTCATGACGACTTAATGATATATCAGCTCCAAAGAATGAATTGAAAACAAAAACCAAAAGAATCTATTACTGAATATTCTCAAAGATTTATTAAAATTCATGATCTTGCAATAAAGTCAATTTTAAATAAAACGACAATTCCGCAAACTCACAAAACAATTCTTGTAGATGAAGAAAAGAAAAGGGGTCTCACTAATTTCCTAGAAGGATTAGAAAAAGAAATTCGTTTGGATGTAAAAACCGAACACCCGAATAACACAAAAGAAGCAATTACTTCCGCGATCAAGGCCGAAATTACTTTGAAAACTCGATCAATGAATAATTTGATAGGAAAACCTTACCAGGGTTCTAATTATCAGGATCAAACTCACAAAAATAAAAATAAAAGCAACAAAACATTTACGAAAAGTTTTCAAAAGGTTTGTTATTATTGTAAGAAAACAGGACACGTACTTTCAGAATGTAAGAAAAAACAATTTGACAACAGACAATTTAACAAACGGGATTTTCAAAATGCTCCTCACAATTCCAAAGATCCTCCCCAAACCAACCATGTCCAAGAGATCGAGCAAACCTCAAAAGAATCTGCATAATCCGAAACAATGAGTGTAAACTCGCTCACGTTCTTTTAAAATTAGATGACACCAAAGAGGGCATATTTTTTATTGATCCAGGTTCCACAATATCATTAATAAAAAAGAAATTAGTAAATGATCCGGCAAAAATAATCAAGGATGGAAAAAGAATTACGACAATTGCGAACGAAACCTTGAAAACAGAAGGAATGATTGAAAACAAGATTATTTTCCCAACCAGTCGAATTTCACGTAATCCCTTCAAATCTACCAATGAAAGAAGACGGATTAATTGGATTATATTTACTTGAACAATTTGAAGCAAAATGGGATATGGGTAAACACATACTTCAATTTCGACTAAGAACATATACGAAGGATCCACCAAAAAGAGAAACGAATAAGCCCGCACGAACTGATTGTCTACTTACTTTTGACATAGAAGGAATTTTGAATGGACATGCTAAAATAGAATTGAAAGATTATGATGTATTGGTAAATGTTTAAAATGGACAGGCCACATTTCCTATTCCTAATTGGACTGACAAGGACGGTTGTACGAGAAAATCAAAGGCCGAACCAACTAACCATCTGGATATTAAAAATTATGAAATCCCTGAAATAACAGATAAAAGAGAAAAGTTACTTGTTGAAGACACCCGATTAAATCACATTAAAGAAGGAAAAGAAGAAATTTGGAAAATCATTAAAAAATATCATGACATCTTTGTTCTACCAGGAGACACACTTCCAACGACTTGATTAATAGAACATTCAATAGACCTAACTGACGAAGAACCAATTCACACGAAGCAATATAGATATCCACCCATCCACCAAGAGGAAATTAAAAGACAAATCAAAGAATTGCTTGAGAAAGGAATAATTCGAGAAAGTGATTCACCGTTTAATTCACCGTTATGGATTGTACCAAAAAAGTATGATGCATCCGGTAAAAAGAAATGGCGTATAGTAATTGACTATCGAAAAATCAATCACAAAACTAAAGAAGACGCTTATCCCTTGCCAAATATTGACGAAATTTTAGATAATTTGGAAAACGCTAAATACTTTTCTGCTTTCGATCTTGCATCCGGTTTTCATGAAATTGGATTAAAAGAGAAGGATAAAATAAAGACAGCATTTTCAACAAAAGATGGTCATTATGAATACAATAGAATGCCTTTTGGATTAAAGAACACACCCCCGACATTTCAAAGAATGATGAATAAAGGATTACAAGGACTAATTGGCAATAACTGCTCTGTGTACATGGATGATGTCATTGTATTTGGAAAGACTCTGAAAGAACATAACAAAAACTTAGAAACACTTTTCCAAAGATTCAGAGACGTTGAACTGAAATTACAACCCGATAAATGTGAGTATTTAAAACCAGAATTGGCATATTTGGGTCATGTCATCTCGAAAGAAGGAATTAAACCAAATCCAGAACGAATAGAAAAAATCGTAAATTATCCAAAACCCAAAAATCAGAAAAAAATCAAACAATTCCTGGGACTTGTGGGCTATTATCGAAAATTTATCAAAGACTTTTCAAAGAAAGCATTACCTTTGACGAATCTGTTAAAAGAAAAGACTACTTGGCAATGGACAACCGAAGAAGAAACTGCATTTACAATATTAAGAAACGCATTATGTTCAGAACCTATTCTCACGTACCCCCACTGGAACAAACCGTTTATATAATATTATCGACAGACGCCAGTGGAAAAGCAATAGGTGCAATATTATCTCAAGGAGAATTAGGAAAAGACAAGCCTATTTCGTATGCTTCAAGAACGTTAAATCCTGCTGCACAAAATTATTCCACGACAGAGAAAGAATTATTGGCAATTGTTTGGGCAGTAAAATGCTATCAACACTTTCTATATGGCAGAAAATTTAAAGTCATTACAGATCATAAACCACTAATTTGGTTAATTAATTTGAAAGGCCCCTCTTCACGGCTAATGAGATGGAAATGGAAATTGGAGGAATATAATTTCGAAATCATACATAGAAAAGGAAAATCTCACGCAAACGCAGATAAGGCATCCCGAATAAATATTTTGGAAAAAGAAATCCCTGATACTCTAGATGAATTTTTGAACGAAACATTTCCGAGTTACGACGATTATCAAGAAGAAAAAGACTCATATAAAAAATCTGAAAATATTTTTATTAAAGAAGGTCGAGTTAATAAAAAAGGTCTTATCATAACAGACGATCAAAATGGAAAAGGAATCATAATCGATCCACTAGACGATGAAATCGTTTGGTGGGCAGAACTAAGAGCACGAATCCCTAATCGCGAATCTATTGAAATTAGAATCAAGGATCCAAGACTTCGAGCACTGATACTTGAAATGATCGAATATATTTACACAAAAGTAAATCTAGAAAAAGATTTAATGATTTTCGTGAATCAAGTAAAAGACCCTACCACGCAAGAAGAAAGAGAAAGAATAATTAACGAATTTCATGAATCGACCATAGGAGGACATAATGGACCACAAAAAACTATAGAAAAATTGAGACAAAAGTATAATTGGACTGGAATGACGAAAGACGTAGAGAGAATAATTCAACGATGTCAAACATGTCAGAAAGAAAAACTAACTTCTCAGGTAACAAGACCCAATCCAGGAAACCCAGACATTCCGATAAATCCAAATGGGAAGGTATCATTAGATGTAATGGGACCACTTCCGCCAAGTCAAGGTCATAAGTATATACTGGTTATCCAAGACTACCTAACTCGATATTTGGTATTAATTCCGCTCAAAACGAAAAATTCTCAAGAAATACTTGAAAAATTCTGGGAAAATTATTGCAGGATATACGGAATTCCAAAGGAATTGTTAACTGACAACGGTGTTGAATTTAAAGGAAAATTTCACGAAATAATGTGCGAAAAACTAAAGGTCAAATGGACTACGACTTCGGTATATCACCCGCAATCGAATGGTAAAAATGAATGTGCACATCGGGAAATCCTCAATTACGTACGGAGTTACATGGTGAAAAGTACCGATTGGGTAAATCAATTATCAAGTGCTATGATATCATATAATTCGACAAGGAATGAAAAGACCGGAGTGTCACCTTTCGAATTTTTATTTGGATATGCCCCGAATATCCCTCTAGATACCGAAGATATCGAAATGACAATAAAAGAAAAGTATGATTCACTACGAAGATATCGAGAAAGAATCCGTGAAAAGGCAACAGAAAAGATCTAAAAATCCCAAGATAAAACCTGTGAGAGACCGAGTTCCCAGAAAATTCCTATAACCTTACACATAGGTCAAAAAGTTTTAGTTAAGAAAAAGCAACCGGGATTATCAAAATTACGTAGTCCGTGGGAAGGACCATATATAGTTGAAAAGATTTTAAACGACCAAAGCGTGTCTATAAGAAGAGGTAATGATCTAGTATCATATAATAAGATAGATGTAAAACCGCATTTTACAGATGAAAATGAATCCGTCGAGAATAGTGACGACACTGATAATGACGATATTGATCTCGATGACCCGCAGCCAGGTCCAAGTCACCGAGATTGGGAACAATAAACCCGTTTATTTATAAAGTATGGGAAAAACACGTTTTTCATGAAACATGGAAAATAATTGTTGAAATAGAATTTAGTCATTTATCAAAAGAAATATCATTAGTGAAAAATAAAACTAAGGAGTTATATGATACATGCTTACGATACAAACCGGGATTCATTTGTCAAAGTATGAACCAAATCGAGGTGCAAATCAAACGAAATGAAATACTGGAAAATCAATTAAAAACATTATATCATTTAATTGGTCGAAGAAACAAAAGAGGACTCTTCAACATTGTCGGAGAAGGAATAAAATTACTGTTTGGAATATTATCAGCCTCCGACGCGACATATTTCAATAACGAAATCGATAAACTGCGAGAAGACAATTTATTAATAGCACATTTAGTTAAAAATCAAACAACATTGATGATGAATAAGTTAAAGAATAATGACAAAATTTTCAAGGACATGATTACGCAACTCAAGTTGTTGAATAATAATATAAATAATTTGCATGAGGAAACAAAAAGAAATACAATCAATATACAAATTAATGAAGTTTTGTCCGGATATACCACGCTATATCAAGATTTGAAAACAAGCGTAACGGATTTGCTAAATGCGATAATTGATGGCAAACACGGAATAGCACATCCTCAATCTCTTCCTCCACAATTCATATTCGAAAACTTGAGGAACCATACGAATTATCCCGATTTTTTCCCAGTTCCATTGAGTGAGGAACATTTCTCAACATTAATCGATATAATTCATTTGACAATTGCGGTAATAAAAGAAAAATTGATATACGTTCTGGAAGTATTAATACTAGAAGAAGAAATGTATTAAATATTATATCCAATTGCGATTCCGACCTATTCAATGATAAAAGGATACATATTATATTATATCGATACAGATTATATTGTAATTAATGAAAAGAAAACTCGATTTTTCCCGTTACAAATAGTAGAATTTGAGAATCTAAGAAAAGTAGAAAATATGTATCTAATCCTCAACATCGTGTGTAATAACGATGATTCTCGCAAAAAAAAAAAAATAGTTGTGCACCTAAATATGTGGAATTAGAGAGTCCCCTATTTATCCAATTAAAAACAGGTCAAGATTGGTTAGTAATACCAGTAAAAGAAGAATCATTACATATATTATGTCCAGACAATTCTCCAAGAATGATTAAAATTATATCAAATGTAAAAGATCATCTTGAACAAGGATGCTTAGCAATGGCGACACACGCAGTATTGAAAGCTTCTAATGTTATTAAAACAATTGAGTTCGATACAATGTTAGAAGGAAGCCTCAATGAATCAGAAATAAAGGATCGCCTACACTTTATTAAAATAAAAGAAAAAGAATTGAATATTAGTGTCAATTCTGGAAACTATATTAATTCAAAGAATTTACAAGAACTAGGAGCAAATATTGAAGAAATAAATCAACAAATAAACAACTTAGCATTACCAAAAAGATAAAAAAAGATAAAGGACCATATTCAAGATGGACTTCAGTATTTGGGATACACGAAGATAACAATAATAATCAGTTATATTATGTATAAAATAGGTCTCTTAAGGTGCCTAAGGAAAACAATTTCTTGTTGTATAAGACCATGCGTCATTTTCGATCACTGTAACTTTGGAAATAATGCGCAAACTATAGATAGACCAGAACATATCCATCTTAAAGAATCACCAAAAAGAAAATATGATGAACAAGCAAGAATAACAGATATAACGAAAACAGAGGAATTACCAAAATTAACTCAAAAACTATTTAAACCAAAACAGCAAACCAGTCAATTACAATGAATTTATGGGGACCAAAATTCTTTAAGGCGGGAGGAATGTAACGATGAAATTTGACACCTTCCAGAATAAGTCACCTTATGACGCGATACATTTTTCCCCACCAGACTACCAATGTATAACGCGTATCCCTAATAAGTATATAAGAGCATCCTAAAGATCGAGAAGCGCGTTCATTCAGATCAATACCAGAGAGTCATACACTATCATTGTTGCACGAGCTTAGTGGCCTAGCTAAGTGCGATTTGCCCAGCGTAATCCTGCTCCCGAAAATATTCATCGGTCATCATAAAGAACATTCTACAAACTCTGATTACGCACTTTGATCGACGTCTACAATCCAGCCGTTATCGTCGAAGAAGAGTCTCGAAGCGGCGCATCATATTACAATCGACGGACATCCAGAAGAAGCAAACAAGGCCAGCGGTTCGTCATACCATTGTAATCATTAAAATAAAGAAGAACT
Source organism: Ophion obscuratus (assembly GCA_964007375.1). Classification (NCBI taxonomy): domain Eukaryota; kingdom Metazoa; phylum Arthropoda; class Insecta; order Hymenoptera; family Ichneumonidae; genus Ophion; species Ophion obscuratus. The sequence goes on along the minus strand of OZ023318.1, from coordinate 13,491,612 downwards.
CTTTGATAGGCGACAATGACGTTTTTTTTTAAAAACATATGTTCACCCAACGGTGTAACAATATATATATATATATATATATATATATATATATATATATATATATATATATATTGAGACGTACAGGTCCGTCTCAGGCGCCATACCTCCACCACAAATTCAGGCAAACCGACCCATTATGAGAGTGGGGGAGGGGGAATAATAAATCATAACAACTCAAGTGGACAGGTACGACCTTAAAGGACACAAGTAAACATAAACAGTCAAACGTATAAAAAGTTAGAGAGAGAGAGAGAGAGAGAGAGAAACGAAAAACAGAAAATAATCAAAAACAGTAGAAAAAGGTAACGACAGGTAATAAGTAGAGGAAAAGTCGTTGGAAAGAAAACAGAGAAAGTAACAAAAAAACAAACGAAGCATAAATTTATTTAAAACATGAAAAAGGTTGACAATAAAGGGAATGATGGGTAATTGGTAAGGGAATGGGAACAATAAACAATGAAAAGTGGGTATAAAAGAGGGTGAAAGTTGGAGGAACGTCACTTCTTCTTTTTGTGGATCAAATAGTACCGCTCAGCAGAGTACCGCCTTCTAGGAGGGGAAAAGCTGAAAGAGGGGACCCTTAAGAAACTTAAAAAAGGAAAGAATTAAGACATAGTTTTTTTTATCAATAAATACGGAAACAAAAACCGGAATAAGAATAAGAAAAAAGAGCACTAAAAACATTAAGAATAATCGAAGAAAGAACAAACTACGAAAGGATAAATAGAAAATTACTATTAGGAGAAAAGAAAGTGCGAGGAGGTATCCGAAATACCGGGCGACAAAACACACAGACACACATACACCTGTGAAACACAAAATATCCGCAAGGGCTCCCGAAAGTAGCAGGAGAACCTGAAGGTCGGAGAGGCATCGCGAATTCAAACACCACACCAACACAATACACATAACGCGCGGTCAAAGAAACATAAACGGGTACGTGGCGCCATCCGACGGCGGACGCCAAAGTTAGATTAATCGATTAGCGCGACGCGCGGTAATCGATTACGCTCACGGAAAGTAATTAGGAGAAAGCACGCCGTAGCGCGTCAGTCGAAAGTGCGCCGCGATCCACCGCGTCGTGAGTCGATAGAGTGGGGCGACCCAGGGACGGCGGGTGGCACGAGAGCGCGTTCGGCATCGCGCGCCTCGAGCGACAGTTGGAAGAGAGGGGATAGCGAGCCGTACCGAGATCAAACGCGCCACAATCGATACCGCTAGGGAAAGTGTACCGCGACCAACAGCGCCACACGCGATCTAGGGAAAGGTGCCCAGCAGACGCCGCGTGTCGTAGGTGAAAGAGTGTCGTATCTCACGCGCGCCGTGAGCGCCAATAGACATAGGAGAGGGGGAAGAAAATTACCGTCCTACGGTAAAGCGATCGTGTTCAAGCACATTTACCATCCAAGCGAGCCAGCAACTCGAGTATTGTACCGACTGAGACGCGATACATTAAGACACACAAAATACACTTTAGAAACACAAACAACATACCACACTTGTACACAGCAAACTTTTAACATTATATCGAGTCAAAAATATTGAATAAACGTCATTTTACTACCAAATACCTCCAGAACAAAGAGCTTAAACTAATTTCTTCCCTGATCGAGTCCCGAACAGATAAAATTAATTGTGACGAATCTCGACCCGTTACAATGTATATATATATATATATATATATATATATATATATATATATATATATATATATATATATAAATATATACATACAGGGTGACAATTATAAAGTGGCCACCCATTTTTTTAAATTCTTGGGCGGCCATTTTGGGACGGCGAAGGCGCGCTTTTGAAATGGTTTTTCGAGAACTCTTTGAAAAAAAATATAGCGCCCATGTGGGAAAAGTATATTCCACCAAAAAAAAATATTTTTTTCTGGTTAAAAATAAAAATGGCATTCCGGGCTTACAGAAGCAAAGTGGGCTTGATTCTGAACACGTAGGACCCGGTTGAGGGCCTGAAAAAAAATGGTACCATTGAGAAAAAGACAGTTAAAAAATCAATATCGAACGATAGTTCAAACTGAACTCCGAGGAACGGCGGAGCTGGAATGGCCGGGAACGGAGTGGGCGTTGGAGCATTCGCCGCTGACTTCTTGACGTGGCTGTCATGAGGTTGCAGAAGTCACCGAGAGATGTCGGGTCGTGGCTGACGTTACGATGACAGGCGTTCGGGTGTGCGAGTGTAACGTGGAATATAGATGTCGAACGGGCTTCATTTGTTTGCAGGTCCCGCGGAATCGGCGAAGAAAAAATTCGAAAGCACCTAACAGCCCTGGCCATGAGTCAATAATTAAACGAGCGATTGTTGTGAGACACTGGACGACTGGCCTAACGATTCGAGCCGCGCTAGGCGGATGTACCGTTTGGGAACGTGAAGAATTCGTGTGAAAGTCTGGACTCGGGGGTTTTCGGGGTCGCTGATTACGAATTCGGAGTTAACATTTAGAAAAACATAATGGAGGATAAAATACGGCGGAAAATTCCTTCGGAAACGTATTCAATTCGGGTGGAAGTCTGGACTCGTGGGTTTTCGGGGTCGCTGATTACTAATTCGAAGTCAACAGTTAGAAAAACAAAATGGCCGATAAAATACGGCGGGAAATTTCTTCGGAAACGTATTCAATTCGGATGAAAGTCTGGACTCGGGGCGTTTTCGGCGTCGCTGATTACGAATTCGAAGTCAAAATTTAGAAAAACAAAATGGCGGATAAAAGACGGCGGGAAATTTATTCGGAAACGTATTCAATTTGCGTGAAAGTCTGGACTCGGGGCATTTTCGGCGTCGCTGATTACGAATTCGAAGTCAAATTAAAATAAAAACAAAATGGCGGAAAATTTCTTCGGAAACGTATTCAATTCGGGTGGAGGTCTAGACTCGGGGGTTTTCGGATCGCTGATTACGAATTTGGAGTCAAAATGTAGAGAAACAAAATGGCGGATAAAATACGGCGGAAAATTTCTTCGGAAACTTATTCAATTCGGGTGAAAGTTTGGATTCGGAGCGTTTTCGGGGTCGCTGATCACGGATTAGAGGTCAAATTGTAGAAAAACAAAATGGCGGATAAAATACGGCGGAAAATTTCTTCAAAAACGTATTCAATTCGGGTGAAAGTCTGTACTCGGGGACTTTTGGGGTCGCTGACGACGAATTCAAAGTAAAATTTCGAACGAAAAATAATTGCTGCTCCAGTGTAGCTAAAAATGGCCTCACGGCGAGTAATCATTAAATGTCTTTTAAATTTCCTCCATAGAGATTTTCGAGATCACTGATTACGAATAAGTGAACAGCTGACGTTATCTAAAGGTTGATCTGGCATTAGCTGATCTGACGTTACTAAAAGTCTGCAAAAAATGTCTTCTATGTTTTTGAGGCAGTCACATTTCCGTGAAAAATCTTCTCGGAATCTTTTAACATACTTATTACATGATTCCTGAGCTTCTTCAGGCAGTGCAGCCAGATCGCGCGCAAAAGTTACCCCCTCTCTAGTCTCTTGCGCGCCCATCACACAATCATAGTAGCGCGTGTCCGTGAGCGAGCGACGCTCGGACGTCTTCGGGAAGAGCCGAGCGCCACCGAAGTTTCCCGACCGCGCCTTCGGCAGCTACACCAACACATGGACGCTGAGCACGTTCATGTGCGGCCAAGCCGAAACTCTTTGCTTGGGAAAGAGGGAAAAAGCAATCTGAGCACGACTCGCGCGTGACGTCACCCGACGGCACGAGCGAGGCTTCTAGATGATTTCAATGCTTATTTAGCTCTTGATTATCTGCGTTTAGTTATTAATGTATACAAAAAAATGATCGCACACTCTCATCGCTTATTTTTTCAGTTTATACGTTAATTTAAATATAATAATAAATCTAAATCACAACTTATTTATCTTCTAAAATATTGTTTACGCTTTACTCACACCCGTCCTTATGGCAATTAAATTATAATTCATAAAAATATTCGTATTATTATATTAATTCTCATAGCTCTCATACGAAAACTCTCATATGAAAAATACAAAAAAAACTTCAAAACCTTAGATTTCAACGAACCAAGAACATACATCTTCACATTTTCAATCATGACGAATATTTAAGAACAATATCATTACAAACACATCTGAACCAAAACAATATACATCACCTAAATTATCAAAACATAAATCAAACAACACAAAATCACAACATCTTATACTCAACTCTTACTAATAGACAACAAGACACAAATAATAATATTTCCACTGATCTTCTGAATAATATAAATTCGACAATCACATTGAATAAAACGAAAGAATGGCTTATAAATCTCTCCAACATTAATATTCCGCTACACATTTCCACATTCCTGTCTCTAGGTGAAAAGTTTTGTTTTCCTCTTACCTTAAACTCTCAAACATAAAAACTCATATCCACAAATCAATCTCCGAACTTGAGTCCAAATTAGATTTTTTACTCGACAAACCTAGACAAATCGAAATTAGAACCAGATTAACTAAAATCTTAAACAAAATAAATATCCCAACATCATTTTTCAACACCAATCAAATTATAAAACACACGTCCTCTTTCTTAAAAAACAACCCTCAACTTTTAGTTTGACGAGCTGACAAAGGAAATTCAACAGTCATTCTTAACAAATCAGATTACATTACAAAAATTCATAATTTACTCGCAGATTCCTCAACTTACAAATTAACAAATATAAATCCCATCAACACTCGACAAAAAGGCATTAACAATAAATAGTCCAACACATAAACTAGCTGAATTTATACAATCTAAACTTTCCAAATTGATCAATACGACTAATTCACACGTCAAAGATAGTTTCCACCTAAAACATTCACTTTCTAACATCTCAATTCCACTCAACAACAAATTGGTCTCGTTTGATGGTGTTTCTCTCTATACCAACATCCCATTACGACTTGTTATTCAAAGCCTTCAAAAAATATCAAATCTATTTTAAAAAACATTTCCTTTAAACGAAATAATTAAAGCCATAGAATACATCATGTTCTTAACTTTCTTTACATTTCAAAATAAAATTTACCAACAAATCTCAGGGTTACCAATGGGCTCACCTCTGGCTTCAATACTATCTAACATCGTCATGATTGATCTTGAAACAAATTGTCTGGAAAAATTAAAATTTTCGTTACCACTATATAAAAGATATGTTGATGATATTATTATTGCTCTACCAACAGACAAAATTGAATCCACCAAAAAGATGTTTAACTCATATAACTCAAAATTACAATTTACATTAGAAAATGAAGTAGATAAAAAAATCCCGTTTCTTGATATACTTTTAATCCATAAACAAAATTCGAGTATCACAAATTGGTATAGGAAACCAACCTGGTCAGGCAGATTCATAAATTTGTTTTCACACCACCGACTTTCCCAAAAAAAGCCATAATTTACATGCTAGTTGACAGAGCAATAAAATTATCTCATCCTTCATTTCACAAAGAAAACCTCAAACTTATTAGTAACACGATGACACAAAATTGCTATCCGATCTCTTTCACAGAAGAAATAATAAAACATCGGCTTTCCACAATCAACAATCAAAAAAAGGATAGCAACAATCTTGATTCTTCCAGACTAATAAATGTTCCTTACACAAAAAAAAACATCCATCATCAACTAATTCGTCTTTTCCAACAATACAACATAACATTAGTCACAAACAATAAACACAACATTTCATCGATTCATTTCATCGAACCAAAAATCCAACATAGTTTATAAAATCGATGGTAAGGATTGCATTGCCACACACATCGGCCAAACCAAAAGACACCTTGAAACCAGAATAAAAGAACATAAAAATAGCCTAAAACATACTACCACAATACACACAGCCTTAGCACAACATGCAATAGAACAAAAACATGCATTTCAAGTCGACAATGTAAAAATTTTAAACAATGAAAATTGGCTCAAAAAAGACTAATCCTAGAAATGATCCACAGTAAGGCACACTCCAACGCCATACATTTTAGAACTGATATAGAAAAACTAAGCTCGATCTATAACTCTATTATATAGCTATTAAAATATTTTACAATACTTTACTTGACATAACAATTTTTAAATTATTGACACTATAACTTAATTTTAAATACTCTTAATATGACGCACCAATTTTATTTCTCTTGACACGTCACTGCCTAAAGGATCTTTCTCCCCCGATTCGCAAAATAGAGGCTAATAAGCTTCACGAAATTAAGACACCACTCAGTTTCTCTCGAACTCTCCGTGATCACACAACTCAATATGTAACGGGGTAATGTAAATTTCGAGTTTTTGTTTATTTTGGAAGAAATTTAAAAAAATGTTAAACTTAATAGGTAATCATCACAGTCATTTGATACTTTATTAAAATTTCTTTTAAATCAATCACGTACATTAAATTTTCATAAATAAAACACAAAACTTTCTTATAATTATTAATCCCTTACAGATGATAAAAATCGCTAAAAACGATAAATTCTTCCATCTGTTGAGTATACTCCAGCAAAACAGTATTTACTTCCGTAAATACTGTCTTTTGAAATAACCTTCCAAATATAAGCATAAGCTAGAAACATCAACAACATCGAGGTTAGTCGTTTCTCATATTTCATTTCTTTATAACTCCATAGTATAATAAACCACACTCTCACACATCACTCATTTCAAACACCGATGAATAAGAAGAATTAACGCAATACAAGATCTTATGCATATCAAATCAACATAGTTATAACCAAAACAGAATTAACATAACAGTTATACAAAACGACACAATAATTTTATAACACAATCATAACATAAAACATTCGTGTATTTAATTCCTTCAAACTTGATTTGTAAAATTTGTGTATTAAAATTTGTAGAGAAAAATATAATTTCTGAAGAGGACCCGAACCAAAGGGTCGAAACGTAAGAAAGCATCATTTATTTCCATCGCTGACTTTGGAAAACCTCTATTGGCCGGACTGAAGCCGAATCTTCAACTAGCAACTTGTCATCAACACGGCCGCACACATATTTGACTCATTAATTCTCATACTTTCATCAAGCGATAAAGCATTATCCCCAAAACCACGCCAATCATCCATCCGGCCGCGAATCGTCAGTAGATATACAAGGCGGGTTCTGGATCAAAAGTGGGCGAGGGGGGGTGCGGTGCAGCGGGGGAGCGGTCGGCCGGGGGGAGGGGGTTCGCGCTGGAGCGGCTGGGCGTTGGGATGAGGGAGGTGTCGGGTAACATGAGATAATGCGGATGACATATATACATACATACATACATATATATATATATATATATATATATATATATATATATATAATAAAGTACGCAGTCGATTTATTGATGATAATAATAATAATTCGATGCGATGTCTCATGGAATGTAGGGAGTGGGGGTCATTTTCAAAGACAGATTGACGGGGCTTCTTCATGCTGTTGAATATATATATATATATATATATATAATACACTACGTAGTTGGCTTAATAATAATCGTGTGTATCCCATTGTAGGGAGTTACACGATGTTCTAGAATATTCCATGGCGACTTCGAAGAGTGGGGGTTAGGCATATATGTATATCCCCTCCTCGCATGGAATGTAGGGGGAGGAGGGCATTTTCAAGGACTGAATTCCGGGGCTTGTTTATCCCGTTGAATATATATATATATATGTATATATAATAAAGTACGCAGTCGATTTATTGATGATAATAATAATGTATCGATGCGATGTCTCATGGAATGTAGGGAGTGGGGGGCATTTTCAAAGACCGATTGACGGGGCTTCTTTATGCTGTTGAATATATATATATATATATATATATATATATATATATATATATATATATATATATATAATACACTACGTAGTTGGCTTAATAATAATCGTGTGTATCCCGTTGTAGGGAGTTACACGATGTTCTAGAATATTCCATGCGAAGAGTGGGGGTTAGGCATATATGTATGTCCCTCCTCGCATGGAATGTAGGGAGTGGGGGGCATTTTTCAAGGACAGATTTCCGGGGCTTCTTTATGCTGTTGAATATAATAATAAACTACGCAGTTGACTTAATAATAATAATAATTGTGTGTAGTCCGTTGCGAGGAGTTACAAGATGTTCTAGAATATTCCATGGCGACTTTGAATATTCTAGAGAGTAGGGGGTTAGGCATATAAAGGGGGGACTTCTAAGATGCTCCATTAGTTGTCTTGGAGCGATAGCTGAATGCACGATCACAAACGGAAAATATTGAAGGCGAGAGTTGAATTATTTCTGGAAGACATTAACGAAATAAAAAAACTCATTCAATCGAAAAGTGCCATCGATATTCTGTCCAAAAGGCTCTCCCAACTGAACATCCGACAACAGCAGCAGCAGCAATAAGAGCATCGATTCGTTGGAGATTACAAACGGAAAATATTGAAGGTGAGAGTTCACTTATTTCTGGAAGACATTAACGAAATGAAAAAACTCATTCAATCGAAAAGTGACATCGATATTGTGTTCAGAAGGCTCTCTCAACTGAACATCCGACAGCAGCAGCAATAAGAGCATCGATTCGTTGGAGTCGTCATGAACGAGTTAACTCCGGACGAGATGCAGCAGTTGTGCTGTCTTCCACCATACATCTGCGATTACGAGGATGCTGTGGTTAAGCATTTTGGAGATGTTGCGCCAGAGGCTGTCTACGACTTGATCAACGATGTACTGGATTTTCACGAGAACGTGAAAAAAGTGAGACGAGAGGGCAATCAAGAGATGTGTGCAGAGTGTACATTTTTGCACAAATCAATTAGCATTATTGATAAACATGTGCAGAGTTTACATCATGACATCGATGCACTGAACACAAAATTGTTCCAAGTAAAACGCAAAATAGAGAGCAATACGCTTTCAGAGGAGGAGGACGAAGCGGTTAACGATGTGATAGATCATACTCGAAATGTGCACAGTATTGTGGAGAATCTGAAAGAGTTTATGGAGATAATACGCGATGTAAAGAAATAAATAAGAAAACAATAAATATCGTGTTTCACCAGATTTTTTATTCACATAAAACCTTACACCTAGAAAAAAACCTATTACATAATTTTTGTTTTACATCAATTTCTTAACATTACCACTGATCGGATTATATTCAACGATCCGATCATGTAAAATCACGCAATATGCGGATGTTTGGGGTGGGAAAGGATTTTCCGATTCAAATTCCAAACGTATATCCACTGGTCCTGACTTGAGGAACTCGTTTTGTTTCGAACAATCGATAACAATGAGGGGAGCGTATCTTATAAAATCGGCTTTGCTCAACAATGGTTCGGACTCTTTGCCATAATACGACGCTTGAAAATTTGCATACATATCGTACAACAGAGCATATTGATTGTGATTAATGTCGAGATTCAAATTACCATAAGGATAACATTGAGAGTTCAAAAACAGCTTAACATCGCGAATATTACAATGATCAAAATGACTCGCATTTCTAATTACATTATTCTTTCTCGCGGTCTGAAATCCTAGAATGACATAGCGAGGTTTTTCAAGTTGCGTCGATGTTTTCACGACCCAGACGTGTTTCGAGGTGGCCAGCAGCAATGGATACTCGTACAGTTCCCACGTACGAAAACTCATGGCGATGGATGGATCTTTGGCAATGTAATTCAGCAACTGAACTTTTCGTTGATCCGATACTCTGATATAGGGTATCATCCATTCAATTTTGAGCAATGAAAGCTTGAATTGTTCAGCAGCAGCAGCCCCATCTGCGATCTGCACAATGGCATTCGCGTCGGTGTTCGATCTCGTAAGAATCAGCTCGTGTTTAGCATTGATGACAATTCGATTGTAATCCTCGGCGAATCCGAGAATTAGATTGAGCGGTATCAAAAGGTCAAAATATCCGCTGTTATCCGTCAATGTTGTGGTAGTATCTGTATCAAGCCAGCCAGCATTTTCCATCAGAGTCTTTTGCCCAGGACTTTGCGATACGTAATTTTTCATGAGTGTCGCGAGTCCAGGGTTTTTGCTACGATCGATCTCAATAGCGTTTAGCTCGTAACGTATTTCTTCAAACAAATGACAGATGGCATTATTAACGAGTCGTGTGTGTTCGACCGGAGTTCCATCTATTTTCGTTAATTTTCCCAGTACGTGCAATGAGCTTTTACTCGGCAGCAAGCACAAGTCTTGATGTTGAACGGAAATGCGAATTTCATCGTTGTTATTGAAAGTTGCCGACGCGAACGGTTGATGCGCATGAGTCTCGTAGTGGGCGATAGACTCATCGAAGATAATTGGTTTTTGTATAGTCAGGATTTCTTCCATGGTGCGAAGCAAGCAATTACAATACAGCAGCAGCAGATACGAATTTTCCCCGCAGTTTCAAGCCCAAATTCTTCAAAAACTGAATGTTTTGGTGTGTCAGCTTCTTGAGAGCTGCTCGACGATTGACTGCTTTCACCTTGAGAGGTGCTCGACGACTGATTGCGTTCGGACATATCGACTCGCTCTTATAGCTTCGTCCAACTTTCGCATGAAACACAATTCCCATCACGCCGATCTAATGTGTAATCTTATCGTTATAATTTCTCCGCGGAAATTCACCGAGTGACCGTCTTGATCGACAAGTTTGAGCTGAAGATGATCTATTGACTGTGCGGCAATCGGAAGGTAAATGATGTGAGAAGGTACTTCAATGATCTTATATCCTGGTGGAACAACGGGGAAAAATTCATGGATGGTGTGTACTCGTTGTTCATTGATATAAGCCCCCGTGGTAATGTTGCACTCGACTCGCAGAGAATTGATTTTGAGAATGGCCACGGGTAATTCGGACTTGTGCGTGATATTGGCTTCCAGTTTGCGTGCTGTGAATCCCAACAGTATAGCGATGGAATCCTCAGGCATAAAATTGATCTGCTGATTGCACTCGATCTCGCTGCACAGAGTATTGTTGTTTGGTCTCAGGTAGATGGAGATATTTTTGCTAGACAGTGCAGTCTGTAAATAATGCTCGATATCCTCAATTTCGTAGCTCCCGGTCGGTATGGTGACGATTTCCTGTCCCACGTAGAATTTATTGTTGCCCACATCGATGTTCGGTATGGAGTTGAATGTGAGCAATTCGACGAGGCCGAGGGTGTAATGTTTCAATGGTGATAGTTCGATCGGCGGGAAGTAATGAGCTTCCAGAGTAGAGCTCGACCCCGACAGTGTCAACGTGAAAGAGTCACTCATGGTAGTTAACGTTCAACTGATGCTTCACGATACATGGGAATCGTTTTATAGATATCCACGTAGAAATTTTAAACACAAGTCACCACATATGACAGTACCATAGTCCTGATATTTTTCATGATTGTATCTGATAGTGCTACCAGCACCGAAATATTCCAGCAAATCTTGAGGTGGTTGAAGATTACCAAAGCTGTCAAAGTACACGACTTCATCGTTGATTTTTTTGTATGCAACCCAATGTGTGCCTGGACCATCCTTATCGTCGAGATTCACAATAGCCGATTCGCGATTTCGCGGTCCACTCTTGGGCAATTCGTTTCTCATGAAAACTCCACGAAAATGCGGAATTTTCATGGCTTTTGCATACTTCATTAGATCGAAATCAGTGAGTGCTCGGTGTGGTAGCTTTATGTGTTTTTTTTTTTGGCGAGTAGGGGCGTAGATGCAAACCCATGCCGTTCTTGTAGGGTTTCAGGTAAAGTCCCTTGCCCAACGCAATAGCCTCGATTGTCTCATTGTGTCGTTTAGTCTCGTCCAATTGACGTTTGGCGGCGCTTGCATCGTTCACGGCTTTCGCTATGCCCGCCGCACCACCGGCGAGAGCTCCGGTGGCACTCAGCCCGGCGAGAATAGGCACGAGAAATGGCAGAAAACCGCCAATTTTCGCTGGCACCGCTAGGACGCGAGGTAATTTAATTTTGCCTCTTCCACCGGCCTTTTTCACTGCGTCACGTGCACCCTTGAGGGCCGATTTGATAGGATTCGTGCCACCCATTGATGCTTTGGCTACATTGATAACCTGTCTCAGCGTCATCTTTGTCTTTCCACGCTTCCGTTCCATACCGAGCTTTCTCTTCACACCCATACCGAGCCTTGTTTTGGCTTTCATTGTATTCGCTATACCCCAAGCAGCTGCTTTTTCTCCAATATCAGCGTCTTTTGCAATAACTCTTTGCCAGGCTTTTTCCGCAAGCACTTGGTCCGCCTCGTGTCGTGCAGGGAGATTTTCACGATTCCTCGAGTACGCTATATCGTGTTCCTTGCAAGCAGCGTCCAACGGATTAATACCACGATCACCTCGTGCGAGTCTCTTTGTCAATTTCGTGCCAGGGCCACAGTACTGATAGCCCGGTACATGCAGCTCAAAAGGGAGATTATTGATCAAATCGTTGACGAATCCTCTGCCACGTTTCTTCTTCATGCGAACGATCATGATCCTCGTCAAGTTATGACTGAGGAGATCCCATTCACGCGGAGCCTATTTATACTTTTTTTTCGTCGTATCGCCAACAGCACCGTGTTTGCCAGAATTAACGTTCCCCGAAAATGCCTCACTCCCCCTAATTTTGTCAACCTTCTCGTCAGCGTTCTTGCATCCGCGAAAATATTGTTCTTGAGCGAATTTCTTCAAACTCTGAGTTATGGGATTTCTCGCATCGTCTCGATTGCTCATTCTTCATGTGTGTGTGTGTATCGAAAGATAGCTCGTTGGCAACTGAGAGAGATGCCTTTATAAGCATCCTACTTATACCCATCCTCATCAGTCGTGATCAAGATGAGGTTCAAGGCACAACCTGATAAATTGTCGGTCATGAATTTCGATGAGCTTGCACAGCGAGAGGAGAGGACACGACGCCATGGCCCTTTGTTACCAAACAGTGTGCGTGCAGTGATTTGTGGCCCTTCGAATTGTGGTAAAACCAATGCTCTTCTTACCCTCATAACCCACCCTAATGGTTTGAGGTTCGAAAATGTTTATCTGTACTCGAAATCGTTGAATCAGCCAAAGTACAGACTCCTCAAGCGTTTACTCGAATCTGTAAAAGGTATAGGCTATTTCCCTTTCGAAGATCACGAGCAAGTAATCAAACCTGAAGACGCTCGACCAAATTCCGTGATGATTTTCGATGATGTCGCCTGTGAGAAGCAGGACAACATGAGAGCTTTTTTTTGCATGGGTCGACATCGGGATGTTGACTCATTCTATCTCTGTCAGACATACGCTCGTATCCCCAAACACCTCGTTCGTGATAATACCAATCTCATAGTACTTTTCCGCCAAGATGAAATGAATTTGCGACATATCTATGACGATCATGTGAACACCGATATGCCATACGTGCAATTCAAAGATTTGTGTTCGGCATGCTGGAACGAGGGTAACTATTCTTTCGTAGTGATCGACAAGGACAGAGACTTGAATGCTGGTCGATATCGAAGAGGGTTCGATTGCTTTATAAATATGCAAGCATCAGGAAGATGAGAACAGTCAGTGTGTGGCAGCTTAATGGTATCAACATGCAGAGTGCAAACTTCAACGAGGAAAAAAACGTTTTGCGAAAAATCGCAAACGCCAGTGATGCGATTCGGCGAAAGCATAAACTGATCAAATTAGGCAGAGAGACCACGGCACGGGTCATGGATGAAGTTTTCAGACCCGTCGTGACTCCTCTCCGTAAAATTGCCAATCAATCGGTAACGCTGGAAAATATTAAGAAGGAAAAATTGAAGAAAGAGCAACCAGCCATGAAGGAAGAAAGGGATTTCGATAGCACATTCAGAACTGCGTATGATGGTGATGATGATGATGATGATGAGCATGTATCAGATTCATTATCGAGGGAGGATTCATCTGCTGTGCATGAAACATCCGACGAAGAAGTCCATCGACACGTACCACAAACATCATCATCATCATCATTCGAGAAGGATTCATCTGTTGCGCAATCCGATTCTCCCGGCGAATCAATTGTCCAGCAGTATCTGCAAATGTTCGGAACGACCGAAGGAAAAGAACTGGATACCTTGTACGGTGTTCGAAAATTGGCGGGTGGTGTTTTGAAGATCGGCGATTCACCGGTGACTTTTGACGACAAGCTCATCTCAGTGCAGAACAATACTTACGAACTCTCCCCTGGTTTGCTCGAATTGATATTTAAAAAGTCGCCGAATAGACAGATCATAACTGCAGCAGATATGGATAATTATGGTGCAATTATCGTAAACACGAATGCGCATCGAAAGTTCTATAAACCCAACAAACCCATCCGCACAGACACCACCAAGTACAAAGAAATTATCATGAATATTCTTTCATCGCGAAAAACTGGTAAAGCTCTACCACGCTACATGATTACCCCGAAGAAACATATAGATTACATTTATTGGGACGATCCTAATGAGTTGGTCGATAGATTGCGCCTTCTTCTCGCCTCCCAGGCCGCCGGTAACACAAGTCACACCAATGAAATAATTTCCATTATTGAGGAATTGCGTGAAGCTCGAATTATTTATTAGGCCAGTGCGCGCGCTACTCTCGTTCACTTACACCATGAGCGTTGACGTGTTTGGACGACAATTATCGAGTAAAGGTGGAAGCGGTCCTCGGGGGAGCCGTGGTCCTCCTGGTGATGGATTTAAAATTACATTCGATGGCCACTATGACATAGACAATAAGAGATTGTGCAATCTTGCTGATCCCATACACGAGAATGATGCTGTTACTGTACGGTTAATGCAAAACATTGTTAAACAAGAAGTGCGTCTCGTAAATACAGTTACATCGTCTATGCGAAACCAATTGGATGATCATGAAATAATGATCCGAGCTCTCGAGTCTGATTATCGTAAACATTTGAACAATCAACGGGCTAATTATGAGACACTAGAAGAATTGACGTTTCGCAATTCCGAGCTCATTGCACATTTGGAAGGGAGACTGAGAGCATTGGAAAAAACGGCCAGTGAAAATAGCAGCAACTCGTTGATGATACAAAGCCTTCAGACGAGGATCGACGAACAGCTGAAACGAATCGACACGGACCGCGTAGCCGGACACGAATTGGCATTGCGCAATTCCCAAGTGTTGTCCCTCTTGGATGAACGTTTGCGAGCACTCGAGGAGAAAACATGAACGAGAAGAAGAAGACGCTGGTGGTGGAGGAGCTTCATAGACCCGCTAGACGAAATTATCCTCGCCGTCATGTGAATATTCGCGGATTGGATGAAACGTGGCAGGCGGATCTTGTGGACATGTCTGCGTACGCATCATTCAACAATGGATACAAATTCTTGCTAACGATTATCGATATATTTTCCAAATTTGCCTGGGCTGTACCGGTAAAAAGTAAAAATGGCAAAGATGTATCGGGCGCCATGAAATCCGTACTCGCGCAGGGTCGTGTACCGCAAAAATTACACGTCGATCGTGGCAAAGAATTTTATAACAGCGACTTCAGAGCTCTCTTACGACAGTATCGTATTGAATTATATTCGACATTTAGTAACATGAAAGCGTCGATATGTGAACGTTTTAATCGCACCTTGAAGACCCGCATGTGGAAACAATTTAGTCTGCGAGGCTCGTACAAATGGATCGACATTTTACCGAAATTGATGTCAAGCTATAACAGCAGCAAACATCGTACGATAAAAATGAAACCGAAGGATGTCACCGCTAAGAATGAGAAAAAGATTCTTCGCCATATTTATGGAAATTATCGTGTCAATCGTACGCGAAAAATCAAGTTCAAAATTGGCGATAAAGTTCGAATCAGCAAGTACAAGCATGTTTTCGAGAAAGGCTATACACCAAATTGGACGACGGAAATTTTCACCATAAACGACATACGAAATACCGATCCTGTAACGTACACGCTTACGGATTATCAGGGCCAGTCGATCGAAGGTGGTTTCTATGAGGAAGAACTCACTCCGGTCAGAAATCCGGACATTTACCTCGTGGAAAAAATTGTGCGAAAACGTGGGCATCAACTGCTAGTGAAGTGGCTCGGTTTCGACAATTCACACAACAGTTGGATAAATGAGGAGGATTTGTAGAGGTTTTTTCAAATAAAGGACAATCAAATATATGTACATGTGATTTTTTTATTTCTTGTATCCCCATGGTACAGTATCCGTAGTATCGGGTAAAATAATACGCTTATCGTCTAGCCAACTTAATGCTAATTTTGTTTGCTTAATAGTATGGACTTGGTGTTTTTCGCTTCGAATCAAATACTGGTCTTTTACTACATTCTCCTGATCGAATAAACATTTTTTATAATCTTCGAATGTGATTGTTCTCAATGTGGATTGTTTTATACCCTTGGCTCGTTTTTTATCTTTTTCTTCGCCGAAAACTTTGAACGCGTACAATTTTGCTCGTAGGCCTACAAATTCCTTCATTATTTTGCCATTCATTTCGTCCTTCATTAGACCGAGAACTTTCTTATTTACCAAGGGTATGCCATAACTATTATTCGCTGGATAATCGGAAGTATCGAATCTATGTACATCGCGCTTTACATAATCGTATATATCGGGAACATTGAAATGGTACAAGAGGCTGTCGGTGTCCGTGTACATTAACTTTGCGTGACAGCCAAAGGTCTTCTTAATATAGTTATAGTGAAAATCATAAATGTAGATTTTGGATAGATCGAGAACACAAAATCCAACATAAATGGGTTTATTGAAATGTACTTTGACGCGATTCATTTCAATTATCACAATATCATTATCGAATACGGTGCAGCTATGAAAGTTGGGTTTTGCGATGAGAGCCTTTGCACCGTATCTACCTTCCCACTTTGTCACGAGCTTGACATCTTTCTGTTTCCGTACATTTTCCATTGTTTTCCCGAATACAGCGTTATTCATCAGTTTGAAAAAATTCTTTTCAAATTCATTCGTCGATTTTTTCCGTAATTCCGTGTTCAGATCGATGTATGTTTTGAGCCATGGGGCTTGTTCAAACCTCAAGACTCTGTGAATTTTTGCCAATTTCATTCCCAAATTCAAGCATTGTTTCAAATTTTTGTAATGAATAACGTATTTTTCTTTTGGCAAAAATGTCGTCATTAATTTTGAATTTTTACTGCCAGGTGGTACACTGCGCTCGGGGCAAAGAGGAAGATCTTTGTGCGACTCGAAACGCTCCTCAGGATATTCCAAATCTACTTCGAGGATATATCCTGTGGGCGAGTCATCGGGAATATCAAGCACATTTATCGGCTCGTGCTCCCATTCGAAAGAACCAACCGGTAGATACTGCGACATAGCTGCACCGTACAAATTATTCACGTCAAAGTACATTAGATATGATTCCTCTTTGCTCGGATCGAAATCTGCGCCCATGTATCGATTGTTTGCATGAGCATATCGATTCGAGCATTGTGATACGCCGCCTCGAATGCCTTTCTCGATAAACAGGAGCATTTCGGGGTCCGTGAGAAGCTCAAGCTCAACCTTGGTACATTTGAGCATCGCGTCGAAAGCAAGTCCCGGGGCTGTAAAATAGTGCAGAGGATCCAGCATGTACGTCGAAGAGCAGTTGCGTCGGAAATTTTCAAATATGTCGGCCAATAGCACGACATCTGTTTTCAAATATAAATCCGAATATTCGCCCAATGATGTGATGTTAAAGACGTTCCAAATGTTCTTAGCATGCTCGTAATCATGCTCGGAAATGTGTTCGTTGTTTAATTTTGAATAAAAATCCTCTTTCGATGGCAACTGCTCTTCGTCGAGTTTCGCCCACGAGTCCACATACTCGTAAGGGAAAACTCCCTTTCTCGTGAGCAATTGGAATTCCTCTGCACTATTGCAGTGCTTGCGTGTGATCGATTTATCATCATCCGTCAGGTACGAGGCCAGTTTTTCAAGACTACTAGCCATGAACCTGAAGGAATCGATAAACCGTAAATTGACATTCGTACCCTTAACGTATTTCGTAAATGAAATATATCGCTCTTTGTTTACGGGGAGAATTTTGACTGTGCCGTTGAATTGTGTTGCCAATGATTTTATCAAAAAGTGCGAGTCATAGCCGGAAAGATTGTGAAAGACTATTGGGATACTGTGGGATTTTGTATAATTCAAATTACAACCACGATGCGCAGCACCGCGAAATTTGCCTGTGAAATGGCAATGATCACGGTGCTTTACATCGGTGGAGGTGAACGATTTTTCGCAAATATGACAATGTGTGGCATTTTCGTATTGTACTTTTTCATCCGATGTGAGTGGTTTCATCGGCTGAACATTGACCACATGAGAGTCGACTGTTTTTGCGATTTTATGCAATTGGTCGATGAACCACTCGATACAATCGGAGCCACGTTTAATTGCGAATTTTGAGAGCGAATCGTTAAAGGCACATTTCAAATAATACGCAGCACTGTGCGGGACATGCTTTTGACACTGTAGCTCATTTCCGGTTGATTCGAGAAGGCATTCGAGATCAGCGTACACGACAAACGGCACATCTTCTTTGTACCGATAATTTTTGAAATTCAAAATTTTGTTTCCGTCGGTCGGTAAAATCATTTTTATTTTGTTCATGCTCATACAATCGTGTTTGTGATTTTTGAAAGAATTTTGAAGTTTGAAGTGATTCAAGCAGTTATCACAAAACCATGTGTGTTGATTATAGTTTGTTACTTGGGTACTTAGCAAACGTGACAGATTTCGGATCCAAGCAAAGTGGTAGACTGGTTGGAAATTGTCTTCCCCATCTACGTCCATACCAATATTCCCCTCCACCATAAGGAGGTGTATAGTAGGCCTATCCGACTTATTTTTACTTATGTATAGCGGAACTACTTCACTATTTCTACCAATCACACCATACACATTAATCGTTAAATTGTTCATTTTTTCAAATTTACAAATGTCTTTCAATGCAATTGGGAAACATATACCGTCATATTTCAACACTGTTTTGAAACTGGGATACGAACTTGTACGATCAACATTATCGTTTGCCGGATGAAGCGCTGCCGTCACAGCCCACAAGAAGCAGAATTCGTCTCTGTTCTTCACGTTCACGACAGCCTTCTTCCCCCGTATACCCTGCGGAAGATCGACGTACGTTGAGAAGCCTCCACGCAGCGGCACGTAGTGGTTGATGTTGACCGTCAAGTTGATGATTTCACGCATCGACCAGCCAGAATCGCGTTCTTGAAAGTCTTCGACGTCGACCAGGAGACGATCCACCACGTTCTCGTCGAACCACTTCTCGATGTCCGTAGACGCGAGAATCGCTTCGTTGCGTGTGTTGAAATATTTCGTTTCTTCCATCACGTCGCCATTCTTCATCGTGGCAAACTTGCACGCCAACACGACGTTCGCCTTCAAATTTCCGTCCTTCGTGAGCACCTTTGAGAGCCGCTTGGACGTGGTGACTTTGGCATCAGCCAGAAACGATCGTAGATCCTTGTGGATGAGATTCACCACTGCGCCAGTTTGTATGCGATTTTGGAACGCGGACTCCAAATGTACCCAACGAACGCGATCGGATAGTTTGCCGCGTGCACCGATGGATCCGCCGGCTCGTTGATGCGCCCGAAATTTTTCACTCAGAGATTTGAGCTGAGCGATCGTTGTTTGGATCCTCGTTTTTTCGCCACTCGATAAGCCCGGTGTCTTCAGGATTTTGTTGAGGAGTCTGATGTTCCGAGCCTGATAGTTGGACCACTTTTCCACTTCTTCCGTGGATGCGCTTCCCAACAGTTTGTAAGCATCCTCCATGATGCTTATTAATTTCAAGCACTTCGCCGACTCCATTTTTCGTTATTGTTGTTGGTAATACTTGAAAGCTCACACAATGAATTACTCTGGACGATGCCGTTGTAAGAATGATCGCGCACTGCTGCAGCGGCTGCATTTATAGTGCAAATCACTGCGCAATAAGCCACCTCCTTGTCGGCAATGTTTATCAAATACTACGTTGCGCCTTTCTTCGGTGTAAGCTGGTATGGGGCGAATTCGTCGTCGGACTCGACATAAACAATTCCCAGAATTATGATGCAATCATACACATTTGGTATACTTGTCATCATGGGGTATGGCATCTTTGTCACGCACACATGCGATGCCATCGAAGAGACTTGTCGTCGTTGAGCATTATGAAAAGTAGGGTGGGGGGTACAGTCAAATTGATATAAAATCATTGAAATTATGATATTTCACCTGAGTCTCGCTCGAGATGGATTACATAGTTGACCTCCAGGGTTTTAAAAAACCTTCCAACGAGTTTGTGTTGAAAGAATTTTCGATGGTTTCCCTGTGTGATTGTGATGTGGCCCCGATTACTTTACTTGACGAAAGTCTTTGGACCGCCTTGTGCATGGAACGATTTACCCGTAAAATATAGATGCACGAATGCATGGCTGACACGCAATTTCCATGGTATACCGTGGTGCTTCGGTGCGATCCCATATGAAGCGACATCGGAAATAATTCGCGGCGTTTTACAAAATGCTCGAACGATCTATGTGAAGGGGTCGGAGAAAAAAGACTGGATGACGACAATCTTGATGGAGGAACCTGGACGCATTGTTAATCTAGAACTTCTCGACTGCCCTTCGATTCAAAAGTTGCACAAGCCGGTAACCGCTGGATGTCCCTATCACGCAAACTCTACAAAGTTTAATTGTGCTATGAAAAATGTACAAGCGCTGAAAAATTGGATACTCGAACCTTATGATTGAATTTTTTTGTTCTTCTCAATAAATCAATGTTAAAGATCATACACGTTTTATGTTTTTCTTTTCAAAACCCTCCTCTATCATCCTTTGATCAAGCAGCATTATAATCTCAAGGATTTCTTTATCTGTGTCCAGAGAGACAGTGTCTTGTGAACGACGAACAGCTGTATTACGCCGAGGTTCACCGTGTGATCGTCTCTTTATCGGAAGTAACCGAATACATGGTGAAGAGAGAAAAAATATAGGTCGCATATTTGTCGCGTCATTGCCGCCGACACGTATTCTTTCGTTGCACTCCCCAATCATTCGAACACTCTTTCTCGGGACTCTTTATCGGAAGTAACCGAATACACGGTGAAGAGAGAAAAAATATAGGTCGCATATTTGTCGCGTCATTGCCGCCGACACGTATTCTTTCGTTGCACTCCCCAATCATTCGAACGCTCTTTCTCGGGACTCTTTAGAAGAACATCGCAATACGATTAACGTATCTCTCTCTCTCTCTCTCTCTCTCTCTCTCTCTCTCTCTCTCTCTCTCTCTCTCTCTCTGTTACACACATAAATGTAGTGCGAAGCTAATAAGATTATATTAACGTAGACGATGCACAGCTGTAGCACGCTGAGGTTCGCCGTGAATCTCTTATCGGAAGTAACCGAACACCGCGAAGAGAGAGAAAAAATATGGGTCGCATATTTGTCGCCGCGTATTCTTTCGTTGCACTCCCCACTAACTCGAACGTCTTCCGCGCAACTCTATAGAAGAACATCGCAATACTTCCGGACTATTAACATATCTCTCTCTCTCTCTATCTCTCTCTCTGTCACACGTTAATGTAACGCGAAGCTAACGCTAGAGGAATATATTTTATGAGACACACAAGATTTTTCTTCCTCAAACGAATTTATTTCAAGTAAAAAAATATATATATGTTTACATTGTTGACATTTTTTTCACTCGTAAATAAATTCACATTGATTATATTTGCCAAGTAAAAAAATATATATATATGTTTACATTGTTGACATTGTTGACATTTTTTCACTCGTAAATAAATTCACATCGATTATATTTGCCAAGTAAAAAAATATATATATGTTTACATTGTTGACATTTTTTTTCACTCGTAAATAAATTCACATTGATTATATTTGCCACCAAGACGACGAATGGACAGATGATTTCCTTTAGCTGCGGAGACCAACTGTTGAAGATGTTCTGCACTTTCTCGCAAGAACTTTGTGATCCTCGTTGGCAAATATACGGAATACTCGTTATTCAGGTCGATGATAACGTGTTCCCCGAAACTGGTGGTAATCATCTTCACGTTGGTGACCTTCAAAATGATTCCAGGCTCCAGCTCGATGAACTTCTTTGTCGGTAGAAAATTGTCCATACGACTAATTTTGTTGATTTTCGTCAAGTCCATGATGCTGTTGCTGCTGCTGCTGCCGCTGCTGTTGGCGGGGTGTTCAGTTGAGAGAGCCTTTCGAACAGAATATCGATGTCACTTTTCGATTGAATAATTTTTTTATTTCGTTAATGTCTTCCAGAAATAATTGAACTCTCACCTTCAATATTGTCCGTTTTCAAATGTTTTCCGTTGGACTCAACTCTCGCCTTCAATATTTTCCGTTTGTGATCGTGCATTCAGCTATCGCTCCAAGACAACTGATGGAGCATCTTAGAAGTCCCCCCTTTATATGCCTAACCCCCCACTCTCTAGAATATTCAAAGTCGCCATGGAATATTCTAGAACATCTTGTAACTCCTCGCAACGGGCTACACACACACACACAATTATTATTATTATTAAGTCACCTGCGTAGTTTATTATTATATTCAACAGCATAAAGAAGCCCCGGAAATCTGTCCTTGAAAATGCCCCCCACCCCCTACATTCCATGAGACTTCGCATCGATACATTATTATTATCTTCAATAAATCGACTGCGTACTTTACTATATATATATATATATTCAACGGGATAAACAAGCCCCGGAATTCAGTCCTTGAAAATGCCCACCTCCCCCTACATTCCATGCGGGGAGGGGACATATATATATGCCTAACCCTCCACTCTTCGAAGTCGCCATGGAATATTCTAGAACATCGTGTAACTCCCTACAACGGGATACACACGATTATTATTAAGCCAACTACGTAGTTTATTATTCAACAGCATAAAGAAGCCCCGGAAATCTGTCCTTGAAAAAAAATGCCCCCCACTCCCTACATTCCATGCGAGGAGGGACATACATATATGCCTAACCCCCACTCTTCGCATGGAATATTCTAGAACATCGTGTAACTCCCTACAACGGGATACACACGATTATTATTAAGCCAACTACGTAGTGTATTATTATATATATATATTCAACGGGATAAACAAGCCCCGGAATTCAGTCCTTGAAAATGCCCTCCTCCCCCTACATTCCATGCGAGGAGGGGATATACATATATGCCTAACCCCCACTCTTCGAAGTCGCCATGGAATATTCTAGAACATCGTGTAACTCCCTACAATGGGATACACACGATTATTATTAAGCCAACTACGTAGTGTATTATATATATATATATATATATATATATATATATATATATTCAACAGCATGAAGAAGCCCCGTCAATCTGTCTTTGAAAATGACCCCCACTCCCTACATTCCATGAGACATCGCATCGAATTATTATTATTATCATCAATAAATCGACTGCGTACTTTATTATATATATATATATATATATATATATATATATATATATATATATATATATATATATATATATATATATATATATATATGTATATGTATGTATGTATGTATATATGTCATCCGCATTATCTCATGTTACCCGACACCTCCCTCATCCCAACGCCCAGCCGCTCCAGCGCGAACCCCATCCCCCTATGCCGACCGCTCCCCCGCTGCACCGCACCCCCCCTCGCCCACTTTTGATCCAGAACCCGCCTTGTATATCTACTATCGTCAGTACCAGAGAGTGCACATATTCTACAAGCGATGAGATGGTCTCGTTGGTAGCGTTCCTGGCTTCGGTCCGCAGGGGCGCGGGATCGTTCCCCGCGCTCAGTGCTTTTTTTTTTAATTATTATTACTATTAATTCTTATTTGATTATTTTTGTTAGTTATCATTATTATTTTAATTCGTTATCTTTTAGTGTCGAAAAATTTATCGCGCACTGCGACCTCTTATTTTATTAGTTTGTACGTTAATTTAAATGCAATAATAAATCTAAATTACAACTTATTTATCTTCTAAAAAATTGTTTACGCTTTACTCACACCCGTCCTTATGCCAAATAAATTGTAATTCACAAAAGTAAGCGGAAATATACACTACCGGCGGAAAGTATCCGGACAAGAGTTGGAAAAAGTGCCCGAACGGTTCTTTATGCCATTTCGCCGGTAGTTGGGCTAGGCCAATTTGACCAACGGCATTTTAAAGAGGGGGAATTTACCTACATTTTGGCGTATCAAAAAAAATTTACGATTTTTTTTACACTTGGCACCCAGTTTTGATAGCGACAATTTTTTGTCGTTTTTTTGTTGTTTTGTGAGTAGACCCCGTTTACAGTAAAAATCTTTTTTATGCATTTCTCCTATTAAAATCATAAAAGGGGAAGCCTAAGCTTCAATTTCGTTTTGTAGAAAAGTTTTTGCGGTTTTTTGTCCCCAAAAATATTTCGTTTTTTCGATAAAAACATACAATATGAAAATTGCTCCGGAGTACGAAAACGACGAGGTTTACAACAAAACCTCAAGACGGTAAAAAGTTGCGTTACTTTTTGTTGAGTTCATGAGAATTTTTTCAGATTTTTTTTGCGAATTTTTTTTAAATTTATTTCCGGTCGGAACTCGATTGATCTCAACACCATGATAATAATATAATTAATTTTTTTATTTACATATTATACTTTGGTCTCGTCGAAAAAACCTCCTCTCGCTGACAGCACGCTCTTTACCACACGCGGCATCGAAAAAACGTTCGCGTTAGATTTTCCCGTCGTATCGTGTCGAAAAATATATTGAATTTGAAGTGTGCTTAACTATTAATTTATTGACGGTTAATTAAATAAAATTTTTGACTTCATTAGAGTTTTTTTTTTTTTTTTTGAAGAACAAAATGGGTCGTCGACCCAATATAAGCATCAAAAAGCGTGCATCAATCCTTGCACTTTGCAATGAAGGGTTCAAAATTCGCTACATTGCAATTCGATTGAAAATACCCAAATCAACCGTTGGGGATGCTATAAAACGTTTCAGAGAGACACAATCGAACCGCGATAAAAATCGTTCCGGGAGGCCTCCCGTTACTTCCAAAGCGGAAGACTAATCAATAATTGTAATGTCTAAAAGGAATCGAAAACTCACGGCGGCAAACATCCAAGCGCAGTTTGTCGAAAGTCGTGGAAAAAACATTTTAATTACGACGATTAAGAGCGTGCTGTCAGCGAGAGGAGGTTTTTTCGACGAGACCAAAGTATAATATGTAAATAAAAAAATTAATTATATTATTATCATGGTGTTGAGATCAATCGAGTTCCGACCGGAAATAAATTTAAAAAAAAATTCGCAAAAAAAATCTGAAAAAATTCTCATGAACTCAACAAAAAGTAACGCAACTTTTTACCGTCTTGAGGTTTTGTTGTAAACCTCGTCGTTTTCGTACTGCGGAGCAATTTTCAGATTGTATATTTTTATCGAAAAAACGAAATATTTTTGGGAAAAGAAATCGCAAATTTTTTTCTACAAAACGGAATTGAAGCTCAGGCTTCCCCTTTTATGATTTTAATAGGAGAAATGCATAAAAAAGATTTTTACTGTAAACGGGGTCCACTCACAAAACAACAAAAAAACGACAAAAAATTGTCGTTTTCAAAACTGGGTGCCAAGTGTAAAAAAAATCGTACATTTTTTTTTTTTATAAGGCAAAATGTAGGTAAATCCCCCCTCTTTAAAATGCCGTTGGTCAAATTGGCCTAGCCCAACTACCGGCGAAATGGCATAAAGAACCGTTCGGGCACTTTTTCCAACTCTTGTCCGGAAACTTTCCGCCGGTAGTGTATTTATATTCGTATTATTATATTCATTCTCATACTTTCATCAAGCGATAAAGCATCATCCCCAAAAACAAGTCAATCATGTATCCGGCCGTGAATCGTAAGTGCCAGAAAGTGCATTTTTAACACAAGCGATAAGATGGTCCCGTTGGTAGCGTTCCTAGATTAGGGGCGCGGGATCGTTCCCCGCACTCAGTGCTTTTCTGTTTTTTTTTTAATTATTATTTTCTTTTTGTATGGGGCGAATTGTTTATACGTGAAACACGCTCATCGAAAGAACATTATTCTGAAAATAGGGAAACTGCTCATGATGTATTACGATTAAATTTTTTTTGTTCTGTCAATGGTGAGTGTTCACAAATAAACAATTCACCCCATTGCAATGAAAATTACCTGTAAATGTAAAAACATACAAAAATGCCACTTTCTGGCACTTACTATTCGCGGCCGGATAGATGATTGACTTGTTTTTGGGGATAATACTTCATCGGTTGATGAAAGTTTAAGAATGAATATGATAATACGAATATAAAAATGTTTCCGCTTAATTTTATGAATTACAATTTATTTGGCATAGAGACGGGTGCGAGTAAAGCGCAAATAATTTTTTAGAAGATAAATAAGTTTAAATTTAGATTTATTAGTACATTTAAATTATCGTAGAAACTAATAAAATAAGCGGTCGGAGTGCTCGATACATTTTTCGACACTAAAAGATAACTAATTAAAATAATAATGATAACTAACAAAAATAATCAAATAAGAATTAATAGTAATAATAATTTTAAAAAAAGCACTGAGCGCGGGGAACGTCCCGCGCCCCTGCGGACCGAAGCCAGGAACGCTACCAACGAGACCATCTCATCGCTTGTAGAATGCGCACTCTCTGTTACTGACGATCCGCGGCCGGATGGATGATTGGCTTGTTTTTGGGGATAATGCTTTATCGCTTGATGAAAGTATGAAAATGAATGAGTCAAAGATGTGTGCGGCCGTGTTGATGACAAGTTGCTAGTTAAAGATTCGGCTTCAGTTCGGCCAATAGAGGTTGTCCAAGGTCAGCGATGGAAATAAATGATGCTTTCTTACGTTTCGACCCTTTGGTTCGGGTCCTCTTCAGAAATTATATTTTTCTCTACAAATTTTGATACACAAATTTTACAAATCAAGTTTGAAGGAATTAAATACACGAATGTTTTATGTTATGATTGTGTTATAAAATTGTTGTGTCGTTTTGTATAACTGTTATGTTAATTCTGTTTTGGTTATAAGTATGTTGATTTGATATGCATAAGTTCTTGTATTGCGTTAATTCTTCTTATTCATCGGTGTTTGAAATGAGTGATGTGTGAGAGTGTGGTTTATTATACTATGGAGTTATAAAGAAATGAAATATGAGAAACAACTAACCTCGATGTTGTTGATGTTTCTAGCTTTTGCTTATATTTGGAAGGTTATTTCAAAAGACAGTATTTATGGAAGTAAATACTGTTTTGCTGGAGTATACTCAACAGATGGAAGAATTTATCAAGGTATCTTTTGGTTTGGCCGATGTATGTGGCATTGCAATCCTTACAATCGATTTTGTAAACTATGTTGGATTTTTTGTTGTTATTTATTTTGTCTTTGGTGGAGCCAGTAATCGATGAAATGTTGTGTTTATTGTTTGTGACTAATGTTATGTTGTATTGTTGGAAAAGACGAATTAGTTGATGATGGATGTTTTTTTTGTGTAAGGAACATTTATTAGTCTGGAAGAATCAAAATTGTTACTATCCTTTTTTTGATTGTTGATTGTGGAAAGCCGATGTTTTATTATTTCTTCTGTGAAAGAGATCGGATAGCAATTTTGTGTCATCGTGTTACTAATAAGTTTGAGGTTTTCTTTGTGAAATGAAGGATGAGATAATTTTATTGCTCTGTCAACTAGCATGTAAATTATGGCTTTTTTTTTGGGAAAGTGGGTGGTGTGAAAACAAATTTATGAATCTGCCTGACCAGGTTGGTTTCCTATACCAATTTGTGATACTCGAATTTTGTTTATGGATTAAAAGTATATCAAGAAACGGGATTTTTTCATCTACTTCATTTTCTGATGTAAATTGTAATTTTGAGTTATATGAGTTAAAAATCTTTTTGGTGGATTCAATTTTGTCTGTTGGTAGAGCAATAATAATATCATCAACATATCTTTTATATAGTGGAAACGAAAATTTTAATTTTTCCAGACAATTTGTTTCAAGATCAATCATGACGATGTTAGATAGTATTGGAGCCAGAAGTGAGCCCATTGGTAATCCTGAGATTTGTTGGTAAATTTTATTTTGAAATGTAAAGAAAGTTAAGAACATGATGTATTCTATGCCTTTAATTATTTCGTTTAAAGGAAATGTTTTTCAAAATAGATTTGATCTTTTTTGAAGGCTTTGAATAACAAGTCGTAATGGGATGTTGGTATAGAGAGAAACAACATCAAACGAGACCAATTTGTAGTTGAGTGGAATTGAGATGTTAGAAAGTGAATGTTTTAGGTGGAAACTATCTTTGACGTGTGAATTAGTCGTATTGATTAATTTAGAAAGTTTAGATTGTATAAATTCTGCTAGTTTATGCGTTGGACAATTTATTGATTATACTATTGGACGAAGTGGATAATTATTTTTATGAATTTTTGGCAACCAATAGAGACGAGACAGGTTGCAATTTTCAGCTTTTCAGTATTTGTATTTTGTTTCATCAATGATTTTTAGGGTTTTCCATCTGGAGAGAATATTGTTAATGCCTTTTTGTAGAGTGCTGATGGGGTTTCTATTTGTTAATTTGTAAGTTGAGGAATCTGCGAGTAAATTATGAGTTTTTGTAATGTAATCTAAATTTGTTAAGAATGAATGTTGAATTTCCTTTGTCAGCTCGTGTAACTAAAAGTTGAGGGTTCTTTTTTAAGAATGAGGCCGTGTGTTTTGTAATTTGATTAGTGTTGAAAAATGATGTTGGAATATTTATTTTGTTTGAGATTTTAGTGAATCTGGTCCTAATTTCGATTTGTCTATGTTTGTCGAGTAAAAAATCTAATTTGCACTCAAGTTCGGAGATTGATTTGTGGATATGAGTTTTTATGTCTGAGAGTTTGATGTAAGGAAAACAAAACTTTTCACCTAGAGACAGGAATGTGGAAATGTGTAGCGGAATATCAATGTTGGAGAGATTTATAAGCCATTCTTTCGTTTTATTTAATGTGATTGTCGAATTTATATTATTCAGAGAATCAGTGGAAAGATTATTATTTGTGTTCTGTTGTCTATTAGTAAGGGTTGAGTATAAGATGTGATTTTGTGTTGTTTGATTTATGCTTTGATAACTTAGGTGATGTATATTGTTTTGGTTCAGATGTGTTTGGAATGATATTGTTCTTAAATATTCGTCATGATTGAAAATGTGAAGATGTATGTTCTTGGTTCGTTGAAATCTAAGGTTTTGAAGTTTTTTTTTTGTGTTTTTCATATGAGAGTTTTCATATGAGAGCTATGAGAATTAATATAATAATACGAATATAAATATATTTCCGCTTACTTTTATAAATTATAATTTATTTGGCATAAGGACGGGTGTGAGTAAAGCGTAAACAATATTTTAGAAGACAGATAAGTTGTAATTTAGATTTATTATTATATTTAAATTAACGTATAAACTGAAAAAATAAGCGATGAGAGTGTGCGATCATTTTTTTGTATACATTAATAACTAAACGCAGATAATCAAGAGCTAAATAAGCATTGAAATCATCTAAAAGCCTCGCTCGTGCCGTCGGGTGACGTCACGCGCGAGTCGTGCTCAGATTGCTTTTTCCCTCGAATCCTGCGTTTCGGCTTGGCCGCACATGAACGTGCTCAGCGTCCATGTGTTGGTGTAGCTGCCGAAGGCGCGGTCGGGAAACTCCGGTGGCGCTCTGCTCTTCCGGAAGACGTCCGAGCGTCGCTCGCTCACGGACACGCGCTACTATGATTGTGTGATGGGCGCGCAAGAGGCTAGAGAAGGGATAACTTTTGCGCGCGATCTGGCGGCACTGTCTTCAGGCATTTGTCCGACAGGAAGTAACGAAGATTCCACAATTCCGTTACCGTGATTAAGAATTTGATGTACTGTTGTTGGCATGAAGTACCACGGATAGAGTTCGACTAATTTTTGTGCAGTATCTTCAGTGTATTCGCGAACTTTGCGTATATTGTCTTCGACGCCACAAGAAATTACGTGGAATACAACATGACATCGCTTTATCCATTCTTCATCAATTCCCGTTATCGTGGCGAAAATTTCAGAATTTTCGAAAAAAACTCCGTGCTGTATTTCCGTCGTTATCATTAAATTATTTGGACGTAGGACCGCAAAGGTAGCAACGCATATTTGTCGATGTTTTCGTAATAAAATTACAAATTTTACCATCTACCACAACACAAGTTTGACATTTGTTAATTTCCTTGCCACCAACTACAGTTTGTTCGGGCACGAGGTTTCTCTCTTGCGCTTCGATACAATCAAGTTCTGCCCTAGTTGCTTCGTCAGTTTCTTTAGTCAGATTGACTCTATCAAAGATTTGGAAGGAAAGAAGTGAAATAATGATAATGTTGGCATCCGATTTATTGTCCCCTCCGTCGCTAAATTTTTGTTTGTGAGTACTTTGACCGGACGTGCCATCGCATCGCGCCTTGCATTTCAATTCTAAACTACCAACTTTATTTTGAGAATACTTCCAATAACGTCCGATTGTACCGTTAATATTATTTCAGCTGTATGATATAGCAATGCTTGAAGTCTGACTCTGGCTCCACTTTAGTTACAGAAATTTCTGACTTTACAGGGTAATTTTACCTTCTGCTACAAGTGACAATGCTTCGTTGCCTAACAGCACATCTTCTGGGACGCATTTCATAGATTTCCACTACTGTGATGCTTTTGATGAACTGCCTTCTGTGACATCCCTAATTGCATCTGAAGCATGAAAATTTCCAGAAGCCCGGAGACCCACTTGTGTTCCGTAGGCCAGTTCGTGGACGGTATGTTCATTTCGAACCTTTCCTGTCCTCCTACGTTTTGACCGATCACTCAAATCGTCCCAGCTTGTGGAAGGACGCCCCATTGTGTCTTCCGTGGAAGTCTTCGAACCTTCATTTTCAATTGTGAAAGACACAGGAACGTTGAGCCACTCGTCGAATTTTCGGAAGAATTTAATTTCGTTCCTGCTCACTTGTTGCCAGCTATTTTTAAATTCCGATACCAACCTACCCATGGCATCTTTCAGACTTTTCGGCAAAATGTATGAATGCTTCAATCTTTTTAACACCTCCTATTCAACAATGTCAGTGACGACGTTGATATTTCCGTTCAATACCGATTTCACAAATATGAAAGTTTACTTTCTCGTGAAAGAAATCTCTTCGGTGTTATCGAGAGGTTCTGTAGAAGATGGAAAAATAAAATTAATGGAAGAATTATCTTCATCAATTTTCTATAAACAATACTGCAGCCGCAAAAATTACAAAGAAGTGCAGAAAGTATACACATCATCGCATAAAAATTATAACCGAAACCGATGTCGCAGCTAGTTGCAGCAATTTTTTGGGTTTGTTTTGAAGAAATGTCTAGGGAACAATTTCCATTTGGTTTGAGAGCCGGGGTCGACAAGGGTTTCCACTTATTGCCTTTTTTAACGCGATTTTTCATAACGTGACGAAGAAAAATACCACTATTTTTGATAATGACTTACTATTTCATACATTGTTAATAATAATAATTTCGAGCAACACATTGAAATTGTATTTACTTTCGGGGGAAGAATCCATTTTGAAGAATCAAAATCCGTAAACTTTTCGCGATTCTACACGCGCCTGAACTCTGGGTTATTTTCGACGCACGACGAGTAAACAACGCAGCAGGCACGACTCTCACGAACGGAATGCGTTCCTAAACCAGGTAGGGACGCTTCCCCTTTCTTGACGGTCATAATACATATTAGGTGTACCACTATAACAAATCCAACCCCTAAAGTCCCTAGACATTTTTTTTACGTATGGCCGGCTATTCGGGATTTGGGACCACTGTAGAATGGTCCAAGAGACGGGCGTCTGCCGCATCTGACGAGGCGCAGACCGCCAGAAGAGAAGCAAGTGCGGCTCAATTTTTTTTTAAGCTGAGACATGTGGTCAATATGGTCCCGGCACAGCTGATTAAGGGGAACTTTCTCAAATCCTTATTTCACGTGTCTTTATGTGTACCTTAGTATGCTGAACAAATCATTAGAAAAAAAAAACCAGTCATCAATGGGTGAGAGATCAGGCTGCTGTAATGTCGCATGGTACACATGCGAACAAAAACCTTATTTCGTGGTTCTGAAGTTTCTTGCCCCGTCTGACATTAGCTCTTTCGCGTACTAAAAGTCGCTAGTAGTTGAAAAAAAATATTAGTTTTAATAAATCGGCAGAGAAGGAGATAGATAAAAAATCAAATGTTGTATTGTACACGTCGTAGAAATAAAAAATGCGTGTGCCCGAATATTCTGGCCACATTTTACATCTGTTTGTATGGGTGCCAGAATGCTCCAGAAATTCAGAAAAAAATACTGGACAACAATAAAGTGTCCAGGCATGAGAGGTGGGACTTCTCGATTGGCGCGCGATACAGATTTAATGAAAAAATCTGGTTTTCCGTGTCTGAAGCTTCTAGTTAATTGTCACATATGTTTTCATATGTACGAGAACTTTCTCGTACTGTAAAAAAATATTAGAAAACAATAAGTCATCAAGGGGTGACAGGTGATACTGCACGACTGTTGTACCGTACGACTTCTATGAAACAAATAAATATTTCGCTCCTCTCAAGCTTATTACAACATCTCAGCCATTTTTCTGTGTGTACGGAATTCTCTAGTACTGTAAAGACGTGCGAGACAACGAGAAGCCATCAACGGAGGGAAGATACCACTGCTGGATTGTTGTGTGGTGGGGCGTGAATAAAAAAAAATGTTTCGGGTGTCCGAAGCTTTTGGCTGCTTCTCACGTACGTCTTCATGTGTACGTGTAGTTTTCAACTAGCCAGAACTTCAAAACCAAATATGGGGAAATAATGAATCGGCAAGGGATGAGAAATCACACTCCTCGACTGTTCGATGGAACACTTTTCAGAAAAAAATCATTCTCGACTTCTGAAACATCTGGCTACTTCTTTCATGTTCCTTTATGTGTACTGGAACTCCCCAATATGCTAAATAAATCATTACAACAGAACGAGTCATCAATGAATGAGAGGTCAGGCTGCTGTAAAGTCGTATGAAACAATTTCGAACAAAAATCGTATTTCGTGCGTCCGAAGAGTCTCGCTCCGTCAGACATTAGTTCTTTCGTGTACTCAAAGACGCTAGTAGTTGAAAAAAAAAATATTAATCTCTATAAATCGGCAAGTAACGAGATAGATAAAAAAAAATCAAATGTTGTAGTGTACACCCCGTAGAAAAAAAATCGCGTCTGCCCGAATATTCTGGCCACTTTTTACATCTGTTTGTATGCGTACTCGAACTCTCGAGGAATTCAGAAAAAAATACTGGACAAAAAAAAAATTGGTCCAGGCATGGGCGGTGAGATTTCGAGATCGGTGCATGGTACATGTGTAATTTAAAAAAAAAATGATTTCCCATGCCTGAAGCTTCCAGTTACATCTCACATACGGTTTTATATGTGCGAGAACTTTGCGGTACCGTGAAAAAAAATTAGACAACAATACGTCATCAATGGATGATAGGTGATACTGCTCGATTGTTCCACCGTACAACTGAAATGAAAAAAATATATATATATATTTCGCGCCTCTGAAGCTCGTGGCTACTTCTTTGTCATCTTTCTGTGTGTACTGTATGTAACTCTCTAGTACTGTAGAGAAGTTCTAAAAAACGAGAAGTCGCCAAGGGAGGAACGGTACCGCTGATCGATTGGTCTGTGATGGGGCTTGTATACATTTTTTTCTCTTGTGGCGGAAGCTTCCGGCTACTTCTCAAATACGTCTTTATATGCAGGAGAACTCGCCAGCATTTCAAAAACAAATATTGGACGGCAATAAATCGACAAGGGATGAGAAATCACACTGCTCGAATGTTGTATGAAAGACTTTCCATAAAAAAAACATTCTCTATTGCCGAAGCTTCTGGCTACTTCTGTCATGTGGCTTCATGTGTACTGAAACACTCTACTACGCTGAAGGAATCATTAGATAACAATCAGTCAACAAGGGATGAGAGGTCAGACTGCTGTACCATCGTGTGATACACTTCCGATCAAAAAAATTATTTCGTGCGTCCGAAGATATTGGCTCCTTCTGAAAACGGTTCTTTCGTGTTCTCAAAGTCTCTGGCAGTTGAAGAATAAAAAATTAGTCTGAATAAATCGGC
Organism: Ophion obscuratus; assembly: GCA_964007375.1. Classification (NCBI taxonomy): domain Eukaryota; kingdom Metazoa; phylum Arthropoda; class Insecta; order Hymenoptera; family Ichneumonidae; genus Ophion; species Ophion obscuratus. Next base: position 13,457,282 of record OZ023318.1, on the reverse strand, counting down.
AAAGAGGGAGATGGAACAAGAATCGAATGTTGTATGGTACAGGTGTAATAAAAAAAATTCGATTTTCCGTGTATGGAGCTTCTAGCTACTTCTCACATGTGTTTTTTTGTGTATGCGAACTTTGTGGTACAATACAAAAAATATTAGACAACAATAGGTCATCAAGGGATGACAGGCGACACCATGCTGGATTGTTCTACCGTGCAACTTTCATGAAAAAAAATTATTTCGCGCCTCTCAAACTTATGGCCACTTCTCAGCCATCTTTCTGTATGTACTGTTACGCTCCAGTACTGTAAAGAAGTGCTACACAACAAGAAGTGATCGGGGGAGGCAAGATACCACTGCTCCACTGTTGTGTGGTGGAGCTTGAATAAAAAAAATGGTTTCTTGTGTTTTAAGCTTTAGGCTACTTTTCTATGTCCTTTCTACTTCTACTTTCCTACGTCTTCATGTGTAGGAGAACTCGCCAGTATTTCGAAAACAAATATTAGGCAACAAGGAATCGGCGAGGAATGAGAAACCGCACTACTCGAATGTTCTATGGAACACTTTCCAGAAAAAAATCATTCTCGATTTCTGAAGCTTCTGGCTACTTCTTCCATATGTCGTTATGTGTATTGAAACTCTCCAGTACGCTAAATAAATAATTAGAACAAAACCAGTCATCAATGGATGAGAGATCAGGCTGCTGTAATGTCGCATGGTACACTTGCGAACAAAAACCTTATTTCGTGGGTCTGAAGTTTCTTGCCCCGTCTGACATTAGCTCTTTCGTGTACTAAAAGTCGCTAGTAGTTGAAAAAAAAATATTAGTCCCCATAAATCGGTTGAGCAGAAGATAGATAAACAATCAAATGTTGTAATGTACACCACGTAGCAAAAAAAAAATTGCGTGTCCCCGAATACTCTGCCGATATGTCATGTCTATTTGTATGCGTACTGGAATTGTCGAAGAATTCAGAAACAAAACTAAACAACAATAAATGGCCCAGACACGCGAGGTGGGACTTCCCGATTGTAGCATGGTACAGATTTAATTAAAAAAATATGACTTCCCGTGTCTGCAGCATCGAGTTACTTCTCACATATCTTTTTATATATGCGAGAACTTTCTCGTGCTGTGGAAAAAAAATAGACAACAATGTCATCAAGGGGCGACAGGTGACACGTGCTCGATTGTCGTGTGGTGGGGCATGAACAAAAATGATCTTTTGTTGTGTCTGAAGCTTTTGGCTACTTCTCACATACGTCTTTATGTTAAGGAAAACTCGCCAGTATCTCAAAAACAAATATTGGAGAACAATGCATCGGCAAGGGATGAGAAATCACACTGCTCGACTGTTGTATGGAATACTTTCCAAAAAAAATCATTCTGTATTTCTGAATCTTCTGGCTACTTCTTCCATGTGTCTCCGTGTGTACTGAAAGTCTCTAGTACGCTAAATAAATCATTAGCCAACAATCAGTCAACAATGGATGAGCGGTCAGATTGCTGTACCGTCGAGCGAGACACTGTCGATCAAAATTATCTTTTCGCGCGTCCGAAGGTTTAGGCTCCTTCTGTCATCATTTATTTCGTATTCTCAAAGTCTGTAGTAGGTGACAAAGAAAATATTAGTCTCAATAAATCGGCAGAGATGGAGATGGAACAAGAATCGGACGTTGTATGGTACAGGCATAATAAAGAAAAACGATTTCCCGTGTCCGAAGCTTCTGGTTGTTTCTCGCATATGTTTTTACATGTACGAGACCATCCTCGTTCTGTTAAAAAAATATTAGACAACAACAAGTCATCAAGGGATGACAGGCGAAACTGCGTGATTATTCTGCCGTACAATATCCATGAAAAAAATGATTTCGCGCCTCTCAATCTCATGGCTACTTCTCAGCCATCTTTCTGTGTGTACTACAACTGTCCAGTACTGTGAAGAAGTGCTAGGCAACGAGAAGTGATCAACCGAAAGATGGTACCACTGCTCGATTGTTGTGTGCTGGTGCTTGAATGAAAAAAAAAAAAAAAATGATTCCGTGTGTCTGAAGCTTTCGGCTACTTCTCATAAACGTCTTTCGACAACAATGAAGCGGCGAGGGATGAGAAATCACACTGCTCGACTGTTTTATAGAACACTTTACAAAAAAACACCATTCGCGATTTCTGAAGCTTCTGGCTACTTCTTCCATATGTCCCTATGTGTACTGAAACTGTCTAGAATGCTGAATAAATCATTAGAAGCAAACCAGTCATCAATTGTTGAGAGGTCAGGCTGCTGTAACGTCGTATGGCACACTTCCGATAAAAAATCTTATTTCGTGCGTCCGAAGTTCCTTGCTCCGTCTGACATTATTTCGCGTGTGCACGCAAAGTCGCGAGCCACTTTTTACATCAATTTGTAGGCTTACTACAACTCTCGAGAAATTCAGAAAAAATACTGGACAACAATAAAATGTCCAGGCATGAGCGGCGAGATTTCTCGATTGTTGCGTGGTACAGCTTTAATAAAAAGAGAAAAAAGGATTTCCCGTGGCTGCAGCTTCTAGCTGCTTCTCACAAATGTTTTTATATCTACGAGAACTTTGTGGTACCGGAAAAAAAATATTAGACAACAATAGGTCGGCAAGGGATGCCAGGCGACACTGCTTGATTGTTGCACCGTACAACTTTCACGAAGAAAAATATTTCGCGCCTCTCAAGCTTATGCCCACTTCTCAGCCATCTTTCTGTGTGTACGGTTACTCTCCAGTACTGTAAAGAAGTGCTGCACAACAAAAAGTGATCAGGGGTGGCAAAATACCAGTGCTCGATTCTTGTGCGGTGAAGCTTGAATGAAAATAATTGTTTCTTGTGTTTGGAGCATTCGGCAACTTTTCATATATGTCGTCATGTGTGGGAGAACTCGGAAGTATTTCAAAAACAAATATTAGACAACAAGGAATCGGCGAGGGATGAGAAACCACACTACTCGAATGTTCCATGGAACACTTTCCAGAACACAATCATTCTCGATTTCTGAAGCTTCTAGCTACTTCTTCTGTGTGTCTTTACGTGTACTGAAAGTCTTTAGTACGCCAAATAAATAATTCTAACAAAACCAATCATCAATAGATGAAAGGTCCCCATATATCGGCCTGAGCAGGAGGTAGATCAAAAATCAAATGTTGTAATGTGCACCTCGGAGCAAAAAAAAAATGCGTGTCCCCGAATACTCTGCCGACATCTCATATCTATTTGTATGCGTACCGGAACTGTCGAGGAATTCAGACACCTAATCGGACAACAATAAATCGTCCAGACACGCGAGGTGGGACTTCTCGATTGTAGCATGGTACTAATTTAATTTAAAAAATATGATCTACCATGTCTGAGGCATCGAGTTACATCGTGCGAGCACTTTCTCGTGCTGTGTAAAAAAATAGACAACAATATGTCATCAAGGGGTGACGGTGACCCGTGCTCCATTGTTGTGTGGTTGGTCTTGAATGAAAATGTTTTTTTTCGTGTGTCTGAAGCTTTTGGCTACTTCTCACATACGTCTTTATGTTTAGGAACACCCGCCAGTATTTCAAAAATGAATATTGGACAACAATGCATCGGCAAGGGATGAGAAATCACGCTGCTCGACTGTTGTATGGAATACTTTCCAAAAAAAAGTCATTCTGTATTTCCAAAGCTTCTGGCTACTTCTTCCATGTGTCTCCATGTATACTGAATGTCTCCAGTACGCTAAATAAATCATTAGCCAGCAATCAGTCAACAATGGATGAGCGGTCAGATTGCTGTACCGTCGTGTGCGACACTTGCGATCGAAATAATTATTTCGCGCGTCCGAAGGTTGAGGCTCCTTCTGACATCTCTTCTTTCGTATTCTCATAGTCTGTAGTAGGCGAAAAAAAAAATATTAGGCTCAATAAATCGGCAAAGAGGGAGGTGGAACAAGAATCGGATGTAGTATGGTACAGGCTTAATAAAAAAAATCGATTTCCCGTGTCTGAAGCTTCTGGTCACTTCTCGCATATGTCTTTATATGTACAAGACCATCCTCGTACTGTTAAAAAAAAAGATTAGACAACACCAAGTCATCAAGGGATAACGGGCGAAACTGCGTGATTGTTCTGCCGTACAATATACATGAAAAAAATTATTTCGCGCCTCTCAAGCTCATCGCCACCTCTCAGCCATCTTTCTGTGTGTACTACAACTGTCCAGTACTGCAAAGGAGTGCTAGACAACGAGAAGTGATCAAGCGAAGGAAGGTACCACTGCTGAATTGTTGTGTGGTGGAGCTTGAATGACAAAAAAAATGGTTCCGTGTGTCTGAAGCATTTGACTACTTCTCATAAACGTCTTTATGTATAGGACAACTTGCCAGTATTTCATAAACAAATATTCGACAGCAATGAACCAGCGAGGGATGAGAAATATCACTGCTGGATTGTTTTATAGAAAACTTTACAGAAAAAAATCATTCGCGATTCTTGAAGCTTCTGGCAACTTCGTTCATGTCACTTTATGCGTACTGAAACTGTCGAGTATGCTAAATAAATCATTAGAAGCAAACCAGTCGTCAATTGATGAGGGGTCGGGCTGGTGTAAGGTCGTATGGCACACTTCCGATAAAAAAATCTTATTTCGTGCGGCCGAAGTTTCTGGCTCCGTCTGACATTATTTCGCATGTGTACTCAAGGAGTAGTAGTAGTACTCAAGGAGTAGTAGTAGCAGAGTAGCTAGTAGTTGAAAACAAAAAATTAGTTTCAATAAATGGGCAGAGAAGGAGAAAGATAAAAAATCACATGTTATATTGTACACTTCGTGGCAAAAAAAAAGACACCTGCGCCTGAATATTCGGCCCACTTTTTAGATCTATTTGTATGCATACTACAACTGTCGAGAAATTCAAAAAAAATACTGGACAAAAATAAAATGTCCAGGCGTGAGCCGTGACATTTCTCGATTGTACCATCGTACAGGTCTGATAAAAAAAAATTGACTTCCCGTGGCTGAAACTTCTAGCTGCTTCTCACATGTGTTTTCATATGAAGGAGAATGTTGTGGTACCGTACGAAAAATATTAGACAACAATAGGTCATCAAGGGATTAGAGGCGACACTGCTCGATCGTTCTACCGTACAACTGTCACGAAAATATTTTTTCGCGCCTCTCAAGCTTATGCCCACTTCTCAGCCATCTCTCTGTGTGTACTGTTACTCTCCAGTGCTGTAAAGAAATGCTACACGACAGAAAGTGATCGGGGTAGTCAAGATACCAGTGCTCGTTTGTTGCGTGGTGGGGCTTGAATAAAAATGGGTTTTTCGTGTGTCTGAAGCTTCTGGCTACTTCTGACATACGTCTCTAGGTTTAGGAGAACTCGCCAGTCTTTCAAAAACAAATATTAGACAAAAATGCATCGGCAAGGGATGAGACATCGCACTGCCCGACTGTTGTATGGAATACTTTCCAAAAAAAAGTCGTTCTGTATTTCCAAAGCTTCTGGCTGCTCCTTCCATGTGCCTCCGTGTGTACTGAATGTCTCTAGTACGCTAAATAAATCATTAGCCAACAATCAGTCAACAATGGATGAGCGGTCAGATTGCTGTACCGTCGTGTGGGACACTTGCGCTCGAAATAATTTCTTCGTCCGTCCGAGGGTTTAGGCTCCTTCTGGCATCTTTTCTTTCGTATTCTCAAAGTCTGTAGTAGGTGAAAAGAAAAATATTAGTCTCAATAAATCGGCAGAGAGGGAGATGGAACAAAAATCGAATGTTGTATGGTACAGGCTTAATAAAAAATCGATTTCCCGTGTCGGAAGCTTCCAGTTACTTCTCGCATATGTTTATATATGTACAACGAGACCATCTTCGTACTGTTAAAAAACAATATTAGACAACCACAAGTCATCAAGGGATGACAGGTGAAACTGCGTGATTGTTCTGCCGTACAATATCCATGAAAAAAAATGATTTCGCGCCTCTCAATCTCATTGCTGCTTCTCAGCTATCTTTCTGTGTGTACTACAACTGTCCACTACTGCGAAGAAGTGCTAGAAAACGAGAAGTGATCGAGCGAAGAAAGGTACCACTGCTCGATTGTTGTGTGGTGGAGCTTGAATGAAAAAAAAATAGTTCCGTCTGTCTCAAGCTTTTGGCTACTTCTCATAATCGTCTTTATGTATAGGACAACTTGCCAGTATTTCATAAACAAGTATTCGACAGCAATGAAGCGGCGAGGGATGAGAAATCACACTGCACGACTGTTGTATGGAATACTTTTAAAAAAAAATCATTTCGTATTTCTAAAGCTTCTGGCTACTTCTTCCATGGGTCTCCATGTGCAATGAGTGTCTCTAGTACGCTGATTATATCATTAGCCAACAATCAGTCAACAATGCATGAGCGGTCAGACTACTGTACCGGCGTGCGATGCACTTCCGATCAAAATAATTATTTCGTGCGTCCGAAGGCTTCGGCTCCTTTTCACATCATTTCTTTCGTATTCTCAAAGTCTGTAGTTGTTGAAAAAAAAATTTTAGTCTCAATAAATCGGCATAGAGGTAGATGGACCAGGAATCGAACGTTGTATGGTACAGGCATAATAAAAAAAAACCGATTTCCCGTTTCTGAAGCTTCTAGTCACTTCTCGCATATGGTTTTAGATGTACAAGACCATCCTCGTAGTGTTAAAAAAAATATTAGACAACCACAAGTCATCTAGGGATGACAGTGCGTGATTGTTCTACCGTACAATATCCATGAAAAAAATTGTTTCGCCCCTCTCCATCTCATGGCTACTTCTCAGCCATCTTTCCGTGTATACTACAACTGTGCCGTACTGTGTGGAAGTGCTAGGCAACGAGAAGTGACCAATCGAAAGAAGGTACCACTGCTCGATTGTTGTGTGGTGGAGCTTGAATGAAACAAAAAAAGATTCCGTGTTTCTCATGCTTTTGGCTACATCTCATAAACGTCTTTACATATTGGAGAACTTGCCAGAATTTCATACACAAATATTGGACAATAATGAAGTGGCGAGGGATGAGACATCAGACTGCTCGACTGTTTTATAGAACAATTTACAGAAAAAAATCATTCGCGATTTCTGAAGCTTCTGGCTACTTCTTCCATGTGTCTTTATGTGTACTGAAACTGCCTAGTATGCTTCATAAACCATTAGAAGCAAACCAGTCATCAATTGATGAGGGGTCAGGCTGCTGTAAGGTCGTATGGCGCACTTCCGATAAACAAATCTTATTTCATGCGTCCGAAGTTTTTGGCTCCGTCTGACATTATTTCTCGTGTGTACTCAAAGTCGCTAGTGGTTGAAAACGAAAAATTCGTTGCAATAAATGGGCAGAGAAGGAAATAGATAAAAAATCACATGTTGTATTGTCCACTTCATAGCGAAAAAAAGAGACCTGTGCCTGAATATTCGGCCCACTTTCTAGATATATTTGGTTGCTTACCGCAACTCTCGAGAAATTCAGAAAAAATACTGGACAACAATAAAATGTCCAGGCATGAGCGGTGACATTTCTCGATTGTTGCATGGTACAGGTTTGATAAAAAAAAAAAAAAAATCCTTTCCCGTGGCTGAAGCTTCTAGCTGCAGCTCACATGTGTTTTTATATGTACGACAACTTTTCGGCACAGTACAAAAAATATTGGACAACAATAGGCCATCAAGGGATGACAGGCGACACTGCTCGATTGTTCTACCGTACAACTCTCACGAAAAAAACATTATTTCGCGCCTCTCAAGCTTATGCCCACTTCTCAGCCAACTTTCTATGTGTACGGTTACTCTCCAGTACTGTGAAGAAATGTTACACAACAAGAAGTGATCGGGGGAAGCAAGATACCGGTGCTCGATTGTTGTGTGGTGGGGCTTGAATAAAAATTGTTTTTTCGTATGTCTGAAGCTTTTGGCTACTTCTGACATACGTATTTATGTGTAGGAGAACTCGCCAGTATTTCAAAAAAAAATATTGGACAACAATGCATCGGCAAGGGATGAGAAATCACACTGCTCGACTATTGTATGGAGTACTTTCCAAAAAAAAAATCATTCGGTATTTCTAAAGCTTGTGGCTATTTCTTCCATGAGTCTCCATGTGTACTGAAAGTCTCTAGTACGCTAAATAAATCAATAGCCAACAATCAGTCAACAATGGATGAGCGGTCAGATTGCTGTACCGTCGTGTGAGACACTTCCGTTCAAAATAATTATTTCGCGCGTCCGAAGGTTTAGGCTCCTTCTGACATCTTTTCTTTCGTTTTCGCAAAGTCTGTAGTAGGTGAAAAAAAATATTTGTCTCAATAAATTGGCAGATAGGGAAAGGGAACAAGAATCAAACGTTGTACGGTACAGGCATAATAAAAAAATCGATTACCCGTGTCTGAAGCTTCTAGTTGATTCTCGCATATGTTTTTATATGTACGAGGCCATCCTTGTACTGTTAACAAAAATATTAGACAACAACAAGTCATTTAGGGATGACAGGCGAAACTGCGTGATTGTTCTGCCGTAGAATATCCGTGAAAAAAATTATTTCGCGCCTCTCAATCTACTCAATCTACTGGCTACTTCTCAGCCATCTTTCTGTGTGTACTACAACTGTACAGTACTGTGAAGAAGTGCTAGGCAACGAGAAGTGATCAACCGAAAGAAGGTTCCGCTGCTCGATTGTTGTGTGGTGGTGCTTGAATGAAAAAAAGTGGTTGCGTGTGTCTGAAGCTTTCGGCTACATCTCATAAACGGCTTTATGTATAGGAGACCTTGCCAGTATTTCATAAACAAGTATTCGACAGGAATGAAGCGGCGAGGGATGAGAAATCACACTGCTCGACTGTTTTATAGAACACTTTACAAAAAAAATATCATTCGCGATTTCTGAAGCTTCTGGCTACTTCTTCTATGTGTCTTTATGTGTACTGAAAGTCTCTAGTACGCCAAATAAATAATTCGAACTAAACCAATCATCAACGGATGAAAGGTCGGGCTGCTGTATCGTCGGATGGTGTACTTTTAATCAACATTTTTTTTCGCGCCTCCGACGTTTCTGGCACCGTCTGTCATTGGGCCTTCCATGTACCAAAATTCGCTAGAAGTTGAACAAAAAAAAATATTAGTCCATATAAATCGGCTGAGCAGGAGATAGATAAGAAACCAAATGTTGTAATGTGCACCTCGTGGCAAATAAAATTGCGTCTCCCCGAATACTCTGCCGACATCTCAAATCTATTTGTATGCGTCCCGGAACTGTCGAGGCATTCAGAAACAAAATTCGACAACAATAAATGGTCCAGACACACGAGGTGGGACTTCTCGATTGTAGCATGGTACAGATTTAATTTACAAAATATGATTTCCCATGTCTGAAGCATCGAGTTACTTCGTGCGAGAACTTTCTCCTGCTGTGAAAAAAAAATAGACAACAATATGTCATCAAGGGGTGACAGGTGACCCGTGCTCCATTGTTGTGTGGTGGGGCTTTAATAAAAATTGTTCTTTCGTGTGTCTGAAGCTTTTGGCTAATTCTCACATACATCTTTATGTTTAGGAGAACTCGCCAGTATTTCAAAAACAAATATTGGACAACAATGCATCGGCAAGGGATGAGAAATCACACTGCTCGACTGTTGTACGGAATACTTTCCAAGAAAGTCATTCTGTATTTCTAAAGCTTCTGGCTGCTTCTTCCATGTGTCTCCATGTGTACTGAATGTCTCTAATACGCTAAATTAATAATTAGCCAACAATCAGGCAACAATGGCTTCGCGGCCCGATTGCTGTACCGTCGTGTGAGACACCTGCGATCGAAATAATTATGTCGCGCGTCCGAAGGTTTAGGCTCCTTCTGACATATTTTCTTTCGTATTCTCAAAGTCTGTACCAGGTGAAAAAAAAAATATTAGTCTCAATAAATCGGCAGAGAGGGAGATGGAAGAAGAATCGACTGTTGTATGGTACAGGGTAAATTTAAAAAAAAATCGATTTCCCGCGTCTGAAGCTTCTAGTTACTTCTCGCATATGTTTTTATAAGTACGAGACCGTCCTCGTACTGTTAAAACAAATATTAGACAACCACAAGTCATCAAGGGATGAGAGGCGAAAGTGCGTGATTGTTCTGCCGTACAATATCCATGAAAAAAATTAGTTCGCGCCTCTCCATCTCATGGCTACGTCTCAGCCATCTTTCTGTGTGTACTACAACTGTCCAGTATTATGAACAAGTGCTAGGCAACGAGACGTGTTCAAGCGAAAGAAGGTACCACTGCTCGATTGTTGTGTGGTGGAGCTTGAATGAAAAAAAAAAAAAAAATTGTTCCGTGGGCCTGAAGCTTTTGGCTACTTCTCATGAACGTCTTCAGGTATGGGAGAACTTGCCAGTATTTCATAAACAAATAAACAATGAAGCGGCGAGGGATGAGAAATCACACTGCTCGGCTGTTTTATAGAACACCTTACAAAAATAAATCATTCGCGATTTCTGAAGCTTCTGGCTACTTCTTCCGTGTGTCTTTATATGTACGGAAACTGTCTAGTTTGCTAAACAAATCATTAGAAGCAAACCAGTCATCAAGTGATGAGAGGTCAGGCTGCTGTATGTATGGCAGAATACCTATAAAGAATCTTATTTCGTGCGTCCGAAGTTTCTGGCTCCGCCTGACATTATTTCACGTGTGTACTCAAAGTCGCTAGTAGTTGACAACTAAAAATTAGTCTCAGTACATGGGCAGAGAAGGAGATAGATAAAAAATCACACGTTGTATTGTACACTTCGTAGCAAACAAAAACACCTGTGCCTCAATATTCTGCCCACTTTTTAGATCTCTTCGTATGCTTACGACAACTCTCGAGAAATTCAGAAAAAATACTGGTCATTGATAAAATGTCCAGGCATGAGCGGTGACATTTCTCGATTGTTGCATGGTACAGGTTTAATAAAAATTAAAAAAAAAAAAAGATTTCCCGTGGCTGAAGCTTCTAGTCGCTTCTCACATATGTTTTTTTATGTACGCGAACTTTGTGGTACCGTACAAAAAATATTAGACAACAATAGGTCATTAAGGGACGACAGGCGACACTGGACGATTGTTCTACCGTACAACTTTAATGAACAGCCATCTTTCTGTGCGTACTCTTACTCGCCAGTACTGTAAAGAAGTGCTACACAACAAGAAGTGATCAGGTGATGCAAGATACTTCTACTCGACTGTTGTGTGGCGGAGCATTATTGAAAAAAAAATTGTTTCTTGTCTTTGAAGCTTTTCGCTACCTTTCTTACACGTCTTCATGTGTAAGCGATCTCGCCAGTATTTCAAAAACAAATATTAGACAACAATGAATCGGCGGGGGATGATAATTCACACTGCTCCACTGCTATATTCAATACTATCCAGAAAAACATCAGTCTCGATTTCTCAAGCTCCTGGCTACTTCTTCCATGTATCTGTGTGTACTGAAGGTCTCTAATACGCTAAATAAATCATTAGAATAAGACCAGTCATCATTCAGTGTGTACGGAAAGTCTCCAATACGCTGAATAAATCATTAGAATAAGACCAGTCATCGATGGATGAGAGCCCGGGCTGCTGTAACGTCGAATGGTATATTTTCGATCTAAAATATTATATCTTGCTTCCGAAGTTTCTGGCTCCGTTTGACAACAGTTCTTTCGTGTACTAAAAGTCGGCAGTAGTTGGAAAAAAATATTAGTCTCAATCAATCGGCAGAGAAGGAGACAGTTAAAAAAATGAAATGTTGCATTGTTCCCCTCGTAGCAAATAAAATGCGTGTGCCTGAATATTCTGCCGACTTTTAACATCCATTTGTATGCGTACTACAACTCTCCAGGAATTCAGAAAAAAATCGGGACAACAATAAATTGTCCAGGCATGAGATATGAGACTTCTGCATTGTCGCATGGTGCAGGTTTAATAAAAAAAATTGATTTCCCTTTGTGGAACTGTACAAAAAATATTAGTCAACAATAGGTCATCAAGGGATGACAGGTGACACTGCTCGATTGTTCTACCGTGCAACGTTAATGAAAAAAATTGTTTGGCGCCTCTCAAGCTTATGGCTACTCCTCTGTCATCTTTCTGTGTGTACTGTAACTTTCTAGTACTGTAAAGAAGTGCTAGACATCGAGAAGTCGTCAAGGGAGGAAAAGTGCCCCGGCTCGATTGTTGTGTGGTGGGGCTTGAATAGAACATTTTTTTTCGTATGTCTGACGCTTTTGGCTACTTATCAAATACGTCTTCATGCATAGGAGAACTCGCCAGTATTTCGAAAACAATTTACTTTCAGATTAGCCAGTATTTCAAAACAAAAATAATTTTTTTCATTACAGTTGCACGGTAGAATAATCGAGCAGTGTCAGCTGTCATCCCGTGGTGACCTTTGGTTGTCTAATATTTTTTTAACGGTGCCATAAAATTCCCGTACATAAAAAAAACCATATGAGAGGAGTAACTACAAGCTTAAGACACGGGAAGATTTTTTTCCTTCTTAAACCCGTACCGTGCAACAAGCGAGATGTCTCACCTCTCATGCCTCGACAATTTATTGTTGTCGAGAATTTTTTCTGCATTCCTGGATATTTCTAGTACGCATACGAATATATGCAAAAAGTCGGCAGCATATTCAGTCACGCATTTTTTTTTGCCTCGAGGGGTACAATACAACATTTGATTTTTGATCTATCTCCTTCTCTGCCGCTTTATCGAGACTAATATTTGTTTCAACTCCTAGCGACTTTTAGTACACGAAAGAACTAATGTCAGACGGAGCCAGAAACTTCGGACGCACGAAATAAAAATTTTCATCAAAGGTGTACCATACGACGTTACAGCAGCCTGAACTCTTATCCATTGATGACTTGTGTTGTTCTAATGATTTCTTTAGCATACCGAACAGTTTCAATATACATAAAGACCCATGAAAAAAGTAGCCAGAAGCTTCAGAAATCGAGAATGATTTTGTTCTGAAAAGTGTTCCATAGAACAGTCGAGCAGTGTCCAATATTTGTTTGCGAAACACTGGCGAGTTCTCATACACATAAAGACGTATGTGAGAAGTAACCAAAAGCATCAGACACACAAAAATGTTTTATTTTTTCAAGCCCCACCACACAACGTTCCAGCAAGGCTACCGTTCCTCCCTAGATGACTTCTCGTTGTCTAGCACTTGTCTACAGTACTAAAGAGTTACAGCACAGACAGAAAGCTGACAGAGAAGTAGCCTGAGATAAGCTTGAGAGGCGGGAAATAATTTTTCCATTGTAGTTTTACGGTAGAACAATCGAGCAGTGTCATCTGTCACCCCTTCATGCCTTATTGTTGTCTAATATTATTTCACAGTACGTTTAAGCTCTCGTACATATAAAAACATATGTGAAAAGTTATTAGAAGCTTCAGACAAGGGAAATCGTTTTCTTCTTCATTAAACCTTTACCCAACAACATTTGATTCTTGTTTTATCTCCCTTTTCCTCGTGATTTATAGGGACCAATATTTTTTTCAACCACCAGAGAATTTTCGAATAGGAAACAACAAATTTTAAAAGGAGCCAAACACTTCGGATGCAGGAAACAATGTTTTTGATCGGAAGTGTATCACACGACGGTATACCAGTCTAACCTCTCATTAATTGACGACTGGTTCTGTTCTAATGATTTATTTAGCATACTAGGGAGTTTGAGTATACATAAAGACACATGGGAGAAGTAGCCAGACGCTTGAGTAATCGAGAATGATTTTTTTCTGAAAAGTGCTCCATAGAACAGACGAGCAGATCGATTTCTCATCCCTTGCCGATTCATTGTTGACCAATATTTGTTTTTGAACTCCTGGCTACCTCTCCTACACATAAAGACGTATGTGACAAGTAGCCAAAATCTTGGGACACACGCAACGACTTTTTTTTATTCAAGCCTCACCACACAACAAGCGCACAGCGGTACCGTTCTCCCTTGATGACTTGTCGTTGTCTAGCACGTCTTTACAGTAATGGAAAGTTACCGTTCGCACAGGAAGATAGCCGAGAAGTTGTTATAAGCTTGAGAGGAGCGGAGTGTTTTTTTTCATAGAAGTTGAATACTTATTGTTGTCTAATATTTTGTTTACAGTACGAGAAAGTTTTCCTACAAATAAAACCACATGTGAGAACTAACTAGAAGCTTCAGACACTGGAAAACAGATTTTTCATTAAGTCTGTATCACGCAACAATCGACAATTCCCACCTTTCATGCCTCGGCCATTTATTGTTGTCCAGTATTTTTTATGAATTCTCCGAGAGTTCCGATACGCATATAAACGGATGTAAAAAGTGGCCAGCATATTCGGACACACGCGCTTTTTTTCTGCTACGAGATTTACATTACAGCATTTTCTCTTCGATCCATGTCCCTCTCTGCCGATTTATAGAGACTAATACCTTTTTTTTCCTACTACTCGCGACTTTTATCACACGATAAACTAATGTCAGAATGAGCCATAAACTTCGGACGCGCGAAATAGTATCTTTGATCGAAAGTGTACCATACGAGGTTGCAGCAGCCTGACCTCTCATCCCTTGATGACTGGTTGTTGTCTAATGATTTATTCAGCGTACTACAGAGCGTCAGTACACATAAAAACACATGGAAGAAGTAGCCAAATGGTTCAGAAATCGACAATTATATTTTTCTCGACAGTGTTCCATTGAACAGTCGAGCCCTGTGATTTCTCATCCCTCGCCCATTCATCGTTGTCCAATATCTGTTTTTTAAATACTGGCGAGTTCTCCTACACATCAAGACGTATATGAGAAGTAGCCAAAAGCTTGAGACACACGAAACATCTTTTTGTTTCAACCTCCACCACACAAGAATCGAGCAGTGGTACCTTTTCTCTCCTTATCCCTTATCGTTGTTTTGCACGCCTTTACAGTAATGGATAGTTACAGTACACACAGAAAGATGGCTGAGAATTTGCCATAAGCTTGGGAGGCGCGAAATAATCTTTTTCATGTTAGTTGTACGGTAGAACAATCGAGCAGTGTCACCTGTCATCCCTTGATGACTTATTGTTGTCTAATAGTTTTTTCAGTACGAGGAAGGTCTCGTACATATAACAACATATGCGAGATGTAACTAGAAGCTTCAGTCGCGGGAAATCAATTTTTTTTTATTACACCCGTACCATACCCCATTTGATTCTTTTCCTATCTTCCTCTCTGCCGATCTATTGAGTCTAATATTTTTTTTCAACTATTAGATACTTTTAGAACGCGAAAGAACAGATGTCAGAAAGAGCCGAACACTTCGGACGCACGAAATAATTTTTTTGATCGGAAGTATTTGTTGAATTTATTTGGAGCGATTACGGAAATACATTGGATTTCATGGCAATTTTCGTGTCCAAGCGCGGCAGCGACTCGATAATAGTGTGCGGGTTTACGTGCGCACATTTTCTTTTAACCGGCCCCGTTATTCGGGGATATACTATATCTATACATTCATAACATGCTCTCCGTTCTCGCGAGGTCGTATTATTGGTGTGAACGACAATTTTTGACAAAAGCTAGCGATGATCGGCATTTGTTTCTCGATGGGCTCGTCGCGAGCATTCATTCTCGGCGTAACCATCATGGCCGAGGAAAGGCGTGTTAGAATGCATGCGGTATTAGCGCGATCGAATAATAATTATTCGCTGTGCGAGCGCCTCTATCGCGAAGAATACGGCGAACCGACTCCTTCGCGCCAAAGCTTCCCGAGTCGAAATTTTCGAGCCGCGTTCAACCCACAAAATGAAGGCGAGCAGAAATCGGCGTGAGCGGATTATTGGGTATCTAAAGGAGGGTACAATGTTTGAAAGTACCATGCGTTAGAGCCTCCGATGAACCTCCGGCATGGCAGAAAGTAGACTTTTTGACTCAAAGGAGGTCAGTGAGGTTCACAATTGAACCTACGGAACCTCAGTTCGGCCTACTGCGAGCGCTCCCGCAGAACCTACTTCCCCTCCTTTCGGCCTACTGTACACTGCTAAACAAAAAAATGAATTTATATAGAATCTATTTAAATAAAATAGGTATTTTCCTTGTCTCACAGCCTACTACGATCATATTTCTTTCAAAGATATTTATATATATTAATAAAGATGAGATTTAAATTAATCTTTATTTGCTTACAATGCACACTGTAAAGCTAAGTGTACTATATGTATAAAATATTTCATAAATCGAAAATAAAATGAACGCCTTAATTGAGAGCTTTACCACAAGGATTTTTCATCCTAATTCGTCATTCCCTGGCCTATAGAAATGATTTTGTTCGAAGAAAATATTTGCCCTATATGCGCCTTGAACCTACCCTACCTACTCATAACTACGCTCCGCTGCCCCTATGCTACCGAGTGCTTATAACATTTTGGTCGCTGATATGGCATAAGAGACCAAATGAATACCTCTAACTATTAGTTGTATCACATAAGCTATGTGAATTAGTTAATATGATTGTGATAATTAGAGAGTTTCATCGAATAACATGCTATAGATTTTTCAAACAAACACACATATACATATACATATATATAAAATTCCTCTCTCTCCACCTTCTCTACCCCCCGCTCCTTTTATATGAGTGTTGCAATAAAGATGGATCATTAGTTCAATCAAATAGAAAAAAGGTTAACTCTAAGAAAATTCTATTTAAGGTAAATTTTAAAAAAATAACTAGACCCATTCAGTGAACTTAACTAAATTGTTTTTTTGAACAGATGAAGATGTTGAACTGATGAAACCGAATCACAGATTCATTAGGATCAAATAAAATATGTAGTTATTGGACGATATTAAATAGATTCATTTTCTATAAATAAACATTTTTGAAATCAATCATTTTAATGATGGAATGCAATAGGAAAAATTTGGTTCTATGAAAAATCTAGTTAACTAAAATAAAAAAGAATCAAATAGACGCGGTTAGTTAATATTATAATTATTTAGCGGAAAAAAATAAAAATATGCTTCATACATACACGTGGAAATGGTTTTTAAATTTTCGACGTGCTAAAAATGAAAGCAAAGAAAAATCAAACATTTTATTTAAAATCGACGGTAATCGGCCGTCGACATTTATCAACTTATTATTGAATAAACAAAAAAAACAAAACGAACAAAAACAAAAAGAAAAAATAAAGAAAAAATCGAATGAGGTTGAATTCTAAACCGACAATTTCAATCCTGTAAAACATGAAATAGACTATAATTAACACCCTAACGTTCCATATAGATATCAACATTATATGTTATTTAGATCTACACTGCCAGCCAAAAGTTTTCGGACACTCCACATAATCGCAAAACTTTTGAGCGCTGGATAATTGCCAAATAATGTTAGAGTAATATAATTCATTTCATTTATTATTTCACGAACATACTATAAAGATCTATATAATTGAGTAATTATACAGAGCTTTATACTATCTTCGTAAAATAATTATTATTCTACCATAAGTTTGCAATGATCCAAAGTGATATTAAGTTTTGCAGTTATCTGAAGTGTCTGAATACTTTTGACTAGTAGTGTATATTCGAATATATTAATGCAACCACATATTTCGAGTATAATATATATATATATAGTATTATATAATATATACCGTCGCTTAAAAGTTTGGATACACCATAGTCGATATTTCTTGCTGCACGAAAAGTTACATAGCTTCGTAAATAAAAAGATAACCAAATTTACCGAATGGCGTTTTGACGGGAATAAATTCAGCTTTATATTGCTTTTCTGAAATATTTTTTCATAATTTTCTTGTCGCCCCGGTACGCACTTTTATACGTGACTGATTTTCGGCTTCTTTTCGACCATCGAGAATTGGGCGCATGACTTATGCAAAAAAATTGTTGCGTTTATCCATGATAAACTTGAACGGGGTAGCAAGAAGTCCATTTGCGTTTTTATAAAGTTTTGTACGATTTTTTTCGCAATGTTATTTCATTTTTTGCTAAAAAAGACTAATTCTAGATAATGCAATGTAACTCAAGAACTAGAGGGTTTAAGAAGAAACGTTAAGGACGAAAAACGTCGCATAAGCTTATAGTGGATAGACTGACATCTTTTAAGAATTTTCCTGTGAGATTTTTTCTGACAGGAAAACGCCCATTAATCCGATAGAATTGGAGTAAGACTGTATATACAAGCATTCTTTTATGAATTGCCTATAAAATAATAATAAATCGATATTGAGAAAATTTGATTGTTTTCGCATATTAATATTGCACTAATAATTTGATAAGGGGACGATGTATTTTTATTAATTTCGTCATCGAACGGGTTACCGACCAGGCCACAATGGAATGATGATGGAGGAGATATCGAATTTGGGCCGAAAGCAGGTTAGGTGGGGTCGAGGCAACAGTTTGAGGTTGAAAGCAGGTTAAGGAGGCCTGTGCTCTGCACGTTTAACTGAAACTGGGGTCGAGAGAAGGTTTGGGAGGTCTAGCAGAGGCTACTGTGGGCCAAGAGGAGGTCTCTGCATGGCACTGAACTCGACAAATGAGGTTTCGTAGGTTCAACGGAGGCTGGCGGCTTATGTATTACAAAAGAAATGGGTCCTGCGAGGGTTCAGAGGAGGCTAAAAATTTCGACTCGGGTTGGCGTATCGTAATAGCGCGGGAAAGTTGCGTTTTGCCATCCCTAGAAAGTGGGCGAAGGGAAAAAATGTACAATGAATATTTTCTCTTCCGGCAAACGCCTTAAAGTTTTGAATTTTTAACCTGGGTTTTAAATGGAGAAAAAATCCCCAACAGACCAAGATTCAACGCCCTGCGCTTATTCGAAGCGAGAAAAATGTAGCTTCCATTTGACGTTTAAAAATTGAAAATGTCTCGATTAGTTTCGGAGACATAAGCGTTTGAAGAACAAGTTTTTTCTGGGAAAAAAATTATAAAGGGACCAAAAATTAAATTCAGAAGAATGAGTCGCCGAAATTACCAGTTAGCACTAGACAGAATTAATAAAAATTCGACGAAGAATCTTGCCTTTATTCAGTTTTTCGGCAGTGAAAAATCGCGGTATTTCTTGAAATGCGAGTGTCGTAAAAGAAGTTTGCCGGAAAAAATTGTAAATATACACATAACAAAAGTACTAAAATTATTAAATCAATTATTTGTATTTCTTATGAATTCCAACCTATCGGTGAAGGGTAGAGCTGGGGTCTATTTTGTCCGTTTTGGTACGTTTTCGTGGTGATATCTACTATGAAACGAAATTTGAAATTATGTTTCGGCAACAAAGCTTCTCGAGTACCCGATATTAAACGAGTGCTCGAAAAACTCGGGTAGTCGATAAAGTTCGAGCACGCCCGTCCGATCACGGGTCCCCGAAAAAAATCGGGTACTCAATCCGAATAATAGTCTAATTACCCTACCTGACTCGACCAATTCTGCTACCCGCACACTCCTACAAAAAGGGTCTTGAAAATAGACAAAAAATTCGAAACCGTCGGCGTTTTGTAAAAAAACAAACCGGAATTAAAAAAAAAGGCTACGCATAAGGATAGCTACATTTGTATCGGTAATGTATAAATTGTTGACTTTTCATTTACAGATAATCTTTCATAAAGACATCGATGATACAATGACGAGAAATTTGTTTTTCACCGTCATGTCAAAGCATACATCTCGATCAACTTTAAAGATTTTTTAATATAAATTGGTATAATACTAGATGGATATATACTTCATATTTATGAAAAAAATCGTAATTGACGACAAAGCACCCGGTACGAATCGAAATTAAAGGGGCGGAGGGGAGTTCAGGTCACGCGTTACGGTTCTGTTTCTTTGGGGGGGGCGGGGGGGCAATATTTGGGAAATTCAGCGTTACGTAATTTATTTACGCTCCGTAATGAGGGCGAGAGAGACCTGCGATTAAAATAAGAGAGAATAAGAGGGAATCAAAGAGAGATCGAGAGGTAAAGAGAGAGATCGAGAGAGAATGTGAAGGAGAGTGAGATAGGATACGAGAGAATCGGATAGATTCTGATAGGGAGATCGAGAGAGATTGACAGAGAGCCAAATTCAAGTGTTTGAAAAAAAAATTGTTTCACTAAAGCACGTAGCATTCATGGCGCTTTAGTGAAAGTGAGTTTCGACGGCCTCGCGATCTTAGCCGTAGAAAATAAAACCGCCTATGAGACGAGCTTTGATGAGGTAATAGATTCTGTCGCGGAAATGAAAGCTCGACGTGTAAAGCTGTAGCAAGATTAGATAGTAAAATTTGCTGTGACCTAAAGATTGGAGGTGTGTGTACAATCTGGCTTGTGCGTTGTCTACACTGGTTATATGCATTCTATGTTAATATCACACACAAGGAAAAGTTTTTAGCAAATAGGTAATAAATGGCGCAAATTTATTTAAGGGTTCTTATTCCCGGTCACGAAAATCTCACCCAGTATATTTGTTTTGTGAGTTTTTCAAAATCATTTATCTCCCATGCTGAAGGGGGTGGGCGCCAATGTCAAGTTTTTGCCCCAGCTCGCATAAATCAAGGGGAGGGAGAGAGAGAGAGAGGGGTGGGGGGAATGACAGTTACATATAGTATGCACATTTCTTTGTCCAGATGTGAACCGCGAAACGGTGCGAAAAATATTGCGGCAGCGGCGGTACCCATATCGAGCGCACGCTAGCCAAGAATTGCACGCCGATGATCACGAGCGAAGGCTCGAATACTGCGCGTGGGCCCTTGGTCAGGAGGTACAAGACCCGGACTTCCTGAAATTTGTATTATTTACTGACGAGGCAGGGTTCACAAACCGCAAGATGGTCAACCGTCAAAACGTCCGGTACTGGGCTGAGGAAAATCCAGGATGGGTCATCGAAATCCCTCTGCAGAACCGTTGGCGGGTCAATGTGTGGGCCGGTGTTCTCAACGATAGAATTGTCGGTCCATGGTTTTTTGAAGGCAATATGGACAGCGTTAAGTACGAAGAACTGTTAACAAACGTTCTCCCCGACCTTCTAGAAGACGTTCCTTTGGCCGTTCGGCTAAGAATGTGGTGGCAACAAGATGGACACCCGGCTCATACAGCACGAAACGTGCGAGCCATTCTGCGTCAGCGTTTTCCCAATCGGGTTCTCGCTTTACATGGAACGATTCCGTGGCCGCCACGATCTCCCGATTTGACACCCCTCGATTTTTTCGTATGGGGAACAATAAAAAACATTGTCTACAGGACAGAACCGACTACGGAAGACGATATGCGAGAGAGAATAAGGGGTGCATTTGCATCGATAACCCCACGTATGCTGCGGCGGACTAGAGCCAACATGACAAAAAGACTAGAATTATGCGTAGATAGAGAAGGGGCCCACATTGAGCACCTTATTAAGCGATGGAACCCATAATTCCATTTCTTCGGGAGGTGCTTAATGCGAACTCATTCTCTTCCATGATCAGTTCTTATCTTTATGATATGTTCACTGTGGTCTGCAACAGTAGCCAACTCTCTTTCATATCATCTGTCATAGTCGATTCTGATATTGTAAAGTGTTTTGAGTTCACCAAACAAAAGAACATTAGGGGTTCTTATTGGAGGATTTTGCTGACGACGAAACGTTCCATCTAAGTCGAAAAAACGATTTTAAAATTGATGTAGAAAGACTGACAAGCTTCTGCTATATGAACGGCGAAATACCACCTCATTCTTTACCGAATGTTTAAAAAAAGTCGCGCATTCTAAAAGGTCGTTTACTTTACGCTACTCATAGGGCTCTCAAAAAATCATGAATAGCCTTTCATTGAGTCCTCCAGTCAATATATTTTCCCGCCACCGACGATGCAGAGGCATTTATATGATCGATACAAGATAGACCGAAACCCAGAACCGAAAGTTTCGATAGCGTTAGGTCTTTTGGTTTGGTGGCTCTGTCTCGGCATGTATCTATTGTACATATTGGCTTCGTGTTCATTGTTCTTTTGTTGTTATTGTTTCGTGTGTTTTATTGTTCTGTTATGTTATTGATTCGTTTTTAATGTACATATTGTACATATTGTCAAAATTGTAAATATTGCGTTCATTGTTGTTGTTGTTATAGTGTCCTCCTTGTAAATATTAAAGCATTTACATCAAACTATATATAGTGTTCTAACTTTGTTGCGTTTTTTCAATGGAAATGTAAAGTGGATCATCCGAAAACGAACCACCCGAATTGTTCCTCGACTTCCTACTATTTCCGCTGAGAGCGAGTAGGAGAGACGCGCGTGTTCGCAAGCTGTCAGTACGACGACAGGATCATTGTTCACGTCATGAAGACGAAATTGGCGTCGCGCTTGGTGTTTGCGAGAAACATTTAACGTTGTTCGAACATCCTCGTCATAGCAGTCCTGGATATTATCTAAGATCGAACAAATTATTCCCAAGGCGTGCACGGTGCGTTCTTGAAGCCGAGGTAGTTGCCAAGAAGGGTACAAAAAACAATTCGGACAATGGTTCGCCCAAATTCGTTCTCGATTTCATCGTCGCTCATGTCAGAGCGAGTACATCGCTTGACCGGTGCTTGGAAGCTGCGCAAGTAAAACGGCAGTGGCGTTCTGCAGACGACGAAGATGAAATCGACTCCGCGCCTGGTGTTTCGGCGCCCCCCTTAACGTACTTGAAATGTACTCATCTTAACTCCCATCTATTTTTTCTTAAGTTTCGTTGAATATGCCCCGAGGCGTGCGAGATGGCTCATCAGAACGAAGCTCAAGTGATTATCATAGATGAAAATATATGATAACCACTATGAGATACTATGAAAAAGTTGCCGCGATAAAACACATTTCGTATTGGATTTTAATGTATTCAACTTTGAATCTCCGTTGCCTTTAAACATTTTTTCTTTAAGCCGATATCTCCATGCATGCGATTTTCGACGAACACAATCATTATTTGTTGAAGAATACGCATTGTGGTGTTTAATTTTGTCGACGTAAGTTTTTTCGACATTATGCAAAGGCAAAGAACCCAACCACTGTAAACGCGATTCCAATAAATAAACATGAAACATTGTTCTAACAAATCGTCTTGCACATTGCATTCGACTCCATAGCGCAAACAAAATATTTATTGTTTGCTCATTTATCGAAGGTAAAAAAAGCAAAAGCCGGATCTCTTGTAAATCTCCGTTTGGATCAATGTTGTCTACAGGTGGGAATTAAACCAAGTGCAAATGCAAGTGGTCTCGTCGTGGAGCAATGTCTTTAATCAGAAAACATTGCGCAATAGATTGCTTTCGTTTCTTTGTAGTGAACTACTACTACTGCAGCAGTAGTAGTTCTGAAACGCTTTTTTCCATAGCGAGGGAGGTGATTTTGTACAAAAAAAAATCATCGGAAACGACTCCAAACTCTTTTATCGCGATTTCGATATTAGAACGTAAAAGATCACATGAACAAATGCTTTTTCATATTGGATTCGTCTCGATCCTATCAAAAACGTTTAATACATGCGTGGGCATAAAAGATTTCAAGAAACAAGTTTCGTATCTCGTGTCAATCTCCGTTTCGATCGATGTTTTATACAGGTGGAAATGTATCCAAGTGCTAGTGCAGTATTCTCCAGTACTGTAAATGCGTGCTAGAAAACGAGAAGTCATCAAGGGAGGACATGTACCACTGCTCGATTGTTGTGTGGTGGGGCTTGAATAAAATAAAATTGTTTCGTGTGTCTGAAGCTTTTGGCTACTTCTCACATACGTATTTATGTGTAGGAGAACTCGTCAGTATTTCAAAAACAAATATTGGACAACAGTGAATCGGCGAGGGATGAGAAATCAAACTGCACGACTGTTCTATGGAACACTGACCAGAAATAAATTATTCTCAATGTCTGAAGCTTTTGGCTACTTCTTCAGCGTGTCTGTGTGTGTACTGAAACTATCTAGTACGCTAAATAAATAATTAGACAACAACCAGTCATCAATGCATCTGAGGCCAGGCTGCTGTAACGTCGTATTTCAAACTTTCGATCAAAAATATTATTTCGTGCGTCCGAAGTTTCTGGCTCCGTCTGACATTAATTATTTCGTGTACTAAAAGTCGCTAGTAGTGGGAAAAAAATATTAGTATCAATAAAGCGGCAGCGAAGGGGATAGATAAAAAATGAAGTGTTGTATTGGACACCTCGTAGCAAAAAAAATCGCGTGTGCCTGAATATGCTGTTGACTTTTTAGACCTATTTGTATGCGTACTAGAACTCTCCAGGAATTCAGAACGAACAATGAACAACAATAAATTGTCCAGGCATGAGACAAGGGAGGAAAGGTGCCCGTGCTCGATTGTTGTGCGGTGGGCCTTGAAGAAAAAAAAAATTATTTTGTCCGAAGGTGTCGGCTACATCTCACATACGTTTTTGTGTGCAGGAGAACTCGCCAGTATTTTAAAAACAAATATGGGACAACAATAAATCGGCAAGGGACGAAGATTGACACTGCTCGACTGTTGTATCGAATACTTTCCAGAAAAAAATCATTCTGTACGCCTGAAGGTTCTGGCTACTTCTTCCATGAATCTCAATGTGTAATGAAACTCTCTGGTACGCTTAATAAATCATTAGACAACAATCAATCAACAAGGGATGAGAGCTCAGACTGGTGTCCCGCCGTGTGTTACACTTTGGATCGAAACAATTATTTCGTGCGTCCGAAGTTTTTGGCTCTTTCTGACATCGGTTTTTTCGTGTTCTAAGAGCCTCTAGTAGTTGAAAAAAAAAAATTTGTCTCAAGTAATCGGCGGAGAGGGAGACAGAACGTGAATCGAATGTTGTATGGTACAGGTTTAATTTTTAAAAATCGATTTCCCATGTCTGAAGCTTCTAGTTACTTATCAGAAATACTTTTTCTATGTGCGAGAACTTCCTCGTACTGTAGAAAAAAATATTAGACAACAATCAGTCATCAAGGGATGACCGGTGACACTGCTCGATTGTTCCGCCGTACAACTTCTATGAAAAAAAATCTTTCGCGCCTATCAAGCTTATGGCTACTTCTCAGTCATCATTCAGTATGTACTCTAACTGTCCAGTACTATAAAGAAGTGCTAGACAACGAGAAGTGATGAAGGGAGAGAAGGTACCACAGCGCGATTGTTGTGTGGTGGAGCTTAAATTGAAAAATTGTTTCGTGTGTCCGCAGCTTTTGGCTACTTCTCATATACGTCTCAATGTATGGAAGAACTCGCCAGGATTTCAAAAACACATATTGGACAACAATGAAGCGGCGAGGAATGAGAAATAACACTGCTCGAGTGTTCTATGGAACGATTTTCAGAAAACAATCATTCGCGATATCTGAAGCTTCTGGCTACTTCTTTCATATGTCGTTCTGCGTACTCAAACTCTCTAGTATGCTAAATAAATCGTTAGACAACAACTAGTCATCAAGGGATGAGATGGCAGGCTGCTGTCAGATCGTATGGTACACTTCCGATAAAAAATCTCATTTCGTGAGTCCGAAGTATCTGGCTCCGCCTGACATTAGTTATTTCGTATACTATAAGTCGCTAGTAGATAAACAAAAATATTAGTGTCAATAAATCGGCAGAGAAGGAGATAGATGAAAAATCGAATGCTGTACTTTACGCCTCGTAGCAAAAAAAAAAAAAAATGCGACGGCCTCAATATTCTGCCGACTTTTTAGATCTATTTGTAGGCGTACTAGAACTCTCCATAAATTCAGATTGAATACTGAACAACAATAAATTGTCAAGGCATGAGATGTGAGATTTCTCGATCGTTGCATGGTAAAGGTTTAATAAACAACAAATGATGTCCCGTGTCTGAAGCTTCTAATCACTTCTCACATATGATTTTATACGCCCGAGAACATTGTGGTATGGTAAACAACCATTAGACACCAATAGGTAATCAAGGAATGACAGTAGACATTGCTCAATTGTTCTACCGTGCAAGTGTAATGAAAAAAAATATTTCTCGCCTCTCAAGCATATGGGTACGTCTCTGTCATCTTTTTGCGTGTACTGTAACTGTCTAGTACTGTAGAGAAGTGCTAGACAGCGAGAAGCCATCAAGAAGCCCTGCGCGATTGTTGTGTGGTGGGGCTTCGAACATTTTGTTTGTTTTCGTGTGTCAGAAACTTTTGGCTACTTCTCATATACGTCCTAATGTATGGGAGAACTCGCCATAATTTGAAAAACAAATATTGGACAACAATGAATCGGCGAGGGATGAGAAATCCCACTGCTCGACTGTTGTATGGAATACTTGCCAGAAAAAAAATCATTCTGCATTTCTAAAGCTTCTGGATACTTTTTCCATGCTTCTTTCTCCATGCGTACCGAAACTCTCTAGGACAATAATAAATCATTAGACAACAATCAGTCAACACGGGGTGAGAGCTCAGACTGCTGTACCGTCGTGTGATACACTTCCGATGACAACAATTATTTCGTGCGTCCGAAGTTTTGGGCCCCTTCTGACATCGGTTCTTTCTTGTTCTAAAAGTCTCCAGTCGTTGAGAAAAAATATCAGTCTCAATGAATCGGTAGAGAGGCCGAAAAAAGAATCGAATGTTGCATAGTGCAGGTTTAATTTAAAAAAAATCGATCCCCCTTGACCGATGCTTCTACTTACTTCTCACATACGTTTTTTTTATATTTACGAGACCTTCCTCGCACTGTAAACAAATTATTAGACAACAATGAGTCATTAAGGGATGACAGGTAACGTTGCTCGATTGTTCTACGGTACAACTGCCATGAAAAAAATTCTGTCGGGCCTCTCAAGCTTATGGCTACTTCTAAGTCATCTTTTGTGTGTACTGTAACTCTCAAGCACTGCAAAGAAGCGCTCGACAACGAAAAGTGATGAAGGGAAAGAACGTACCACAGCTCGATTGTTGTGCGGTGGAGCTTGAATTTAAAGAATTGTTTCGTGTGGCTGAAGCTTTTGGCTACCTGTCATATACGTCTTTATGTGTAGGAGAACTCACCAGTACTTCCAAAACAAATATTGGACAACAATGAATCAGCGAGGGATGAGAAAACACACTGCACCACTGATCTTTGGAATACTTTACAGAAACAAATAATTCTCGATGTCTGAAGCTTCTGGCTGTTTCTTCCATGTGTCTTTGCGGGTACCGAAACGCTCTGGTACGCTAAATAAATCGTTACATAACAACCCGTCATCAAGGGATGAGAGGCGAGGCTGCTGTAACGTCGTATGGTACACTTTCGAACAAAAATATTATTTCGTGGGTCCGAAATTTCGGCCTCCGTCTGACATTAATTCTTTCGTGTACTAAAAGTCGCCAGTAGTGGAAAAAAAAATATTAGTCTCAATAAATCGGCAGCAAAGGAGATAGATAAAAACTCAAATGTTGTATTGAACACCTCGTAGAAAATAAAATCGCTTGCGCCTGAATATGCTGCCGACTTTGTAGATTTATTTGTATGCGCACGAGAACTCTCCAGGAATTCAGAACAAATACTGGACAACAATAAATTGTCCAGGCATAAGAGGTGAGACTTCTCGATTGTTGCATGGTAAACGTTAAATAAAAAAAAAATTATTTCCCGTGTCTGAAGCTCCTACTAACTTCTGACATATGTTTTCATATATACGGGAACATTGCGGTACCGTAAATAAATATTAGACAACAATAGGTCGTCAAGGGAAGACAGGTGACACTGCTCGGTTGTTCTACCGTACAACTTTAATGAAAAAAATTATTTTGCGCCTCTCAAGCTTATGGCTACTTCTCTGTCAGAGAAGTGCTAGACAACGAGAAGTCGTCAAGGGAGGAAAGGAACCGCTGCTCAATTGTTATGCCATGGGGCTTGAATACAAAAAAAAAAAAAAATTCGCGTGACTGAAGATTTTGGATACTTCTCATGTACGTCGTTATATGTAGGAAAACTTGCCAGTATTCCACAAACAACTAGTGGTCTTAAATTAATCGGCAAGGTATGAGAAATCCGACTGCTCGACTATTGCATGGTACAGCTTCCATAGAAAAAAAAATCATGCCGTATTGCTGAACCTTCTCGCTACTTCTTTCACGTGTATTTATTTGTTCTAAAGCTCTCTAGTACTTCAAATAAACCATTAAACAACAATCAGTTTACAAGGGATGAGAGGTCAGGGCGCTGTAGCGTCGTGTGATACATTTTCGATCAAAAAAATTATTTCGTGCGGCCGAAGTTTTCTGCCTCCTTCTGACATCGGTTCTTTCGTGTTCTAAAAGTATCTAGTAGTTAAAAAAAAGTATATTAGTCTCAATAAGTCGGCAGAGAGGGAGATTGAACACGAATCGAATGTTGTATGGTACAGGTTTAATCAAAAAAATATCGATTTCCCGTGTCCGGTTTTGAAAGAAATAAGATCTTGAGAGCGTGAGATCAATTTTTCACTTTTCGATACGTGTGGACTTTGGAAATCGAAACATGTTGCGACTTTGTTTGTGGTTCCTCTTAAGAATATGTGAATACCACCGTCGCCTAAAACGTAAAAAGTTGCGCGACTTTATGGAAGAACCTTGCTTATTTATTTATTTTACTTGTTGTCAATTTTTTGCTGTCCAATACCACTGCTCGATTGTTGTGCGGAGGAGTTTGAAAAAAAAAATTTACTTTCATGTGTCTGAAGCTTTTGGCTACATCTCATATACGTCTTTAGGTGTAGGCGAACTTACCAGTCTTTCAAAAACAAATATTGAACAATGATGAATCGACGAGGGATGAGACGTAAGACCTCTCGATTGTTGTATGGTACATACAACAATATCTTTCATAGACAAAAAAATCATGCTGTACATTTTTCATGCGTATATACATTTCATGCGTACTTCGGACGCACGAAATAATTTTTTGATCGGAAGTGCATCACACGACGTTACAGCACACTGGCCTCTCATCGCTTGTTAACTGATTGTTCTTTAATGGTTTATTTTACATACTAGAGAGCTTTAATACGCATAAAGACACGTGAAACGAGTAGCCCGATTCTTCAGCAATACAGCATGATTTTTTTTTCACAGCTGCACCATACGTCAGTCGGGCGGTCGGATTTCTCATACCTTGCCGATTCATTGTTGTCCAATATTTGTTTTAAAGTACTGGAAAATTCTCGTACACATAAAGACGTATATGAGAAGTAGCCAAAAGCTTCAGACACACCAAAAACATATTTGTATTCACGCCCCATGACGCAACGATCGAGCAGCGGTACCTTTCCTCCCTTGACGACTTCTCGATATCTAGCACTTCTCTACCAGGTGTGTAAGTATGAAACCGGAATTTGCCCATAGGTGGCGCTAGATGTCGATGCAGTTACCGACACATCACGTCAGCGGTGTCTTGTTATTGTATTAATATCCGACAAAGATTTCCAACTCACAATAACACGAGTTTCATTCAGTAGCATTATTTATTAGAGATAAACATGTCGAGTTTTGTGCCAACAAATTACGATTTGCGGACAGCACTACTTTTCTGTTTTCATCTGAAGAAAACCGCAGCCGAATCGCATCGAATGCTTGTGGAGGCGTTTGGTGAGCATGCGATCGGTAAAACACAGTGTTTCGAGTGGTTCAAACGGTTCAAAAGTGGCGATTTTGACGTGAGGAACGAATAACGTGGAAGACCACCGAAAAAGTTTGAAGACGCTGACCTGCAAGCCTTGTTGGACGAAGACGACGCTCAAACACAACAACAACTGGCGGATCAGTTAAAGGTGACCCGAGAAGCCATCTCCCTTCGGTTGAAAGCCATGGGAAAAATACAAAAGGTGGATACGTATTTTTTCTGTACAAAAATTCCGGTTTCATACTTACACACCTGGTACACTACGAGAGAGTGACAGTACACGCAGAAACATGACGGAGAAGTAGCCATAAGCTTGAGAGGCGCTAAATATTTTTTTTCATTACAACTGTACGACAGAACAGTCGAGCTGTGTCACCTGTCGACCCTTCATGATTTCTTGTAGTCTAATATTTTTTTCCAGTACGAGGAAGGTCTCGTACAAATAAAAACACATGTGACAAGTAACTAGAAGCTTCAGACACGGAAAATGGATTTTCTTTAGCAAACCTATATCATACGACATTCGATTCTTGTTCTATCTCCCTCTCTGCCGAATTATTGAGACTAATATTTTTTTTCAACTACTAGAGACTCTCACAACACGAAAGAACCGATGTCAGAAAGGGGCAAAAACTACGGACGCGCGAAATAATTTTTTTGATCGGAAGTGTATCACACGACGGTACAGCAGCCTGACCTTTCATCCCTTGTTGAGTGATTGTTGTCTAATGATTTATCCACCGTACTAGAGAGTTTCAGTACACATGGACACACATGAAAGAAGTTGTCAGATGCTTCAGAAAGGGAGAACGATTTTTTTCTGGAAAGTGTTCCATACAACAGTCGAGCAGTCGGATTTCTCATCCCTTGCCGATTCATTGTTGTCCAAGATTTGTTTTTGAAATACTAGCGAGCTCTCCTACACATAAATACGTAGTTGAGAAGTAGCCGAAAGCTTCAGACACACGAAGAAAAACACATTTATTCAAGCCCCACCACACAAGAATCGAGCAGCGATACCTTTCCTCCCTAGGCAACTTCTCGTTCTCTAACACTTCTTTACAGTGCTAGAAAGTTACAGTACACACAGAAAGATGATAGAGAAGTAGCCATAACCTTGAGAAGGGCGAGATATTTTTTTAAAGTTGGACGGTCGAAATATCGAGCAGTGTCACCTGTCATTCCTTGATGACCTATTGTTGTCTAATATTTTTTTTACGGTACCACAAAGTTCTCGTACATGTAAAAACATGTGAGAAGTGACAAGAAGCTTCAGACACGGGAAATCGACTTTTTTTTATTAAACCTGTACTGTGCAACGATCGAGATGTCTCGCCGCTCACGCCTGGACAATTTATCCTTGTTCAGGAATCTATCTGAATTTATGTAGAGTTCTAGAACGCATGCAAGTAGATCTAAAAAGTAGGCAGAATATCCAGGCGCACGCAATTTTTTTTACTACGAGGTGTACAGTACATCATTTGATTTTTAATCTATCTCCGTCTCTGCCGATTTATTGAAACTAATATTTTTTTCAACTACTAGCAACGTTTTGTACACGAAACAACTAATCTCAGACAGAGCTAGAAACTTCGGACGCACGAAATGACATTCTTCATCGGAAGTGTGCCATACGACGTTACATCAGCGTGGCCTCTTATCGATTGATAACTGGCATTGTGCTAATGATTTATTTAGCATACTAGAGAGTTTCTGTACATATGAGTACAGAAGTTTCATATTTTTGTACATATGAGTACAGAGTTTCTGTACGTATGAGACATATGACCTGAGTGAACGGCTGCGGACATATTCGGAGAAAAGGTAAAGATGAAAAGAAATGAGATTTTCGTAAAAAAAACTTATTATTATTATTTTTTTTCGGAAATTTCCCTTTTTCCTATTACCTGGGTGAATGGCTGCGAAAATATTCGGAGAAAATTTAGAGATGAAAAAAATGAGATTTTCGTAAAAAAAACTTGTTATAATTTTTTTTCCGGAACTTTTTCTTTTTCCTATTGAGTGAACGGCTGCGGAGATATTCGGAGAAAAGTTATAGATGAAAAAAATTAGATGGTACCTATAAAATCAAATTCTTCCGAGGCATGTTGAACTTAAGGTGCTATGCGGCACGTAGTATAACTTGTGCCAATTTTAATCTGGACAAATATTTTTTTTGTAATCTAGATGAGTGTAGCTAGTGAACCACGTAGGGGATTTTAGAAATATTGATTCTTGAGTAATTGCCGAGTATTTAACTAAAAATGTTCATCTAGACCTAATAAAACAAAATTTTTTTTTTATATTAAAATTGCCCGACATTTTCCCGTGATCGTAATTAAAATGATGAAATATTCGGAAAAATTCGAAAAAATTCGGAGAAATTCGGAGAAACTCGGATGTTTGCGTAAAAATAATTGTCCGCAAAACTCCGAATTCTTCATATTTGTTCCAATTCATAGAAAAATTCGGAATTTTTCAGAGAAAAATGTGCACTAGGGGCGCGGGATCGTTCCCAGCGCTCAGTGCTTTTTTTAATAATTATTATTACTATTAATTCTTATTTGATTAGTTATTTTTATTAGTTATCATTATTATTTTAATTAGTTATCTTTTAGTGTCGAAAAATGTATCGCGCACTCTGACCGCTTATTTTATTAGGTTGTACGTTAATTCTAATATAATAATAAATCTAAATTACAACTTATGTTCTAAAAAATTGTTTGCGCTGGTAAAATGACGACAGGCGCCCTTGTTTATTAACCAAGTTAAAATCAATGATGATGAAGGGGTTTGGGGGTTCGATAGGATATTCCCAAAATCACGGCTTCGAAATTCTCTCTGCTTTCACCTTATTTTCGGTCATTTTCGATCAAAACCAATAACGACGCTCTGAGGACGTGTGAAAGCGCCTTTGTTAATTATAAAAGACAAATGAAATAAGCCCGATGGTTCTCGGAGATTCGACGGGATATTCCCGATAAGACGGCACCGAGATTCTCTCTGCTTTCACCTTACCTTCGGTTATTTCGGATCTAAATTCATTATGACGCTCGCAGAATTTTTACAGCCGCATTTGTTAATTAACAAATGTAACAGCAATGATGAACAAGCGTATTAGAGGTTTGACGGGACATTACCGAAATCAAGGGACGGAGATTCTCTCTGCTTTTACCTTACCTCCGGTCATTTTCCGTTATAAAATGTGAACGCTGTGGTAAAATGACGACAGGCTCATTTGTTTATCAACCATGGTAAAAGCAATGATGAAGACGCGATTCGAGTATTCGATGGAACATTCCTAATAATAAGGCACTAATATTCTCTCTGTTTTCACGTTACCTTCGGTCATTTGCGGTCAAAACCAATAACAACAATATGACTGAAAGAAAGGTAAACGCAGAGAAGAACTCGATGCCGTCATATTAGCAATGCCCAGTCGGGTCCCCTAGATTCATCACAATTATTGCTTTTACCTTTTTTTATTAACAAATCCGCCTGTTATCATCCCCAAATCTTCGTCATTTTATTCGATGCGATATGACAGAAACAAAGGTAAAAGCAGAGAAGAACTCGATGCCGTCGTATTAGTAATATTCATTCGGGTTCCCCAGATTCATCACAGTCATTGCTTTTACCTTTTTTTATTAACAAATGCGCCTGAAATCATCCTCAAATCGTCGTCATTGTATTTGATGCGATACGACAGAAATAAAGGCAAAAGCAGAGAAGAACTCGATGCCGTCATGTTAGTAATGTCCATTCGGGTCCCCCAGAATGAGCACAATTATTGCTTTTATCTTTTTTTATTAACAAATGCGCCTGTAATCGTCTTCAAATCGTCGTCAGTGTATTTGATGCGATATGAGAGAAAGAAAGGTAAAAGCAGAGAAGAACTCGATGCCGTCATATCAGGCCTGTCCAATTGGGTTACCCAGAATCGACACAATCATTGCTTTTACCTTTGTTCATTAACAAATGCGCCTGTTATCATCCCCAAATCTTCGTCATTTTATTCGATGCGATATGACTGAAAGAAAGGTAAAAGCAGAGAAGAACTCGATGCCGTCATATTAGCAATGCCCAGTCGGGTCCCCTAGATTCATCACAATTGTTGCTTTTACCTTTTTTTATTAACAAAGGCGCCTGAAATCATTCTCAAATTGTCGTCAATGTATTTGAAGCAATATGACAGAAACAAAGGTAAAAGCAGAGAAGAACTCGATGCCGTCATATTAGTAATATTCATTCGGGTTCCCCAGATTCATCACAGTCATTGCTTTTACCTTTTTTTATTAACAAATGCGCCTGAAATCATCCTCAAATCGTCGTCATTGTATTTGATGCGATACGACAGAAATAAAGGCAAAAGCAGAGAAGAACTCGATGCCGTCATATTAGCAATGTCCATTCGGGTCCCACAGAATGAGCACAATTATTGCTTTTATCTTTTTTTTATTAACAAATGCGCCTGTAATCATCCTCAAATCCTTGTCGTTGTATTTGACGCGATACGACAGAAATAAAGGTAAAAGCAGAGAAGAACTCGATGCCGTCATATTAGCAATGTCCATTCGGGTCTTCCAGAATTTGCACAATCATTGCTTTTATCTTTGTTTGTTAAGAAATGCGCCTGTAATCATACTTAAATCGTCGTCATTTTATTTGATCCAATATGACAGAAATAAAGGTAAAAGCAGAGAAGAACTCGATGCCGTCATATTAGCAATGCCCAGTCGGGTCCCGTAGATTCGTCACAATTATTGCTTTTACCTTTTTTTTTATTAACAAAGGCGCCTGAAATCATCCTCAAATTGTCGTAATTGTATTTAACGCGATACGACAGAAACAAAGGTAAAAGGAGAGAAGAACTCGATGCCGTCATATTAGTAATATTCATTCGGGTTCCCCAGATTCATCACAGTCATTGCTTTTACCTTTGTTTATTAACAAATGCGCCTGAAATCATCCTCAAATCGTCGTCATTGTATTTGATGCGATGCGACAGAAATAAAGGCAAAAGCAGAGAAGAACTCGATGCCGTCATGTTAGTAATGTCCATTCGGGTCCCCCAGAATGAGCACAATTATTGCTTTTATCTTTTTTTATTAACAAATGCGCCTGTAATCGTCTTCAAATCGTCGTCAGTGTATTTGATGCGATATGAGAGAAAGAAAGGTAAAAGCAGAGAAGAACTCAATGCCGTCATATCAGGCCTGTCCAATTGGGTTACCCAGAATCGACACAATCATTGCTTTTACCTTTCTTTATTAACAAATGCGCCTGTTATCATCCCCAAATCTTCGTCATTTTATTCGATGCGATATGACTGAACGAAAGGTAAAAGCAGAGAAGAACTCGATGCCGTCATATTAGCAATGCCCAGTCGGGTCCCCTAGATTCATCACAAATGTTGCTTTTACCTTTTTTTATTAACAAAGGCGCCTGAAATCATTCTCAAATTGTCGTCAATGTATTTGAAGCAATATGACAGAAACAAAGGTAAAAGCAGAGCAGAACTCGATGCCGTCATATTAGTAATATTCATTCGGGTTCCCCAGATTCATCACAGTCATTGCTTTTACCTTTTTTTATTAACAAATGCGCCTGAAATCATCCACAAATCGTCGTCATTGTATTTGATGCGATACGACAGAAATAAAGGCAAAAGCAGAGAAGAACTCGATGCCGTCATATTAGCAATGTCCATTCGGGTCCCACAGAATGAGCACAATTATTGCTTTTATCTTTTTTTATTAACAAATGCGCCTGTAATCATCCTCAAATCCTTGTCGTTGTATTTGACGCGATACGACAGAAATAAAGGTAAAAGCAGAGAAGAACTCGATGCCGTCATATTAGCAATGTCCATTCGGGTCTTCCAGAATTTGCACAATCATTGCTTTTATCTTTGTTTGTTAAGAAATGCGCCTGTAATCATCCTTAAATCGTCATCATTTTATTTGATCCAATATGACAGAAATAAAGGTAAAAGCAGAGAAGAACTCGATGCCGTCATATTAGCAATGCCCAGTCGGGTCCCCTAGATTCGTCACATTTATTGCTTTTACCTTTTTTTTTATTAACAAAGGCGCCTGAAATCATCCTCAAATTGTCGTCATTGTATTTGACGCGATACGACAGAAACAAAGGTAAAAGGAGAGAAGAACTCGATGCCGTCATATTAGTAATATTCATTCGGGTTCCCCAGATTCATCACAATCATTGCTTTTACCTTTTTTTATTAACAAATGCGCCTGAAATCATCCTCAAGTCGTCGTCATTGTATTTGAAGCAATATGACAGAAATAAAGGTAAAAGCAGAGAAGAACTCGATGCCGTCATGCTAGTGATGTCCATTCGGGTCCCCCAGAATGAGCACAATTATTGCTTTTATCTTTTTTTATTAACAAATGCGCCTGTAATCGTCTTTAAATCGTCGTCAGTGTATTTGATGCGATATGAGAGAAGGAATGGTAAAAGCAGAGAAGAACTCGATGCCGTCATATCAGGCCTGTCCAATTGGGTCACCCAGAATCGACACAATCATTACTTTTACCTTTGTTTATTAACAAATGCGCCTGTTATCATCCCCAAATCTTCGTCATTTTATTCGATGCGATATGACTGAAAGAAAGGTAAAAGCAGAGAAGAACTCGATGCCGTCATATCAGGCATGTCCAATCGGGTACCCCAAAATCATCACAATCATTGCTTTTATTTTTATTAATAAATGCGCTTATAATCGTCGTCCATGTGGCGTATCGAATTCCCCAGAACCACCATCACCATTGCTTTTACCTTTGTCAATCAACAATTGCGCTTGAAACCGTCCACCGAGCGTCTCGATACCCTTTGACGCACAATAACCGAAAGTAAGGTAAAAGCGAACATAAGCTCGGGACAGTCATATCGGGGATTTCCGAACCCATCCCCCAGAACCATAATCATCATTATGGAATAACTGGTTTACGCCTTCAGAACCATCGCAGACATGTATTAATTATTTATTGCGTAGATATAAATCGAATCGGCGCTCCAGGTAGCGGCACGGTCAACTTGTCTGAAAAAAATACCAAACTTGTTTATGTTCCAATGTTCGGTACTTTTCAATTAATCATTAAAAACACCTTTTTCCAGTACGTTGTTGTGTTTTCATTTACGTCTTGTGAACGCAAAAAAAGACAAAGACACGTACTGTAGATTTTTATTCGAATCGAAATGTTAAATAACTCTAGAGATAATCGCTCGCCGTCTCGAATCATGATTTTGCACATCCAAAATGGCAAACAATCATGGCCGGCGACATCACGTAATATCAAATCACGCGCCAAACAGTGCATTTCGGCAAACCTTCAACGCGCGTGCTCCCCATTTGCCCAAGATGTCAGACATTAATAGCAGACGATTGATGAAACGTCAAATCACGCGTCAAATTTGGCGTTTCGACGACAGTTCGACGTGTGTGCGCTAAATCAGCATATCCAAGATGGTATCAGCTGACAATATCAGCTGACTAATCCGAAACGTCAAATAACGCGTTTTGACGTTTGACGATGCGTTCGGACCGAACCGCGTAGCGTGCTCTCCGAACCCGAGTTCAGAGCGCGCTCGAAACGTGGCAAATGTCCACAATACGCACACGCGCGTGTGCACTCGTGCATCCTCATGCACGCACACACTCACACAATGCTCGCAGTAATGAAGTAATAGCACGTCTTACATTGTGAGTCAACTCATACAATGAAATAGATGTAAAAAGTCGGCAGAATATTCAGGCGCACGCATTTTTTCTTTTTTTTTTTTTGCTGCGAGGCGTACAATACATCATTTGATTTTTGAACTGTCTCCTTCTCTGCCGATTTATTGAGACTAATATTTTTTTCCAACTACTAGTTATTTTTAGTACACGAAAGAACTATTGTCAGACGGAGTCAGAAACTTCGGAAGCAAGATATAATTTTTCACATAGAAAATATACCATTCGACGTTACAGCAGCCTGGCCCCTCGTCGATTGACGACTGGTCTTGTTCTAATTATTTATTTAGCGGATTAGAGACTTTCAGTACACACAAAGACACATGGAAGAAGTAGCCAGGAGCTTCAGAAATCGAGACTGATTTTTTTTCTGGATAGTGTTAAATATAACAGTCGAGCAGTGTGATTTCTCATCTCCCGCCGATTCATTGTTGTCCAATATTTGTTTTTGAAATACTGGCGAGTTCTCCTACACATGACGACGTATATGAAAAGTTGCTAAAAGCTTCAAAGACAAGAAACCATTTTTTAAAATTAAAGCTCCACCACACAACAATCAAGCAGTGGTATCTTACCTCCCCTGATC
The DNA here is from genome assembly GCA_964007375.1 of Ophion obscuratus. NCBI lineage: Eukaryota > Metazoa > Arthropoda > Insecta > Hymenoptera > Ichneumonidae > Ophion > Ophion obscuratus. The sequence continues at coordinate 13,419,360 of OZ023318.1, read as the reverse complement.
ACTTCTTGGTGTGTAGCACTTCTTTACAGTACTGAAGAGTAACAGAACACACAGACAGATGGCTGGGAAGTGGCTATAAGCTTGAGAGGCAAGAAACAATTTTGTTCATGAAAGTTGTACTCAAGAACAATCGAGCAGTGTCGCCTGTCATCCCTTGATGACCTATTGTTGTCTAATATTTTTTGGACGGTACCACAAAGTTCTCGTACATATAAAAACATATGTGAGAAGCAACTAGAAGCTTCGGTTTTTTTTAACCTGTACCATGCAACAATCGAAAAATCGCACGGCTCATGCCTGGACATTTTATTGTTGTCCAGTATTTTTTCTGAATTTCTCGAGAGTTGTAGTACGCATACAAATAGATATCAAAAGTGGGCAGAGTATTCTGGCACAGGTACACTTCTTTGCTACGAAGTGTACAATGCAACATATGATTTTTTTTTATCTATCTCCTTCTCTGCCCATTTATGTAAACTAATTTTTTTTTCAACTACTAGCGACTTTGAGTACACACAAGAAATAATGTCAGACAGAGCCAGAAACTTCGGACGCACGAAATAAGATTTTTTATCGGAAGTATGCCATACGACGTTACAGCAGCCGGACCTCTCATTCATTGATGACTCGATTGCTTCTTATGATTTATTTAGCATACTAGAGAGTTTCAGTAAAGTGTGCTATAAAACAGTCGAGCAGTGTGATTTCTCATCCCTCGCCGCTTTATTGTTGTCGAATATTTGTTGATGAAATACTGGCGAGTTCCCCTATACATAAAGACGTTTATGAGAAGTAGCCAAAAGCTTCAGACACACGCAACAATTTTTTTCATTGAAGCTCCACCATACAACAATCGAGCAGTGGTACCATCCTTCCCTTCATCACTTCTTCTTGACTAGCACTGTATTACAGTACTGGACAGATGTATAAGACAGTTGTATGCACAGAAAGATGGCTGAGAAGTAGCCATAAGCTTGAGAGGCGCGAATTAATTTTTTTCGTGGATATTGTACGGTAGAACAATCACTCAGTTTCACCTGTCATCCCTTGATGACTTGTTGTTGTGTAATATTTTTTTTAACAGTTCGAGGATGGTCGCGTAAATCTAAAAACATATGTGAGAAGTAACCAGAAGCTTCCGACACGGCAAATCGATTCTTTTTATTAAACCTGTACCATGCAACATTCGATTCTTGTTCCACCTCCCTCTCTGCCGATTTATTGAGACGAATATTTTTGTTCAACTACTATAGACTCTGAGAACACGAAAGAAAAGATTTCAGAAGGAGCCAAAACCTTCGGACGCACGAAATAATTATTTTGATCGGAGGTGTATGACACGACGGTACAGCAATCTGACCGCTCATCCATTCTTGACTGATTGTTGGCTAATGACTCATTTTGCGTACTAGAGTTTCAGTACACATGGAGACACATGGAAGAAGTAGCCAGAAACTTAAGAAATATACAATGATTTTTTTTTGAAAGTATTCCACACAACAGTCGAGCAGCGTGATTTCTCATCCCTTGCCGATGCATTGTTGTCCAATATTTGTTTTCGAAATGCTGGCGAGTTTTCCTACACATAAAGACGTATGTGCGACAAAAGCTTCAGACACACGAAAAAAAATCATTTTTATTCAAGCCTCACCACACAACAATCGAGCACGGGTCATCTGTCACCCCTTGATGTCATATTGTTGTCTAATTGTTTGTTTACAGTACGAGAAAGTTTTCGCACATTTAAAAACATATGTGAGAAGTAACTCGAAGCTTCAGATACGGGAAATCGTATTTTTTAAATTAAATCTGTACGATGCTACAATCGAGAAGTCCCACCTCTCATGCCTGGACCATTTATTGTTGTCCAGTATTGTTTTTGAGTTCCTCGACAGTTCCAGTACGCACACAAATAAATATGAGAAGTCGGCAGAATATTCGGGGACGCGCTTTTTTTTGCTACGAGGTGAACGTGCCAAAATTTGATTTTTGATCTACCTCATTCTCAGCCGATTGATGGAGACTAAACATTTTTTTCAACTACTCTTGGCTCATTGTACATGGGAGAAGTAATGTCAGACGGAGCCAGAAACGTCGGACGCACGGAAAAAACTTTTTGATCGAGAGTATACCATCCGACTTTCCAAAAAAAAAAATCATTCTGTATTTCTCAAGTTTCTGGCTACTTCTTCCATGTGTCTCTATGTGTACTGAAACTCTCTAGTACGCAAAATGAGTCATCAGCCAACAATCAGTCAACAACGGATGAGCGGTCAGATTGCTGTACCGTCCTGTGATAAACATTCGATGAAAATAATTATTTCGTGCGTACGAAGGTTTTGGCTCCTTCTGACAACTTTTCTTTCGTATTCTCAAAGTCTGTAGAAGTTGAAAAAAAAAAAATATTATCCTCAATAAGTCGGCATAAAGGGAGATGGAACAAGAATCGAATGTTGTATGCTACAGGTTTAATAAAATATTCTATTTCCCGTCTCTGAAGCTTTTAGTTACTTCTCGCATATGTTTTTACATTTACGAGGTCATCCTCCTACTGTTAAAAAAATATTGGACAACAAGTCATGGAGGGATGAGAGGCGAAACCGCGTGATTGTTCTGCCGTACGATATCCATGAAAAAAATTATGTCGCGCCTCTCAGGCTCATGGCTATTTCTCAGCCATCTTTCTGTGTGTACTATAACGGTCGAGTACTGCAAAGAAGTGCTAGACAAGAAGAAGTGATCAAGGGAAGGATGGTACCACTGCTCGATTGTTGTGTGGTGGAGCTTGAATGAAAAAAATTGTTCACTGTGTCTGTAACTTTTGGCTACCTCCCAATATACGTCGTTATGTATAGGAGAACTCGCCTGTATTTCATAAACAAATATTCAACAACAATGACGCGGCGAGGGATGAGAAATCACACTGCTCGACTGTTTTATAGCACACTTTCCAAAAAAAAAATCATTCGCGATTTCTGATGCTTCTGGCTACTTCTTCCATGTGTCTTTATGTGTACTGAAACTCTCTAGTATGCTAAATGAATCATTAGAAGCAAACCAGTCATCGATGGATGAGAGGTCAGGCTGCTGTAACGTCGTATGGCACACTTTCGATAAAAATCTTATTTCGTGCGACCGAAGTTTCTGGCTCAGTCTGACACTATTTCTTGTGTGTACTCAAAGTCGCCAGTAGTTGAAAAAAAAAATAGTTTCAATAAATGGGCAGAGATGGAGATAGATGAAAAATTACATGTTGTATTGTACACTTCGTAGTAAAACAAAATTCGTGTGCCTGAATATTTCTGCCTACCCTTTAGATCCATTTGTATGCTTACTACAACTCTCGAGAAACTCAGAACAAATACTGGACAACAATAAAATGTCCAGGCATGAGCGGTGAGATTTCTCAATTGTTGCATGGTACAGGTTTAATTGAAAAAAATGCTTTCCCGTGCCTTGTAGCTTCTAGTTGCTTCTCACATATGTTTTTACATGTATGGGAACGTTGTCGTACCGCACGAAAAATAATTGACAACATTAGGTCATCAAGGGATAATAGGCGAGACTGCTCGATTGTTCTACTGTACAACTTTCACAAAAAAAATTATTTCGCCCTCCTCAAGCTTATGGCCACTCCTCAGCCATCTTTCCGTGTATACTGTTACTCCCCAGTACTGTAAAGAAGTGCTACGCAACAATAAGTGATCAGGGGAGGCAAGATACAACTGCTCGATTGTTGTGTGGTGGAGCTTGAGTACAAAAAATTGTGTCTTGTGCTTGAAGATTGCGGCTACTTTTCATATACGTCTTCGTGTGTGTTAGAGCTCGCCAGCATTTCAAAAACAAATATTAGACAACAAGGAATCGGCGAGGAATGAGAACCCACACTACTCGAATGTTCTATGGGACGCTTTCGACAAAAAAATGATTCTCGTTTTTTGAAGCTTCTGGCTACTCCTTCCATGTGTCTTTTTGTGTACTGAAACTTTCTAGTGCGCTAAATAAATAATTAGAACAAATCAATCATCAATGGATGAGAGGTCGGGCTCCACGCAACAGTCGAGTAGGGAGATTTCTCATCCCTTGCCGATGCGTTGTTCTCCAATATTTGTTTTTGAAATACTGGCGATTTCTCCAACACATAAAGACGTATGTGAGAAGTAGACAACAATAAGTCATCAAGGCATGACAGGTGACACTGCTAGTCTGTTGTATCGTACAACTGGCATGAAAAAAAAATTTCGCGCCCCCCAAGCTTATGGCAAATTCGCAGCCATCTTCCTGTGTGTACTGTAACCATCCAGTACTGTACAGAAGTGCCGAAGAACGGTAAGTGATGAAGGGAGGAAAAGTACCACTGCTCGATTCTTGTGTGGTGGAGGTTCAAACAAAAAGATGTTTCGTGTGTCTCACGCTTTTGGCTACTTCTCATATCACAGTGCTCGACTGTTGAATGGAACACTGTCCAGAAAAATGTAATTGTCAACTTCTGAACCTTTTGGCTACTCCTTCCATGTGTTTTATGTGTACTGAAAGTCTCTAGTACGCTAAACAAATCATTAGACAACAACCAGTCATCAAGGGATGAGAGGTCAGGCTGCTGCAACCTCGTATGGTACACTTTCGATCAAAGATACTATTTCGCGCGTCCGAAGCTTATGGCTCATTCTGATATTAGTTTATCGTGTGAAAAAGCCGCGAGTAGTAGAAAAAAAATATTAATGTCAACAAACCGGCAGAGAAGGAGATGGGTCGAAGAGCAAATGCTGTAATATAAATATTGAAGCAAAAAAAAGGCGTGTCCGAATATGCTGGCCACTTTGTACATCCGTTTGTATGCGCACTGGCACTCTTGGAGAATTCATAAAAAATACTGGACAACAATAAATGGCCCAGGCATGAGAGGTGGGACTTCTCGATTGTTGCATGGTACAGATTTAATAAAAGAATCTGTTTTCCCGTGTCTGAAGCTTCTAGTTACTTCCCATATATGGTTTTATATGTAGGAAAACTGTCTCGTACTGTAAAACAAATACTAGACAACAATAAGTATTCAACTTCAATGAAAAAAAAAACTCCGCTCCTCTCAAGCTTATAACAACTTCTCGGCCGTCTTCCTGTGTGTACGGTAACTCTCTATTACTGTAAAGACGTTCTAGACAACGACGAGTCATCAAGGGAGAAGGGTACCACTGCGCGCTTATTGTGTGGTGGGGCTTGAATAAAAACAGTCGTTGCGTATGGCCGAAGGTTTTGGCTACTTGTCACATACGTCTTTATGTGTAGGAGAAGTAGCCAGGAGTTCGAAAACAAATATTGGTCAACATTGAATCGGCAAGGGATGAGAAATCGAACTGCTCGACTGTTCTATGGAACACTTTCCATAAAAAAATCATTCTCGATTACCGACGCGTCTGGCTACTTCTTCCATGTGACTTCCCGTGTGGAATATAGTCCGGGAAACCCAAAGAATATACAGGTCCCGTTACGGCTTCGAAGTGGAATCCCTAACAGGGATTTCCAGAATACTGCCACAAACGGTCCTAGAAAGGTACTCATTAGTTTCCATGATACAAAATAACAGGGGTACGATGGATGCACCAACGAAGGCCCCGGCCAGGTGCTGTCAGGGCACTGGCTAATTTTTACAATAAGTTTAATCGGGTCTTTACCAGGCAGACTAATGTGGGCCCAGTGTGGTTCAGTCACAATTTCCATCATAAAATAAATTACGGTTTCATCTGGTTCACCAGTAAAGAGCCTGGTCAGATATAGTCAGGGATCATCACAAAGATCAATAATCGTTATAATATTAATAAGCGACAAAAATTAATAGTAAATTATCAGTGTTTCATAACTGCCTCATGCAAATATCTCACTCACTTAACAATTCGCTTATAATTTTCAATGAGTTTGAAAGAAAAGAAATCGTTACAACTTAAAAATATATACATTTTTATTTAAGTAATCACTTATACATGAAGCAATGTCAAGGCATTAGTATTGAGTGTTCCGTTTGGTTCTAGGGACAATCGCAATGTTACCAATTTTCTCTTGATGCTGGGCAATGTGTAAACTGCATTTTCAGCCATTGAAGTATTCTGAATCGTTATCTACACGATTAACATATAACGTTTTATATTGTTCACATTATCCTTAAAATGTCGGGATATTATTTTCTATTATAAGAATGTTTGTAAACTTGCTGGCATATATATATATATATATATATATATATATATATATATATATATATATATATATCTATCTATAAATGTTTTCGGAAAAAATGCGTCTTTTTTGTTACAGGGAAATATAAGGGAATCATAGGGATCTGACGGGGTGAACGTGGGGACTTAACAGGGCTAATTGCAGGGGTATAGTAGGGACGAGATTGGATAATTCAGGCGCAATCAGGGAATCTAGTATGGCCCCGAATATATGTCCCCTAAAGGGCCCGATTTCAAAAGCGGGACAATCCTATAAAGGTACCAGTCGGAATCCAAACCAGGCCCTGGATAAAATTGGGGACAATTAGTTGGGTCCTTTAGAAATCCCGGAAAATATTTCCACACGGGTTTATGTGTACTGAAACTCTTTAGTATGCTAAATGAATCATTAGAACAGAAGCAGTCGTCAATTAGTGAGAGGTTAGACTGGTGTCCCGTCACGTGTGATACACTTCCGATCAAAAACATTCTTTCGTGCATCCGAAGTGTTTGGCTCCTTCTAAAATCTGTTCTTTCCTATTCTAAAATTCTCTGGTGGTTGAGAAAACCATTGGTCCCTATAAATCACGAGGAAAAGGGAGATAAAACAAGAATCAAATGTTGTTGGGTACAGGTTTAATAAAAAAGAAAACGATTTCCCTTAGCTGAAGCTTCTAATTACTTCTCACATATGTTTTTTTTTTATGTACGAGAGCTTACACGTACTGTGAAATAATATTAGACAACAATAAGGCATCAAGGGGTGACAGATGACACTGCTCGATTGTTCTACCATAAAACTATAAGGAAAACAATTATTTCGCGCCTCGCAAGCTTATGGCTACTTCTCTGTCAGCTTTCTGTGTGCACTGTAACTCTTTAGTACTGTAGACAAGTGCTAGACAACGAGAAGTCATCAAGGGAGGAATTGTGTTGCTCCCTTGCCACCCTTGCTCGATCGTTGTGTGGTGGGGCTTGAAAAAATAAAGCATTTTCGTGTGTCTGATGCTTTTGGCTACTTCTCACATACGTCTTTATGTGTAGGAGAACTCGCCAGTGATTCACAAACAAATATTCGACAGCAATGAATCGGCAAGGGATGAGAAATCACACTGCTCGACTGTTCTATGGAACACTTTCCAGAACAAAACCATTCTCGATTTCTGAAGCTTCTGGCTACTTCTTTCATGTGTCCTTATGTATATTGAAACTCTTCGGTATGCTAAATAAATCATTAGAACAACACAAGTCATCAATGGATAAGAGTTCAGGCTGCTGTAACGTCGTATGCTACACTTTCGATCAAAAATATTATTTCGTACGTCCGAAGCTTCTGGTTCCGTCTGACGTTAGTTCTTTCGTGTACTAAAAGTCGCTAGGAGTTGAAACAAATTTTAGTCTCGATAAAGCGGCAGAGAAGGAGATAGATCAAAAATCAAATGTTGTAGTGTACCCCTCGTAGCAAAAAAAAATGCATGTGCCTGAATATGCTGCCGAATTTTTGCATATATTCCTATGCGTACTGTAAATGGGAATTCAGAAAAAATTCTCGACAACAATAAATTGTCGAGGCATGCGAGGTGAGACTTCTCGATTGGTGCACGGACAGGTTTAAGAAGAAAAAAAAATCTTCCCGTGTCTTAAGCTTGTAGCTACTCCTCTCATATGTTTTTTTGATGTATGGGAATTTTGAGGCACCGTTAAAAAAGTATTAGACAACAATAGGTCATCGCGGGATGACAGCTGACACTGCTCGATTGTTCTACCGTGCAGCTGTAATGAAAAAAAAAAAATTTGTTTTAGAATACTGGCTAATGTGAAATTAAATTGTTTTTTAAATACTGGCGAGATCTCCTACACATGAAGACGTATTTGATAAGTAGCCAAATGCTTCAGACACACGAAAAAAAATGTATTATTCAAGCCCCACCACACAACAATCGAGCCGGGGCACCATTTCTCCGTTGACGACGTTTCGTTGTCTAGCACTTCTTTACAGTACTAGAAAGTTATAGTAAACAAAGGAAGATGACAGAGGAGTAGCCATAAGCTTGAGAGGCGCCAAACAATTGTTTTCATTAAACTTGTACGGTAGAACAATCGAGCAGTGTCACCTGTCATCCCTTGATGACCTATTGTTGTCTAATATTTTTTGTACAGTACCACAAAGTTCTCGTACATATAAAAACATATGTGAGAAGTAAATAGAAGCTTCAGACACGGGAAATCATTTTTTTTTATTAAACCTGCACCATGCGACAATCGAGAAATCTCATATCTCATGCCTAGACAATTTATTGTTGTCGCGAATTTTTTCTGAATTCCTGGAGAGTTCTAGTACGCATACAAATAGATGTAAAAAGTTGGCAGAATATTCAGGCACACGCATTTTTGTTTGCTACGAGGGGTACAATACAACATTTGATTTTTTAAACTGTCTCCTTCTCTGCCGGTTTATTGAGACTAATGTTTTTTTCCAACTTCTACCGACTTTTACTACACGAAAGAACTATTGTCAGGCGGAGCCAGAAACTTCGGAAGCACTATATAATATTTAAGATCGAAAATATTCCATTCGACGTTACAGCAGCCTGGCCTCTCATCCATCGATGACTGGTCTCGTTCTAATGATTTATTCAGCGTATTAAAGACTTTCCGTACACACTGAATGATGACTGGTCTTGTTCTAATGATGTATTTAGCGTATTAGAGACCTTCAGCACACACAGATACATGGAAGAAGTAGCCAGGAGCTTCAGAAATCGAGACTGATGTTTTTCTGGATAGTGAAGAATATAACAGTCGAGCAGTGTGATTTCTCATCCCCCGCCGACTCATGGTTGTGCAATATTTGATTTTGAAATACTCGCGAGTTCTCCTACAGATGAAGACGTATAAGAAAAGTAGCCAAAACCTTCAAACACAAGAAATTTTTTTTAAAGCTTTTTTTTTAAAGCTCCACCACACAACAATCGGGCAGAGGTATCTTGCATCCCCTGATCACTTCTTGTTGTGAAGCACTTCTTTACAGTACTGGCGAGTAACAGTATACACAGAAAGATGGCTGAGAAGTGGCCATAAGCTTGAGCGGCGCGAAATAATTAAGTTCATTAAAGTTGTACGGTAGAACCATCGTCCATTGTCGCCTGTCATCTCTTGATGACCTATTGTTGTCTAATATTTTTTGTACGGTACCACAAAGTTCTCGTACATATAAAAACATATGTGAGAAGCAAGTAGAAGCTTCAGCCACGGGAAATATTTCTTTTTTATTAAACCTGTACCATGCAACAATCGAGAAATCTCACCGCTCATGCCTGGGCATTTTCTTGTTGTCCAGTATTTTTTCTGAATCTCTCGAGAGTTGTAGTGAGCATACAAACAGATCCAAAAAGGTGGTCAGAATATTCAGGTACAGGTGTTTTTTTTTGCTACGAAGTGTACAATACAACATGTGATTTTTTATCTATCTCCTTCTCTGCCCATTTATTGAGACTATTTTTTTGTTTTCAAGTACTAGCGACTTTAAGTACACACGTGAAATAATGTCAGACGGAGCCAGTAACTTTGGACGCACGAAATAAGATGTTATATCGGAAGTGTGCCGTACGACATTACAGCATCCTGACCTCTCATCACTTGATGACTGGTTTACTTCTAATGATTTATTTAGCACACTAGACAGTTTCAGTACTCCTAAAGACACAAGGAAGCAGTAGCCAGAAGCTTCAGAAATCGCAAATGATTTTTTTTTGTAAAGTGCTCTATAAAACAGTCGAGCAGTGTGATTTCTCATCCCTCGCCGCTTCATTGTTGTCGAATATTTGTTTATGAAATACTAGCAAGTTCTCCCATACCTAAAGACGTTTATGAGAAGTAGCCAAAAGCTTCAGACACACGAAACCATTTTATTTTCATTTAAGCTCCATCACACAACAATCGAGCAGCGGTACCTCCTTTCGCTTGATCACTTCTCGTTGCCTAGTACTTCTTCACAGTACTGGACAGTTGTAGTACACACAGAAAGATGGCTGAGAAGTAGCCATGAGACTGAGAGGCGCGAAATAATTTGTTTCATGAATATTTTACGGCAGAACAATTACGCAGTTTCGCCTGTCATCCCTTGATGACTTGTTGTTGTCTAATATTTTTTTTAACAGTACGACGATGGTCTCGTACATATGAAAACATACGCGAGAAGTAAGTAGAAGCTTCAGACACGGGAAATCGATTTTTTTTATTATGCCTGTACCATTCAACGTTCGATTCTTGTTCCATCTCCCTCTCTGCCGATTAATTGAGACTAATATTTTTTTTTCACCTACTACAGACTTTGAGAATACGAAAGAAAAGATGTCAGAAGGAGCCTAAACCTTCGGACGCGCGAAATAATTATTTTGATCGGAAGTGTCTCACACGACGGTACAGCAATCTAAGTGCTCATCCATTGTTGACTGATTGTTGGCTAATGCTTTATTTAGCGTACTAGAGACTTTCAGTACACATGGAGACACATGGAAGAAGTCGCCAGAAGCTTTAGAAATACAGAATGATTTTTTTTTCGGAAAGTATTCCATACAACAGTCGACCAGTATGATTTCTCATCCCTCGCCGTTTCATTGTTGTCGAATACTTGTTTATGAAATACTAGCAAGTCCTCCTATACATAAAGCCGTTTATGAAAAGTAGCCAAAAGCTTCAGACACACGGAACCATTTTTTTTCATTCAAACTCCACCACACAACAATCGAGTAGTGGTACCATCCTTCGCTTGATCACTTCTCGTTGTCTAGCACTTCTTCGCAGTACTGGATAGTTGTAGTGCACACAGAACGATGACTGAGAAGTAGCGATGAGCTTGAGAGGCGCGAAATAATTTTTTTCATGGATATTCTACGGCAGAACAATCACGCAGTTTCACCTGTCATCCCTTGATGACTTGTTGATGACGAATATTTTTTTTAACAGTACAAAGACGGCCTCGTACATATAAAAACATATGCGAGAAGTATCTATAAGCTTCAGAAAAGGGAAATCGATTTTTTTGTTAAGCCTGTACCATACAACTTTCGATTCGTGTTCCATCTCCCTCTCGGCCGATTTATTGAGACTATATTTTTTTTTCGCCTACTACAGACTGAGTATACGAAGGAAAATATGTCAGAAGGAGCCTAAACCTTCGGACGCGCGAAATAATTATTTCGATCGCAAGTGTCTCACACGACGGTACTGCAATCTGACCGCTCATCCATTGTGGACTGATTGTTGGCTAATGATTTATTTAGCGTACTAGAGACATTCAGTACACATGGAGACACATGGAAGAGGTAGCCAGAAGGTTTGGAAATACAGAATGACTTTTTTTTGGAAAGTATTCTATACAACAGTCGAGCAGTGTGATTTCTCATCCCTTGCCGATGCACTGTTGTCCAATATTTGTTTTTGAAATACTGGCGAGTTCTCCCAAATATAAAGACGTATGTGAGAAGTAGCCAAAAGCTTCAGACACACGAAAAAACCATTTTTACTCAAGCCCCACCACGCAACAATCGAGCACTGGTATCTTGCCTAACCCGACCACTTCTTGTTGTGTAGCATTTCTTTACTGTACTGGAGAGTAACAGTTCACACAGGAAGATGGCTGAGAAGTGGGCATAAGCTTGAGAGGCGCGAAATAATTTTTTTCGTGAGAGTTGTACGGTAGAACGATCGAACAGTGTCGCCTGTCATCCCTTGATGACATGTTGTTGTCTAATATTTTTTGTACGGTACCACAAAGTTCTCGTACATATAAAAACACTTGTGAGATGCAGCTAGACGCTTCAGCCACGGGAAGTAATTTTTTTTTTTTATCAAACCTGTTCCCTGCAACAATCGAGAAATGTCACCGCTCATGCCTGTACATTTTATTGTTGTCCAGTATTTTTCTGAATTTCTCGAGAGTTGTAGTAAGCAAACAAATATATCTAAAAAGTGGGCCGAATATTCAGGCGCAGGTTTTTTTTTGCTACGAAGTGTACAATACAACATGTGATTTTTTATCTATTACCTTCTCTGCCCATGTAATGAAACCAATTTTTTGTTTTCAACTACTAGCGACTTTGACTGCATACGAGAAATAATGTCAGACGGAGCCAGAAACTTCGGACGCACGAAATAAGATTTTTTTATCGGAAGTGTGCCATACGACCTTACAACTGCCTGACCCCTTCATCAATTGATGACTGGTATGCTTCTAATGGTTTATTTAGCATACTGGACAGTTTCAGTACACATAAAGATACATGCAAGAAATAGCCAGAAGCTTCAGAAATCGCGAATGACTTTTTTTTTCTGTAAAGTGTTCCATAAAACAGTCGAGCAGTGTGATTTCTCATCCCTTGCCGCTTTATTGTTGTCGAATATTTGTTTATGAAATTCTGGCAAGTTCTCGCATACCCAACGACGTTTAAGAGATGTAGCCAAATGCTTGAGAAACACGGAACCATTTTTTTTTCCATCCAAGCTCCACCACACAACAATCGAGCAGTGGCACCATCCTTCCCTTGATCACTTCTTCTTGTCTAGCACTTCTTCGCAGTACTGGACAGTTGTAGTACACACAGAAAAATGGCTGAGAAGTAGCGATGAGCTTGAGAGGCGCGAAATAATATTTTTCATGGATATTGTACGGCAGAACAATCACGCATTTTGCCTGTAATCCCTTGATGACTTGTTGTTGTCTAATATATTTTTTTTAACAGTACGAGGATGGTCTCGTACATATAAAAACATATGCGAGAAGTAACTAGAAGCTTCAGACCCGGGAAATCGATTTTATTTATCAAGGCTGTACCATACAACATTCGATTCTTGTTCCATTTCCCTCTCTGCCGATTTATTGAGACTAATATTCTTTTTTCGCCTACTACAGACTTTGAGAGTACGAAAGAAAAGATGTCAGAAGGAGCCTAAACCTTCGGACGCGCGAAATAAATATTTCGATCGCAAGTGGCTCACACGACGGTACAGCAATCTGACCGCTCATCCATTGTTGACTGATTGTTGGCTAATGCATTATTTAGCGTACTAGAGACATTCAGTACACATGGAGACACATGGAAAAAGTAGCCGGAAGCTTTGGAAATACAGAATGACTTTTTTCGGAAAGTATTCCATACAACAGTCGAGCAGTGGGATTTGTCATCCCTTGCCAATGCATTGTTGTCCAACATTTGTTTTTGAATTACTGGCGAGTTCTCCTAAACATGAAGGCGTATGTGAGAAGTAGCCAAAAGCTTCAGACACACGAAGAAACCATTTTCATTCAAGCCCCACCGCACAACAATCGAGCACGGTTCGCCTGTCACCCCTTGATGACATATTGTCGTCTATAGTTTTTTTTTTCACAGCACGAGAAAGTTCTTGCACATTTAAAAACATATGTGAGAAGTAACTCGATGCTTCAGACATGGGAAATCATAATTTTTAAATTAAATCTGTACCATGCTACAGTCGAGAAGTCCCACCTCGCGTGTCCGGACCATTTATTGTTGTCCAGTTCTGTTTCTGAATTCCTCGATAGTTCCAGTACGCATACAAATAGATATGAGATGTCGGCAGAGTATTCGGGGACACGCAATTGTTTTTTGCTATGAGGTGCACATAACAACATTTGATTTTTTATCTACCTCCTGCTCAGCCGATTTATGGGGACTAAAATTTTTTGTCAACTACTAGCGACTTTTGGTACATGGAAGGACCAATGACAGACGGAGGCAGAAAGGTCGGACGTCCGAAAAAAAAATTTTGACCGAAAGTATACCATTCGACGATACAGCAGCCCGACCTCTCATCCATTGATAATTGGTTTTGTTCGAATTATTTATTTGGCGTACTAGAGAGTTTCAGTACACATAAAGACACATAGAAGAAGTGGCCAGAAGCTTTAGAAATCGAGAATGATTTTGTTCTGGAAAGTGTTCCATAGAACATTCGAGTAGTGTGGTTTCTCATCCCTCGCCGATTCCATGTTATCTAATATCTGTTTTTGCAGTACTGCCGAGTTCTCCCACACATGACGACGTATATGAAAAGTTCTCGAAAGCTTCAAACACAAGAAACAATTATTTTTATTCAAGCTTCACCACACTAGAATCGAGCACTGGTATCTTGCCTCCCCTGATAACTTCTTGTTGTGTAGCACTTCTTTACAGTACTGGAGAGTGACCGTACACACAGAAAGATGCCTGTGAAGTGGGCATAAGCTTCAGAGGCGTGAATTAATTTTTTTTCGTGAAAGTTGTACGGTAAAGCAATCGAGCAGTGTCGCCTGTCATCCCTTAATGACCTATTGTTGTCTAATATTTTTTGTCCGGTACCACAAGGTATTCGTAGATATAAAAACATATGTGAGAAGCAGCTAGAAGCTTCAGCCACGGGAAATCCTTTTTTTTCTTTTCATTAAACCTGTACTATGCAACAATCGAGATATCTCACCACTCATGCCTGGACATTTTATTGTTGTCCAGTATTTCTTCTGAACTTCTCGAGAGTTGTAGTAAGCATACACATAGATCTAATGAGTGGGCAGAATATTCAGACGCGGGTGTTTTTTGTTTTGCTACGAAGTGTACAATACAACATGTAATTTTTTATCTATCTCCTTCTCTGCCCATTTATTGAAACTATTTTTTTGTTTTCGACTACTCGCGCCTTTGCGTGCACACAAGAAATAATGTCAGACGGAGCCAGAAACTTCGGACGCACGAAATAAGATTTTTTGTCGGAAGTGTGCCATACGACGTTACAGTAGCCTGACCTCTCATCGATTGATGACTGGTTTGCTTCTAATGATTTATGTAGCATACTAGACAGTTTCAGTACACATAAGGACACATAGAAGAAGTAGCCAGAAGCTTCTATAAAACTCTAGTGTTCTTTAAAACAGTCGAGCACACTCAGAAAAACGTTTGGTACCGTCAAAAAAAAAATTGTTTGAATCAACCAAATCCTGCAGTTGCGGGTGGCGAACGATATGAACGATTGAATTGACTGCAAGATTTGGTTGAATTACAAATATATATTTATTTCCGGCAACCAAACTTCTTCTTGATCCAAAAACGCACAGAGTACTTTCAATTATAATTCCGGTGTCCTGAAACCAAACTTTATTTGTACATACTGAACGGTTGTGTCGGTAATCTCCCCCTTAAAAGCATTTTCAAAATATATACTTCAACGAAAAACATATACAGTCGAATGAAACATGTGTGCATTGAATGAATTGCAGAGCATATTTCAGTCAATACATAATATTCTTGATAAAAGTTCATGTATAGTCCATACCACTGAAGATATATTTTAAAAGAACCCCCCCCCCCCCCCCCCTAACGATGCTATAGTCGATCCGACTATATATTAGTTTGCCCTGAATGACGAAGTAGGTTCTGACAACTGACATAACATAGTTGAAGCTGCATACAGTAAGTTCAATCAAAATTGGTTTCACACCAATCGAATAAATGGTAGATAGAGCATCAGCTTAATATGAACTAAATAAACATCGAGTTACTTTGATAAAATTTCGATGTGAGCATATGCAACGTATACATTGAACTGGCAGAAAATCAATTGAATATAAATCATCGAAGAAAGTATTCTCCCTACGATGAATTATAAATACAAATGGAAGACGAAGACAATAAGGTAAGTAGATCCGCTAAATTATGAGACAAGTTGATTAGTAATTTTTCAATAATGCCTGTTTATTAAAGTACATATTAAAAATATTGCGACGATACAGAAACAACTTTTGTTGATTAATCTACGTCGATGTACGACTGTACGGTGTCAATTGTAAGATAATTTACAAAGCGCTCTGAGAAAATTACATAGTTAAGCTTAAAAGCAATGTGCCTGTCGAAAAAAAACAAAAGAGAAATCAATTAAAATAATGTGTACAGATAAATAATATTTTTTTCTGATGTATCGAGAATTTATCTGTAGGCCACATAACAGAAACCATCAGATTTTGTGTGTTCTCGAAGTGGAATTGACGCAAACAAGTCTTTTTGCTTTACGCAACGCCAGGTCTCAGACTACAGCGTGGTTGCGACGAACTATTAGCGGCTTAAACCGAGTGTCCACGTGGTTGGATTTACCGAATTTAATCGATATCTGAAATTACGGGAGAGCAATGGCTCGTGCCTGCAAAAAAATCGCAATCACGATTCCCTTAGCAATCCTTCAATACTTATGCACTTGGTCAACACGCAACGTTAAATGAAACTCACTGGCTTCCACTAAATTTACTATCAACACCCGAGAGACGCCGTACAATGTTTATCTCGAAGGATAGCACGCAGCGCGACAACAATGGCGGACAAAAAGAAATTACGATCGTACACTTTTCTCGAAATGTAGAAACAAGCGATTGAAGTCCCCAATCTATCAAGATGTCTTCTACTTCGCACATTTTTATGTTTTCGATGTAAATCGTCTCACAAAACTTATCACAATGAATATTGTAGTTTTCTACACGCTCACAAGGGAGATGCACGTTACAGCCACAAAAGAAGACGTGAACAGCCGGGAGTCGAAAGGGCGATCGTAGCGCTGTTCATGCATGCATCTGAAACTACACTGATTCGCGATTTCTGCTACCCAGTTAACCAAGCGTACCATTAGTACAGCATACCGCAAATGTGGAGTCCGCCCTGCCCGACAGTGCCGGTAATGTACGGGTATGTGATAGCAGCGTAGTCGTACCTCCACTGTATACTGTACCGGTATACAGTACCGGTACCGTACTAGTAAATTGGCGGTACAGCGTACCCTGCGGCGTACCGGTAATATACCAATACCGTACGCACACTCCACATGAGCTGTACATTTGCGGTACGTGGTTAGCTGGGTAACTAATCGCTGACAGCGATCGAACAGCGCGCGCCCGTGGTCGGATTTTCCAAATAAAGTCGTTATCTAGAAATCATGCCGGGAAAAAAGTGATCGATTGCATCCACAAGAACTCAAGTAGCAATAGCAATCAATAGCTAAAAATATGCACATCGTAGAAAAAAGAAAACACGGTCTTACCTCGGAGTAACTTTAATTAAATCATTTGTTTCAATTAATTTATTCAATTGTAGAACCAGCCATCATTCGCTTTATGCGTAATAATTAATTTAGTTGGAAAATGTAGTTTATTGGCCAATATAACGACCAAATATAAAGTTCAAATAACACGTGGATTACTTGTATGAACCCCGATGTAGTTAATCCAACCTATTATATGGCCAGGGAGATATTGCTATTTTGACATGATAATTTGGTTGTTTCAACTAAACTGGCTTTGTCACTTGAATCGAATTGAATTTCAAGTGAGTAAAATTAGGTTGCTTAAAGCAAAATTGTTTCAACTAAATATACATAGTTGGGATTACCAAACGTTTTTCTGAGTGCAGTGTGATTTCTCATCCCTCGCCGCTTCATTGTTGTCGAATACTTGTTTATGAACTACTGACAAGTTCTCCTATACATGAAGACGTTTATGAGAAGTAGCCGAAAGCTTCAGACACACGGAACCAATTTTTTCATTCAAGCTCCACCACACAACAATCGTACCTTCTTTCGCTTGATCACTTCTCGTTGCCTAGCACTTCTTCACAGTACTGGACAGTTGTAGTACACACAGAAAGATGGCTGAGAAGTAGCCATGAGATTGAGAGGCGCGAAATAATTTTTTTCATCGGTATTGTACGGCAGAACAATACGCAGTTTCGCCTGTCATCCCTTGCTGACTTGTTGTTGTCTAATATTTTTTTTAACAGTACGAGGATGGTCTCGTACATATAAAAACATATGCGAGAAGTAACTGGAAGCTTTAGACACGGGAAATCGATTTTTTTATTGTGCCTGTCTCATACAACGTTCGATTCTTGTTCCATCTTCCTCTCTGCCGATTGATTGAGAGTAATATTTTTTTTCACCTACTGCAGACTTTGAGAATACGAAAGAAGAAATGTCAGAAGGGGCCTAATCCGTCGGACGCGCGAAATAATAATTTTGATCGGAAGTGTCTCACACGACGGTACAGCAATCCGACCGCTCATCCATTATTTACTGATTATTGGCTAATGATTTATTTACCGTACTGGAGACTTTCAGTACACATGGAGACACATGGAAGACGTAGCCAGAGGCTTTAGAAATACAGAATGACTTTTTTTTTGGAAAGTATTCCATACAACAGTCGAGCAGTGTGATTTCTCATCTCTTGCCGATACATTGTTATCCAATATTTGTTTTTGAGATACTGGCGAGTTCTCCTAAACATAAAGACGTATGTGAGAAGTAGCCAAAAGCTTCAGACACACGAAAAAACCATTTTTATTCATGCCCCACCACATAACAATCGAGCACGTGTCACCTGTCACCCCTTGATGACATATTGTTGTCTATTTTTTTTTTTCACAGCACGAGAAAGTTCTCGCACATTTAAAAAGATATGTGAGAAGTAACTCGATGCATCAGACACGGGAAATCATATTTAAAAAATTAAATCTGTACCATGCTACAATCGAGAAGTCCCACCTCGCGTGTCTGCACCATTTATTGTCGTCCAGTTTTGTTTCTGAATTCTTTGACAGTTGCAGTACGCATACAAATAGATATGACATGTCGGCAGAGTATTCGGGGACGCAATTTTGTTTTGCTACGAGGTGTACATTCCAACATTTGATTTTTTATCTACCTCCTGCTCAGCCGATTTATGGGGAGTGATATTTTTTTTCAGCTACTAGCGTCTTTTGGTACATGGAAGACCTAATGACAGACGGAGCCAGAAACGCCGGGCGCACGAAAAGTTATTTTTGATCGAAAGTATACCATTCGACGATACAGCAGCCCGACCTCTCATCCTCTGATGACTGGTCTTCTTCTAATTATTTATTTAGCGTTCTAGCATGTTTCAGTACACATAAAGACACCTGGGAGAAGTAGCCGGAACCTTCAGAAATCGAGAATGATTTTTTTCTGAAAAGTGTTCCATAGAACAGTCGAGAAGTGTAATTTCTCATCCCTTGCCGATTCATTATTGTCCCATATTTGTTTTTGGACTACTGGCTAGTTCAAAAATACACGTACACATGAAGATGTACGTGAGAAGCAGCCAAAAGCTTCGGACACCCGAAACAATTTTTTTTTTTATACACGCCCCACCACACAACAATCGAGCAGTGGTATCTTCCCTCCCTTGATGACTTCTCGTTGTCTCGCACGTCTTTACAGTACTAGAGAGTTCCGTACACACAGAAAAATGTCTGATACGTTTTAATAAGCTTGAGAGGAGCGAAATATTTATTTGTTTCATAGAAGTTGTACGGTAAAACAGTCGTGCAGTATCACCTGTCACCCCTTGATGACTTATTGTTTTCTAATATTTTTTTACAGTACGAGAAAGTTCTCGTACATGTGAAAACATATGTGAGAATTAACTAGAAGCTTCAGACACGGAAAATCAGATTTTTTCATTAAATCTGTACCACGCGACAATCGAGAAGTCCCACCTCTCATGCTTGGACAATTCATTGTTGTCCAGTATTTTTTCTGAATTTCTGGAGTATTCTGACACGCATACAAACAGATGTAAAATGTGGCGAGAATATTCGGGCACACACATTTTTTTTTCTACGACGTGTACAATACAACATTTCATTTTTGATCTATCTCCTTCTCTGCCGATTTATTAAAACTAATAATTTTTTTTGACTACTAGCGACTTTTAGTACACGAACGAATTAATGTCAGACGGGGCCAGAAACTTCGGACGCACGAAATAAGGTTTTTGTTCGGACGTGTACCATGCGACGTTCCAGCAGTCTGATCTCTCATCCATTGATGACTGGTTTTTTTTCTAATGATTTGTTTAGCTTACTAGAGTACACATAAAGACACATGGAATAAGTAGCCAGAAGCTTCAGAGATCGCGAATGATTGTTTTCTGAAAAGTGTTTCACAGAACAGTCGAGCAGCGTGATTTCTCATCCCTCGCGGCTTCATTGTTGTGCGATATTTGTTTTTTAAATACTGGCGAGTTCTCCTGCGCATAAAGACGTATATGAGATGTAGCTAAAAGCTTCAGACACACGGAACAATTTTTTTTCATTCAAGCTCCACCACACAACAATCGAGCAGTGGTACCTTTCTTCCCTTCATTACTTCTCGTTGTCTAGCACTTCTTCACAGTACTGGAGAGTTACAGTACACACAGACAGATCGATGGCTGAGAAGTAGCCATAAGCGTGAGTGGCGCGTAATTTTTTTTTTTTATGAACGGTGTGCGGTAGATCAATCGACCAGTGTCACCTGTCATCCCTTGATGATTTATCGTTGTCTTATATTTGTTTTACAGTACGAGGAACCTCTCGGACATATAAAAACATATGTGAGAAGTAATTAGAATCTTCAGACAGGGGAAATCGTTTTTTTTTTAATTAAACCTGTACCCAACAACATTCGATTCTTGTTCGATCTCCCTCTTTCCCGTGATTTATAGAGACCAATACTTTTTTAAACTACTAGAGAATTTTTAAACAGGAAAGAACAGATGTCAGAAGGAGCCAAAAACTTCAGACGCACGGAATAATTTTTGTGATCGGACGTGTATTACACGACGGGACACCAGTCTGCCCTCTCATCCCTTGTTGACTGATCGTTGTCTAATGATTAATTTAGCATAATAGAGAGTGTTCCGTATTCGGAATTTTATAAACTTCATTTGCCTGCACGCATAATGGAATTTTCATTTTTGTCCAGAGTACGCTTGTTCCTCTGGCTAATACTATTTACGACAAAATTACGATATATATTTATTTTCAAAGACGGCTTGAAAGACCATTAAAAATCATATATTTTTCAATCGCAGAATCACCGCGTAAGACCCTTCAAAGCATCTGGCCACCATATGAAAGCCATCCTGTATGTGAAGGTTCCCTCGACATGTGTGCAAAACCCGAAGTCAATCGGTTCAATAGTTTTTGAGAAAAACGTGCGAACCACTAGAAAACCATCGTTTCGAGAAAAACGCGTTCAAAGTTTGCCATACATTCAGCACTGATACGGCTTAACTTACGGTGGATAACAACTGATTTGAGAAAGTTCCCCTTAATCAGCTGTGCCGGGACCATATTGACCACATGTCTCAGCTTAAAAAAAAATTGAGCCGCACTTGCTTCTCTTCTGGCGGTCTGCGCCTCGTCAGATGCGGCAGACGCCCGTCTCTTGGACCATTCTACAGTGGTCCCAAATCCCGAATAGCCGGCCATACGTAAAAAAAATGTCTAGGGACTTTAGGGGTTGGATTTGTTATAGTGGTACACCTAATATGTATTATGACCGTCAAGAAAGGGGAAGCGTCCCTACCTGGTTTAGGAACGCATTCCGTTCGTGAGAGTCGTGCCTGCTGCGTTGTTTACTCGTCGTGCGTCGAAAATAACCCAGAGTACAGGCGCGTGTAGAATCGCGAAAAGTTTACGGATTTTGATTCTTCAAAATGGATTCTTCCCCCGAAAGTAAATACAATTTCAATGTGTTGCTCGAAATTATTATTATTAACAATGTATGAAATAGTAAGTCATTATCAAAAATAGTGGTATTTTTCTTCGTCACGTTATGAAAAATCGCGTTAAAAAAGGCAATAAGTGGAAACCCTTGTCGACCCCGGCTCTCAAACCAAATGGAAATTGTTCCCTAGACATTTCTTCAAAACAAACCCAAAAAATTGCTGCAACTAGCTGCGACATCGGTTTCGGTTATAATTTTTATGCGATGATGTGTATACTTTCTGCACTTCTTTGTAATTTTTGCGGCTGCAGTATTGTTTATAGAAAATTGATGAAGATAATTCTTCCATTAATTTTATTTTTCCATCTTCTACAGAACCTCTCGATAACACCGAAGAGATTTCTTTCACGAGAAAGTAAACTTTCATATTTGTGAAATCGGTATTGAACGGAAATATCAACGTCGTCACTGACATTGTTGAATAGGAGGTGTTAAAAAGATTGAAGCATTCATACATTTTGCCGAAAAGTCTGAAAGATGCCATGGGTAGGTTGGTATCGGAATTTAAAAATAGCTGGCAACAAGTGAGCAGGAACGAAATTAAATTCTTCCGAAAATTCGACGAGTGGCTCAACGTTCCTGTGTCTTTCACAATTGAAAATGAAGGTTCGAAGACTTCCACGGAAGACACAATGGGGCGTCCTTCCACAAGCTGGGACGATTTGAGTGATCGGTCAAAACGTAGGAGGACAGGAAAGGTTCGAAATGAACATACCGTCCACGAACTGGCCTACGGAACACAAGTGGGTCTCCGGGCTTCTGGAAATTTTCATGCTTCAGATGCAATTAGGGATGTCACAGAAGGCAGTTCATCAAAAGCATCACAGTAGTGGAAATCTATGAAATGCGTCCCAGAAGATGTGCTGTTAGGCAACGAAGCATTGTCACTTGTAGCAGAAGGTAAAATTACCCTGTAAAGTCAGAAATTTCTGTAACTAAAGTGGAGCCAGAGTCAGACTTCAAGCATTGCTATATCATACAGCTGAAATAATATTAACGGTACAATCGGACGTTATTGGAAGTATTCTCAAAATAAAGTTGGTAGTTTAGAATTGAAATGCAAGGCGCGATGCGATGGCACGTCCGGTCAAAGTACTCACAAACAAAAATTTAGCGACGGAGGGGACAATAAATCGGATGCCAACATTATCATTATTTCACTTCTTTCCTTCCAAATCTTTGATAGAGTCAATCTGACTAAAGAAACTGACGAAGCAACTAGGGCAGAACTTGATTGTATCGAAGCGCAAGAGAGAAACCTCGTGCCCGAACAAACTGTAGTTGGTGGCAAGGAAATTAACAAATGTCAAACTTGTGTTGTGGTAGATGGTAAAATTTGTAATTTTATTACGAAAACATCGACAAATATGCGTTGCTACCTTTGCGGTCCTACGTCCAAATAATTTAATGATAACGACGGAAATACAGCACGGAGTTTTTTTCGAAAATTCTGAAATTTTCGCCACGATAACGGGAATTGATGAAGAATGGATAAAGCGATGTCATGTTGTATTCCACGTAATTTCTTGTGGCGTCGAAGACAATATACGCAAAGTTCGCGAATACACTGAAGATACTGCACAAAAATTAGTCGAACTCTATCCGTGGTACTTCATGCCAACAACAGTACATCAAATTCTTAATCACGGTAACGGAATTGTGGAATCTTCGTTACTTCCTGTCGGACAAATGCCTGAAGACAGTGCCGCCAGATCGCGCGCAAAAGTTATCCCTTCTCTAGCCTCTTGCGCGCCCATCACACAATCATAGTAGCGCGTGTCCGTGAGCGAGCGACGCTCGGACGTCTTCCGGAAGAGCAGAGCGCCACCGGAGTTTCCCGACCGCGCCTTCGGCAGCTACACCAACACATGGACGCTGAGCACGTTCATGTGCGGCCAAGCCGAAACGCAGGATTCGAGGGAAAAAGCAATCTGAGCACGACTCGCGCGTGACGTCACCCGACGGCACGAGCGAGGCTTTTAGATGATTTCAATGCTTATTTAGCTCTTGATTATCTGCGTTTAGTTATTAATGTATACAAAAAAATGATCGCACACTCTCATCGCTTATTTTTTCAGTTTATACGTTAATTTAAATATAATAATAAATCTAAATTACAACTTATCTGTCTTCTAAAATATTGTTTACGCTTTACTCACACCCGTCCTTATGCCAAATAAATTATAATTTATAAAAGTAAGCGGAAATATATTTATATTCGTATTATTATATTAATTCTCATAGCTCTCATATGAAAACTCTCATATGAAAAACACAAAAAAAAAACTTCAAAACCTTAGATTTCAACGAACCAAGAACATACATCTTCACATTTTCAATCATGACGAATATTTAAGAACAATATCATTCCAAACACATCTGAACCAAAACAATATACATCACCTAAGTTATCAAAGCATAAATCAAACAACACAAAATCACATCTTATACTCAACCCTTACTAATAGACAACAGAACACAAATAATAATCTTTCCACTGATTCTCTGAATAATATAAATTCGACAATCACATTAAATAAAACGAAAGAATGGCTTATAAATCTCTCCAACATTGATATTCCGCTACACATTTCCACATTCCTGTCTCTAGGTGAAAAGTTTTGTTTTCCTTACATCAAACTCTCAGACATAAAAACTCATATCCACAAATCAATCTCCGAACTTGAGTGCAAATTAGATTTTTTACTCGACAAACATAGACAAATCGAAATTAGGACCAGATTCACTAAAATCTCAAACAAAATAAATATTCCAACATCATTTTTCAACACTAATCAAATTACAAAACACACGGCCTCATTCTTAAAAAAGAACCCTCAACTTTTAGTTACACGAGCTGACAAAGGAAATTCAACATTCATTCTTAACAAATTTAGATTACATTACAAAAACTCATAATTTACTCGCAGATTCCTCAACTTACAAATTAACAAATAGAAACCCCATCAGCACTCTACAAAAAGGCATTAACAATATTCTCTCCAGATGGAAAACCCTAAAAATCATTGATGAAACAAAATACAAATACTGAAAAGCTGAAAATTGCAACCTGTCTCGTCTCTATTGGTTGCCAAAAATTCATAAAAATAATTATCCACTTCGTCCAATAGTATAATCAATAAATTGTCCAACGCATAAACTAGCAGAATTTATACAATCTAAACTTTCTAAATTAATCAATACGACTAATTCACACGTCAAAGATAGTTTCCACCTAAAACATTCACTTTCTAACATCTCAATTCCACTCAACTACAAATTGGTCTCGTTTGATGTTGTTTCTCTCTATACCAACATCCCATTACGACTTGTTATTCAAAGCCTTCAAAAAAGATCAAATCTATTTTGAAAAACATTTCCTTTAAACGAAATAATTAAAGGCATAGAATACATCATGTTCTTAACTTTCTTTACATTTCAAAATAAAATTTACCAACAAATCTCAGGATTACCAATGGGCTCACTTCTGGCTCCAATACTATCTAACATCGTCATGATTGATCTTGAAACAAATTGTCTGGAAAAATTAAAATTTTCGTTTCCACTATATAAAAGATATGTTGATGATATTATTATTGCTCTACCAACAGACAAAATTGAATCCACCAAAAAGATTTTTAACTCATATAACTCAAAATTACAATTTACATCAGAAAATGAAGTAGATGAAAAAATCCCGTTTCTTGATATACTTTTAATCCATAAACAAAATTCGAGTATCACAAATTGGTATAGGAAACCAACCTGGTCAGGCAGATTCATAAATTTGTTTTCACACCACCCACTTTCCCAAAAAAAAAGCCATAATTTACATGCTAGTTGACAGAGCAATAAAATTATCTCATCCTTCATTTCACAAAGAAAACCTCAAACTTATTAGTAACACGATGACACAAAATTGCTATCCGATCTCTTTCACAGAAGAAATAATAAAACATCGGCTTTCCACAATCAACAATCAAAAAAAGGATAGTAACAATTTTGATTCTTCCAGACTAATAAATGTTCCTTACACAAAAAAAACATCCATCATCAACTAATTCGTCTTTTCCAACAATACAACATAACATTAGTCACAAACAATAAACACAACATTTCATCGATTACTGGCTCCACCAAAGACAAAATAAATAACAACAAAAAATCCAACATAGTTTACAAAATCGATTGTAAGGATTGCAATGCCACATACATCGGCCAAACCAAAAGATACCTTGATAAATTCTTCCATCTGTTGAGTATACTCCAGCAAAACAGTATTTACTTCCATAAATACTGTCTTTTGAAATAACCTTCCAAATATAAGCAAAAGCTAGAAACATCAACAACATCGAGGTTAGTCGTTTCTCATATTTCATTTCTTTATAACTCCATAGTATAATAAACCACACTCTCACACATCACTCATTTCAAACACCGATGAATAAGAAGAATTAACGCAATACAAGAACTTATGCATATCAAATCAACATACTTATAACCAAAACAGAATTAACATAACAGTTATACAAAACGACACAACAATTTTATAACACAATCATAACATAAAACATTCGTGTATTTAATTCCTTCAAACTTGATTTGTAAAATTTGTGTATCAAAATTTGTAGAGAAAAATATAATTTCTGAAGAGGACCCGAACCAAAGGGTCGAAACGTAAGAAAGCATCATTTATTTCCATCGCTGACCTTGGACAACCTCTATTGGCCGAACTGAAGCCGAATCTTTAACTAGCAACTTGTCATCAACACGGCCGCACACATCTTTGACTCATTCATTTTCATACTTTCATCAAGCGATAAAGCATTATCCCCAAAAACAAGCCAATCATCCATCCGGCCGCGGATCGTCAGTAACAGAGAGTGCGCATTCTACAAGCGATGAGATGGTCTCGTTGGTAGCGTTCCTGGCTTCGGTCCGCAGGGGCGCGGGACGTTCCCCGCGCTCAGTGCTTTTTTAAAATTATTATTACTATTAATTCTTATTTGATTATTTTTGTTAGTTATCATTATTATTTTAATTAGTTATCTTTTAGTGTCGAAAAATGTATCGAGCACTCCGACCGCTTATTTTATTAGTTTCTACGATAATTTAAATGTACTAATAAATCTAAATTTAAACTTATTTATCTTCTAAAAAATTATTTGCGCTTTACTCGCACCCGTCTCTATGCCAAATAAATTGTAATTCATAAAATTAAGCGGAAACATTTTTATATTCGTATTATCATATTCATTCTTAAACTTTCATCAACCGATGAAGTATTATCCCCAAAAACAAGTCAATCATCTATCCGGCCGCGAATAGTAAGTGCCAGAAAGTGGCATTTTTGTATGTTTTTACATTTACAGGTAATTTTCATTGCAATGGGGTGAATTGTTTATTTGTGAACACTCACCATTGACAGAACAAAAAAAATTTAATCGTAATACATCATGAGCAGTTTCCCTATTTTCAGAATAATGTTCTTTCGATGAGCGTGTTTCACGTATAAACAATTCGCCCCATACAAAAAGAAAATAATAATTAAAAAAAAAAACAGAAAAGCACTGAGTGCGGGGAACGATCCCGCGCCCCTAATCTAGGAACGCTACCAACGGGACCATCTTATCGCTTGTGTTAAAAATGCACTTTCTGGCACTTACGATTCACGGCCGGATACATGATTGACTTGTTTTTGGGGATGATGCTTTATCGCTTGATGAAAGTATGAGAATGAATATAATAATACGAATATAAATACACTACCGGCGGAAAGTTTCCGGACAAGAGTTGGAAAAAGTGCCCGAACGGTTCTTTATGCCATTTCGCCGGTAGTTGGGCTAGGCCAATTTGACCAACGGCATTTTAAAGAGGGGGGATTTACCTACATTTTGCCTTATAAAAAAAAAAAATGTACGATTTTTTTTACACTTGGCACCCAGTTTTGAAAACGACAATTTTTTGTCGTTTTTTTGTTGTTTTGTGAGTGGACCCCGTTTACAGTAAAAATCTTTTTTATGCATTTCTCCTATTAAAATCATAAAAGGGGAAGCCTGAGCTTCAATTCCGTTTTGTAGACAAAATTTTGCGATTTCTTTTCCCAAAAATATTTCGTTTTTTCGATAAAAATATACAATCTGAAAATTGCTCCGCAGTACGAAAACGACGAGGTTTACAACAAAACCTCAAGACGGTAAAAAGTTGCGTTACTTTTTGTTGAGTTCATGAGAATTTTTTCAGATTTTTTTTGCGAATTTTTTTTTAAATTTATTTCCGGTCGGAACTCGATTGATCTCAACACCATGATAATAATATAATTAATTTTTTTATTTACATATTATACTTTGGTCTCGTCGAAAAAACCTCCTCTCGCTGACAGCACGCTCTTAATCGTCGTAATTAAAATGTTTTTTCCACGACTTTCGACAAACTGCGCTTGGATGTTTGCCGCCGTGAGTTTTCGATTCCTTTTAGACATTACAATTATTGATTAGTCTTCCGCTTTGGAAGTAACGGGAGGCCTCCCGGAACGATTTTTATCGCGGTTCGATTGTGTCTCTCTGAAACGTTTTATAGCATCCCCAACGGTTGATTTGGGTATTTTCAATCGAATTGCAATGTAGCGAATTTTGAACCCTTCATTGCAAAGTGCAAGGATTGATGCACGCTTTTTGATGCTTATATTGGGTCGACGACCCATTTTGTTCTTCAAAAAAAAAAAAAAAAAACTCTAATGAAGTCAAAAATTTTATTTAATTAACCGTCAATAAATTAATAGTTAAGCACACTTCAAATTCAATATATTTTTCGACACGATACGACGGGAAAATCTAACGCGAACGTTTTTTCGATGCCGCGTGTGGTAAAGAGCGTGCTGTCAGCGAGAGGAGGTTTTTTCGACGAGACCAAAGTATAATATGTAAATAAAAAAATTAATTATATTATTATCATGGTGTTGAGATCAATCGAGTTCCGACCGGAAATAAATTTAAAAAAAATTCGCAAAAAAAATCTGAAAAAATTCTCATGAACTCAACAAAAAGTAACGCAACTTTTTACCGTCTTGAGGTTTTGTTGTAAACCTCGTCGTTTTCGTACTCCGGAGCAATTTTCATATTGTATGTTTTTATCGAAAAAACGAAATATTTTTGGGGACAAAAAACCGCAAAAACTTTTCTACAAAACGAAATTGAAGCTTAGGCTTCCCCTTTTATGATTTTAATAGGAGAAATGCATAAAAAAGATTTTTACTGTAAACGGGGTCTACTCACAAAACAACAAAAAAACGACAAAAAATTGTCGCTTTCAAAACTGGGTGCCAAGTGTAAAAAAAATCGTAAATTTTTTTTGATAAGCCAAAATGTAGGTAAATTCCCCCTCTTTAAAATGCCGTTGGTCAAATTGGCCTAGCCCAACTACCGGCGAAATGGCATAAAGAACCGTTCGGGCACTTTTTCCAACTCTTGTCCGGATACTTTCCGCCGGTAGTGTATATTTCCGCTTACTTTTGTGAATTACAATTTATTTGGCATAAGGACGGGTGTGAGTAAAGCGTAAACAATTTTTTAGAAGATAAATAAGTTGTAATTTCGATTTATTATTGCATTTAAATTAACGTACAAACTAATAAAATAAGAGGTCGCAGTGCGCGATAAATTTTTCGACACTAAAAGATAACGAATTAAAATAATAATGATAACTAACAAAAATAATCAAATAAGAATTAATAGTAATAATAATTAAAAAAAAAAGCACTGAGCGCGGGGAACGATCCCGCGCCCCTGCGGACCGAAGCCAGGAACGCTACCAACGAGACCATCTCATCGCTTGTAGAATATGTGCACTCTCTGGTACTGACGATTCGCGGCCGGATGGATGATTGGCGTGGTTTTGGGGATAATGCTTTATCGCTTGATGAAAGTATGAGAATTAATGAGTCAAATATGTGTGCGGCCGTGTTGATGACAAGTTGCTAGTTGAAGATTCGGCTTCAGTCCGGCCAATAGAGGTTTTCCAAAGTCAGCGATGGAAATAAATGATGCTTTCTTACGTTTCGACCCTTTGGTTCGGGTCCTCTTCAGAAATTATATTTTTCTCTACAAATTTTAATACACACATTTTACAAATCAAGTTTGAAGGAATTAAATACACGAATGTTTTATGTTATGATTGTGTTATAAAATTGTTGTGTCGTTTTGTATAACTGTTACGTTAATTCTGTTTTGGTTATAACTATGTTGATTTGATATGCATAAGATCTTGTATTGCGTTAATTCTTCTTATTCATCGGTGTTTGAAATGAGTGATGTGTGAGAGTGTGGTTTATTATACTATGGAGTTATAAAGAAATGAAATATGAGAAACGACTAACCTCGATGTTGTTGATGTTTCTAGCTTATGCTTATATTTGGAAGGTTATTTCAAAAGACAGTATTTATGGAAGTAAATACTGTTTTGCTGGAGTATACTCAACAGATGGAAGAATTTATCGTTTTTAGCGATTTTTATCATCTGTAAGGGATTAATAATTATAAGAAAGTTTTGTGTTTTATTTATGAAAATTTAATGTACGTGATTGATTTAAAAGAAATTTTAATAAAGTATCAAATGACTGTGATGATTACCTATTAAGTTTAACATTTTTTTAAATTTCTTCCAAAATAAACAAAAACTCGAAATTTACATTACCCCGTTACATATTGAGTTGTGTGATCACGGAGAGTTCGAGAGAAACTGAGTGGTGTCTTAATTTCGTGAAGCTTATTAGCCTCTATTTTGCGAATCGGGGGAGAAAGATCCTTTAGGCAGTGACGTGTCAAGAGAAATAAAATTGGTGCGTCATATTAAGAGTATTTAAAATTAAGTTATAGTGTCAATAATTTAAAAATTGTTATGTCAAGTAAAGTATTGTAAAATATTTTAATAGCTATATAATAGAGTTATAGATCGAGCTTAGTTTTTCTATGTCAGTTCTAAAATGTATGGCGTTGGAGTGTGCCTTACTGTGGATCATTTCTAGGATTAGTCTTTTTTGAGCCAATTTTCATTGTTTAAAATTTTTACATTGTCCACTTGAAATGCATGTTTTTGTTCTATTGCATGTTGTGCTAAGGCTGTGTGTATTGTGGTAGTATGTTTTAGGCTATTTTTATGTTCTTTTATTCTGGTTTCAAGGTGTCTTTTGGTTTGGCCGATGTGTGTGGCAATGCAATCCTTACCATCGATTTTATAAACTATGTTGGATTTTTGGTTCGATGAAATGAATCGATGAAATGTTGTGTTTATTGTTTGTGACTAATGTTATGTTGTATTGTTGGAAAAGACGAATTAGTTGATGATGGATGTTTTTTTTTGTGTAAGGAACATTTATTAGTCTGGAAGAATCAAGATTGTTGCTATCCTTTTTTTGATTGTTGATTGTGGAAAGCCGATGTTTTATTATTTCTTCTGTGAAAGAGATCGGATAGCAATTTTGTGTCATCGTGTTACTAATAAGTTTGAGGTTTTCTTTGTGAAATGAAGGATGAGATAATTTTATTGCTCTGTCAACTAGCATGTAAATTATGGCTTTTTTTGGGAAAGTCGGTGGTGTGAAAACAAATTTATGAATCTGCCTGACCAGGTTGGTTTCCTATACCAATTTGTGATACTCGAATTTTGTTTATGGATTAAAAGTATATCAAGAAACGGGATTTTTTTATCTACTTCATTTTCTAATGTAAATTGTAATTTTGAGTTATATGAGTTAAACATCTTTTTGGTGGATTCAATTTTGTCTGTTGGTAGAGCAATAATAATATCATCAACATATCTTTTATATAGTGGTAACGAAAATTTTAATTTTTCCAGACAATTTGTTTCAAGATCAATCATGACGATGTTAGATAGTATTGAAGCCAGAGGTGAGCCCATTGGTAACCCTGAGATTTGTTGGTAAATTTTATTTTGAAATGTAAAGAAAGTTAAGAACATGATGTATTCTATGGCTTTAATTATTTCGTTTAAAGGAAATGTTTTTTAAAATAGATTTGATATTTTTTGAAGGCTTTGAATAACAAGTCGTAATGGGATGTTGGTATAGAGAGAAACACCATCAAACGAGACCAATTTGTTGTTGAGTGGAATTGAGATGTTAGAAAGTGAATGTTTTAGGTGGAAACTATCTTTGACGTGTGAATTAGTCGTATTGATCAATTTGGAAAGTTTAGATTGTATAAATTCAGCTAGTTTATGTGTTGGACTATTTATTGTTAATGCCTTTTTGTCGAGTGTTGATGGGATTTATATTTGTTAATTTGTAAGTTGAGGAATCTGCGAGTAAATTATGAACTTTTGTAATGTAATCTGATTTGTTAAGAATGACTGTTGAATTTCCTTTGTCAGCTCGTCAAACTAAAAGTTGAGGGTTGTTTTTTAAGAAAGAGGACGTGTGTTTTATAATTTGATTGGTGTTGAAAAATGATGTTGGGATATTTATTTTGTTTAAGATTTTAGTTAATCTGGTTCTAATTTCGATTTGTCTAGGTTTGTCGAGTAAAAAATCTAATTTGGACTCAAGTTCGGAGATTGATTTGTGGATATGAGTTTTTATGTTTGAGAGTTTAAGGTAAGAGGAAAACAAAACTTTTCACCTAGAGACAGGAATGTGGAAATGTGTAGCGGAATATTAATGTTGGAGAGATTTATAAGCCATTCTTTCGTTTTATTCAATGTGATTGTCGAATTTATATTATTCAGAAGATCAGTGGAAATATTATTATTTGTGTCTTGTTGTCTATTAGTAAGAGTTGAGTATAAGATGTTGTGATTTTGTGTTGTTTGATTTATGTTTTGATAATTTAGGTGATGTATATTGTTTTGGTTCAGATGTGTTTGTAATGATATTGTTCTTAAATATTCGTCATGATTGAAAATGTGAAGATGTATGTTCTTGGTTCGTTGAAATCTAAGGTTTTGAAGTTTTTTTTGTATTTTTCATATGAGAGTTTTCGTATGAGAGCTATGAGAATTAATATAATAATACGAATATTTTTATGAATTATAATTTAATTGCCATAAGGACGGGTGTGAGTAAAGCGTAAACAATATTTTAGAAGATAAATAAGTTGTGATTTAGATTTATTATTATATTTAAATTAACGTATAAACTGAAAAAATAAGCGATGAGAGTGTGCGATCATTTTTTTGTATACATTAATAACTAAACGCAGATAATCAAGAGCTAAATAAGCATTGAAATCATCTAGAAGCCTCGCTCGTGCCGTCGGGTGACGTCACGCGCGAGTCGTGCTCAGATTGCTTTTTCCCTCTTTCCCAAGCAAAGAGTTTCGGCTTGGCCGCACATGAACGTGCTCAGCGTCCATGTGTTGGTGTAGCTGCCGAAGGCGCGGTCGGGAAACTTCGGTGGCGCTCGGCTCTTCCCGAAGACGTCCGAGCGTCGCTCGCTCACGGACACGCGCTACTATGATTGTGTGATGGGCGCGCAAGAGACTAGAGAGGGGGTAACTTTTGCGCGCGATCTGGCTGCACTGCCTGAAGAAGCTCAGGAATCATGTAATAAGTATGTTAAAAGATTCCGAGAAGATTTTTCACGGAAATGTGACTGCCTCAAAAACATAGAAGACATTTTTTGCAGACTTTTAGTAACGTCAGATCAGCTAATGCCAGATCAACCTTTAGATAACGTCAGCTGTTCACTTATTCGTAATCAGTGATCTCGAAAATCTCTATGGAGGAAATTTAAAAGACATTTAATGATTACTCGCCGTGAGGCCATTTTTAGCTACACTGGAGCAGCAATTATTTTTCGTTCGAAATTTTACTTTGAATTCGTCGTCAGCGACCCCAAAAGTCCCCGAGTACAGACTTTCACCCGAATTGAATACGTTTTTGAAGAAATTTTCCGCCGTATTTTATCCGCCATTTTGTTTTTCTACAATTTGACCTCTAATCCGTGATCAGCGACCCCGAAAACGCTCCGAATCCAAACTTTCACCCGAATTGAATAAGTTTCCGAAGAAATTTTCCGCCGTATTTTATCCGCCATTTTGTTTCTCTACATTTTGACTCCAAATTCGTAATCAGCGATCCGAAAACCCCCGAGTCTAGACCTCCACCCGAATTGAATACGTTTCCGAAGAAATTTTCCGCCATTTTGTTTTTATTTTAATTTGACTTCGAATTCGTAATCAGCGACGCCGAAAATGCCCCGAGTCCAGACTTTCACGCAAATTGAATACGTTTCCGAATAAATTTCCCGCCGTCTTTTATCCGCCATTTTGTTTTTCTAAATTTTGACTTCGAATTCGTAATCAGCGACGCCGAAAACGCCCCGAGTCCAGACTTTCATCCGAATTGAATACGTTTCCGAAGAAATTTCCCGCCGTATTTTATCGGCCATTTTGTTTTTCTAACTGTTGACTTCGAATTAGTAATCAGCGACCCCGAAAACCCACGAGTCCAGACTTCCACCCGAATTGAATACGTTTCCGAAGGAATTTTCCGCCGTATTTTATCCTCCATTATGTTTTTCTAAATGTTAACTCCGAATTCGTAATCAGCGACCCCGAAAACCCCCGAGTCCAGACTTTCACACGAATTCTTCACGTTCCCAAACGGTACATCCGCCTAGCGCGGCTCGAATCGTTAGGCCAGTCGTCCAGTGTCTCACAACAATCGCTCGTTTAATTATTGACTCATCGCCAGGGCTGTTAGGTGCTTTCGAATTTTTTCTTCGCCGATTCCGCGGGACCTGCAAACAAATGAAGCCCGTTCGACATCCATATTCCACGTTACACTCGCACACCCGAACGCCTGTCATCGTAACGTCAGCCACGACCCGACATCTCTCGGTGACTTCTGCAACCTCATGACAGCCACGTCAAGAAGTCAGCGGCGAATGCTCCAACGCCCACTCCGTTCCCGGCCATTCCAGCTCCGCCGTTCCTCGGAGTTCAGTTTGAACTATCGTTCGATATTGATTTTTTAACTGTCTTTTTCTCAATGGTACCATTTTTTTTCAGGCCCTCAACCGGGTCCTACGTGTTCAGAATCAAGCCCACTTTGCTTCTGTAAGCCCGGAATGCCATTTTTATTTTTAACCAGAAAAAAATATTTTTTTTTGGTGGAATATACTTTTCCCACATGGGCGCTATATTTTTTTTCAAAGAGTTCTCGAAAAACCATTTCAAAAGCGCGCCTTCGCCGTCCCAAAATGGCCGCCCAAGAATTTAAAAAAATGGGTGGCCACTTTATAATTGTCACCCTGTATATACTAAGTATAAGAGCACACGCAAACAAGATCCATTAAACTGACGACTATCTATCTCAAAGTAATTGAATGGGATTCGACCAGCGCCTACGTGGCCGCTACCCGCTCGACGCAGCAGTAAGCGCCCGAGTCAGGCGACCCGGCCGACGCGCCCAAGTTTCTCACAAGCGGCGCGATACGCGAGGATCTATTTATAGCGGTGACGCGGCTCACTCGTCAGCTGAACTCTTCGGACCAGATCCGCTCTAGATCACTGCCTTACAAGCAGGTCCTTGCACGAGAGCAGACGCTCACCTTTGCCTAGCGGCGATAAAGCTATCTCGGGG
This sequence comes from Ophion obscuratus, assembly GCA_964007375.1. Taxonomy (NCBI): domain Eukaryota; kingdom Metazoa; phylum Arthropoda; class Insecta; order Hymenoptera; family Ichneumonidae; genus Ophion; species Ophion obscuratus. Next base: position 13,383,949 of record OZ023318.1, on the reverse strand, counting down.
AGCACTCGCTTGCCTACCCGCTCCGGACCACCTACGCTGCCGTGGAAACCTACCCCCCTACTGGGGCCATGAGCGCCACTGACGCGGTCACCGGCCTGCCTGCTGGGACCTCTGGACCCTCGCCGAAGACGCTGGACATCGCCACGCTGGACCATCGTGCCCACGCTGCACTCACCGTTGCCTGCCACGCCACCACTCGGCACCAGCGTAGCCTCGACCACCCAAGGCACTCAGACCAGACCATCGGGTGGAACCAGCAGAGCCTGCCAGACCAGCGACCAGTCGAGCAGCGAATAGGAACCCGCCGAGCCAGTCGTTAGCCGCTCGCTAACGGCCTCAGCCTGCCAGACCAGCGACCAGTCAGGCAGCGAGTGGGGGCCATCCGAGCCAGTCGTTAGCCGCTCGCTAACGGCCACAGCCAGCCAGGCTGTCCAGCAGCTCACAGCTCCACTCGAGGTGCCAACGCCACCGACAACGCCAGAGAGAGCGTTTACTACCACCAACTCGGGCCACTCCTTTACACCACTTCTGCCTAGCCCATGGCAACGGACGTCAACGAAACTCATCCTAGTCTGGCGTCCTAAAATAAACCTGAACTGCGTATTGTAAAATAGTCAATTACATGTAAGGAAAAGAGAAGATTAAACGAAAATAACGAATCTCGTCTCCACCATCATTTAAGCGGAATCGACCTAGCGAACGACGGCCCAACCCTCAGCCACGAAACTCTCCACGAGCGCAATTCGAAACAGTAATGATCAGAGACACATAAGAGCAACAAAATTATAGAGTTGCAAATCATTACTTATTAATTTCATGTTTTTTTAAAAATAGGAATGACTAATCGCGTAATAAAGCAAACAAACTCATTTGCATATCTTTTTCCTCAGTGCTTATAATTTTAACATTACTTATTTTATATGTAGACATATTCTTATATTCATGCGTACGATATTCTCAAATGAGTTAAAAGAAAGAGAAAAAGAGATAACCTAAGATTAATACTTGTTCTAAACTTCCGTAAGAGAGGATAAACATGACAGTATATTTTTTTTTTCATTCCAAAACATTTTTTTTTGTAAGTTTGAATACTGCATTTCTAGTTCAAACGTTTAGAAAAAATAGAATGTCTCGGATTGATAAACATATCATGAAAATTAGTAACTTTTTCTTACGTTGCTACACTAAGGCTATTACACAGTCTTAGTCGGATATACGCAAACCTTACACTTATCTTCACCCTACTGATTATACGCATTCGGGTCTCTAGGAACTGAAGGTTACAATATGAGCTTTGTGCTTTGCTCTGCGATCCCTTCTGTCTGTGAGCCCTGTTTCTGAAATTGTAGCTTATCAAAATTTACTTGATTGCCCTGATCTTCTCCAATTTGCCCTATTCTGTTTTCCGTTCTTTCAGCTTGTTCCGATTTGTTTCACATTTTCCCATTTTGAGGGTGAACTTTATCTGACGGCTTTCGGTTTTTGGCGTTTCGTTGTAAATGTAAAAGAAGATTCATCACGGAGTCCCATGCGGCTCCTATCAAATATAATGACCATCCGTAGACGGTATGCAATGCATAACCATGAATGGCAGTATCTATAACGAGTTTGATTGCGCGCGCTAACATAGACAGACCTATTACTCCTGCACTAACATGTCCAAATTTTAGAAATTTTCCCCAAACTTTCTTCCACGCAGATTCCATGACCTTTTCGAAATCTGGACCATCGAGCATGTTGGTGATTGAGCCTCGCTCCAGACCATTGGTTTCCCCATCATTCCACGGGCTATTTTGTTGAGGACTCCGGGTCTTTCGGCGAGGAATATAACATGGTCTCTCAGTTGCTCCAAATCACCTGGAGTATATATGCCGCTAATAGCTAGAGGCTTCGTATCCTTGTACTTCCAAGTAGGCCTCGTCATTGATTTGAGGCTCTCGGATCGATATACGTGTACTGTACTAGGCGACATTCCATACCATTTGCCCTCGATGAAATACATGGGCGGTACAAGCTTGTTGCACGTGATTTGAAATCCCGCTCACATCAAAATGTGCGCCATTGGTCACATGAAGTATGTTCCATTTTCTTCAGCTACTGGCAACTGGTTGTAGCACTCTTCCGTATGTCGAACCTGTACCTCGACTGGGATGCACTCAACTATGTGTGTCACCTCTCCGGAGATGACAGCCATGTACCCCGGTCCCTTCATCAGGTGGTAGGCGAAATCGTCCGGTGCGTGTGTTGCAATGGCCAGACGGCTGTTCAGAATTTCTCTTTCCAGCGAACACCTTTGTACGAGGATATCATAATACAGCTGCTGCAGCTGCGTCCTGATGTGTCGTTCCAAATAAACGAATTTCGAATTGATATACGCGAAAATGTCCATATTATTCACGTCTTTGGCTCCGATTACGTCTCCTTGTCCATCGCGAATTTCATGCACTAATAAACGCGGATTTTCAGTACACACGAGTGTTTGGCCCCACACATTTACAATTCCAGTCGTCGTAAGCGCGAACGTTATCTTATCGGTAGTCACATCACTACCGAATTTTGGTCCATCGCCTTTTCGGCCATTCCAGTATACAACACACTGTGCCATCACAAATCATAGAGGTGTGCAGAGAAAACGTGCCAAATGATATGTAGGACTGCATATGTTGCTAACAATGGGCCTTAGTGGGATGTTGTTTTTGTGTATTTTTGGCAGACCGTAAAGCCTGGGTGCTAGGGATTCCTTGGGTGTAAGAGCTTTGGTTAGGTTTTCTGATAGACCAAGTCTTCTTTAGAAGTGTTGTTTCGAAGGCTATTTTGCTAACAATGGGCCTTAGTGGGATGTTGTTTTTGTGTATTTTTGGCAGACCGTAAAGCCTGGGTGGTAGGGATTCCTTGGTTGTAAAGGCTTTGGTTAGGTTTTCCGATAGACCAGCCTTTACCTGGTTTCGATATGTCGATGAACACCTTCATCATTTGGAGTCACGGCAAAGAAAACCTAAATCATTTCTTAACCTTCCTCAACACCGAGCACTCCAATATTCAATTCACCATGGAGATAGAACAGGAAAATCAATTCCCTTTTCTGGATGTACTGGTCCAACGAAAAAACGATGACACTTTGAGCCATAAAGTTTACCGGAAGCCAACGCATACGTATAGATACCTCCACGCTACGTCCCATCACCACCCTTCTCAAAAACAGTCGGTCATAAGCTCTCTGGTCTACAGAGCTCTAGCGATCTCCGAATCAGACTCCCTGGAGGTTGAACTTTAAAATCTACGAAAAGCTTTAGGAGATAATGGCTACAAGCCAGGCAACATCGAAAGAACGATCAAAACTCTAAAAAGAAAAATAGCTGATCCGAAAACGGTTGCAGCACCTGATGGGGAGAATGAAGGACAAATAACCGCAACAACTTCCCTTCCATACCTACAGAGCATAACCGTTCGCATAGGCAGGGTGCTTGGAAAACATAACGTGCGAGTCATCTTCAAACCTCAGAAGCATCTAGCACAAGTGGTTCCAAGTGCAAAAGACTAAAGGCCACCATTAAGTGCACCAGGAGTGTACAAGATACCCTGCTCATGCGGTAAAGTGTACATAGGAGACACCGGGAGGAAGATCAGTACACGGATCAAAGAACACCAACGGTGTATCAAATATGGCCACATTACACAATCAGCGCTGGCCGAACATTGAATGGAGACTGGTCATGCCATTCAGTTCGACAAAGCCCAAAGTCTGGCCCCATCAAACAGCTATTTTTCCAGGAAACAACGAGAAGGCTTGGAAATCCGAAAACATCCGGACCATCTAAACAGAGATGGGGGATATCACGTCAATCCTATTTGGCACACCGTCCTCCCGGTTTTTTAATTGACCAGCTGATCGATTAAAACATCTGATTGGCTGGTGCAGCGATCTGAAACGATGACTGCAACTATATAAGGAATACCTGAGACACGAGAGCTTCAGTATCGGAGCTCTCAGCCCTGATCATGCAGACTGTAACGTTTGCGAAAAGACGGCTCAACGCTGATCCTCAATACGGCCTCCATCCGGAAGCCACATACTCTTCTCACAACAACAGCAATATGTCTTACAAGTCGTACGTGAGTATTGGAAGATATTTCACGTGGCTACGAAACATCTGAGGGTACAAAAACTCTAGAAGTGTATGGACAGTGCTGTACTGTAAGTATTTAAAATAAAAACAGAACATGCGAAGTATAGATTAACGCATTAAATAGTTCTATTACCTTCGGAATGGAAAACAGAATACAGCGGTGCAGCCCTAATCTTTTTTGCTGTGCGTTATCTTTGGCAAGGCCACTGTGGCATCCTGGCACTGCACACGTTCTCCCCATCTTTCTGAAATAAAAATAGACATGTAATAAATTGACTAATCTGAAGATATTTTGAAATATTAAAAATAAACATTAAAGGTGGGGTATATTATATTTCAAATTCATTTAAATTCTCGATTTCGAGAAAAGCTTCAGAACGCACAAAGACTGATCATCAGTGCCAGGAACATATATCTATTTTCTCTGTCAGTGCATAACGGGCAGAAGGGAAAAATAAATATATTACCTTGAATAATGGCGCGGTCCGCGGATCTCAAAAATAAGTTCCACGTATAACCTAAAACCTAAACAGAAAAACTGGGAAAAAAATATCAGATTAGATTTGTAATTAAAAAGTAAATTTTTCGATACTCCCTCGTCCGATACTCTTTTGAAGTGGCTGTCGCAAACAAACAATCTTAGTGGACGATAGGTGTTTTTTGGATAAGCGTCAACAATTAGCCGCCATAACAGTCAGTTTCACCTTGTGCATTGGCTGTATTATTATATTTTTGATATACTGAAGATACGGACGACGCCTCTAGGCCATATTTAACACCACGTTCATGAGTCACATTTACGGATGTTTCTTATACCCATTCACCATACAAAGATTGGACTCATCCCCCATAGTCTCCTTGTTTCTATCTCTGCCCCACCTTCATGTTCGTTACGCGGATATTGATTATGAGTTCGAAACACTTTTAAAAGGGCCAGGAAAAGGAGTTAGACCTGTCAGTTTCGATTAATACAATGAAAAACATGATCCTAATCGTAATCAAACAAACAAACGTTCGAAATCCAAGCGAGCGTGATAAGCATATACATACCATTTTGAAGCTGTCACATTGCATGTGAACTTTGACGGAGTGGTTCCGTACTCCCCTCATAACCGCGTTGTTGTAGGTTCAAGCCACTCGTCTCGATTTTTTCTGCCATCCCTCATTCCCGTGTTTTTTATGCAATTCAATAAAAATACGAATGCAAACAATTATCTGATATTTTTAACTTTTGTACGTGCATTTTTTTTCATATGGAGGTAAGCAGAATGAATCCTTTTAATTTTTGTTATGTTGCCCCTTCATGTTTTTTTTAAATTGTTGCAAGTGTTTCGCTTATCAACGGTACTGTGTCCAAAACGCAGAAATAACAACAGTTATCAGCGACTCAGTGACACACGTTTTCAACCGCTCACTCCTTTGCTCGCCGTATTAAGTTTATGTATGTCCGGGTTTCGGAACAGCAGTGATAATTAGTGGCGGCGCTAGGACCGAAATTTTCCACGCTAAACGACGCATCTGATCCAGTCATTAGAGTTTCCAGACCTGCATGTAAGATCGTGATCCGGACGAATAACATGTATATATTCGTCCTGATAGAGTTGTTGTATCCCCGGCTCGAGAACCCGGGATAGGTATTTTTGGGATCGTTGCGAAATTAAGAGTTGGAACTCAAGTTCGTTGAATAGGAATATAAGTTTATTACTGGGCTGGTCTTATAATTGAATTTACAGTGTGTCGTTCGTACCTTAGGACCGAACCGTTCAAAAGCCTACCAAGGACTGTCTGTTCCTTGGTGTCTTCTCTTAATCGTCGACTCTGATTGTCGCAATTTGCCCCAGATCAAGCAGCATAAGATGCTTGGTCAGGACCTGTCGCAAAGTGTCTTTTTGACGTTTGCATTTTGGCGAAAGTGCAACTCTCGCAGGGAGGGCAACAAAGTGGAACTCTTGCAGATTCGCAAGAGTGCAATGCACTTTTGCATTGCACAAGTTTGCGGACACAATATCCCTCCCCCTTAAAAGATCAAATCTCTCCTGGGATTTGTTTTGCATTAATGGTCGGTCCTTCGGTTTACAAATCTTTATCCATGTTCCCGTGTGATTATCCCATATATGTAGTTATTATTTCTTCTTAAAATAATTATCGCGTAATTATAATACATTTTTTTTTCCAATACATTTTTCGTATGATCATTTTACACGGAACTCGTTGTTGATGTGTTTCGCTTGATTTTTAGTGTCAATTTGGGCACGGGCAGCTTTCTTTTTGCTGACTGTGCTTCGCTTCGTTGCGCCGGCTCGGCGCTGTGTGGTCCTCGTCGTGGACAGGTTTCCTTGCGTGCTTTATGCGGTAATAGCATGCATAGGCTATTCCGAGTATTATCGGCGCGATTGTGCTTAGCGAATAGTTACCTATTATATGTTTATATGTGTGTAACCTTTTATTTTTTGACAGATTATTTTTATCCTTTCGTTCACGAATAATTAACGCAGTACATCGATATATCACATTTGTATTCCACGCTGTTTCATCTTTCCATTATGACAACGCTCATTTACATGGCAGATATGACGACTTCTGGCTCGTCGAGCCTATAACCATTACCTTCTTGTTTGCGGCTAGCGAACTTTATTACGCTGACAGCCCTTTCTTATATACATTATTCAACATTTTACACATTTTTTTATAAATTATTCAACATCTCACATTTACATCCTTCATCACGCCTACGAGTGGTTCCGGTCAATCAATTACTTTCAATATATTACACTGCACATAAATTCTCTTATTAATAAATTCTTTTCAATCTATCACTGTACATAAATCTTCTTGTAAATAAATTCCTTTCAATATATCACACGGTAAATAAATTCGCTTGTAAATAAATTCTTTTCAATATATCACACGGTAAATAAATTCTCTTGTAAATAAATTCTTTTCATGCATTATTGTACATAAATTCTCTTCGATATCTTCCTATCCTTAGCATCTTTTTGATTAACGCCAGAGTGCTTTTTTTCGTAAAAAAATTCTTTTTTAATATATTACGCTGTACATAAATCTTCTTGTAAATAAATTCCTGTCATGCATTATTGTTCGTAAATTTGATATGTACAATTGATCTGATACGGCACAAAGTTCACTTTCGAATCTATAACAACTTTTTTATTTGACATCATTAATTCTTTCGTTCCACCTTATACGCATGTTGTGTCCCATTTTACCGGCTTTTTATTTGTACAATTACTCACTTTGTTTCACGCAGTTTTCAACGCTACCTAACCTTCGATTCTGTCCTTCACTTTCTGTCACTTGATGATGCGACTATGGTGTGATTTTTCTCGTTGCGAATTGTCCATGGATGCGACGCCATTCCCGTGATAGCCCTGTCTTCGATGGGACGACCTGGGTGCACGATCGGGTTTCGCTCATCTTTTTCCTCGCCGACCGCCGTCTCGATTCATGCCCTCATCGTATGAAGACGACCATAGCGAGGATAAAAGTCAGTACGATGGGTTGATGGTTGAAATTGCGTGGAATGGCGACTGCGTGTCACATCCGGAAGGGATGAGAGCATAAAACTTTCATTTCCCTCTTTCTTGCCTACGCCAAGCGCAATAGCACGGGATGAGGGTAAAAGGAGAATGTGTGAAACGGGTGTTCTAGGTCTCAAGTGCCTAGATCAATCTAGGCATTTTTGTTTTACGACTTTCAAGTGCCTAGAATCAAGACTTATGTGAGCGATTGCGACAGATGTAATTACTGTTTACAAATTTTCGTTTATTACCGAGTACCGTCCACTTGACCGGTCGGAAACATGGGAAGAATACAGTTCAGCGGATTAAGAAAATGATACAAAAAATGATGGAGTTAGCTTACGTTTTCTGAATGACGGTCCTTCGGACTTGGGTGAAAGGGCCTTCGCTCTCGGCCTGTTACGCTCGCTAGTACAATGTCTGTCGACTGACCGCACACACGCTGTGTTTACAATGGTGCCGCAGATGGGTCAGATGGTCCCTTCACGAGTGTGAAGAGCGCAGGGAGGATTCACGATACTTTTCGAAGTAAATAGACATGCAAATGGATGCTCGAAGAACAGAGTTGAATTATTAAACGCGGAACAGAGGTACGAATCGCGATACAAGGTTGGAGTCGATAGAAGAGATCTTTCTGGTTCGGGAGATGATGCTGAACTGATTTTTCTTTAATCCTCTGGACCTTCCTGCTCCAGATTTCCCTTCTTGGGTGGAGGAGGAGAAAAGGGGGTTTTCGTTTTTGATTCTCTCTTAACCAATCGGAGTGGTCGACGGGGGAGACAGTTCTTTGTATCTCGGAGTCTGGGCGCAGGAAATTAATTACAAATAGACCAATCGGAATGAAGCTATTCCGAGCGAGTTTTCGTGGAAAAAGCGCATGGGATCGTGTTTGTTTATCTAGAGTCTAGGGCCCGGCGCCGAGTCGCCCCCGCGATAGTGCAGCTGCGATGCGCCTCGTTGCCCTTCCTTGTGCATTTTATTTTCGTCGCGGCCCGGTTTTATGACCGAGTCGAGTGGACTTTTCCGGCGGTCTTGGTCTATCCTTGGTTCCCACATGGATTGGAAAATCGGAGCTCCGCTATGCCTTCGCCGGCGGGTGAACTCTGGGTCATCTGGCTTGCAGTATGATATTTTTTGTTTTACGACTTTTCCGAGAAAGCGTGCCTAAAACTATGTTCTCGTTGAATTCGAGTGCGTAAGGAGGGTCGTACGAAAGTACGCCCGACGCTCGCTTATTATCAATAGCTTACATTGCAGCTGTGGTATGTCTAAGCTTAAGAAGATACAGGAATGTGTCGAAAAATGTGAATGCCATATTCGTTTAATGGTTATTCACGATTTCCATGGGAAATCGCTCAGGCCAGCGTTCTCGCCGGATTTCAACAAAGTAGGAGAGAAAACGCAATATTTCTATGCGCTTTGCTTGCGACGTTACACCTCCCCCCTTTAGGATTGAGCGTCTCGCTCGATCAGGTTCGTTGGGGGTTGCAATCGAAAATATAGTGGCACGATAGTATGAATTGGCATTGTCATTGGTCGACTTACAATTTGACTTAAATATATTCGAGGATTTCTATCTATTATGACGGTGTGACTTATAGTTATCTTGCGCTTAGGAGGTACGCATGAATTTCATTATCACCTTATAAGAAGGCGCGTGTATTTTGTTTTAAAAGATTATCCTACGAGATTTTTTGTTGCTTTTTTAGAATTATGTACATACGTTTTTTTTTCTTCACTGTAAGATGTATATTTACGCGTTGTCTTCTTTCTTTTTCTTTAAGAATAGATACTTATTTACTCATTTCAATACATCTTACAATAGTAATTAGGATAGAGAAAACGTTATTAGGCATGACTAAAATGGTCGTTTTGATACTCGAATGTCTTCTCGTGCGAACTCAAAGGAAAGGATCGTGTTTTGGGAGGTTGATCGTACCTTGAACGATCGGAGATGTTAGTTTCAGAGATCATGCGTTGCAGCGTTGGTCTTGACTAGATCCTTTGGTTCGACTGAAGGAACTGTCACGAGTTTATGAATTTCTTTACCGGTTCCACCGCTGACCTGGTTCCTCTTAGGTCGTTGAGCCAGGTGCATCAGGAGGTGCGTAACCGAGTCCCGTACTGCACCGATGAGGTAGACCGACCAGCCGTAGGCTGTACGTATGGATCACCGTATCTGTGAGAGCGTACTCGATCGAACGATGGGTAACATTCGGGTGACATCAGCGTTTGCTGTACCGAATTCAAAGAATTTTTCCCAGGTGCGATTCCAGATGGAGTCCGCTTGGTTGACAGTGTTTTGACCACTGATCCCCCGTGCCATATTGTTTATGGTAGTGGGCTGCTCTACAGGAAACATGATGTGGTTTCGTACGTTGTAGATGTCTTCTGCGGAATAGATCTCACATGGTAGTTCTGGGTTGGTGTATCACCAAGTAGACTTCGTCGTCGGCTTCATGCTTGCAGGTAGTATGGCTTTGATAGGAGCAGGTACGAATTTGTACCCGATGTCTCCGTAAAGGTAATATGGGGAAAGGAATTACAGGTCGTTTGAGTTCTTGTTTTGGTAATATATGAGTTCGAGGAGTAAGGAGATATTTTTCGTTCCCACGAGTGACAGGTTGATCCTAATAACATTCTTTTAATACTCTTTTAGCCTTCTTTTAACATACTTTTAACATTCTTTTAACCTGATCAGGTTTACTTCTTTTGGTATGCATTTAATAACGTGTAATACTTCGCTAACTAGTACCGCCATATGGCTTGGAGCCTTCATTAAACTATATGTAAATTCGTCTAGTGCTTGTATCGCAGGAGATAAACTATTTTGAAGAATTTAACATTCTCGGTTACATTATTGAATAAGTGTATCGTAGTATAGCGTTTAAATTTGTTTCTGGATGTGTCGCTCATCAGATATAAATGTAGTGTTAACATTGGGCGGATATCTTTTAAATTGGTGTTAGATAATTCTTAATAGACAGTGTTGTTGTTTTTGGAAATTTGAATTTGTTTTCGCAATTTCGAAGTTGTTTTTGGGATTTCATAAAAGTTATACCCCTTGATGTTTCTGAATAGTTCGATAACAGCCATCTGGAAAAACAGTGTAATTGTTGTGGTTATTTATTTAATTAGGATTAAAATCGGATTCGTCGAATCTTGGTGGCTTGTTCTTTTTGTTTTTGCTTTCGGTGTTAATGTGTGAGTATCGCAATCTGTTTTCATGCACTATTTGTGTTTTGTTATTATATTGGATTTTTACGTTACCCTTGTCCAGTTTTTCTAGAACCTTATGTGGTCCGGTATAATGGTCTCCGAGTTTACCTGGTTTCGGTCCCTTTTGGAGGTAGACGTAGTCTCCTACCTTAAAACTTTTAGGATTGGCATTTTTATCATAATATTTTTTTGAACGATGTTTGGATGAGACTAAATTTTCGTCAGCAAGGTTTCTGATTCCGTTTATTCGTGTTATCAATTCGATTACGTATCCACGATAAGTGGGTAGTTGGTCTGATTCGCGAAGAGGTTCACTCGACGGGACTCTGGCTAGTTTTCCAAAGACTACCTCATAAGGAGTGTGTCTTGTGCTTTCGTGAACACTGGTGTTGTATGAAAGCATAGCTAGTTCCAACCATTGATCCCATTCGTTATCCTTATCGGTATACTGTTTCAAGAATTCGGCTAGCACTTGGTGAGACCTTTCAAGGGATCCATTGGACTGGGGGTGAAATGCTGTAGTTCGGTATCGCTTTATGCGGAAGCGTTTCGCGATTCTTTTCATTAGACCGCTTAGGAAGTTACTCCCCTGATCCGTCAGTAATGCCTTGGGTGCGCCGAAAACACATATGAATCTTTTTATGAATGCATCAGCGACTGTTGTCGCAAGTGCATTTGACAGCGGGATTGCAACACAATATTTTGATAAATGGTCTTGGATTGTGAGAATGTACTCGTTTTGATTGGAAGTACGTTGCATTGGACCAACTATATCCATCGATATTTTTTCGAAAACTGTACCTGCTGTGTCGGTAATTATCATGGGTTGTTTGGTTTTGACTCTGACTAATTTCTTTAATTGACATTCGAGACATTGTTGCACTCTCCTTTGAATGTCAGTTTTTAGATCTTCCCAAAAATATTCATGTTTAATTCTGTTGTACGTTTTTGAAACACCTTTGTGTCCTCCTATCGGGGACTTGTGCATCTCGTAAAAAATGGAATCGCGTTTTTCGATCGGCACGTTCTGTAATGTTCCCAAACAAATCAATATTTTGATTGGACTGGCTTCGAACGTTTCTTTAATTATGTTGAGGACGTCGGCCCATATTAGGTGCTCCACGTGATTACTGTGGCAAATACTCAGCGACTGGAGGTTGAGATCTTCGCAAAGGTCTTTTAATTCTCTTACGCTTTCCTTAACATTTTCTGATACGAAGCATAATGATCCAGAATATTCGTCTTTGATGACTAAGGCAACATGATATTTTTTTCTGACCTTTTTACTGTAGGCTCGGCCTACTGATAAATCTTTCCAGAGGGGAAGCTTGTTTGATTCCGATAATTTTTGTGCTCCAGTGTCACATGGTTTTCCTTGTGAGTCGATGAAATAGACTAAATTGTCATTACGGAAATGGAATAATTCTTTCGTATCAATACAATTGGCGAATTTAAATTTGGACATTGTTGGTTCCTCTGCAGGAGGATCTTCGTCTTCGGAAGTTAATGGATCATGAGAACTGGTATCTGAATCTGTCGAATCGTCCGAGTTAGGATCGGTGGATTTTTTTGAATAAGGGATAGGACGTGCTTTGTGCTGGCTAGGACCCTCAGCTGTTTTGGGGTGAACGGCCTCTCTGGGCCGTCGGGCATGCGTGGGCCCGAATATCTCGGCCTCTGTTTCCTCGTCGCTACTCTCCTCGTAGTTTATGGGTTTACAAGTGCGGCGCGCAAGGTGTCGGGGTTCGGAGTGCACGTCTACCCGTTCGGTGGTAGGTGCATCGACCCTGGTCATAGCGTTGTTGCCAGATGTTTCGTTTTCTCGTTGTGACGGTTTTCCTAATTCCGGGGATGCATCGTTTTTTGCTCGTGAGCGAGTGACAACGTTTATATTTTCTTCATAGGGAATGGAATGAACTTCAGCTTGAGTTGTGAAAGTTGTGGGATTATCGTTTTCCTTATCGCTATCACTAGTTTCTTCTAATTGGCGTGCTAAATCTTGTAACGTGATTTTCGAATTTTCGACTTGTTCCTGTTGACAATTGGGTATAGTTTTGACATCTTCTAATTTTTCTATCGGGTTTCGGGATAAGGCGTCAGCATTTGAGTTAAGTGGGCCGGGTTTGTAGACGACTTCGTAGTCATATTCGGAAAGTTTGAGTCGCCATTTGAGTACACGCGCGTCAGCGTCTTTAGCAGTTCTGAACCAAACCAAGGGCTTATGGTCGGTAACGAGCGTGAACCTTCTACCATAGATATAAGGACGGAAGGCCTTCACGCCGTGAACGATTGCCATGGCTTCCTTCTCGTATGTATCGTACCGAAGGGCTGCGCCCCGTAATACGCACGATGTGTACGCTATGGGTTTGACTTTTCCTATTTCTCCCTGTGACAGGACTGCGCCCAGAGCGTATCCGGAAGCGTCTGTCGTAATAATAAATGGTTTATCGAAATCGGGGTACTGGAGGATAGGGGCTTCGCATAATTTATTTTTAAGAATTTCGAATGCTGTTTGCGTTTCATTCGTCCATTCGAAGTCGGTTTTGTCCTCTAAGAGATGAGTTAGAGGTTTTGCAATTTTTGAAAAGTCCTTTATGAATCTGCGATAATATCCTGTTAAACCCAAGAATTGGCGGATATTTTTAACGTTTTTTGGAATAGGAAATTCTTTTACTGCCGACAATTTGTTTGGGTCTGGTTTTAATCCATCTTTTCCAATTATGTGACCGAGGTAATTTACTTCTGGCCTGAGAAATTCGCATTTATCCGGTTGTAGTTTGAGGTTAGCCTTACGCAATCGTTCCATTAATTTGTGAATTTTGTCACCGTGTTCTTCTAAGTCTTTCGCGTAAACTACGATATCGTCAAGATAAACAAAGAGGGATACTCCTTGGAGTCCGCTGAGCACAACATCCATTAAGCGTTGGAAGGTCGCCGGAGCATTTTTCAGCCCGAAAGGCATTCGGGTGAATTCATAGTGCCCGTATGGCGTGGAGAAGGCTGTCTTTGGTTTATCCTCGAGGTTCATCTTGATTTGATGAAAACCGGATGCTAAATCGAATACGGAGAAATAGGTTGCGTGTCCTAATTGGTCCAGAATGTCAGTGATATTCGGTAAAGGGTAAGAATCGCCGATTGTTTTCTCGTTAAGGGCTCGGAAGTCTATTACCATCCGCCAACGTTTATTGCCGTTGGAGTCCGGTTTTTTCGGTACTATCCAAACAGGACTGTTATTTGGCGATTCCGAGTGGTTTATGATATTTGATTCTAGCAGCTCATCTACCTGACGCTGGACTTCGCCTTTAAGGGCTTGTGGGAACCTATACTGTTTGGTGTTGATTGGGAGGTCGTCGACTGTAGGAATTTTATGTTTGTGTACGTGGATAGCTCCCAGTACTTCGTTTCTTATATGGAACCGATCTGAATACGTTTCGATAATTTCTTCGACATATTTTAATTCTTCGTCTCCCAAGTGATCTAGACGTAAGAGATTCTTGATTATTTCTGAACGCTCTGGATTTTTTTCGATTATACGCGATGTTGACTCAGAGGTGGAAACGCAATTTACGTTTATTTCTAAAATTGTTTTTACATTTAGGGTCTTATTTTGGTTTTGATGTTTATTTTGATTCGTTGTCAATTTTTCGTTTTTCTCATTGTTTAGTTTTTCGATTGGTGTTGATTTTTTGCTTTTCGCGTTTTTGTTTGATTTTGGTTTTTTATTTTGATCGTTTTTTTATTTTTTATTGGATTTTGTTCTTGTTCTTTCCTCGCTACAGAAATTTTTATTTGATTTTCCTTGTTCATCGCTTTCATTAGAGCGAAGACAAGGTTTTGTTTCGACGTTTTTCGCCGCAATTTTTGGATTGGCCTCTATTGGGCTCTGGATTGACGTGATTGTCTTGCAATCTACGCCTGGAATAGAACGATCACGAGGGATGGAACTAGAACTGGAGGTTGTCGTGCAACCGGATTTTGTTTTGTTTTTGTTTTGGTTTGTTTTTGATTTTTGGTTTTTATTTGGTTTTTCTTCGTCTTCGCTTTCGCTGGAGCGTTGACAAAGTTCTATTTCAACATTTTTTGTCGATGTTTTTGGATTGGCCACTACTGGGCTCTGAACCGGTGTAGTTGTCATGCAATCTACGTCCGAATTAGGATTAGAATCGCGAGAAATTGGAATAGCATCGCGAGAAATAGGATTGGAACTGGAGATTGTCATGCAATCTGGATTTGATTCGATTTTCGTCAGGTCTTCGACAATGTCGAATTCCTGTAGTTTTATGACTGGCACGCGCAGTCTTACGGCATCATTTGTAGTATTGAAAACTTTCAAATGGGCCTTTCCGTGGGTGTTTGTTACCAGGCAGTCGCCGGCGTAAACACCCTGGCGGATTTTTAAAGGCGGGATATACCCTTCCTTTAACGTGCGGTTTTCGACTTTCACATGGAAGGTCGTTTCCGAACGCGCGGGGATTTCGATCACCTCGTCGGGTTCGTTTGTTCGTTCGAACGGCCATGCCTTGTCTTCAAACTCGAGACATTCCGTCTTGAAATTTAGTTTTGATTTTGTAGCGAAAAAGAATCGGGATCCCAATAAACCGGGTAGGTAAGTTGCACCTTGTCAGGTATGATGTGGAATAAAGTTTCGAAATTCAGTATTCGTATCGTTACACTACCCAACGTGAGGATCGGTGGTTCGGCTATTCCTTTTAATTTTAAGATATCCTCCTCGTTGATACTTGGGAAATTTGCTGTATATTCTTTTTTAATTAGGTTTGGAATAGCGCCACTGTCCAGCAACATTGATATTTTTCCTTTTGCCGGATGCGTTCCGATACACACCGAGGGTAGTTTGTCGAAATTTTTTGCATTTATTGTGTAGGTAGGATGGGTTCGTTTGGTGGGATCGTTACGACCGCGGTCACCGGACGCTTTGGGATCGGAGAACCTCTCGGCGCGTCCGCCCGTGGGGTGTTCAAGCCGTTTCCCGGCTGATTTCGTGAGTTATTAAATTCGCGGGTACGACAATTTTCGATAACGTGCTCCACCCTTTTGCAGTACCGACAAACGTTCGAGTTGGGGTTAGTCGGCTCGGTTTTTAATTGGAAACATTTATCAGCGGTATGCCCGATTTTTTTGCAAATTTGGCATTGAGGACCGGCCGACTGACGTCGCCAGTCTGTTGCGAAGTTTGTGAACCTGCCTTGCGAGTTGCATTTATCGGCCGTGTGTCCTGGATTTTTGCACAATTGGCAATTTGTGGAGTGGGAATTCTGATTGGCATAACACCGATCTGCGGTGTGACCGGGTTTTTTACAGATTTGGCAAGAGACAGAGCTTTGCTCATTTGGTACTTTTCGGCATTCATTGGCACTATGGCCTTGATTTTTGCAGATCTGGCATGTGAGGGACCCGAATCGACAAGCTTCGGTTGAATGATTGTCCTTTTTGCAAATATTGCATATTTTAACTGCTTGTGTTGGAACGGGTTTTTCGAGTTTAGCGGTGTTTGCTTGCAATTCTTTCCGCGCATTAACCTCACGTTCGATTTTTATCGCGTGTTCGATCGCGTCTTCAATTAGGTCGCACTGGGGGAGTCGTTGTTCAATTTCCCCTTTTAAACCTCGTTTAAAACACGTTTGGCAATAATCGCTCACCATGATCTTGAAAGCGGGATCGTCTGTGTCATTGTTAACTAATTTTCGCGCCTCAAGTATCTCTCTTGCCTTTTTCTTAATTTTTGAAATGAAATCTACGACATTTTCGTTGTTCGTTTGGAAAATTGTACCGAGTTCTCCTAACAATTGCATTTCGGATTTGTTTGGTGTATATATTTTCTTTAGGAATTTTGTGAGTTCTTCTATCGTTTCGAATTTTGTCTCATGTATCGTTTCTCTAGCTTGATCTTTCAGTTTGTTTCTAGCTAATTTGGATAAATGTTTTTCAGCTTCGGGAGGAAGCATATCTTTTGCATCTTCGCACCCAGTGATAAATTCTGACAAAGGGATATTTTTTCCATCGAATTCGGGCACGCAACTTATTGCATCTTTAAGGGAGATTAACTGATTTGTTCCTAGCGTCGTCATTGTTACTGTGTTTTTTATTTCGGTTTTACGAGGCAAGTTTAATGTTTTTATTGATCTTTTTGGAATAGATTCGAGACCAGGCAATAATTCTACGTTGGAACTTCTCAGTGAATATCCTGATTGTTCAGCTGGGTCTTCAGTAATGTTTAGATTTAATGAGCTAGTTGATTCGTCGTCAGACATTGGGTTAATTAACACATTTCCTTTTTGTTATCCCGGACGAGCCCCCAAAAATTAATATGTCACATCCGGAAGGGATGAGAGCATAAAACTTTCGTTTCCCTCTTTCTTGCTTACGCCAAGCGCAATAGCACGGGATGAGGATAAAAGGAGAATGTGTGAAACGGGTGTTCTAGGTCTCAAGATGGTCAAGACTTATGTGAGCGATTGCGACAGATGTAATTACTGTTTACAAATTTTCGTTTATTACCGAGTACCGTCCACTTGACCGGTCGGAAACATGGGAAGAATACAGTTCGGCGGATTAAGAAAATGATACAAAAAATGATGGAGTTACCTTACGTTTTCTGAATGACGGTCCTTCGGACTTGGGTGAAAGGGCCTTCGCTCTCGGCCTGTTACGCTCGCTAGTACAATGTCTGTCGACTGGCCGCACACACGCTGTGTTTACAATGGTGTCGCAGATGGGTCAGATGGTCCCTTCACGAGTGTGAAGAGCGCAGGGAGGATTCACGATACTTTTCGAAGTAAATAGACATGCAAATGGATGCTCGAAGGTCAGAGTTGAATTATTAAACGCGGAACAGAGGTACGAATCGCGATACAAGGTTGGAGTCGATAGAAGAGATCTTTCTGGTTCGGGAGATGATGCTGAACTGATTTTTCTTTAATCCTCTGGACCTTCCTGCTCCAGATTTCCCTTCTTGGGTGGAGTAGGAGAAAAGGGGGTTTTCGTTTTTGATTCTCTCTTAACCAATCGGAGTGGTCGACGGGGGAGACAGTTCTTTGTATCTCGGAGTCTGGGTGCACGAAATTAATTACAAATAGACCAATCGGAATGAAGCTATTCCGAGCGAGTTTTCGTGGAAAAAGCGCATGGGATCGTGTTTGTTTATCTAGAGTCTAGGGCCCGGCGCCGAGTCGCCCCCGCGATAGTGCAGCTGCGATGCGCCTCGTTGCCCTTCCTTGTGCATTTTATTTTCGTCGCGGCCCGGTTTTATGACCGAGTCGAGTGGACTTTTCCGGCGGTCTTGGTCTATCCTTGGTTCCCACATGGATTGGAAAATCGGAGCTCCGCTATGCCTTCGCCGGCGGGTGAACTCTGGGTCATCTGGCGTGCAGTATGATATTTTTTGTTTTACGACTTTTCCGAGAAAGCGTGCCTAAAACTATGTTCTCGTTGAATTCGAGTTCGTAAGGAGGGTCGTACGAAAGTACGCCCGACGCTCGCTTATTATCAATATCTTACATTGCAGCTGTGGTATGTCTAAGCTTAAGAAGATACAGGAATGTGTCGAAAAATGTGAATGCCATATTCGTTTAATGGTTATTCACGATTTCCATGGGAAATCGCTCAGGCCAGCGTTCTCGCCGGATTTCAACAAAGTAGGAGGGAAAACGCAATATTTCTATGCGCTTTGCTCGCGACGTTACATGCGTGCCGAGTTCCACTATGGTTTTGTGTCGTGAAACGTTTTTTTTTGGAGTGGCGACTGCGTGAAATGGCGACTGCGTGCTGAATTTCACGAGGACACGATAACTCGGCGCGTCACCACGTGCGATACTTTTTCATTTTGTGGCTCGCGACGTGGATTTGATTGACGGCACGTTCCCGAGATCACAAATAAACGTCTCTGTCGCTCACCACACCTCGATCCTATGTGATGCCGGTTTTATTCATCACGATGGGCGTTGATGCCTCGTGATATTTACGGATGAAAAATTTAACACGTTTGTCTTACGGCGTGGCCGGTGGTAGAATGGCCGAATGGCCGACCCGTCTTCTTCCTGCCTACGAGTATTCTAGGAGGCTGTGGCGTTTTTCCGATTCCAGGTGGCGGTGGTTATTCGCGATTTCAGGTGGCAAGTTCGAAAGATTCGCTGGCTCAAAACGCGGGAAATTTCAAATTTGATATGCGAGCGGGGCGCGTTCGTATTGCGGTTACAATATCCCCCTTTTATCGATGTTCGGCTAATTTGTCACAAATGTAGATCATGGATAAACTCGAATTATTGCCTAAACTTGAGAATACTTATTGCCGTAGCTTAAATTTATCATTGACATTTCCTTAAATGAAATCTGGAACTTGAAAATCATTATATCAGGCATGTTGAACGGGCTCATGGTACGGGCGGAGATGTATCCTATTATAAATTCCCTTGATTATATTGGCGTTTTCAGGATTTACCAGTCGAAAAGACTTTTCACCCAGCGACTTGTCCACCCGATATGGTCCGAAATAGAGATGAAAGAACTTTGATATGACCTTATCATCGGCATTTGAGGGGTAGGGCCTACGCAGCAAAACAAGATCTCCGTTCTTGATCGCTGTTGACACTGATTTTTGTGGCCTTTTTCTTTTCATAAAATTCCGGACTATATTCTCGTTAGCTGTTAATATCATCTGGTCGTGCGTTTCGTCCGAACCCTGCGGAAATTCAATTAGTTCCTCTAAGTCAGCCTGTGGGGATTTTCCAGTTTGCAACTCAAGTGGGGTACGTTCCGTAGTACAGTGCATAGTGATATTTAACAACTTTTCAATTTGATTGACGTACCTTGCCCATCGGGCATGGGTCTCGGAACAAAACACACGGAAAAGCCGTCCCAACTCCCTCATTACCCGTTTTGTAGGATTACTTTGAGGATGGCGTATGGAGCAAAAGCTAACCTAAATACCTTGTTTTTCCAAAGTTTGTTTCCATTTTGGTGATGTAAATTGTGTACCGTTGTCAGCTAATATTTTTTTAGGTTTTCCTATTTTTATAAAGTACTGAGACTCTAGTTTGGCCAATGCTGCGAGAGTAGTTGCTCTTTTCAAAGGGTATAATTGCACATATTTCGAGAATGCATCAAGTACGACAATCAGATATTGCATAATGTTTGTCTGCAT
Organism: Ophion obscuratus; assembly: GCA_964007375.1. Taxonomy (NCBI): domain Eukaryota; kingdom Metazoa; phylum Arthropoda; class Insecta; order Hymenoptera; family Ichneumonidae; genus Ophion; species Ophion obscuratus. The sequence continues at coordinate 13,363,907 of OZ023318.1, read as the reverse complement.
TTGATCCCCGAGGACCTTGATCGCTCGCACGACTTACGTCGTGCGAGCGATCAAGGTCCTCGTAGATACGGCGATCCATGCATACAACCTACACCTTGTGAACGGCTGGTCAAGTTATCTCGTCGGTGCAGTATGGGACTCGGTTACGTACCTCCTCATGCACCTCGCTAAACAACCCAAGAAGAAAACGTCAACGGATGCAGTGAGTGGTCAAGGACTTCATCAACGCGTATCGGCCTCTCCAGTTGAACCAGAGGGCCAATACCAACGCTGCAACACATGATCTGTACCCTGTCATCTCCGATCATCCAGAAAACAACCAATCTTCTAAACTTCGTTCCTTCTCTCAAATTCGCACGAGGAGATTTAAGATAATTCTGATCATGCTAATAATTTTTTTTTGTCATCGTTCTTTTAACCTTGTCAATTAAGAGATAGGGTAAAATAAGTAAATGAGCGTCTATGTATGAGGAAAATAAAAAAGCAGAAAACTCATACCCATACTTTTTAGCACAAAATAAAAATTTATATTCATAATTATTACAAAAAAAAAACGGAGAAGAACGAAAAACTTCCTTGCACAAAGATCTAGAGATAAATACAATAACCAAAAATATTCTCATACAAAGATCTATATATACAATAATAAGACACACATTCTTTCCTTCTTCTGTAGTCTACATAAGACTAATCCAAAGATTGTATCTACCGACATCGCAACCGTTTAAGAATAGGCTGATGACGATATTGAGATAACCTTCAGAACATTCATAATAATTGAGCGGGACGCTCAATCTTAAACCGGGGAGGTGTTACATCCTAGCGAATGTGCCTTCTCTCGGTTATTCCCAATATCCTCATTTGCCCTTTTAAGCTTATTATTAAATGTATAAACCTAAGAATAAGGCGAATAACAGCGTAAAAAGAAAAGTGCGTACGTTTCGCACGCATATTCAAATAACAGCGATATATACGCGATAGCCGCACCGCCACAGTCATCGACTTTTCCTATCCCATTGGCTGTCAACAAGAACACGTTCTCAGGCGCATATTCCAAGAAGAGCTGTCGAACGAAAAATCAACCATCAGCTCGATCAAAAGACTCCAAAAATCCTACGCCGTCCCATCCGCATGGTGACCAAGAGAAGCCTCGACCGTAGATTATTTAAACACAAAATAGACTAGACGGCTCCGCCGAACTTATAACTCCGACAAGACATCCGGTCTCCCAGCGTAGTCCGATATACAAACTTCTCGATATGAAAAGTCACCAGAGCCATACATTGACATAATACAAACCATGCGAATGCTTAGGTCTCAGATATCGAACTCTATATCCAATGCGCTTTTTCGCCGAAACACGGGACAAAGGTCTCCTACCTTCCACGTGTACAAATTCTATGTAAGGAATGATCGAGATCAATTCTGCGAATCATGAATATCGCGACCAATCACGCTAAACGTTAAAGTTCCTTCTCCCACAATTTATCCCCTCCGAATTTTCATATCAAGAAAGACTTCCTTCCTGAAATCAGTCTTCCAACAGTTTCCACCGCGTTCAGATCAAGTCTTCCAATAGTTTCCATCGCGTTCAGATCTCAGTCTCGCAAAATCTTCCATCAAATTAACTTCACTTCTTAATTTTGTTCTGACAGAATTCGAAGTGTAGAACCGGTATCATAGAGTTTCTAATATTATACATCTTCGGGTTTTGACCGAAGTGTCGTATAAAAGTTTAGTCGACTCTCGCGGCCTCGAGTCCGTAAAATAGTTCAAGTGCTGTTTACTACGCGTATATACATAAACACTCTCAGCGCCCCAAAAGTCTGGTGCTGGTGACCGCTTTCCGAACGCCAAGCGTGGTGTCCGTTAACGAGGCCTTTATCTGCGAGCGACAACCGATACTCTTGCGAGCGAGCGTACCTTCACACTGCTACACTCACAAACACAGCAACCAATGTAAGCGACAAATTTCATTTTATGTTAATCCGATTGTTCCCCCGGCTTCACAGTGATTTTCATTGTCAATTTTTCTGTTGAAGCAACTTTATTCATCCGATCACTTATTTGTAATAAACCTTTAGTTAAGTTTGTACAAATTCGTCGGATTATTTCTAAATACCAATCACTGCATGAGTTCCTAATTTCTAACTCATTCCAAACACTACCCCTTTTTACCCTCATCCCGTGCTATTGCGCTTGTCGTAGGCAAAAAAGGAGGGAATCAAAAAATATATGCCCACGTCCCTTCAGGACGTGACAATAGGAGGATCACGAGGGATCGGACGAGGACTAGAGATCGTCATGCAATCCGCGTATTCAATCGAATCTTCGACAGTGGTGAATTCTTGTAATTTTATGACTGGTATGCCCAATCTTACGATCTCATTAGTGGTGTTATAAAATTTTAAATGGGCCTTCCCATTAGTATTCGTTACCAGGCAATCGCCAGCATAAACACCATTGTGGATGGTTAAAGGTGGGATATATCCTTCCTTTGACGTGCGGTTTTCGATTTTCACATGGAACGCCGTCTCCGAGCGCGTGGGGATTTCAATTACCTCGTCGGGTTCGTTCGTTTTTTCGAAAGGCAATACCTCATTTCCACATTCGAAACACTCTGTCTTGAAATTTATTTTGAATTTTGTTTGATAAAAGTAACGGGTCCCTAATAAAACGGGGTGAGGGATTCCTACCTCATCAGGTATAATATGGAATAAGGCTTCGAATCCGAATACTCGCAGCGTTACGCTTCCTAATCCAAAGACTGGAGGCTCGGATATTCCTTTCAATCTAATGCTATCTTTTTCGTCGATACCAGCCAAATTTTTTACATATTTTTTTTTATTAAATTTTGAATAGCGCCACTGTCTAATAGTACCGATATTTTACCCACTTCCGGTAGTGCTCCGATACACACCGAGGGTAGTTTATCAAATCTTTCTGAATTTATTGTGTAGGTTGCATATCTTCGTTCGGCGCAGTCATCGTGACTGTTGTCACCGGACGCGTTGGAAGCCCGGACCCTCTCGGCGCGTCCGTCCGAGGGGGATTTGGGCCGTTTCTCGGCTGATTTCGTGAATTATAATATTCGCGAGTACGACAATTTGCAATTACGTGTCCTACCCTTTTACAATACCGGCAGACGTTTGGGTTGGAGTTAGACGCTTCGGTTTTTAGCTGGAAGCACTTATTGGCAGTATGTCCAATTTGTTTGCAAATTTGACACTGAAGACTGTCCGACTGGCGTTGCCAATTGGCTGCAAAAGTTGTGCATTTATTTTGAAAATTGCATTTTTCAGCAGTGTGCCCTGGTTTTTGGCACAATTGACAATTTATGGAACGGGAATTTTGATTATTGTAGCATCTATCTGCAGTGTGACCAGGTTTTTTACAGATTTGACATGACACAGAGCTTTGCTCGTTTGGCAGTCTTCGACAATCGTTGGCACTATGGCCTTGATTTTGACAAATCTGACATGTAAGAGATTTGAATCGACAAGCTTCAGTTGAATGATTATTCTTTTTACAAATATTGCAGAACTTAGCTGCTTGTGATGTAGCTGTTTCTTCTTTTTTTAGCAGAGGCTAGTAATTCTTCCCGTGCATTAACCTCGCGTTCAATTCTTATCGCGTGTTCGATTGCGTCTTCGATAGTGTTACACGGGGGAAGGCGTTGTTCGATTTCTACCTTTAACCCTCGCTTAAAACACGTTAGGCAGTAATCGCCAACTGTGACTCTAAAAACGGGATCTTCTGTCCCATTCTTAGCTAATTTTCGTGTCTCAACTATCTTTCTTCCCTTTTTTCTAATTCTGGAAGTGAAATTTACGACACTTTCGTTGCTTGCCTGTAAAAATGTACCGAGTTTTCCTAATAATTGCATTTCTGATTTATTTGGTGTATCTATTTTTTTTAGGAAGGTTGTGAGTTAGTTCATCTTTTCGAATGTTGCCCCATATATTGTTTCTCTTGCGGGTTCTTTTAATTTGTTTCTAGCTAATTTGACTAAATGTTTTTCGGCTTCAGGTGGAAGCATGTCTTTTGCATCTTCACACCCGCGAATGAAGTCCGCCAAAGAGGTATCCTTTCCATCGAATTCGGGGATACAGCCTACAGCTGTTTGAAGGGAAATGGATTGGTTCGTTGCTAGAGCCATGTTTCCTGAGTTGTCTGGGTTCTTTTTAGGGGGTAAAGCTAATGATTTGACGGATCTTTTAGGAGGTTCAAGACCAGGAAATAAGTTAGCATTCGATCCTCTCAAGGCGTAGCCAGTATTTTCGGTTTGAGCAGATTCGGAATCTGATAGATCTTCACTGATGTTCAAATTTAATGACTCGCAGGTAGATTCTTTGTCCATTGAGTAAAATCGAAAAGGCACATTCCCTTTTTATTATCCCGGACGAGTCCCCAAAAATTAATATGTCACGTCCGGAGGGGATGTGGGCATATAAAGTGTGGTTCCCTCTTTCTTGCCTACGCCTAGCGCAATAGCACGGGATGAGCGTAAAAAGAGGATGTGCTGGAGGAAGGAAGGATTTTTAAGGAATTTATGGAAATAATCCGATTATTTGGAAATGACTCGTTTCTGATTAACAGTTGATTTATTGAAATCGGCCAATTTGGCTAATTCTATTAACGCTCGAGTATAAAGAGTGTAAAAATGTGGTTCGCTTACATTGATGATTTCGTTCGGTGTCGATCCTGTCGTTCAGGTAGCGGGTGTCGGTCGTAAAATGTAGGGCCTTCGCTAATGGGCCAGATGCGGTTGCAGATGGTATCGGTGGCACGCGCACAATTTTCGAGTACACTGATTCTTTTCTAGGTTCGACGGTATGAACGCGACTAATTCGATTAAGGACTTTGAACGTAGATAGAAAATAAGGAGACCGTCGTGGACTGATAGACTTAAGACTACTGCAGACTGAAGATTACTACTGACTACTGTCGCGACTACAACTCCAAAAAAAAAACTGCTGGGTTGCTCCCTTTATATGTGATTTCTTGGTCTCCCGAATTCCTAGAGTGGGAGAGATAGAGTATTGACCTCAGTTAATTAGGAAATAGAAGTATCATACGTAACGAGCGCATGAACCTGTATCTGGTGCAAGGTTTTTGTGGAGGAGGGCGCATCTGCATTCTCCGCATAAGAATTCTTTTCCTGTGCTGCTTATTTTTACGTTCGGGCCGCTGGGAGTTTTCCGGGGCCTTACTGAGATTCATTTGTATGTTGGCTTTATGCAATTAGAGAGAACGTGGGGACGCGTTCATGGGTTCTTATGCAGAGGTCATACGAGTCTATTTTTGTGACCGGATTTCTATCGGGGAAAGCCTAGCGGTTAGGCGCTACGTGATCCTTCCATATGCATATCCCTTTTTGATACTTCTTAATTTTACAACCGGATTGATGGAAAGCTTTCCGGGCCTGACTGACGTTGTCCTAAAGGCGCGGTACGTGTTTTTGTTTTATGGCTTTTCTGAGAAGTTGCGCCCAGTGTCCGACACGGCCGTCGAATGGACAAAAAGGGGAGGCCATATGGAGAGAGTGCGCGACGCGCAGGTTCTATTAATGAGCGGCATCTTAACTATAGAGTGCCTTTGGAAATATGTCGAGGAATGAGAATATTCTTATCGTGCTTATTTTGGTGCACGCGGTTTCGTAAGGGACCGTGGGAGTCCTTGGTCTCGTCGGAGTTCAATGTGCCTCCCGATGTGACAAATCACCTTCTTGGAACGAATCCGAACAGTCTCAAGGTTATTTCGATAATGAAACACAAGAGAGAATATGAATGGACAGGTTTTCAGATTGGATTCGTCTCAAGCCGATAAAAAACATACAGTTGGAACAGGCGTATTTATCAACGTCGAATCTCATGTGAATTTTCGTTCCAATCGACGACTTTTAAATCGGGAAACGAATCCGAGTCTGCATGCAAGTGTTTCTATTGTCGAATAATCCCTACAGACTGAGAACGCCGAGCCGAGCATCGGATTCATTTACGTTCACAGTCCACAGCAGCAGTAGTAGTCCTCAATGGCCATTTTCGTACCGAGGGTAATACGTTTTTAAAAATCACCCACTGGGAACGAGTCCGAACAGTCTCAAGGTTATTTTGATGATGAAACAGAAAACAGAATTTTAATGGACCGTTTTACATATTGGATTCGCCTCGATTCGATAAAAAACAAACGGTTGAAACAGGCGTAGTTATCAACGTCGAATCTCATGTGAATTTTCGTTCGAGTCGGCGACTTTTCAATCGGGAAACGAATCTGAGTTTGCATGCAAATGTTTCTGTTGTCGAATAATCCCTACAAACTGAGAACGCCGTGCCGAGCATCGGATTCGTTCACGTTCATAGGGCACAGCAGCAGTAGGAGTCCTCAATGGCTATTTTCGTGCCGAGGGTGATACATTTTTAAAAATCATCCACTGGGAACGAATTCGAATAGTCTCAAGATTATTTCAATAATGAAACACAAAACAGAATTTGAGTGGATCGTTTTTCATATTGGATTCGTCTCGGTCCGATAAAAAAAAAACGGTTGAAACTCATCCGATGCTCGGCGCGGCGTTCTCAGTTTGTAGGGATTATTCGACAACAGAAACACTTGCATGCAGACTCGGATTCGTTTCCCGATTTAAAAGTCGTCGATTCGAACGAAAATTCACATGAGATTCGACGTTGATAAATACGCCTGTTTCAACCGTTTTTTTTATCGGATCGAGACGAATCCAATATGAAAAACGGTCCACTCAAATTCTGTTTTGTTTTTCGTTATCGAAATAACCATGAAACTGTTCGGATTCGTTCCCAGTGGGTGATATTTAAAAATGTATCACCCTCGGCACGAAAATATCCATTGAGGACTCCTACTGCTGCTGTGGACTATGAACGTGAACGAATCCGATGCTCGGCACGGCGTTCTCATTTTGTAGGGACTATTCGACAACGTAAACAATTGCATGCAGACTCGGATTCGTTTCCCGATTTAAAAGTCGTCGATTCGAACGGAAATTCACATGAGATTCAACGTTGATAAATACGCCTGAGTAGATACATACATTTTTCGAGAGACGACGACGGTGACGTCACAGGTGTGGTGCAGTTGGTATCGTGCGGCGGCTCGTGGTGGGTGTGTCTGGCGGTCGCGGTTGCGTCACTGTGACATGTATGGGGAATTCGCGGTGGGGGGTGTCAGCGGTGTCGGAGGGGTGGGGCGATTGGGCCCTTTTTCGGGAGCTCGTGGTTAAGTGGGGGCTGGTTTCGAGCTGCTTTTCCGAATAGACTGACTGGTGCTGTCTTCTGCATATATCGAGGACCTGTTTACCGCTACAGCAAGCGCGCGGGGGCTCCGCCGCGCGGATTGTATGGGGGAGGGAGGTCTTACACCGTGGGGATAGAAAGTCTTCGGGTAAAGAAAAAACACGATGATTTACGTGAATACATGTATCGCAGTTTTTATTCAACATTTTGTCCGTTCATACATATTGCGTGTGTGTGTGTGTGTGTGTGTGGGGGGGGGTGTGCGTATGGGTCGTATTAATCGAGCTTTCGTACCCTGTGGCAATATGGGCATGCTCGAAGAGGATCGCGTCGTAGGGTTGGTCCACAGGGTACAGCACACCGTTGTGGAAATAGTATTCTACGCCTCCTATGTATATAACGTCTATGCGTGCGTTTTTCACGATGGACAGCCATGACTTCCTAATCATGTTGGGGAGGTTGATCCATTCCGGTGGCACCCAAATACCATCGTGCGCCTCCCAGTACGTGTCTTCTTGACCAGGGCTGAGGTGATCGGGGGCACGATTGTATGGGCGAACATCGAGCTCGTAGTAACTGCGTAAATCGGATTCGTCACCCAAGACCTCCTCGCTACCCTCGAAGAGGATCGCGTCGAAGGGTTGATCCACGGGGTAGATCACCCCAGCTCATCGATGGTAGTTGACCCCACCTAGGTAGAGTACCTCACTGGGTACAGTCTTCACAATCTGTAGCCATGCTTTCCGTATCCTGTTGGGGAGGTTGATCCACTCCGGTGGTACCCAGACGTCATCATGCGCCCCCCCAGTATGCGTAGGCTAGGGCCTCGCTCGGTAGCAATTGATCCGAGGTGTGGTCGTAGGGCAGGACCTCGAGTTGATAATTTATCATTGTACTCGACAAAGGAGCTTTCCAAACAGTGGGAAACTTGTAGTTGAACCGCTTAATATCGGGAATGGGGGTCGTGGTTCATTCCTTGATCAGCTATGCAGATGATACGATAGACCCCGTCTACGGCTAGAAATGGACGATAATCTCGGTGATCCGTAATGCGTTAGTAGGTATCGACCTGGATCAACCGATGTTGCTGACCGGCCTCGGATCTGCAGATCGACGTTTGACTCCGACGGTGAAGTAACCTCAAGCTAGCGAGGAAGAACACGACGTTTGGTGTTCCCAAACAGTGTTACCCTCGTATTTAAAGGTGGTTTCGGCGGTCTGTCGGATGGTGGTGGAAAGAGTATCGCACTGGTGGTGGTGGTGGTGGTGGTGGTGGTGACGGTGGTGGTGGTAGTTGTAGAAAGCGGCCGTCCCTATCCGAACACCCTGGGTTGGTGGTTGAGAGTAGGTCCCCACGGTAATTAAAATTTTCACAAATAGCAGCACTCGACAGGTATGCACGACTGGATACAGGTTGGGTTTCCTCCACCCAAGAGGCCATCGGCAGAGAGAGGGTGTTTTCCACGCCGCGCTCGTGCTATCTTTTCTCGGAAGAACAAACTCACTGTTCGATCGTTTTTAATTTTATCCGATGAAAAAAGTCTATGGAAACGATCAAGAGTACAGCCGCGAGCCATGTAATACAGAAACATAATGCAATATTCCCCACAAACTTTCGAGGTTTGCGATTGTAGAGGTTTTCCGCTCCATCGGAGAGTTCTGGCGTTTCTTCGCAAACGATTGTAATGTTGTGGTATAATTGGTGGGAGCCCGTAGCTGTCGAAAAAGATAGCGTGGCCATCCTCGTTGACGTAAATCGCAACCCAATGAGTACCAGGCCGTGTATGAATATCGGTATTGGCGACTATTGCAGCAGGTCTACACCAGACTTTCGGAATGCGGTCTGCAGGGTAGACCCCTTTCGTGGGTGCTTTTATCATCCGTAGACCATCGAGCACCTCTAGACTGTTCATTGTTGTAATTCTTGCTCGACGAGTAGCGATTTGGTGGGTGATGTAGCGGTCCTGGTGGGGGTGTCGGTAGACGGGGAATAACCCGCGACGAATCTTTATACTTTAGGTGAACCACCTCTCCTGTGACGTAAGACGCAGATGTGTTACTCTCTCTGCTAAGCGATGTCGATGACCCGTTTGTGTTCGTCTCCAAAGTCTCCGGTGTCTCGTGCAGCGGTGAACAAACACGTGGAGTTTTACACCGTAAATCGCCGCTCATGAAATTGAGGTTCGATGGTCGGGGTATAGCGGTGTGGTGAATAGCACTGTTCAACACTCCCCCCCCCCCCCCCCAACTACTTTTCTCTGACTGCGGGGATACAGTGATTGGTTCAATATAAATTGGACTATCTGATCCGTCTTTTCGTCCACGTAGCCAAGTCCTTATCTTCATCGCGTTGTTTAAGGCACATTTTGGTTCGTTGTGACGTGCAAGGGAATGATGCATGCTAAAGACATCGCTAGTAGGCATATTCTTCACAGTAGGCCCAGCGTAATCCTCCAGGTTAACGATATCTCGAACGAGGGCTCTCCGTAACAATTCTGCTTTCTGCAGACCCCGTACATATATCCGCATCGCGTGGCGTACAAAGGCACGTAGCGTCGTCCACACGCGTTCCAATTCTGCTTCACCGTCGAACCATTCAAGACCGTGGCAAAAGCATGTGATGCGGTTATTACTAGCCGCGAACTTTGGAGGCAGGTCCGAAAAGTCGTGCGGAGGGGTGATGATCCAATGCGATGATCCGGACTCTTGGATGCAGACAATTGCCAACTCTTTCGGCTGAAAGCCGCCGTTTTTATCGTAGAGCGCTTGAATGTCTATGACAAAGTCCATGACGATGGAGACGCGATACTGGTGTATCAGTCGTAGATGTGGAGCGATTTTATATCGTGCACAGGCACGCCCCTTCCAAATTTATTTGCTCTGGGTACACGTTTTTATTGGTGAACTATGAGCGGTCGTTCACCTGTACATAAGCTTAGGCGCTGAAGTCTGTTATAACTTGGTGTGAGGAATCTATTTCAATTATATTGTCATATTCCGCGTAGACAATACAATTTATTGTGGAGAGGAGCGGCTCGTCAAAACGCACTTCTACGCGTACGCTTCCATGTCGCACAAGGTTCCAATGTGTAAAACAATTAGCATCGAGATCTGGCGTTGGGTCGAATGCGAAAAGGCAGTAACCCTTACCGTAGTCCCTACGCGATATACCTAACCCCTCGTTTCGAAAATGCAGACCCGTGCCCGAGAAAAGCGTATGATAGCTTTCTACCGAGAGCTCGCCGTGTTGCGTAAAATGTGGTTGTAAAGGGCGACTCGGGACTTGTTGACCATCAACATATAATGAGAGAAAATGTATGGTCTGGTGGTGAAAATTATACGGATTGGATGCTAGATCACCGTTGAACGCTTTATTTGAGACAAAACCAATTATAATTCGTTTCGGTAGTTGTCCTAGTATGACATTGTCCAGGGTATCACCGAATATACCGCTATGCATCGTAAAAGCCTTTACTTCGACACGCGTTATAGGGTATTTCGCTGTTGTTTTAGCGAGTGTTTTTGCGTGAGCTATAAGAACACCTGGTGCTATTTTAGCGCGTCGCAAAAGAAGAGTTGCTTCGGCGATGTGCACGCGATATGTAACGAGCGGTTGCAAGATGGGTGCCATGATGCAAAAAGCGTCCTTTGATCGAACCAGGCGTAGACGCATCTCGACTCCATTGAGTAGAAACTTATCCTGATTGAATACGTCGCAATGAAGGTGACCCAGTAGATCAACGTTCTTTCTATCGAATGTCAGTTTTCGACGTAGGTCCAAACCCTGGTTCCTATCGGGTTTTTCACTCCGGGGAGTGCGTTCAAAGCACCAGGTGTGTCGGCGTACCACAATCCTGATGTGAGGTGCGAATCTTTCGCTGCAGGACCGTAATTTAATAGAGTTTCTATGTAAGCTCTGTAAGGATATGCGTTATTCGGCGGTGCAACGAGTTTTTGGTTAAAGTACACATCCACTTGATTGAATGTGGTATGGAGGAAATTATTAGCAGCCCCCCTGGCTCGCCCCCCTGGCCCGCTATCGGAAGCCAAAATTTTAACGTTGAGGGCGAGCATCGTATGCGCGAGATCCAGATACTCCTCCTCATGACCTGGTACAACAAACTCGAGCCGTCCATCGTCTGAGAGCGAGGACACGGGTTTATAATGCACCCATTGCGAGGCTTCTATAGACGTCTGTGTCGGTGGTATACTGAGCAGATCAAGCTCGCTCTTCATGCACTCGTGAGAGTGGGAGTGTAGAAACGACATTTTCAAATTCAGTCGAAAATATCTGGTAGGCTGATGCGTTTTTTACTTTTCCTCGTAGCTGTTTTTCTCCCCGTTTTTTTACACTTCGTACGTTTATAGGATTTCTTTCTCGATCGTTGTCTTTTGCACGGTTTACCACCGCGTCTCTTCTTCGTTACGCGACCCTTAACAGTGCTTCTTTTTTGTACCGCGACACGTCCACTTGCAGGGCCCATTAGCGAATGTATACTCCCTTTTCCGCGCACAATTTTATATCCCGAACCACTCATGAGTAGATCGATCTTCTCACCAGCTTTGCGTTTCAAGTTTCCACCCGACTCTGCGAGTCGCTCGCGTACAGATGCCCCGAACGGTCTTTTGTATCTGCTTACATCTTCGATAACGTTTATCCCTGCACGTAGTGCTTCTTTTCCTATGGCGCGTGGTCCCATTTTTAGAAGTGGTAGAGCTCTCCGGAAGAGACCCCCCAAAAAACTTCCGATTCCGTGTCCCCGTTGATACGGTGCTCCTACATAGACGCCGTGCAGACCGCGGGCTCCACCGCCCCCAGCCTGACACTCGTAATATGCATAATAATGGGACATCGTTGTCTTGAAAGTTACCCAATGCGCTTAAAATGTAACGTGACGGTCAGTGTTCCATACTCGAATGCTACCGCTTTACCGAGATGGTCTCTTATATCGATGGTGATCACTCGATAATGATTTTTCATAATCGGTAAATAGTTCGCGGGCGAAAAGTATTTCACACAGGTTGAGCCGTATGTATAACGGGCTGTATCTAAATTAACGATTCGCAACAGTGATGCCTGCACATCTCCCACGGTATATGGTACGCAGATATCCGTGTATACGAAGAGTTGATCCGGCAGGGCTCTGCTGAGGCAGGCTGGTCTCGCCCCGCTGGTCGTTTGGCCTGCTGGTATATGATGCGCCATGGAAAACGTCAGAGGCTCATCAACTCCTGCTTGTGCGTCGAGGCCTAATACACGGGCAATCTTATCCGGTAAAATAACGGTTCCGGCTTGCGTTTTTCCTTTACACTCTTCAATTGTCGGCATCTCAACGGAAACGTGTCCAATCGCTGATCGAGATTCGACGAATCTTACGCCTCGTTTTTTGAACCGGGGTATGTTATTCAGCTCCCACATGAGTTGACCGTGTGTTTGGTATACACCGTACGGTATGTTAACAGTGACCTTTCGCGCGTTCACATCATTGATTTTATCCCCGCATGGCTTCCAGACTATATTACAATCTCCCCGTTGTAAGTGCGTGATGGTGTAAGGAATGTGAATTTCGGTAAGACCCACAACCCATGTGCCATGTAAAGAAATTTCACGTAGCAGTTGCGTTGTAAAGTTCGTCGTCGTGTTATCGGGGAAATACTTCATACTACTATTACTCGGTAGTACGATGAAAAAGTTTTCAGCCTCCATACCGCGGGAAGTGTGTTAGAAACGGCGTTTTATAGACCGATGTTTCGTACGCTGGATGCGGGTATCCAGGAGTTAAATTTCGCTGGTTAGCCTAACCAGCTAACGTAGACTTCGATAACACACTCGATTTTGAACTCCTTGTCTTTCTCTAGACGTTCAGCGTTGACTTCTGTTAACTCTTGGGGGTAGAAAAATCCATCCATCGCTTCCCCGTGAAGATCGTGCAATTCATAGATCGTGATAGCCTGACGCCTGAGAACCCGCGAGACTTTAAATATTTCGGTGCTCCAATTTTTCTCGTAACCCTTTTCGAATGTGCCCTTAGTCCTACTGAAGCGTACATAATCACCGCATTTGTATTTATGGTGGCTGCGACGCTTCTTATCATCGCGGACCGTGTTGTTTTTCTCTGTGTTTTCGTAGGCTATCTGCGCATTGTATACTGTTACAGCAGCGGGTTCCATCTTTATCGTTGAGTGTCTTGCATGGTTATACGCGTAGACGAATTGCTGGAGTACATCGATATAATGGTGTGTATTGCGGTGAGTAAAGAAACGCCACATCCGCTGTTTTAAGGTGCGGTTGAATCGTTCAACTATCGATGCCTTGATGTCCGGATTTCTCGCAACTCTAAAGCGGATGTCTTTTTCAGCGAGAAAATTCTGGAAAACGTTTCCGAGGGATTCTTTACCACGGTCTGTTTGTAGATATATGGGGGATCGACCATCGGTACGGTTAAGGATTCGTTTGAAACCCATCGTGACCCGGTGCATAGTCTTGTCGTTAAGTGGTTCAACCCATACATATTTGCACAAGACATCTATAATAATGAGTAAATACGTTACACCATCATTAGCTGTCTGAATTGAGCGTAAATCAACGAGGTCTGCTTCCCACACGTCGTCTATATTGTCGACATTATAATGAAGCCTATGAAAACGTCGTTGAACGGGTCTATGAATGGTGTATGCATCCTGTTGCGTCAGCCAGTCGTGCACATGTTTATTTTTACCGTTTATAAGGCGATATGCACCTGAATAACCCGCAGGGTTGCCTGGGTCGTAGTAAACGTCTTCGAGTGTTAGCTTCCGAGGCATTCTCTCTCTCTCTCTCTCTCTCGCTCTGTCTCAACCCGACTCAAAACGGTCAAAGCTTTAACCAACACGCCGGCCGCATCTTTTGTCGCTTCGAGTGTAGGTATGTGCTCTCGAATGTGTCTCCACTATTTACTGCTTTGCGTTTCACACCTCTACTCCTTTTAACAGGGTCATCTGTGTGATTTATTATACCCTGGCCCGCACTCGCTTGGGTTATACGTATGTCCGAAGTGGTATTATTGCTGTCTCTATCGTAGGATTTCCACAGTTCGTCATTCCCGGTAAATTCACGAGGTATCCCTGCTGCCCGAAGAGCGCTAATAAATTCGATACGTCCTTTCGCGCGGAACTTTTTTCTCAAACGTACAGCGTCGTTAACAAGATCGATAATGTTACCACCGTTTATGAGTGCACCGTATATATTCACTCGTTCGCGGTCGTCCCAAGTTATATTCGACGGTTCTCCTGTGGGTTTTTGTATATATTCGAGTAACGATTGTGCTCGTCGCTTATACTTCCCTGGTATACTGTTAACGATATCCTCGACTGACATTATACCCGTTGTTTCATCATCAACGCCTGTGGAGCTGAGTTTAGCGTTTGTTTTTGTTTGTGATAACGTCTGAAAGAGATACCTCTGTAACAACGGTAAAAATTGCTTCCACTTTTCTTGATCATCTTTAAATTTATCCGAGCGGAGTATATTCGAAAGTTCCAGATCGAGGCGCGATATCGCATCACCAGGGATTTTTATGCTCTCTGGTTGGGTTTCAGGCGTGTTCTCGGATGCTCTATCACTCGTAGAGGATGTGTGCGGTGTCGATGGTAGCGTACACCCTCCACCACATTGTTGATACTCCGCCTGGTCAACCAAAATCATTTTTTTGCATGCTGCATGGCTATTGAGTATTTGGACGGCCAGAGAATAATTTCCCGAGTAACGTATCGATGATCGGAGCCAGCAAGAGACCGAGAAAACCACCGCAGCCTTTTTGCAGAATGATACGCTTCTTTGCTTTCCACCCCCACCCCCGGCCGCGTTGCACACACTTCGTCGATGACGCTAGGGTGCGTAGAGTATTTTTGTATTTTTTGAGATGTTTCTTTGTACTTGGTTTTATATTTACGACACCGTGTAAGATATTCAATGCGCATTCGCAGATACACTTGATGACTCCTTTATCGGCTTTTTTAAGCAGCGCCTTGCGTTCGGTGGGGGTACCGTGGTATAACGCGTGCAAAAGCGCAAGATGTCGTTTTGTAGACGGGGTGCGTGTCTTTTTCGTTTTACCCTGTTTCACAGAATGCTTCACCGTATCAGCCATGCTCGATACTACCCACAGTGTGGTACAAGATCCACTGACACGATCGCACAAGTACCATGGGTAGTTATACCTATGAGCATAATGTGTCGTGCGTTTGTTTTGAATAGCGTATAAGATACACTGACGCAATACCCTATTTTCGACGGTTATTTTTCGGGGTATACACTTCAGAGCGCTCATCATCGGGGAATATTCCTGTGCGGAACCGGTAATCATCCGGCGTTGATTGCTTTAGATCTAAAAGTAAATATCCGTGGGGTCGTGCTGACGCATCGTGATAAGCTTCAATAAAAATTTTTGGATTTTCAGGAAAAACTTGTCTAGCGAGATGCTGGATTTGTGCGCGATCCCGAGGGTTTTTAAAAACGACGATATAATTAGCATTTAAAGAAATGTCTCGCTGACCCGACCCCAGGTGGAAGATGTTCTGCGTCAAAAACATCACGCTGATGTTTTTATGATGGCTACCTTTCGTGAAAAGGTCGACTATTATGCCGTTGGATGATTCACGCATGAGGTCGTCGATTATTATTAATTTTTTACGTTCATTATCGTGCGAGTAAGCGTCCGAGTCCGGTAGACCCTCGTGAAATTCGATTTTTGCTAGCGCAGTGCCCTCTCGACAGCCATCGTAAGCGGCACGCGTATCTGCATCAAGAGTATCGCCGTAATAGAAAAGGATCCGATCGAACGTTACGTTACTCATTACCCTAAGATGCCGTAGAAAACGTCTGATAAACACAGTTTTGCCGCATCCCGTGGGCCCGCATATTAACGACATCCACGGGTGCTTCCACCGGACATCCATTCACGCGAAACAGAAAAATATACCCAGCGTATAAAAAGTGCTTTTCCCCTCTGGTTACGAAGTAAGGATGATGGGTGGAACACTGGACCATCAGCTTTTATACTTCTCCAGCACGAGCATACCGTGATTACCGACTGGGCGTATCCGCTACCACACCGGATGAAAAATAAGTTTCGTAATCTTTTTTTTCATAAGACTGTTTTTTATTAATTACACAATGCTGTTACATTTCTTAAAAACTATATTATATACGTTGATTTTCATTCACTCCTTAAACCCGAAGGGGTACGATAACCTACAGCTCACATATCGACGCTTGTGGCACACAACGCTGCATGTTTTACGCTCTGTAATCGTGACCACATCGTGCAACGGGTTCGTCGAATCGCTTTAAAATTTAAATTTATCGCTGCGTCGTTCAAATATGGTAGCGAAGTCCCTATCAGCCGCTTGATAGAATCAAAATTGACATACTGAGCGTTTTCGTAATTTAGCGTTAAGCCCTTTACCTTACAACACTGGGTCACGATTTCGTCAGGATTTTCTTCGGTGACAACGGAATACCCCTAAAATGTTTGTCCACCCGATACAAACGATTTATTGTATGCTGTTTCCCCATAACATTCGAGCTCGTTTGTCATGTTACCGAGAAAATCGCCGAGGGGCGGTAGCCACTCGCCTGTACGCGTTCTAAAAATGGCTGAATCTGTGTCATAATAGAGAACACGACGGTCAAGTTTTTTCAGGTATTTATACAATTCTAAACGCGCTTGAGCCGTTGTGTACGCTGCTATAACAACATTAGATTGCTTGGTCTGGGGGACAGCGTCATCCACATATGACCATGTAATCATATCGTATCACATCATATAATCGTTCACGGGTAATACAGCGGTAACTTCCTTTTCGGCGTCTGTTACAAGTTTGAGTAATGCTTCCCGCGTTTTGATTATTTCTGTTTGCGGTAAATTATCGCGCTGCCCGATTTTTCCCCAAAGCGTGTTTAGCGCTAGTTTTGCTGTACCGCGAAGACCAGGGTTCTTTACTATCTTCGAGGGTTCTAGTTTTATCTCCTCGACTCGCTCGTACTCTGTTATATATTTATTGCGCGCGACTTTATCTACACAATACACCGGCCAACCGCTTGCTTCCTGCTTAATTTTCAAAAATTTGTTCACGTAACCTGCAAAGAGACCCCCCTCCCTAGAGGTCTCGTCGTATTTGGTTATTTTATACGACCAAATTACATGGATTTTCATCATAATATAACCCATATCCAGGGCCTTTCTAACCTCCTCAATCACCCAGGTACCCGTGAACGCTCGATCCTCGAGCTCTTCGTGGTTACATCGTTGTTGGGCCATTTCTTCTGCGCACCTTCGACAAAGTGCGAAAAGAAGTTTTCCACGCAATCGCACCGGCAAAACGGGGTGGAAAAGATTTTGCGGGGGCAGTATGGTGCATTTTATCATGTCATGGATACCTGCTCCGAGTAGATCACCGGGTGGTGAATTTTCGAACAACTTGTCACACTCGCTGCCTGTATATATCTCGGGGTGTCCTACGGGAAAGCATCCTGTTTTACATATATACGGGTACAACGAGCAGATGTCTATGTATGAGATCTTCTCATTCGGGGCAGCGTCATACGCAGTGACTGTGTTTCCCGTACGTCCACCGTAAAATCCGTCGCGCGGGTTTAAAACCTGGAGCGAGAGTCGCGGATGCGTCTTTAGAAATTCACGCAAAGCGGGGATATTCTTTTTCCTTATCGTGAAATCGCATTCCCAGATTTCGCGAATAATATAGGCACCGTACGAGCAAATTTTTTTGGACACAGCTAGCGTCCTCTCGTAGCGGGCCTCCAGACTGCACATACCGTAACTAGCCTCTCTCGTGCGATTAGTTTTAAAGCATTTCGGACACCCGTGCCAGTAATAACCATGAAATTGGAATACGTATTTGCCGTCCTCGTTCTCTAAATAACCATCGACTGTGTGCCCCTCAGGTAACCGGTACTCACGTCCGCTTCCAGCGTGGACTATTACCTGGTGGAACTCGGAGTGTTCAAGCCAGAAAAGCCATTCGAGAGCCACCCGTGAATACTGACCGCCGAGTATGATGTAACCCTGTGACGGTATAAGGCCCACCATGTTGGGTTTTAAGAAATTATGCCGGAAAACTTTGGAGCAGGCCGAGGCTATTGTTATTGCTTCGGTGAAGGGGCATACACCGCCGGCTTCGAGAAAAATACCCCGAAACCGTCGACATGCACGTCTGAGAATATCTACATCTTTGAGATAATATGAAACGATTTCCTTTTTGAAATCGAACTCTCTTCCGCTCTTGATCTCCTCATCGTACCATTCGAGGAAGTCTTTACGCTCTTTGGTTGACATTGAATCCGGTGCGTAATCCTCGATGGGAGGTAAAGGGCCAATATATTCCTGCGTATCTATACGGTTGAACATGTGTGGAAAATACCCTTTGGTTACTTTGTCTTCGAACCCTAATGTTTTCGGTAACGCACTTAGACGCATTTGAAAATAATTTAAACTATCGATAAACACGGTCTTCCCCACGCGTATACACGTAATCGAGGTTCCTGTGAGCAAAACGTTGGGCTTCTTTACCGTTCCAACACCGAGTTCTATAGGATAGCGTAAAATGAACTGCGCATCGAACCCCTTTGCATTGTGGGCTATACAGATAATCTGTTTGAATTCTGTTTTATCACGGACTGCTAAATCAACTAAAGAGGCCACGGGGTCTTTCCGGAAAACTTACGTGTGTACCCCGCACTATCGACAGTGTGGTGTCCGACCATCGACGGTGTCGTGTTCCTTTACACAGAACTCGCATACCTGTTGTGCCACACAAAGGGTAACGATATGCTCTTGACCATCGGATCCACCACTTTGAAAGTCAGCATCCTGGCGGGTTTCAAAATCGTAAAATATAAAAAGCACACCAGGACACCCACCAACTTCTATGGGTTCGCGAGGAGGTAACGGTTGCATAAAACATTGCTCGTTGGAACCATGCAGAGCTATACACGTCCGGCAATAGGTCTTTCCGCATCGATGTGTCCCACTAGTTGAATCTGTAACTTGCGAGCAGCTTGCACAGATACGTACCGCTTCACAGGTCGTCTTCTGAATTGTGTTGCCACGTCTACGAGATTTAATTACAATGTGGTTTTGAAAACACACAGGACCTCGGAATTGTCTCCCGCATTCGTCACAACCCATAGTTATTTCAACCGCTGTACCTCCTTCGGTATAATTAATAGGGCATGCGGGTGTAGAAAAGCACCGAGGACAAACGCTTTTACATTTATGACCCGTTTTCATTCTGTAACCCTTGTTACACGCTGCGCAATGAAAACGAGAAGACGAAGCCCCTAAGAGGTTCACAATTACGGTGTAATGATTTCGCGTCTCGATATAGGCAATATGTAAAACTGCAGTAGGGTCGATGTCAAGACAACTGCGTCCATCGAAAATCGGCGGTGCGCCGCTTCCGTATTCGGCATAATCGAAAACAACAATTGCTATACCTCTCGCTTTGTAGTACTCCTGAAATAACTGGAGCTCGGGTATACCGCACCCTGCATTGGGTACGGTAACCCCGGCGGCTACAATCAACTCGTGAGCCCTCACGTTGCAGCCTAGATTTTTTATGCCGTATATTATCCCATATTCTTTTAGACTCCCTATTTGTACACCGTTCGTAAACGTTATGGGCTTCTGCGACAACTAAACTTCTAGGGAGACAGAGAATCGGCGTTTGAAATTTCGATCATCGACTTCTTCCGCAGCACCAGAGCACTAAGACCTCGATCATCGCCACGACCCAGAGAAACTTTTATATATGCAATGTTAAAGTATAGCGACTCAGCAGTGCCTAATATAGGCTTACTCTGATTTACGCTCTCTATTAGACCCCAGAGATCGGTGAAGATGAACCGTGCTACAGGCCATACATATAGCCCCGCAGCACCCATCTCCATTGATTGAGATGTGAACGAAACGCCAATCAGGTCCGCTGGATCGCGGTTGGCAACGAAATATGCATGCATATCACGTAACGCGCCATTGCACCAAACTACGGGCTTCGCGTTTAACGGTGGGGGTCGCAGTCTTACACGTGTCTGTCTACAACTAGTACGGAAACGTTCATAAAAGCGATCATGTTGAGATTCTACGATAAACCGTTTGCTCGGTGGACCAATTTCGTTATCATCTTGAACCGCCGCTGTTTCATAATCGCTAATGTCATTTTGTTTCGCACCACTTGATTTCCCAGCACCCGCTGGTACTGGACCCCGCTATCTCAATTATTTTTCCCCTCTTGCTACCACAGCCTACCTGACAACACTGGTCTTCACGATTGTTTTGTACACCTAATAAGTTAGAACTTTTTGGGTCATCGCAAAACATACGCTTGGTCGACTCGACGGTGGTTGAGGCCTTCTCTGCGGTCCCATCCAAAGCAGGACGCTGCGATGCTGCCGTTGCCTGGAGGAGTGTTATTCCCATTGGATGATCCAGCGGGGTTCCATCTAAGCGATTCGGTTATGATTATTCAATGACCGGGGCACGTATCGTTTCGGGTGATCCGTTTTCGCTCTCGAATACACGCGCTATAATTTCATCTCCTCCAGAAGCAGTCACCAAGATTTATCTCGTGAACAACCGAGCGACGTGTGCGAGTGCCAGATTTGGAGAGAGAGATAGTTTCAAAATATACTAACCATTGGCCATTTCATTCTGCGTGTAGGGTTGAAAGTCCATAGGAATTGCATTCGCCCCTCCGTGTTCCCACCAATATATGCCGTTTATAATGTTTGGATCGGCCATACTTTCTTCTTCGACTTTTTCCACCCGTACTTCTCCTTCTAAAGCCATAGGACTTCGACTCTCGTCCTCCCCCTCAGATATCTCCTCATCGCTGCTACAGCGGAATTGTAAATATACTGCAGAAATGTGGCTTTATTACAAACACCGTCTTATCACCGAGTTTGGATTGTGCGACGATGTATGTTATTACTCACGATCATTGGAGGCTGCAGAATCTAAAAATGCTGCGATTTCGGGTGTGCACCGCTGTCTGGTTGACCCGCGTCTTAAAACGATATCCCGCGCTAACGATTCGGCATGTCGCGAGTTATTTAGAAAACCATCCGTGAATAGTCTACCGATAGCACGTCTCGGTATATTGTACAAAATTGTCGAAAGCTCGTCCACAAGGTTTTCGTGATTAAAAGTCGCGATGTACGACATACGAGCGTCGTCATAAACCGTAGAAACAAAACGATTAGTATGACGCGCTCTTTCCACTATATCTCGTATGCACGTTAACAGTGCCACACGATCGTTTCTCCGAATTTCAACAATAGGCAAATCAGCCATTTCGAAATTCGCTATCTTTTTACGAAAACTCAAATACTAGGTTATGAAACCGCACGCTTGTCAAACACGTATCTTTCACAGCGGCGTCCGCAAACACTATCACTATCCACGATGCATCTACGTCTAAGATAAATTAGAACGTGGTCCAGCAACACCGGTAACACCTATCGTGATAATATTCGAAGCGGCTTGATGCCGTCTTTTTATATTCAACATCCCTCCACTTTTTGGTGTAGGTGTTACTTGTTTATAAAAAATGGGGGCGTTGCTAACAGCTCTAGGGTTATGGTATTTTCGAGATATGAGGTATATATTCGAAAAGCGCAGGAGGGTGTTGTTAAAAACCCGCCGTAGTATACGTAAATGCGTTGAGAAAACTTTTTAACATATCACTGGCTAAAACGGAAAGAAAATAGGAGATAGACGAGTGGTATTTTGGCGCATTATAAGTAGCTAATATATATTCCCCGTGGCGACTTTCTAATAATCGTAAATTACAGCTAAATTATGATTTAGCAAACACCTACAGTTCTACTGGACCATCACCGTTAAACCGCCCCCTAAAAATGCAAGGATGAAAAGATCCACACTCCCGACCTCGTACGTGTTGTGTGACACGGTCGAAATTTCTACCCGGAGGAATCAACTTTACGGTTTTACATACGACACCATTGTCTCAAAATTACTCCAATACGTTGTGTCGAGAGTAAGACACTGTAGTTCTATTTTCCAAGGGTCTGGCACGTGCACAACGCGTTACCTGTGGCGCGAAGTTTCAACTCTAAGAATTGTAAATTAGCACAAGCCCCGAGGCGTTTATTTTACTACCACACCTTACCCTCATCAAACAGCACGCTATGTGGTAAATACTTCCTAAACCTGGAGGACTATTGGAATCCCTTGATGTATATAGAGCGCATCGCTCGAAAATATACATACATCCACAGTGACTCAGTTCTTGATTTTTTGTTCTTTATACAATACAGCGGTCTTAAAGCCATCGTAGAAAGTGGGGACCGGAGATACACGCATTTTCGAGTAATATTAAAAATAAACCTTCGCACACATCCTGTGTACATCTAGAACGTTGACCCGTGGATTCTTCATAGCAAAGCGCGCCAGCCGAGGGTTTGTACACCTGTATAAATAATGAGTCATAGCTTTGCGAGGCTAGAAAACGTATTATAACCCTTTTCATGGTCCTATTTCCCCACCCAGAGATCTCCTCCCGCATAAAAACCCTCTCTCCACTGCCGTTCTCTTATCATAATCACTCCCTACTTAAATCTTCGAGCACCTTATAAAGCGCTGTATCTTCGCTTTAAGCCACCATTTGTGCTTGTAATACCAGCTTAGAAGTGTGACACTGTCGAACTGGCCAGCCGGTTGCAAAGAAAACTCTTTTTTATTACGCGTGTTCGGAAATACCGTTGAAAAATTATCAACCCGTGTTAAATACAAATTTGCTACCGGTGCGATACCTCGAACCGAAGGCAACGGAACCACCCAAACAGAATCTCCCCGTGCTATTGTCAACGACGTACCCGCTTAATAATTCGGGTAGTAAAAAGATTACGGTGGGTTTGCAGCCGCAGCACAACGATCATTTTGAACCCGTTGTAAAACTGTCTGGTAATTATTCACATCGTACGGTTATCTTCAACCAGAGCGAGTGGGTGGGATTTCAAGCCCACTTAGCCACGATTCGTCAATACTTCGCAACGAAACAAGCTGGTCCTACTCAGACCATACAACTCGGAAATTATACGATTTCTTTCTCCAAATCGTATGGGATGAAATCTATAACCATAGCCCTGGCAAATCAACCAACGTCTGCTGAGCCAGCCCTAGGTACAGCGGTGCAGCGGGGACTCGTAACGCCTGAGAAACGGGAAAATTCTTTCAACGCTATATGCAACGCTATATAGTCATGCAAAAACCGTCGTTTGATGGTCTTCTTAATATAATGACATGTGTGGATGAACGGTTTCGATGACTGCAGCGATTCTCCGGCGATGTGACAAAATGTCTCTCTGATATAGCCATATCGTTACACACGCAAATACCTGGCCAACAATCAACCGGTTTCGCCAATGCCGATGCTGAACGATACATTCTCGAGAACATTCATAAATTCAAAGACACCACACGTGCAAGCTGCGTCAACTCTGTCTTCGCGGAGCATTATTTCGACATCGTCTTCTTCGAAATCGTCAGTATGTGCAAGAAAACCATCCTGGCCGAAATACGAAACCTCGACCAAATGCTACGCATGGGATCAGCGCTGCAATACAATTCGGGGTAGATTTCTGCATAAATTTTCCGAACAAAGCCCGAAAGTTTCGACTCTGGAAAGCCGACCACTTGACCACCAGACCTAAAAAACCATCGACAACCAACACCCCTACGCAGCGAAAGAATCATCCGATGGGACCCAAATACGAGCAACGAGTGCTTCGTGTGCTAGACAACAGTGTGAACTACCCGCAGAGAGAGACGAACACAATTGAGCGATAAACAAATAGACATTCTGAGAATCATTCTAGAATAAGATGTTTTTTTTTTATTATTCGATACTTTATTCCATACTCTTATAAGTAATTAGCATGTGTAATTCCTAGCTTATGAGTTTCGTGTACACCTTCGACTACCATGTCCTCGAACCTGCCCGTTTTGTTAAGTAGGCGCTCTTAGCATGTAACTATACTTTTAAAACCATGTAGTACTTTCGCTTCCCTGTAATAATAAAACATGCTTGTGCAGTCGAATTTTCGCTCCATCATTTACCACCCTAGACACCTACTCGGATCCGCAACAAAACACTGATAATAATAATAATATTAACATGCTTAAGGGACAGGTGTTTGGTAAATAAAAACTTTGAAATATCGAGGTTTCGATCATTATCAGATTATATTCTGCATGATTACATTTTCACACGTCGAAAAAATCACACGTCACGATCTCGTCAAATTCGTTCCATAATAGTATACCCGCTCGATCTCGCCCCACTGGGTAAAGCACCAGCCTATCCTTCCGGTATCGCACGCCCCCAAGGATGATGCTCTGTGTTGCGCTCGACCGCACTGTGTAGGCCCACCTACGCCGTGTCCCGATGTCCAACGAGGCCTATTCCGGTGGTGCATATACCCCGAAATCCATGGGTATGTACACTGGCGCAACCCAATTTCCTCGCTCGTCCACCACGTTGAGCTCGACAGGTAGAATGATGCCAGCCATTGTCGAATCCCACAATAAGGTTATCAGGGGAGTAGTCGGAAACGTCTGGTTACTGCGATTTTCTGTGGCGAGTCAGCGATTTGGTGGTTGAACGTAGCGCTGCTGGTGCACACAACCTGGATTCCCAGAGCTGATACCGGTTGCAAGACACCGTATTTTACTTGGTTGATGTAAAAAGGACTCTTGATTTCAGAGCTCCCTGGCGATAATTCCACCGTTGTTGTACGAGCAAGACGATTTCCGCTTTTCCGTTCGAAACTCTTCGAATGCTCACAGTACGAGTTCGAAAAACGTTCTGTCGTTCTAAGTAAAGGCTCGCCTAAGGAAACGTAGAAACTCCCAAACCCAACGTCGTAAACAGACCAATCGCAAAGTTTTTTCTAATATTTGCATACTTAATTACTGGCGACCGCACCCTACACCTTTTGCAATGCACAAACTCTAAACACCTGAAAAATATAGCTATTCTCTATTTCCCCACTCTCTCACTTAACGAACCAATGTTCACGTGGAAAATATGACCACCCGCCTCCACACCATAGCCTCGCTTCCCCAGCTTTACATTACACTGCGCTACACATAATCAGTATATTGCTCCATTCACCCTACACAACAGAGTCATTCCTTGAAACCATGGAAATCACTTACCACCCATAGAGAGAAAGCGCCACGACAATACCTATGACATCGACCGCATCTACACACCCTCTATTCTTCTCACCATTGTCTTATTCACCGCTACGAAAAAGCACTATACCTTGTAACGGTTTTCCCCGGTCCGCACACTTCTCGGCCCGCGCTCCGTCCAACCCCATCGGGTGTCCGCTGACCCGCCGGGTGGACGTGGGCGCCAGGTATAAAAATACCGCCGGCCAGAGGCCGACTTAAATTGTATCCACTCCGTACGGATCCTTGATGGTAGGACACCCCGGGGCGGACGGGCGCGGCCGAGGCGGTCCGGCTAGCTCGGCTCGTCGGCGAAGATGGTAAAGGGGCAGGGTCAGGAGTCGAGTGCCAAGGGGGTCCCCTTAAGGAACCACGGGACAAGGTTTCGCGAAATAAGCTGGATCGTGTTGTAATTGACAAGGTTTTATTCAGGTTAGGCCCCCTGGCCCTTACATTCTGTTTGCCGCAAACCCGAGGGGTGGCCTCGCACCACCCGCGGTCGGTATGGCGGCCGTCACCTTGGACCGCCGCCTAAGCAGGTCTGGCTTAATCCACTAACGGCGTGGATAACGATAAATACCGCTGGTAATCCGAGGGTTCCTCATAATCGAGTAGGCAGCCTAACCCGAAAGAAAATAACAGAGGAAACCCGAATTGTGATGATAGGCGGGTAGGTACCCTAAGGAACGGGGATAAATACCGCAGGTATTTCGAGATGTTCCGCTAATCAAGGAGGTAGCCTAACCCGAGAGAAAATACCGGAGGAAACCCCAAATTATGTCGATAATCGGGTAGGTAACTTAAATAATGGGGATAAATACCGCAGGTATTTCGAGATGTTCGGATAATCAAGGAGGTAGCCTAACCCGAGAGAAAATACCGGAGGAAACCCAAATTATGTCGATAATCGGGTAGGTAACCTCAATACATGAGATGAATATCGTCGATAACTCGAGCGAGGTCGCTCAACAACTAGGCAACCTATTTATTACACACAAATACCGCAGGTACTTGGTGGGTGTCGCATGGCGGGTAGGTAACCGTAATACATGAGATGAATGTCGTCGATAACTCGAGCGAGGTCGCGCAATCAATCGGCAACCTTATTATCACACACAAATACCGCAGGTACTTGGTGGGTGTCGGATGGCGGGTAGGTAACCGTAATACATGAGATGAATGTCGTCGATAACTTGAGCGAGGTCGCGCAATCAATAGGCAACCTAATTATCACACACAAATACCGCAAGTACTTGGTAGGTGACGGATGGCGGGTAGGTAACCTCACTACATGAGATGAGTATCGTCGATAACTCGAGCGAAGTCGCTCAATCAATAGGCAACCTAATGATCACACACAAATACCGCAGGTACTTGGTAGGTGTCGGATGGCGGGTAGGTAACCTCACTACTTGAGATGAGTATCGTCGATAACTCGAGCGAGGTCGCTCAATCAATAGGCAACCTAATTATCACACCCAAATACCGCCGGTACTTGGTAGGTGTCGGATGGCGGGTAGGTAACCTCACTACATGAGATGAGTATCGTCGATAACTCAAGCGAGGTCGCTCAATCAATAGGCAATCTAATTATCACACACAAATACCGTAGGTACTTTTGTCACTAGGTAGGTAGCCTAAATATCCCGTAAATACCTCAGCTGACTTTCGTCACTGGGTAGGTAGCCTAAATATCCCGTAAATACCTCAGCTGACTTTCGTCACTGGGTAGGTAGCCTAAATATCCCGTAAATACCTCAGCTGACTTTCGTCACTGGGTAGGTAGCCTAAATATCCCGTAAATACCTCAGCTGACTTTCGTCACTGGGTAGGTAACCTAAAATTCCCGCAAATACCTCAATACAGTAGGTAAATAACGTCTATAACTCGAGCGATGTCGAGTGGCAAATAGACAATCCAATTAACGCACCCAAATACCGCAGGTACTGGGTGGAGGTCCGATGTCGAATAGGTAACATCAATACATTAGGTAAATACCGTCTATAACTCGAGCGGTGTCAAGTGGCAAATAGGCAACCTAATTACGCAACGCAATCTGGCAGGTAACTCGAACTATGGCGCTACTCCCAAGATATTCGTAGACCTTCGCCATATTTATTCGAGTGGATAATTTTGTGGCGAGCACGTATGTCGAGCGGCTTCTATTTCGAGAGAGTCTCGCTAACGCTCGACGAACGGTAAATGACAACAAAACTCGAGAACGTAAACATTCGCGAGAGACCACAGTCGCGCGGCGACCCTGAGCGCGCAGCGCGGAACAAAGGAATATTTCGGCGACAATGGAATAATGATAATGGCTTAACTCTAACAGGTAATGGCTTCGAACTACGTCGTGTATCGCGGTTCGAGACTCGCCCAATTTTTGCCTGAAGGGACGCTAAATTCTCGCGATAATGTCGCCCAAAAGGGGACGGAACGAATTCATGATAGGTATGAGCTCCGACTCAGAAACGAATGACTCTAAAACTCGGTCCCCGGGGATCGGGACGCGGGCACCGGGGCGATCCAATCGCTACCCGGAAGCCCGCGAGTCCCTCGATTCCCTCGGAGCCGCAACTTTCCCCCGTGGGATAAAACTAGATCGCCTTGTGGCGCACCAAATAGAAAAATATAGTAGGAGCTCCTACCTTATTGGGGAGAGTGTCTGAACGGGTTCGGGCTCACCGCCGGAGTCGTCGCAGCCAGGAACGGCGTTCTCCCAGGAACCGGGACGACTCGGGCGTCGGTCACGTGCTATTCTTCGTTTCCTTAATACGACTCACCGTGGGGACTCCAAAATCGAGACTAATTTCTCGTGCGACGCTCCCGCGGTGCTCCCGGCCTGCCTATGACCCCCACTCGCGCGCCACGCCCCACTCCTTACTCGTGTGAGCACGTGAGCGAGTCTGTCTCACTCGCACGGGCCTCGTGGTCTCGGCGGAATCCGCGACCACGGTCGCGCTTCCCCGCGACACCCCGCGCGCCCGCACCTGTCCTCGCAACGAAATAGAGCGGCACCCCGGGCATCTTCCTCTAGGAGCCGGGGCGGGATCCCCGAAACCGGGGGGAGGCCTCCCTCGCTAGCTCCCGGCGTCCCGGGAGGAACGGTGGGCCCACAGGGAAATTTGACCACCAGGCGAGATACACCCCGGTCGCCGATACTCCGCTCCGACCCCCTTCGACGAGGCGCCGGTTTTATCCGGTCCAGGAAGCCCCGGGTGACCGTAGGGATGGTGCAACGCCAGGTTGCGAAGTCGGGAGGAACGGGCGACACAGTCTGTTGGCCTTATTTCAGCGTCCCTCCCGGCATCCGATTCCGCGAGCACGGATGGTCGACGCTCGCTTGCAAAGGAGTAGAGGCACGGGGATGCCCTCCTGGACCAATTCACGCGGAGTGCCGCGACCCGCGAGACCGGAAGTGGTGCCTCTCAGGTAATGCCCTCTCCTTTCCTTATTCGGGGCGAAATGAGGCGCGCGAATGGGCCAACCCGTACATCGTTCCGTCCGTCCCCTCATTTTCCCAAAAATTCTCGGATCTGAAATCTTTTTATCGCACATTCAGGTAGGTATCTACAGGTGGGATTTTGAGTCGCGCGCCCAGAGGTCGGGGTCGACTCTCCACTCGGCCCGCATGGAATGCCTCGTCACGTGGAGAGTCGGCCGAAGGTAGCCTGAGTAAGGTAGTATCGCGGCGCTCCGCGATAGCCATCGTTCGCCGATATAGAGGGATTTCCACGCGCAGTGAGTCCTCGAGCCCTGGAGTTCCCTCACGCCGACCTGTGACGCCCCAGGGTTGTAAATCCGACCCACTGGTCGACACCCTTCTGAGTCCGTGGCGGGACCTCCCAAATGTCACGTCACAACCTATATACCAACACCACCCACACTTAGCCACGAGCTCCCGAAAAAGGGCCCAATCCCCCCACCCCTCCGACACCGCTGACTCCCCCACACCACTAATTCCCCATACGTGTCACAGCGATGCAACCGCGACCGCCAGACACCCCCACCACGCGCCGCCGCACGATACCCACTACACCACACCTGTGACGTCACCGTCGTCGTCTCTCGAAAGATGTATGTATCTACTCGCCTGTTCCAACTGTATGTTTTTTATCGGATCGAGACGAATCCAATGTGAAAACCGGTCCATTCATATTCGGTTTTGTGTTTCATTATCGAAATAACCTTGAGACTGTTCGGACTCGTTCCCAGTGGGTGATTTTTTAAAATGTTTCACCCGCGGCAAGAAAAAAGCCGTTGAGGACCACTACTGCTGCTGTGGACTGTGAACGTGAACGATTCCGATGCTCGGCGCGGCGTTCTCAGTTTGTAGGGATTATTCGACAGCAGAAACACTTGCATGCAGACTCGAATTCGTTTCCCGATTTAAAAGTCGTCGATTCGTAGGAAAATTCACATGAGATTCGACGTTGATAAATACGCCTGTTCTAACTGTATGTTTTTTATCGGATCGAGACGAATCCAATGTGAAAACCGGTCCATTCATATTCTGTTTTGTGTTTCATTATCATAATAACCTTGAGACTATTCGGATTCGTTCTCAGTGGATGATTTTAAAAAATGAATCACCCTCGGCACGAAAATAGCCATTGAGGACTACTACTGCTGCTATGGACTGTGAACGTGAATAAATCCGATGCTCGGCTCGGCGTTCTCAGGTTGTAGGGATTATTCGACAATAGAAACACTTGCATGCAAACTCGGATTGCTTTCCCGATTTAAAAGTCGCCGATTCGAACGCAAACGCATATGAGATTCGACGTTGATAAATATGCCTGTTTCTACCGTTTGTTTTTTTATCGAATCGAGACGAATCCAATATGTAAAACGGTCCATTCAAATTCTGTTTTGTGTTTCATTATCGAAATAACCTTGAGACTGTACGGACTCGTTCCCAGTGGGTGATTTTTTTTAAAGTTCAACCTCGGCACGAAAAAAGCCGTTGAGGACTACTACTGCTGCTGTGGATTGTGAACGTGAACAAATCCGATGCTCGTCGCGGCGGTCTCAGTTTGTAGGGATTATTCCACAACAGAAACACTTAAATGCAGACTCGGATTCGTTTCCCGATTTAAAAGTCGCCGATTCTCACGAAAATTCACATGAGATTCGACGTTGATAAATATGCCTGTTTGAACCGTTTTTTTTTTTATCGAATCGAGACGAATCCAATATGTAAAACGGAGGGAGGGAGGGAGGGAGGGAGGGAGGGAGGGAGGGAGGGAGGGAGGGAGGGGGGAGAGAGAGAGAGAGAGAGAGAGAGAGAGAGAGAGAGAGAGAGAGAGAGAGAGAGAGAGAGAGAGAGAGAGAGAGAGAGAGAGAGACGATGACGATGACGATGACGATGACGATGACGATGACGATGACGATGACGATGACGATGACGATGACGATGACGATGACGATGACGATGACGATGACGATGACGATGACGATGACGATGACGATGACGATGACGATGACGATGACGATGACGATGACGATGACGATGACGATGACGATGACGATGACGATGACGATGACGATGACGATGACGATGACGATGACGATGACGATGACGATGACGATGACGATGACGATGACGATGACGATGACGATGACGATGACGATGACGATGACGATGACGATGACGATGACGATGACGATGACGATGACGATGACGATGACGATGACGATGACGATGACGATGACGATGACGATGACGATGACGATGACGATGACGATGACGATGACGATGACGATGACGATGACGATGACGATGACGATGACGATGACGATGACGATGACGATGACGATGACGATGACGATGACGATGACGATGACGATGACGATGACGATGACGATGACGATGACGATGACGATGACGATGACGATGACGATGACGATGACGATGACGATGACGATGACGATGACGATGACGATGACGATGACGATGACGATGACGATGACGATGACGATGACGATGACGATGACGATGACGATGACGATGACGATGACGATGACGATGACGATGACGATGACGATGACGATGACGATGACGATGACGATGACGATGACGATGACGATGACGATGACGATGACGATGACGATGACGATGACGATGACGATGACGATGACGATGACGATGACGATGACGATGACGATGACGATGACGATGACGATGACGATGACGATGACGATGACGATGACGATGACGATGACGATGACGATGACGATGACGATGACGATGACGATGACGATGACGATGACGATGACGATGACGATGACGATGACGATGACGATGACGATGACGATGACGATGACGATGACGATGACGATGACGATGACGATGACGATGACGATGACGATGACGATGACGATGACGATGACGATGACGATGACGATGACGATGACGATGACGATGACGATGACGATGACGATGACGATGACGATGACGATGACGATGACGATGACGATGACGATGACGATGACGATGACGATCGATCTTATTTACTAAGTTATCGTGTAGCTCCTTGACTTGGAGGAGGTGAGCATGCAATCGCGACTTGAAAATTGAGAGGGTGGGTGATCCAGTTATTGTGACTGGTAACGAGTGCCAGAAGTATGCAGCAGAAACCCCGAATGAGATATGGTAGGCAGATGTTTGATGAAGTGGAATGTTGAAAGTGACTGGCGGACGACGGGGCGAAGTTCGCAGTGAGACATCGAAGCAGGGTAGCAGTTCCTGGAGATACATAGGGACTTGCATAAAAAGGATGCGGTAGGTTGTTACACCCAGAAAATATAAACGCCTATTTTTTACAGAAAGCCACTGTAGACGGTGACGAAAATCGGTGATGTGTTCATCCCGTCGCAGGTCGAAAATAAACCGTATACAATAGTTTAATAGCCGTTGCAGTTTGGTATTAAGCTCATCAGTCAAGTCGTGGTATACTAGGCAACAATAGTCGAAGTGTGGTAAAATCAGCGAGGTTACAAGTTTAATTCGGAGGTCAATAGATAGAGAATTTTAGTGGAATTTTAGTTTAAAGAGAGTGCCATGTACTTTTTTTGAGATATTAGAAATATGGTTTCGCCATGAGAGATTTGTAGTAAAATGGACTCCAAGATTACAAGCTTCCTCAGCATAAGGTAGTGGGGTGGAATTTACCATTATGTTAGAACAATTTCCGAGGTCAATATTCCTGATATACGCAGAGCTACCTATAATCAGAGCTTTTGTTTTTGATACATTTAGTGTTAGTCCATTTGAAGCCGCATAATTGGCGATCGCCATCGCATCGTGGGATATCATGGTAATAGCATTTTCAAGATCACATGGATAGAAGTGAAGGTATATCTGTGTGTCATCGGCAAATACCATCATGCTTGAATACTGCAGACAACAACCAATATCGTTAATATATAGTGAAAATAGAAGTGGGCCAAGGACAGAGCCCTGAGGGACACCCTTGGTGGAGGGTAGCCAATCAGAGCATTCACCCTGCTCATTTACAATAGCCTGGGACCTTCCAGTCAGATAGGAATAAAACCAATTTAATGTGTTTTTTGAAAATCCCACACTTCTCAACTTGATAAGTAGCTGTAGATCTGGTACCATGTCGAATGCTTTACTAAAATCAAAAAGTATTAACATTGTCAGCTTTTTATCATCAATTCCCCGGCGAATGTCATCAGTGACTCGGAGCAGTGCTGTTTGAGTGCTGAATGACTCCCTCAAACCGGACTGTCGTTGATTTAAAATATTATGCTCACCGAGAAAGACATTAATTTGCGAGTAAACTAAACGTTCAAGAATTTTTGAGAATTCAGGCAGATTAGCGATAGGACGAGTAACAGAAGGTGACCTCGGTGTTTTTATTTTTGATAATGGTCGAATAAAGGCTCTCTTCCATTTGTCAGGAAAATAAGAGTATTCAATCGAGAGATTAAAAATTTTCGTTAATGTAGTAAGAATAGACGTTTTAGCTTTAAGAATACAAAATGGAGAAAGCCCATCCGGACCTGGTCGGAGCGAAGAGGAAGTATTAGTTGAAATCTGTTTGGAGACCATTTCAGTTGTAACAGACGAAAGCGAGAAACACAACTGAGGATCAGGCAGTGAATCGATAGTTATTAAGAATGCTTCTTTCGAGAGCTGGCTTCCGTTACTTGAAATAGACGCAAAGTAGAAGTTTAATTGATGTGGGCTAAACAAATTCAGTGGGGAAGTAAGTTTAGATTTAATTAAGCCTAGATTAGCAAGCTCACTCCAAATCCGCGTGGGGTCATTTAATGATTCAAATTTATTAGCTAAGAACTGCTGCCTTGCTTTTCGCAACTCCGTTGTCACTCTGTCTCTACGTTGTCGATAGAGGGAGTACGCAGCCATTGTGCCAATTCGCTTCGCCCGCTTATAAACTTTATTTTTTTCTAAGAGCATAGTTCGAAGCTCCGCCGTTACCCAGGGTGTAGGGTTATCTCGAGTTCTAAATTTGCAAATGGGTGCATGATCGTCAAATACAGCTGTGATCAGATTTGTGAGAGAGGTGACTAGCTCATTCACATTCTGAGACTCCTCAGCTAAACTTGGATACAGTCCATGAGAGTAACGAAGTAACCCATTAATATCTGCATAATAATTATTGACATTGAAATTTTTTAGGCTACGCTTTGTAATAGATTTCACGGACACCGGAAGGCGTAGGTTGTAGCACATTTCCAAGAAATCATGTCCAGCAATAAATGGGGCTGACGATTTAGAGAATGATTGTAACTTATCTTCATTGTCAAGAATAAAAAGGTCAAGCCAAGTGTCACAGTAGGATTTGTGATAGGTCGCCTGTGATGGCACTAAAAAGAGAGATTGCGAGTAAATAAGATCCCTTAGAACTTGCGCTTCATGATTTCTCGAGAGTAAGTTACAATTTAAATCACCTGTAATAATAACATTATTGTATGCATGACTCACTCGGTTAAAGGACTCCACAAAGTTAGAGAAAAGCGAACCTTTGGGTCTCCGGTACATGACGCCAATCAGAACACGGTCGTTATTTTTTATAGATAAACTAAGAAAGATAAATTCAGGCTCATTCGAGAATGTCGATGGTGACATATCCAGAATGTTCACTGTTAGCCCTACTCGCACGTAGCATGCCACCCCACCTTCTATTTTACCCTCACGATCATTTCCGATTAAATAATAACCGTTAATACTAACTAACTCATCAGGAATGCGTGAATGCAGCCATGTCTCTGAGACGGAGATGATATGATATTGATTTGAATCTAAGTATAACTTAACTTGATCAATATGTGCACGAAGCGAATTAGCGTTGGAATGCGCCATTCGAAGATAATTAGCCGATTTACAAAGGTCAGCATTTTGCTCCGCTCTGCTAGGATTGGACTGAGAGAGTCAGATCAGGTTTTAAGGTCCTCAGGCTTAGCAATAGTAACTGCCGGCTGTCCTTCAGCCCTACGAGCTCGGATACAAACACCCATGATCCACACGAATTTATAATTCAATTGATGTGCACGAGCCTTTGTCTGACGAAACAGCTCATAGGTCATAGTTGGTAGGAACTCATTAACATATATTTTTCCATTTCGGTTTTCACTTAGTACCTCGCGAACTAAAAGATCACGCTTATCACGCTTTGCTCGAATTATAACATCTCGAACTGCCTCTGATGTCAGAGTAATTAGTAGCGAAAGCAATTTCGGAGAGGCTGAGGAAGCCTCCGGATTTAAGGCGCCAGATAGAGTGGCCTTTTTACGTTTGAGAATGCGCACTGATAAAACATGATTTTCCAACTCAGAAAGTCCGAGCGCAGCAAGGACCTTACCAACAAGAACCCTGGGAGTCACTGCCGTGTTCTCAGGAAAGCCCGCAAAAATGACGTCATTTAATCTCGATTTTTGGGAAGCTCGTTCATTTTGTAAATTTTCAAGTTCTTGTCTAAACAACTGATTTTCACGTTCTAGGTTATCATTTTTAGTAGTGTGATTTGCTACCGTTTCAATTAGCTTTGGGAGAGAACTCACTGATTCTTTGATCTTATTCACTGTTTCACGTTGCTCACGTTGCTCACGGACAATATCTGAAACATCGCTTTTCAGGTTATGAAGTATACTGGCAATCATTTCGAGAGACACTGATGATGCAGTGCTAGGCACATTGGCCGGATTCATTTCAGCGGTAGGCGGATTTGACATTTTTATAAGTTCTGTTTTACAGCACGTGTTAACAGTCAGATGGCTAACATAATTTCTAGCGCATCCTGGGTGGAATGACCTCTCACAAAGCCGACAAGTGAGAAGTTCACGTGCAATACCCTTTTTACATTTAGAACAGACTGCTGACATAGAGTGTTCCTAATTTATCGACCGCAAGATATAAATCGATGGAAATACGCGCAGCGATAGTCGATGAAAAGAAGCGTAGGCGATGCTCAGATGGTAAACAATAGTTTAAGGCTCGGTGAATAGTCGACAGATATAAGCAGTACACAACAGATACAAGTTGCTAGCCTTAGTGGTGGATGTGTTGAGCGTGCGGAAGAAGTTGTGATGAAAACGCCAGTCGAGCGAGGTGAGACGTGTTTACATACGTATGATGCGGATTTGAATTCTGACGTAAGC
The DNA here is from genome assembly GCA_964007375.1 of Ophion obscuratus. Taxonomy (NCBI): domain Eukaryota; kingdom Metazoa; phylum Arthropoda; class Insecta; order Hymenoptera; family Ichneumonidae; genus Ophion; species Ophion obscuratus. The sequence continues at coordinate 13,327,735 of OZ023318.1, read as the reverse complement.
AGTGGCCCGACCGTACGTAGGTGTAGAGTAGTACATACAGTCGTAAGATGTAGTGTGAGTGTGGCAGCTACCTCGTTAGGTACCTCAAGAAGAGATCCAATATGGCCAAGATCCCGAAAATGTAGAAATCAAAGCCGGAAAACCCTCGCTGCGGGTTACCCCGGTTGATCCAAGTGGAATAATTGGTATGCAGATTAAGCAAAAAGTGGCGTGCTTATGCTTAGACAAAAATGTGGCCCGTAGGCCGTTAAAGGCAGTATAAAGTTCAACCAATATAGGAGCACCGAAAAGAACGTGACAGGTGTACTTACAACGTACTTGTACTGAGGGGAAGGGGGGGGGGGGGAGAGAGAGAGAGAGAGAGAGAGAGAGAGAGAGAGAGAGAGAGAGAGAGAGAGAGATTGATTGATTGATTGTTTGTTTATATATGCCTTGGTTGGACCTTGAGGCATATTATGAATGAGAATGTAATTACAATATTAAATTTTACAATAAATAAATATAGCATAGAAACAGTGAGTACATTATCTGTATAGGTAGCTTACTTAATGATTATACCTTTAAACTATAAGAAATTATGAGAAAAAACTACGTTTCTAGAGAAACTAAACGTACTAAAAACTAAGAATAGACGTTTTATTTTGCACACGGAAAATTGATGGAGCCATCTCCGATAGTACACGACAATTGATCTTCACTCTGCGTTGTCGTCATTAGTGAATAAGTAATTGAATAAGCAACTCTTGAACACTACGACTGTAGGAGACGACTTCAAGTCTTCCGGTAGTGAGTGCCAAAAATAGATAGACGACAGTAAAAACGAATTTCTATAAGCCATGGTCCGATGATTCGGAATGTGGAACATTTGACTTGTATTCTGGCGCAATGGCCTCAGTGACGGTCTAGCAGGACTATATAGTTCTAAGAGATATTCCGGAGCATTGCCTTTTACAATCTGAAAGACCATAATGCCCATAAAGTATCGTCGCCTCGCTTCTACAGAAAGCCAACAAAGCTGACGGCGATAGGGTGAAATGTGCACATCGCGGCGTAAGTTAAATATGAATCGAATTCCGCTATTAATAAGGCGCTGTAGTACGGTATTTTGCTCTTTGGTTACATCATTATACACTAAACAGCAATAGTCGACTAATGGAAATATGAGCGATGTAACGAGAGTCTTTCTTAATTCTAGTGAGAGAGCACTTCTGTGGTGTTTCAACCTATAAAGAGAGTAATTTACTTTTCTTGAGATGGATAGAACATGGGCTTTCCAAGATAGGTTAGAGGCCATTACGACACCAAGGTTACGAGCTTCATGCACAAATGGTAGGGCTGTATCGTCCACAATAATGGGTGATAGTTTGCTAACGTCTACCTTGCTGATAAAAGTATTACTGCCAAGAATGAGCACTTTAGACTTGGTTAGATTAAGTTTGAGGCTGTTCTTTTTAGCATATTGCGCAATGACATCTACATCGTGAGCAATATTGGTTAAACCCGAATCAAGTTCTGATGGTAAGCACTGTGGATAGATCTGAGTATCATCTGCAAAAATCATATGCTGCGTATATTTTAAATCCGAACTAATGTCATTAATGAAGAGTGAGAATAATAGGGGACCTAGGACTGATCCTTGAGGTACCCCACTAGTTGTTGCGAGGAAAGGTGAATTTCGTCCATTATTATCAATTACTGCTTGCGACCTGCCAGTTAAATAGGAATAAATCCAATTTAACGCCTGGTTAGAAAAACCAATCCGACGGAGTTTTATTAGCAGATTTGAATGGGTAACTGTGTCGAAAGCTTTACTAAAGTCGAACAGTACGAGTATGGTAAGCAAGCCTTTGTCCACTCCAAGTCGTACATCGTGACAAATACGTAGTAATGCTGATTGAGTGCTATAGCCTTTTCTATAGCCAGACTGGCGTGGATCAAAAATTTTGTTCGCATTTATAAAGCACATAACTTTGTTGTGCACCACTCTCTCAAAGATCTTAGACAACTCGCATAGATTCGCTATTGGTCGAGTGTCAGATGGTGAATGTGGAGGATTTACCTTTAATAGCGGACGAATAAAGGCCTGTTTCCATACTGATGGAAAATATGACAGCTCCAAACAGTTACTAAAGAGGTTAGCCAGTACTGATAGTAATTTCGGAAGTAGCAACCGGATTACGAAGGGTGAAATACTATCAGGCCCTGATGTATGTGATGTTGAAGTATGAGAGCCTATTACTTTTTTCACATCCTCTAGGGTAACTGGCGAGAACTCGACGTGTAACAGGCCAAGCGGTTGTTCCTGAATCACTTTTGTGAGTGTTCTGCGATCGCACGCTGGTGGCATGCTGGACGTACTTGCGAAATTAGTATTTAGTTCACTTGGTGTAAAAAATTTGAGAGGTGTCGACTGTTTGGCACGAATTAATCCCAAGTTTGCAAGTTCTCGCCACAACCTCGCAGGATCAGTTATTGTTGTAAATTTACCAAGGTAAAACTCGTTTTTGGCTTGTTTAATCTCTGCTGTAAGTTCATCTCTAGCCTGTCTATAAATAGCCATTGCTAGGACGCTACCTGAGCGCTTAGCACTCTTGTAGAGAGCATTGCGTTTTTTAATTTTCAACTTATGTTCATCAGTAAATCATGGTGTCTGTCGTCTGGTGACTTTGAATGACTGTAACGGTGCGTAAATGTCCAAAGTAGACATGATCGTTTGCTGAAGGTGTTCGATAAAGAGGTCAACCTCGCTGTTAGATAAACATATGCCTTGCGGTATCAGCTGTGAGGAGACTGTTGCTAGAAAAGCCTCTTGATTAAACCTTTTATAATTCCGCCGTACGAGAGAACGATTTAGTTGAGACTTGATGTGAAACCTGTATGTCAATGCAATCAAGTCATGACCCGCTATGAATGGAGCATCAGTTTTTTCAAATAGAAGTGTTTTTTCGGCAGAATCTGTAATAAAGACATCTAGCCAGGAGTCTACTGTCATTGTGTGAAACGTCGGATCTGAATTCACTATATGTAGTGACTGTGCAGTGACGAGCTCTCGAAGATAGGTGGTTTCGAAGCCAGAGCCAAGCAGGTTGCAATTAAAGTCTCCACTGATAATAATATTTTCATAGGCGAAAGAGAAACGAGTCCACGTGTTAATGAAATCATTAAATAAGAGCCCTTTTGGTCTTCTGTACATTGATGTGAATAATACGTTATTTCCCTCGGGGCAACTTATCTCGAGAATAACATATTCCGGTCCATTCGTAAACTGTCCCGGAGATTGGGCTAAGACCTTCACCTTTAAAGATTTATGCACATAGCATGCCACTCCTCCGCCCCTCTTCCCTTCTCTATCATTGCGGATTAGCAAGTAATTTTGCAGATATACTAGATCATCAGATATGAGAGAGTGAAGCCACGTTTCAGACACCGAAATAATATGGTAAAAACTTAATTCCAGATGAGCTCGTACAAGTTCAATGTGGCCTAGTAATGAATTAGCATTAAACTGAGCTATTTTAATGTGATCTGTGATTTGGTTGGAGGTCGGTCGTATGTTGAGACGACGTTGTTCTGGTGAGAGTCATGCCAGCTTTTCAAGATCAGCCTCAGAGCTAATAGTTATAATTTCTGCGCCATCGACTTTACGGACGAAGATTTTTCCATACTTGACCCAGGTGTGCTTATAATTCAATTCTCTAGCCTTCACCCTTGTGCGGCGGAGTAGATTATGTTGAGCGGTTGGCAGAAGCTCATTAATAAAAATGTTGCTCGGACTATTTAACCCGAAGACCTCTCTCACTGACAGGTCCCGCTTTTCTCGTTTCTTGGCAATGATGTAGTCGCGAACCCTTGTTGACTTTAATGTGACAATTAGCGATATTGTTATATTTTGAGGTTGGCGAGCAGGATCACCAATGTTGCCAGCGGTTTTCCTCGTTAATTGACGAATATTTAAGACGTCTCCCAAAAGCTCTGGAATATTAAGCGCTTGAAATACTTTATCAACCATACTTTTCGGTGATTCAGATTCAATTTGGGGTAACCCGGTTAGAATAATGTCTTCTGACAAGCGCTGCGATTCGATATTACCTACTCGGGTGGCTATTTCGGTGATTTGAGTTTTAAGCTCTGAGCTTTCTTGCCTAATTTCGGTTAACTCGGAGTGAATATTGTTATTATTTGCTTCCATGGATACTAGATGGTCATCTAGCGCGATTTGTGCAACCGTAAGGTCAGTGATGTTTGCACGTAATTCAGTTATGCTTCCCTCGATATTGGTTAGTGAACCCTGGATCGATAGCAATTTATCCTCGTTGGATTGTGCTAATTTTGTGACCTTGTCGTCCGTAGCTGCGCTAGACTGTATCAATTTCGCCATAATCGCATCTAAAGTAATCGTACTAGATCGCAACTCAGGACGCTCAAGGTCACCCTCACGAGAGGCATCAGGCGAACGACACGTCATCTGTGAGCGTTGCATTGCGCAAGGGTCGCATCGAAAATTCGCTTTGTTCTTCGCATCGATCTTGTCGCAACTAAATTTCGTGTTAACGCATGTAATATGAAAGCTCTCACCACATTCTCCAGTACACGCAACATTCTCAGTGCCGCGACTTATTAGCCGATTGCATATATTGCAGCGAATCCCCGTCTGTGCATTTCGAGTTGCCATAGTGATCTTGGATCGTCGGTGCTGTAGTTTCCCACGTCGCGATCAATTTGTGCGGTCGATAATGATGAGACGATCAACACCCGTAGAGCAAGACAACAGTATATCTGGGTCAACTTTTAGACAGCTGGTAGTATGTTGCGAAGGAAGCGAGGCGCCAGTATAGTGATGTAAACACACATCGATATGATGTGTGTGTGTGTGTACCAAGCTGGATAGTGTGTTGTCGCTGTGTAATGATAACCTTGGTCGCATCGATGACAGATTCTCGATCGATGGTAGTGTGGATCTTGTGTTGGCGGACCGTAGTCGTAGTGCGTACTTGTTGATCAGATGTGCGTGTGTGTGACGACCAAGATCCGCGTCCCGCCGAAAATTGGCTTGGTTACGATTGAGGTTAGGAAAACTGTCAACCTTTCATCATATAAATTCTCGGACTTGGATGGAGTTGTGACAATAACGTAATAATATATGATGAAAGGCAATATTTAGCGTGCCTGTGGCTGTAACAAAAAGGCCCGTAGGCAAATATCGG